>CAUIUS010000008.1:1610000-2210000 GCA_961210405.1 Drosophila mercatorum
CCAGTCGCGCATGCCCGACTAGAGCACTCTCGTTTGCTGTTGTTGTTGGAGGCGCCTTAATCTCGCGCGATGTTCATCATGGCATGTTCGTGATCAGCGCGCACTCGTTGTTGTTGCTTCTGCTGCTGCTGTAGTTGTTGTTGCTGTTGTTGTTGTTGCAGCTCTTGTTGCAGTTGTTGTTGTTGGTGTTGTGGCCGCAGCTATTGCTGCAATT
This sequence comes from Drosophila mercatorum, assembly GCA_961210405.1. Classification (NCBI taxonomy): domain Eukaryota; kingdom Metazoa; phylum Arthropoda; class Insecta; order Diptera; family Drosophilidae; genus Drosophila; species Drosophila mercatorum. The sequence continues at coordinate 1,610,215 of CAUIUS010000008.1, forward strand.
TTTATGAATTGCAACTGACATTTCCTACACGCTGCAAAAGTTTAAAGTTTAAAGCTGAAAATTGCAATTTTTATGCGCCGGCCGGCATAGCTTGAGCCGTAGCCTGAGCCTGAGCCTGAGCCTCAGCTTAACGCCCCTCAGGCCCCGCCCCCTTTTACCGCATACCCTTTTTTGGTGGGCATGTCATTTGGTTCACCTTTCAGTGGGAACTGGTGCAGGGGAGTGGCGCAGCTGGTCAGCAGATTGCGCGACCGTTTCGAATGTCTAAATTGTGATTAGCAGCAGCTGCCGGAGATGCCTTTCGAGAGATGCTGCCAAGCCAAGATGCAAAGCCAAACAATGGCAAACAAATGGTTAGCTTTGCGCCGCATTCGATTGTGTTCCACAAACAAGTGGGCAAACATTGCGCCAAGCCCCGCCCCCAAGGCAAATGCATTGCAAATGTCAATAAACATGCAAACCGAGAAACGAGAAAATTTGATGCTCGTAAACGAGCCCATTGCAACATCAATATGCAATAACTCTCGCTATTAATCTTTTAATTAATATTTGAATTAACAAATTATTGCATATTGCGGCGCATCGCAAATTGAATCACACACACACACAGAGAGAGGGAGAGGGAGAGAAGTGTGGGTAAACGCCAGCGTGGGCTCATCAAATGAACTTCGCATTGCTAATTCACATAAATTAAAGCCTAGACAAGCTGGCGAGGCACACACACACACCGAGAACAGCTTAGCTGTCGGCTTAGCTCATACACACACAGTCACATACATATGCTTATGCTGGTTGTACACGGCGTATGCGCAACGCCCATTTGCATTCTGAAACACGTTGCGCATACGCCGCGTGGTACAAGTGGCAGCCTCTTCCGATTCTGTTGCCAGCTCCGCCGCTGCTGTCAAATGTACAGCTTCTTGATCTTCTAGCCGCTGCCGCTACCGCTGCCGCTGCCACGGCTTCTTCTTGACAATCTGATTGCTGCTGCGCTGCTCTCATTGCGGATGCTGTCGCTGCTGCTGCTGCTGCTGCTGCTTCTGCTGCCGATAGCGACTGCGACTGCGACTGCAGTTGCAGCTGCTGCGGCTCAGTGAATGCATTTTTGGTATAAAAACCTTTGCGTCGACTGCATGCAAGTCAAAACAGTTTTGACGAGCCTTCCAAGCGCCACACAAACGCTTCAGTTCAGCACAAAAGTCGCGCTCAAATTTATTTCAAGTGAGTTCTGAAATTGTTGTGTTTGGTGCTCCAATTTGTGTGTCGTGCCCAAGGATGTGCACGGATCTGGCATAAAAAAAGGAATAACATAATGATAAAATATCGAAAAAAGGAAATATAAATAAACAAAAGTCATATCAAATTTTCTTACGAGCAAGGACTCCGATCCTTACAATGGACTTTCTAGTGTATTGAGAGAGTGTCTTCATGACAGAGATTCTCCAGCAGATCTGTAAAAGCTATAATATCTACGTAAACTAAACTAAACTAGAATTATTTTCCATTCCTTCTTAAATAAACGTATATATAAGTAGTCGTATAGTCTGAAAACTTTCCAAGTTACACACTTCAGCCCACTCTCTCTTTCTCTCCCTCTCTCTCTCTCTCTATCTCTCTCTCTCTCTCTTGTTTCTTATATAATCTAGTATCCTAGTACTATTACCATTCATAGTATTCACACTCCAGTTCTTCGTCTCCCTCCGCTCCTCTCTGCCACTCCCTCTACTCATATGCATATCAAGCCACCATCAGCTGCGACCTTCTTGTCTCGCCAATTATGCTCTTAGACTTTCGCAAGATGCCATAAAAGATGATTGCTGGTTATTAGTAGAGCCATCAATTGCAATTATGCACATCGTTTGACATTATCTGAAGTTGCTGCCGCTGCCGCTGTGTCTCAATTAACCGATCGTCTCTTTTTTTTCGTTTATCAACTCAAAAACCAAAAAAAAGGTCATGCAGTTGCTTAGCTCCGCCTACGTCGTTGCCGCCCTGGCGCTGTGCTCCCTGTGCCTGGTCACAGCCCAGCCACAGCGCGGTCTGGCACAGCCTCGCGGCAACTCGTACGATGCAAATGCTGTGATACTCAAGCAGAACTTTGATCTGAATCCGGATGGCTCCTATCAGTACAAGTAAGTTGTTTATGAAATATCTTAATCCCTGTCATCAATCAGTCAGTCAATCATTTAGCATGCAAGTAACAGATATGATTGAAGCTCTTACTAGTATAACATATATTTCCATTTTCATTTGTATATATCTCATTTACTTCTTACTTAGCTACGAGACTAGCAACGGCATTCGCGCCGATGAAGCAGGCTACCTCAAGAATCCCGGCTCGCAGCTGGAAGCTCAGGTAAGCGCTCACCCGTTGCACAGCTTCAAGCTCTAATTGCCTACCTTTAGGCACTGTTTGAAAGCTTTCTCGTCTCTCTCATTCAATCTCATCTGCTCTGCCAGGTCATGCAAGGCTCCTACTCGTACACCGGCCCCGATGGCGTGCTCTACACGATCACCTACATCGCCGATGAGAATGGCTTCCGTGCCGAGGGCGCTCACATCCCCACTCCCCCGCCAGTCAGCCCAGCTGCCGCTGCTCCACGCAGATTCTTCAAATAATTCGTTTGACGACCATTGAGAATTATATATAATTCTATATAATTGAATATATTTGTATGATAACATCCAGGATGAAGCTCAGTTGGTCACCAGCAAAGGATTCACAGACCTCTGTCTCTCTCTCTCTCTCTCTATATATATATATACATTACCTCCCTCTTTCCCCTTACTCACTACCCCTCCCTTCATTTTTCCACCACTCTGTGTATATTTATGCATTTCCCCTGCGTTCAATTCCGATTTTCATATCTACCTAGCGCCTAACGAATTACGTAATATATATATGTATTAATATGTATATATATATATATATATGTTTTGTACATTATGTAAGTTTGATTGTTAAATTGTCGTACGACTTAAAGCAAGCTATGCAATAAAACGAATATTGCTCGAAAAAATATATAAAATGACTTTGATTTATTGAACTGGGGAAGGGATATATCAGTATATATATACATAAATAAATATATATGAATATTAAGATGACCATGATAGTTGAAAACAGAGCAGAGTCTGGACAAAGCGCATTCAGGGGCATCTCTCATGCATTGGCATTGAGCTTCGGCAAGAGCAAAATCTTAAAATTTTCGTAGCATACTTTTCGGCTGCGCAAAAATGTTTATACTTATAAAATAAATATTTGAAAATTCATATCTTCTCTCACTTCTCATAAAGCTTCACAAATTTATATAGGAAAATAAATATTATATTTAAAGCACTAAGAGGTCAAAATGTTGGTATTTTATCAGTATTTTGGTTGTATTTTTTGCTTCAGTTATAAAGACAATAAATGTCAGCTTTGCATTCTGATTCTTTGCAGAAAAATATTACTAAAATAATTAAATAAATTTTTAAAAATATATATTAGATTGCAAATACAAATAAAACTCTTATTTTTTTGCGAATGTTCTTTATTTACACACACCAGTATAGGATTAGAAGCAGTTGCGCTGCAGTTGCTGCTTGGCAGGTTGTCTGTGCTAGAGGCTGATTTGCTTGCTTAGCGTCCCCAGCCCCAGCCGCCGCCCCCCCAGCCGCGACGGAAGCCACCGCCCCAACCACCGCCGCCCCAGCCGCCGCGATACCAGCCGCCGCCGCCCCAACCACCGCCGCCCCAGCGGCCACCTCCCCAGCCGCCGCCTCCCCAGCCGCCGCCGCCCCAGCCGCCGCCTCCCCAGCCGCCGCCGAACTGTCGTGCATGACGTCCTTCATCGTTGGCATGGCCTTCTCCCAGATCAGCCAGGTTGGCCAGGTCGTTCTTCTCCGCATTGTCCTCCAGCGGGTGGGCACAGCAGCAGGCGATGCAGACTGCGCCGACTAGCGCCAAAAGTGTTAAACGCATCTTTCGCTTCGGTTTGTTCTCTTTCGATATACTCGGTTTATCGTTCACAGATGAACTGATGCTGCAATCCTAATTCCGACGGCCTTTTATTTGCCTGCGAGTCCAAATTGTTTTGTTTTGTTTATTTTGAATATTTTCAGCGCCTTCTTCTAATTCACATCGTATATACTCTATATAGAGCTTGTCTAAGGTTAAGCAAAGCTCGAGATGGGCTTTATTTGTTTATATTAATTATTGCAATTCTGTTTATTTTGTTCACTTTCTCGTAATTTATTTATTTGTTGATCATGCGCTAGAAGGTTATTACACCTGCTCCGAGCTGCCATTTGCTTAGCACTCTGTCGAAAACTTGCACCTGCCCAAAGGTACTTCCCAGTTACACTGGCCAGCAAAACTGTGTGATGAAATCTCTGTGACTCAGTCCAAGACTTGAGGATTTTTGCACGTTCATGATGTGCTATAAACGAAACCGAAACTAGAAATATTAAAATTATGAGCTCTAGAAAAGTAAGATATATCCGACTGCAAATGTACCCGAACTAAACTACTGCTAAATCTGATTTAAGCTACAAAATAAACATCTTGAGTATGCCTGACATACTTCACACCGTTCTTCGCACCCAAATGCTGTTGATCAGTGTTAGTTAAGTCCTAAGTGGCTCATATTAACAGCTAAATTTATTGGAACTGGTAGCTAGAGTGGGGTGGGTATCTGAGTCTGTGTATTTGCGCCTACCTGTCCAGGGGTGTGTGTGCGTGTATATCGATCAATTAATTTGCATACAGCGAGATGAGTGCTTTAATTAGTCCAGTTTTGTGCAATATATTCAAAATATTCCTTTTGTTTTCATAAAAATAAGCGAATAACTGTAAAAGTGAGGCAAAGTTCGACTTGAAGATACCCTGTCTCACTTTAGGTTTATTATGAGAGACTGTATACGACTAGTATATACCGTGCCTATGCCAACTAGTCGACGAGCAACCTATATTATACTCTACTCATAAATTCTAAAGAGCAAATTGCTTAACAATTGCAGCGTTGCCAGATACCTGATGATGAAGTCAAGCAGCAAAAAAAAAAAACAATTCATAAATTTCAGCTGCAATTTCAGATGCCACTTTCACTTATTTACGACGCAGAGCGTTAGAGATGACTTGGCAGAATTAATGGAAGCGCAGATTAGCGTATAATAAGGCAGGCATTTAAATGGGCGGACTATTAAAGCCAGTTCTGAGGCAAATAAGAATAAATAAAACAAAATGTGGAATCTTTTCAGAAATCTGCAATTCAAGCGAGAGAAGTCAATAAACTCAATGACAATTTAATTTGATGACAATCAAAGAGTTGAAGGATAAACAGCTTCAAAGTCTGATGAGAGATTGAGAGAGCCAACAAATTTTGAGAAATATTTCCAAATGCATAAAGCTAGAGAAGTGAAGATGAATTATGATTTGGATATATATCTAAATATTTATAAATATTTTTTATTTCAAATTAAATGTGATTCAAATGGAAGAAAATGAGTGAGACGTAAGCGGGTGCTAAAATAAAATATATTTAAAATATATAAATATATATATTGTAGAACATATTGTATATAAATATGAATAGGCATATCGAGCAGGTTAGCATAAAGATAAAATAAAATTAAAAATTACTATATGATTCGATATTATCAATAAAGATAAAACCAATATACTCTTTTCACTCAGTATACGAGTGTAAACAATTTAAATTTAAAGGCTGTTTCTTGTCAGTCATAATTTTTATTAAATATTTGTAAATCAAAATATATAATTTTTTTATTTTTTAATATTTATTTTTTAATCATTTTTTTTATTGACAAATATGAAATTCTGAAAGAAGAAAATCCAGATAAAAAAGTTGTTTTTGTTTTTTTGTAATGTTCTTTATTAACAAACAGAAAATGTACAAAAGTTGGTAGATCCGCGTTGGAGCTTGGGTTCGATGAGCTTAGCTTTACCAGCCACCGCGTCCCCAGCCACCGCGACCTCCCCAGCCACCGCGACCTCCCCAGCCACCGCGGCCTCCCCAGCCACCGCCCCATCCACCACGGCCTCCCCAGCCACCGCCCCATCCACCACGGCCTCCCCAGCCACCGCCGCGTCCCCATCCGCCACCGCCGCGTCCCCAGCCGCCTCCCCAGCCGAGCTGACGTGTATTGCGGAGACCCTCGTTGTCGTGGGCATTGGCATCGGTGTCCACGCTGAGCAGGTCGAGTTGTGCGGCATTGTACTGATCCTCAGCCTCGGCGTCGGTCAGGGCATAGGAGTAGGCGAGGCAGAGCACGCCGATGAGTGCCATAAGTGTTAAACGCATCGTGATTGGCGATTTGCTTGGATGGATTCGGAATATTACTTGGTTGGTTGCTTGATTGTGCTTTACTGATGCCCACTGCTTAGATCCGTCGGCCTTTTATTCGCAAATCAAGAGCCTGCACAATAACCGGATGAGCTATTCCCGTTCCTGTTCTCGTACGCAATGCCTAATTTTAAGTGTCACACAGTACTTAAAAACCGCAAACAGATTAGAGTGGGAATTTTTGTGATGTTTTGTTGTTGTGCTCTTGTTTACTTTTTGGTTGCTTCGAAGCCAGGCATTGTTACTTTCACAATGTTTGTTTTTATTTATTTATTGCACTGTGGATTATTACACCTGTTCTCGGCCTGCGACTGTTGTTGATATTATAAATTGGGATTTTGTTGGGGATTTGTTGTTGCTGTTGTTTCTTGTGGGCAATTTTCACATCTAAGCGAATCCCTGTGCAATGCCCACCTAATGTGGGGCATCAGCTCGTTAATGAGGCTAAAGCAAGTGTTGTAAAGCGTTGTAAAGCGAGAGAGAGTGAAGCGATCAGGGGCTACGACACGAGTGGGTAGCTCGAGCAGTTAGTGTGGTGAATACTTCTACTACTACTACTGTTCACAGTACTACATTTAGGAGTATTGCTACTACTACTGGCTACTACTATTACTACTGATAATACTACTGGCTACTACTATTACTACTACTACTACTACTGGCTACTACTATTATTGGCTACTACTATTACTACTACTACTACTACTACTACTACTACTACTACTACTACTATTACTGCCTACTACTATTACTACTCCTTCTACTACTACTACTACTACTACTACTACTACTACTACTACTACTACTGGCTACTACTACTACTGGCTACTACTACTACTGGCTACTACTATTACTGGCTACTACTATTATTGGCTACTACTATTACTACTACTACTACTACTACTATAACTACTATTGCTACTACTACTACTACTACTACTACTACTACTACTACTACTACTACTGGCTACTACTACTACTGGCTACTTCTATTACTGGCTACTACTATTATTGGCTACTACTATTACTGGCTACTACTATTACTACTACTACTACTATTACTACTATTGCTACTACTACTACTACTACTACTACTACTACTGCTACTACTACTGGCTACTACTACTACTGGCTACTACTATTACTACTACTACTACTATTACTACTATTGCTACTACTATTACTACTACTACTACTACTACTACTACTACTACTACTACTATTACTACTACTATTACTACTACTACTATTACTGCCTACTACTATTACTACTCCTTCTACTACTACTACTACTACTACTACTACTGTGACTACTCTAGCTCATACTATTCTATTCTTGTGCAAGATATACTTCATCAGTATCCATAAGCAGTGTTGTAAAGTGACATAAGCGCACTTGGGCGACTATGCTAGTTGAATAGCAAACGGCAAGTCATTAGCTATAGCTATGGTATGCACGCTATGTACACGGAATACGTAAGTACATCCCGAGTCGACGCTCCAAAAAGTAAACACTCGAAATTCGCATATTATCGTGAATTGTTGTCTATGACACGCTGATGCATTATAATGGAACAAAAACATACAAATATCACAATAAATTAGCTGATATATTCACATATACGTATATATTATAGCTGTTTATAATGCAAATTCGCTAAATGAATAATTGGGAAAGCAAAAAGCAAAACTCGTTTCATAGCTCAATTGTGATATACTTCAAATGAGCTGTACTTAATTAACTTTGACTGAAATCAGATTAACAATTGATATTTATGATGGAAGCCTTGCATGGGATTACATAATTTAGGGTTAAATTATTATAGAATTTATGGATAAGGTGGGGCGTTAGGTTATATAGGGCTCTTCACAAATCAAATTGAAATTAGCGTCTATAGCCATAGCCACCATGTCCGTAGCCACCACGTCCGTAGCCACCACGTCCGTAGCCACCACGTCCGTAGCCACCACCATATCCATACCCACGCGCCTCTCGAGCTCCTTCGTTTCCATGTTGATCGCCCTGATCGACCAGACTTAGCAGCGATATCTCATTCTGATGATCCTTAACTGAATTATCCTCCAATGGCTGGCCATAGCCCAGGGTTAGGCAGACAGCAGCCACGAGTCCCAGCAGCAATAATGTTAGGCGCATCTTAACGAAATTTTCTACTGATCCCAGCCAGTATAATTCCAGATCTATTTATTGAAGATTCGGGCAGAGTAATTATTATTTTCGCCTAATGGTAAAACCCATAATTTGTTGGCGCGTACAATGAATTAGTCTCGGGTGGCGCATTAAGATCTAAGTTCAAATGCTCCAGCTTTATCAGCGAGTATTGAGAAATTGATTGTTACTTTAATTGCAACTGTAATTAAATATATATATATATATATATATATCATGTAAGTCTCTCATTTGCCATTAGTGCTAACAGTGCATTAACAGAACCATGTGAGTCCTCACTCGGCAGCACTGCAAGCTCTTCCGGCCGTTACCAAGGCCAGTCAACGACCAAACAAGCTAGAGTCGGGAAAAACATGCATGTAGCCGAGTTTCTGAATCGTACCAATCGACGCAATCGAAATGCCCAAATCGATTGCTCTGTAGAACGTCGGCTAGCTGAATGTGCAGATGATTTGGATAGGCGTCGTCACCGGCTCGCTCAACTGCTGCACGACGAGCAGCATCGGCTGGATGCGGAGCTGGCGGCGCTGCAGCAGGCACGTCTCGACTTAGCTCAGAACCAGCGCATTGAATGGATCCAAATGTCGCTGATGCGAGAGGAGGCAGCCGAGCGTCAGCTGCTCGAGCTAAAGCGACAGCAGCGCGAGATGTGAGTAAGCTGAATTTCCTGCAATTTCCATTACTTAACTCTCTTACAGCGAAAACTCTGAGGAGCATCGTCACGAGGAGACGAGGCAATTGCTGCTGGCCACCAAACAGTCGCAGCTCTACCAGATTGAGGAGGCCAAAGAGCGGCGACGTCGGGCTGCCCAAATGGAGGCGATTTGGCATCAGAATAAATATAAATATATCTCGAATATATAGAAATGAAATCAGTTCAATAAATTTGGAGCCACCCTCGACTGGCTGACTTTATTAGTTGCCTATAAATAAAATCCCGTTGTATACAAATAAGTAATAGCAAATTAAGTAGGTGTGAATTTTCGTTATACTCGTAGAAACTAGTCTAGCCTGATGAAGACGTTAAGCTCACAAAACGTGCGTCGACTACGAAATACTCTGGAATGGAGTACAAAGTTAAGCAGACGATAATTGTTATTATTAATATAAATTATAATTTGCATCTTTTTGCCTCTGTTTAAACGTTGATGAGCTTGCAAAATCTGGCAAGTGCTCGATCAACGTCACAGGCTTTGCCGTGATTCCCGTCTAGACAATTAACACCTTCTTGAATGATCAGCAAAATCGCTTTATTATGACTAAGTGTTGGATAATGTTGTGAAATAGCAATTAGCTAACTTCAGAATTGAATAGTTGCTTAAGGTAAGTGATAGAGCTGACCCCGCCATTAGCCATTCAAGTAAAGGTAAACAAAACGAAGATTTTTTATAGGAGCTGTTGTCTATATGCTGTAAGTTCTGGTAAGTATTATATAATATATAAAATCTGATCAATGGCTCATGGTCTTTGATGATCTATGATCTATGAACTATGATCTATGATCTATGATCTATGATCTATGATCTATGATCTATGATCTATGATCTATGATCTGTGATCTATGATCTTTGATCTATGATCTATGATCTATGATCTATGATCTATGATCTATGATCTATGATCTATGATCTATGATCTATGATCTATGATCTATGATCTATGATCTATGATCTATGATCTATGATGTATGATCTATGATCTATGATCTATGATCTATGATCTATGATCTATGATCTATGATCTATGATCTATGATCTATGATCTATGATCTACGATCGAATATGTGACTCCAAAATTTTCATTTTTTCCAAAGCATTTTATTTAAATATTAAACAATTTCCAAAATATTCTTAAAGCATTGCAAAGGTTCTAAATTTCCAAAATATGTTTAAAGCATTTCAATCTTAATCTAAAATCTTTTTCGTATGCCAAGTCATATCAGTTCTACACATGGGGAGTCGAGTCTGGGAGATTTACCACCAACAATCATGATAGTCATAATAGTAGTCTGTGTAGGGCCCTTGGGGATAGTAAGTCCAGCTCCGTCTCCATGGTCCGCCGTATATATATCGTGCTTTACGTACTCCCTCGTCTGCGTGTTGGGTGCCCACATCAGCGACGTCCTGCAAGGTGACTGCTGATGCCTTGTCCTTACTGTCCTGCTGCTGCTGGACTGCTTGATGTAGCTCCTGCTCCATCTGCTCCAGCGTAATGGGAGCTGGCAAGGCACAGGCCAAGCTGACAACTGAAATCAGCAACAAAATGCACAGCTTCATTGCGTAAGAATTGAGAGATGGGAACTGTCTGCCAATTGGTGGCCAGCTGCCAGTTTTATACGCCTAGCCCAAGTCTTGCACTTTGCATTTCCAATTAGATTTATTTGCACCAACAATTTCATCACGTTCTTTGCCTGAATGACTTTGCATTCTGGCGGGTTTGTTTGAAGTGCAGGGCAAACATGATAAATTGATTCATGAATACTCGTATCACAGTAGCTAAAAAGCTCTTAGAATAGAATTTCGCTCTCAAAAGTCAATAACATTTATTTAAGACCCAATTAGCAAACACGTGCGAGCTGCGACATCGAAAACATACTTTTAGGCTCCGCATCTAAAAGGCATAAATGTACTATGCATGAATATTTGAAACCGATAACAGTAAAACCTATCGATTAATTTGTTGGCCAACCAGTGCTGCCAATGCTTCAAAATGAATCACATCTCGAGTTCATTCAATTCTTTCTGAGTTCACAAAAAAAGTAAAATGGCAACTCATGCTTAGTTATATAATTTTTATATATTATAAGAATTTTTATAAACAGTAAAAAAGTTAAATTAGCAATCTTTTTAAATAGTTTAACAGACTTAATCTACAAATACTTCGTAAATAGCTTATGTAAAACGATTCGGAGCTTGGCCCAACATGCTAATCAGGCTGGTCAGCGATTGAGCATTGAGGCCCGCACCGCCATTGGCTAGAAGTGGACGCAAGCTGTTGCCCAAGGCCTGGCCCAGTAGCCCAGCGATTTGTGAAGCCTGCGCGGTGTTTAGCTGCGAGCCAGCGCCTGCTGCGCCGCCAGCCGGAGAGAGACTTGAGCTGGGACTGGCGCTGATGGGCGATGGATAGGCAGCGGGTCTGTTGTTATAGTTGCCGTAGTTGCCATAGTTAGGTCGGTAGCCATAGTAGTTTGGATACTGTATGGGCCGCTGATAGCCGGCGTAGTTGTTGTAGTTATAGATGGGTCTATTGTAGCCATAGCCCGGATAGCCCAGGTAGCTTGCATAGCTTGGATAGCCCAAGCCCAGGCTGGGATAGCCATAGCCATAGTTGGGCCTATATCCATAGTAGTTGCCATAGTTCTGGCCTAGATAGCCGCCTCCTACAGAACTGCCACCATAGTACGAATCCGACTGTGTGCCTGCACCACCTCCAGCACCGCTGCCACCTCCAGCTAAGCCACCCACCGGCACCACGGGCACATCGAACAGGGGATTCGCCCCAGCGCCGAGCAGCAGCGGCGTTAGCAGTCCCAACGTGCGTCCCTGTGGTCGATCCGATTTCGATTTGGTCTTCTCTGCTGCCGCCAGAGCGAGGCACGCAACGAGCAGGCACAAACGCGAACGCAAATACATTTTAGAAACTCAGTTAAGACACCGCTCGAATACAAACTAAAACTGAGACTCTTCACCAGATGTAGTTTTATATATGTGCGAAAGATATAGAGGCGACCACGCCCATTAACAACTATTGTTGGCCAAATATGTTACGGAAACTGGCAGACCTTCGGCGCATCCAAAAAGTTGCCAAAATACACAACGGAAACGCGCGACGCGACGCGACGCTCACGCAAAGTACGAAACGCTAGGGAAACGCGCGCGAAACGCGCTGAAATCGCGTCATGGACTGGTTTGCATGCTTTCACGCATGCTCCAAGCGACTGCAGACGCTGACTGACATTGACCTTGCTCCACGTCTCAGCAAATATTGACCAAATCGGTAACTATAAAGAGAAAAAATCTAAATATTAATAAAGGTTGACTACGAGATACTCTGTGAATGACTTAGAGCTAATTAACTGTGAATAAGCAATGCATTTAAATTTATTTAGGTGGAAAAGTACTGATGGGAAGGCATGTGTGGGTAGCTATATAAAAGCTCTGTGTGGCTTATAGAGATTTAAGATATAGACTGTGTATAGATACTCTGAGCTCTGGCCATCTGGTTTTATCATCTGTAGAGGTACGCTTACAAAATCAGCCTACCCTACTCAAGTCCATTTCAATGGATATACAAAAACTGTTTCACACCGTTAATGCGTTATTATTATTGTTTTTGTTTTTCGGTTCACTTCCGCGGGTTTTTCTAAAGTTTGTGGAACTTGTTTGCTAGAATTATGAAATCTGTTATGAGATATTTTAAGAAGTCTATTAATGACTTTACTTGCTATAGAAATAGATTAAAAACTGGGCAATCAACACAAGTCACTCGACTTACGTACGTGTCAGCTCAGCTTTAATATATCTAATATATATTCTATATAAATGATTGGCTAATGTGAGTTATCTACAAATTAATTGATAAATCACTTGCATCCAATTATTAATATCTCGTTAACCGCCCTTCAGCTAAATATGCATTTAGACTACAACTGTGGGAAAATCATTTGAATGAATGTAAACGCGTGTAATCTAACTTGATTAACATGCGATCCTATAATTATTTTGGATTGTTAATGCATTTTTTCGTATTGTCTAATCGTCAGTTGATGTTTGGGCAGAGTAACTACATATATATCAACCGGTTTTCGTTTCTGTTGTCTCATTAATTTGATTCATGTTTTGCTTCAACGTCAAACAATTTCTGTCGAAATGTAATTTTTTTAAACAATTTGAGCTGCACTGAGCGAAAATTACGGGGATTCTTAGAAAAAGGTTCTGCTGTCATCAGAAAATGTATGCGAAAGCTGGCTGAAGCCTAAAACCATGCTTCAACTAACAAATAACGATCGCAAGCTGTAGAAAAATATTAAATAAATTTGTTACATATTAATACAAATTTACATATATAAATAATAGTGCAATAAAAAATATATTTAAAAATAAAAATAAAAAATATATTTTAAAAAGTATTTTAAAATATTCTTTAAATTTTAATATGCAATAAATAATTATTAATGAAAATACATCATTTTAAATAACATAAAAATTTGGAATATAGAATAAAATAATAATGGAATATTTTTTAAAAATATCAAAAATATCATATCTACATATTTAAAAATTTCTGTATTTAATTAAATATTTTTACTAAAATTTTTTCGTCGTTTTTTTCAGAAAATTCCCTCTGTTAGCAAACTTGTAACTTAAGGCTAATTAGATAATTTGCTGACGCCTCTCTGACACTTGTTTAAGGTAAAGAGAAAACGAAACGAAAACAAATTAAACACTCTAAATAAAAATGTATCTATAAACAAGAACAGGTATTTGATGCCATAAAAAAATATTGATATAAGTAGCCATCGAGACGATCTCTCAACTGCGCAGTTCTGCAAGCAATTTGAAAGGTCAGTGATCAGAGTTCTTAACAAGTTTTTAATTATTTTCGATTGTCGCTCAGAGTGTTTAAATTGTTGACGAGCGAAAGCAATAATATTCAAAAATGATAAGGAGTAGTACAACAAAAATACCCTGTGGAATATAATGAAAAGAAATATGATACACAAAGATGTACCCAAACCTTGGATAACTATATCTTCTCTTAGCTAACTTCTGCTTATCATAGATTCAGGGTATTAACAGAGTGAAGGCAAGTTGAACTACCTTAATTACTTTACTTATTTTACAGGGTATCTGTTGAGTGAGTCCCCAGCTGAAGAAGTTCTTTGTTGTTTATAGAAACTGTGGGAGAAGTTCGGGCTTTGCAACAATGTAGGTCTTTGGCTCTAGGCCAACTTAATGAATTGGGTCCGAGTGCGAGCTCCCAATGCGGGGGCATCTGAAGCGAGTGCCTTGGGGGTCTGGGATTCATGCTTACAAGTTCTGGTGAAATCATCGAAAACGAAAAAACAATTTGAAAACAAAAATAATGATAGATGCGCGAAGCTAATGATTCGTCTGGCAGGATGAGCCAATCAAAATCGCATAGTTGTTCTGTTTTGGTGCATCCCCCCCATCGAATATCGTCGACTATAAAAGATCTCGACACTCGATAGAACCCAAATAGAAGCAATAGCAAAACTAAACATGAAACAATTTGTGGTACTGGCGCTCGTCTACTGCCTGGCCTTAACCGTGGCATGGGCTCACCCACTGGTGCTGGAGGAGCAGCAGAAGAACCAGCCACAGCAGCTAACGCTCGACGATGTGGATGCTCAGGCAGTGAATGATGCGGGCGGTGCACGTGAGGCTCGTGGCTTCTGCTGCGGCGGCGGTTTCGGAGGACGCGGCTTTGGCGGTGGTTTCCGACGCGGCGGCTTTGGCGGCGGCTACCCAGGAGGTGGCTTTGGAGGCTTCCCACGCGGTGGCTATGGTGGCGGCTCAGCCTCAGCATCAGCCTCGGCCTCGGCCAGCTCCAGTTATGGCGGCGGCTATGGAAAATAATCTAAATCCAATTTGAATGAATGTAAAATGTAACGAATTGAAATTTAATAAACATTAAATAAGAACCGACAGCGTAATACTCGCTCATGGCCACGAAAAAAGATAAGGAGGTATTTATTTCGAGATTAGTCCATCTACGTCTCTTGAACTTTGCAAGTCTCTGACTTTGCCAGCCCATAACTAGACTATTTTTAATGCGATTTTCAAGTGAGATACTTCATTCAACGCGTATTTATTCGGAATATGAATATGTATTCAAACATATTCCAAAACTTTTGAAGTTTTGAAAAAATGCTCACGAATCCAAAAAAAAAAAGTTTCTTAAACTTAAAAAATGCCTTGAACTTTGCATGGGTGTAACTCGGCTATTTGTCGCCCGATTTTCGAATTATATATAA
Source organism: Drosophila mercatorum (assembly GCA_961210405.1). Lineage (NCBI taxonomy): Eukaryota > Metazoa > Arthropoda > Insecta > Diptera > Drosophilidae > Drosophila > Drosophila mercatorum. Next base: position 1,625,747 of record CAUIUS010000008.1, read on the forward strand.
TTTTCGATACGTATTTTTATGCTCTTTCGATCGACATTCAAAAAGGGATACTTCAAAATTTTTCGATTTTTGGCCAAAAATGTGATGTTACCCCTTACCATTTTGGCCAAAATCGGACCGAGTCGAAAAGTCAAGCAAGTCTCTGACTTTGCCAGCCCATAAAAATAGTGAATTTCATGCGATTTTCAAGTGCAATACCTCATTCGACGCGTATTCATACGGAGTATGAATATGTATTCAAAAATATTCCAAAACGTTTGAAGTTTTAAAAATATGCTCACGAATCCGAAAAAAAGGTGTCGATCTGGAAAAGAGCCTTGAACTTTGCATGCCTCTAACTCGGCTATTTGTCGCCCGATTTTCGAATTATATATCATTTTCGATACGTATTTTTAATCTCTTTCGATCGACATTCAAAAAGGAATACTTTAAAATTTTTCGATTTTTGGCCAAAAATGTGATGTAACCCCTTACCAATTTGGCCAAAATCGGACCGAGTCGAAAAGTCAAGCAAGTCTCTGACTTTGCCAGCCCATAACTAGAGTATTTTTCATGCGATTTTCAAGTGAGATACTTCATTCAACGCGTATTTATTCGGAATAAGAATATGTACTCAAAAATATTCCTGGACTTTTAAAGTTTCGGAAAAATGCTCACGAATCCGAAAAAAAGTGTTTTGAACAGGAAAAGTGCCTTGAACTTTACATGGCTGTAACTCGGCTATTTGTCGCCCGATTTTCGAATTATATATCATTTTCGATACATATTTTTAAGCTCTTTCGATCGACATTCAAAAAGAGATACTTCAAAATTTTTCGATTTTTGGCCAAAAATGTGATGTAACCCCTTACCATTTTGGCCAAAATCGGATCGAGTCGAAAAATCAAGCACATCTTTAACTTTGACTGCCTATAAAAAGAGTCATTTTCATGCGATTTTTAAGTGTGATGTCTCATTCGACGCGTATTCATACGGAGTATGAATGTGTACTCAAATTAGTGCCAAGTTCTCTTAAGACAAAGAATTTCTATTTACACTCTTCACTTATTAAGGTTATATATAACAAAACCAAAACACCCCAAGTTCACCAAGAGCTGAAAACAAAACGTGAAAAGAGTTTAACACGCTTTTGGGCGATAAAGGGGCACGGTTTCTACGCATTCGCCCGGCCGACTCTGACTGTCTGTCACTGGGACGATGCTAAATACATAGCTCAGCTGTTGACGCCTTCCTCAAGCCGGTTTTGGTACTCACAAACAAGCAAACAACAACAGGCAAAAAAAAAAAAAACAACAATGATATTAACAATAATGCTATTAATCAAAAAAAATATCTGGCGAATGTGAATAATTTATTTATAGCAAAAAGTAAACGAAAGAAAATAAAGAGAGAGAAAGAGAGAGAGAGAGAGAGAGAGAAATGGCACAAAATATTCCATTGGATTCGGTAATTGACAGCAAATTGAGATATATGATATGTGATATATATAATGTATAAAATATATATGAGAAATACAAATTTCTACGGGCGAGCTTAACTGAAATTAAACCAGTAATTTTCTGGGATTTCTATGAAATTCTACTAGACAGTGCATTAGAGTTTTTTAATTGACAATCGAAATTGACGTCAAGAAATTCTTAAAAAAAAGGAAGTGATAAATGATTTATAAATTAGTTAAAAAATAATTTTGCGGATGAAATTTATGAATTGAATAAATTAAAAATACATTAAATAAACTCAAAATAAATCAGAAATTAAAAAAAAAAAAAAAACAAATTTAACCAGTGAAAAGAAGCGAATCAAATAAATTATAAATAAATCTACTAATTTAAAATATAATAAAAATTAATTATTTACTAATTTTTTAAAAATATTCAATCCACTTTTCACACATTTTATAAGTGCTATTTTAGGCAAGCTCTTCAATTAGTCTCCCTAAATAGTAGGGAAAATCTAGCTCATACACTTTTTGGACTGTGCCTTGAACAACAAGCAAGCGATCCATCAATATAAAAATAGATTGTAAAAGATATAAATACGTAATCATGCCTCTATAGCTCTCACACAAGCTGTGCCCAGGCCAGCTCCTACATTTCTGGTTTATTGAACTTGAACCTTGAACTCAGCTGAGTTGTTATCCAGTTCTGAGTGAAATTAATAACATAAACACTAATGTTTGGAATATTTTAAGACGCATTTTTTTGCAAAATATTTGTTTAATTTTTTAAGTTCAGAATTCGAAAATATGTTTAACAAACGTACCCCTTAGCTCTTGGCACGGCAACCCCCTTTTGTGACTAATGAATACTGCAATTGTCGTCAAATATTTTGCAATCTGTTGTAATGAGAAAATTACACGGAAATAAACTGCGATATGGTGAGATGTGATTAAGGGTAAATAACTTGTTAGCGCCTATTTATTTTTTGTTTAACGAGAATTATAGCAAAGGCAAATAAACAAAGGCTAAACTTAGAGTTGGAAACTAAATTGGGTTCTATAGGAAAAACAAGTCTAGAAGTACCAGGTGGGGGCAGTGTTGGAACGTAAAGGATGCAGAGAAGAATGGACATATGGAGAGAAGCGAAAAGACGGATGGACAGGTGGAGAGATGAAGTGTTGATCGGGTTATATAAAAGACTTCCCTTGCCATTGTAAATACTGTGGAAAACAGTTGATTCACAGCGCCTACCGCAACAGTCAAAAAAAAACAATTAAACCACAAATTGGGCGTTAAAAAATACCAAACTCATGGATCAACTTCCAGCTCAGCTCAGCTCAGTTTGCGACGTCATTTGAACATCCCCCCTAAAAGTTGGACGGAAATACTACTCAGGTGCTAATCAAACTGAATGAGGCGTCTCCGTCTGGCGGTCTGTCAATAAAAATTAGCGATTGCCCGTATAAAATGAGTTGAGAGCCGACAGCAGCCAAACAGAAGCAAAAGGAACCTCAAGTGGAGCACAGCAGCAGCAGCATACAATACTATTCACTACTCACAATGAAGATCACGCTGATCCTTGCAGCTATTCTGGCTACAATTTGTCTTAGCCAAGCATCACCGGCCAACAATCCCTATCAGGCCATCAACTCTGCCTACGATCTTAGCGGACATCCTGTGAGGGAGAAGCGCGCTAGCTATCAGAACGACTATTACATCTGCTATCCGAGCAGCGTGGTCTACAGCTACCACAGCAATCCCAATGCCCTGGACTCGCAACGGCGCAGCTATTCGGGCTATGACTACGGCTACGAAACGCGCAAGCAACGTGCGGAGAGAGAACGTGATGAAACCCCGGATTACTTTGGCAGATAATTCAACAGGATATTCTACTGTAATATAAGACTATATAAAGTATTATATAGAATATGAGAAAGGAGTAATATATATGGATACTATATATAGTCTGTAAGGGAAAGGCACAGGTGCAAGAAACAAACTACAATTATTTATTTATTATTATGTGTGTGTTTTATGTGTTAATAAAGAAATGAAGAATTTTAAACAAAAATCAATTTGAATTTTCATCGAGGGCTTAGTTTTCGGTAGCTGCACAGCAAATTACTCATAGCTATAGCTATAGCATGCTCTGCCTTACCTGCTGCCTGTTATGCTGAGCGCTCATTAAATACCTATGAAGATCACGAAATGATAAAGTTAATCCGATTATTGACAGATTGACGCATTCATGCCGAGTGATTTGTCATTTGAGTTCTAAGAACAAAAAGATATCAAGGATTAATGCTTGACTCATTCACTGATGAGCTGCACTGAGCTGAGACAGTCTGATGGGAGCTACTATAGTTGCTTTGCTGTACGACAGATTTAGACAATGAAATTCTCAAGATATTCTACAATAGCCTGTAGCTGACTATAGTCTAAGTCATTTTGCATTATTTTACTAAGCTTCATGCTGAAAACTATTTACTCTGCTCCAAATTTCATCTAATAGAACTTATCTCTTTCGCTTCTGCTTTAACTGTCCCACATGAGCGTAGCTTTATAAGATTTTAAATATGATCTTGGAGCCATGCTCTAGTGCCAAATTCAACCTTCTCAAAGTCCTCAAAAGGCTTGAACTATGTATATCGACCTCCAAATGCAATTAAAACTTTAAATCATTTAAGACAACTTGCAGACAAAGCGCTCGAATTGTCTTAGTCCAATCTCAATCTAGTTTAGGTTTATAATTTTTATGTTTCGCTAACGATGTTCGCGGTCAGCTAAACAGAAAACTATAAATTAGTCATAAAAATTTGGCATGGAAACTAAAATGAATCACAAACTATAAAATCACAGCCAAAAAGCGTTGCCTACTTTCAGGCTTGCCAAAGAAATGGGCAGACAAAAGTGAAGTTCGTTGCCTAAGTCTTTCGTTTACAAAGCATTCAACAGAGGCCACGGCGCATTTCACTTTGCTTCGTAATAATTTTATGCCATCGACTGAGACATTTAGCACCTTATTTGCGTTTGCCATTAGCCAAAATGTGCGAATTGTTTATAAAGAGATTACAAAACGCAGACGCGCCTCAGCCAGAGTCGCTCTCTGCGGAACTTCAATATATTTGTATATATATTGCTACTGTCATAAAAACGTAAAAAAGACTTACTTTAACCACAAAATCGTTTTATGAGCCAAATAGAAAACTGAAAATCGCAAAAGAAAGTTTTTTTTCGGCGCCCCCTCAGCATAAAAAGCGACTTTGGCGTGCCGGAAGCAAACAGTTGTCGAACACAAGTCGAACTCAATCAAAATGAAGTCGTCGGTCGCTGCACAGAGATCCTTATTGATGCTGGCGCTGCTGCTGCTGGGCAGCTGCCTGGCTGTGCCCTTGAAGGAGGAGGCACGTGAGCAGCGGAATATGAAGATGTTGACACCCTCGGCCGAGGCGGACGTCAAGATGATGGCGGCAGCGGGCACAGCTAACATGACGCCAGCTTCGATGACCATCGGTGCTGCCATGCCCATGAATCAGATGGCTCTGGGCATGGTCAACAACATGCAGCTGGCGCGCTATCCCAACTATCCGAGCCTAATGTCGTCCTTCGGCCTGCAGACGAACATTGCCAATGGCTATCCCGGCGATGCCAGCATGGGCCTGGGCTTGGGTCTGCCTGGCGCTGGCCTAGGCTTTGGAGCTGGCATCATGCCTGGCGCTGGATATGGCGCCGGCATTGGCGCTGGACTTGGTGCTGCAACTGGAATCGGTTTTGGTGCTGGACTGGGCGCTGCTATGCCCGGAGCTGGCTTTGGCGCGGGTCTAGGAGCTGCACCAGGCGCTGGTCTTGGCGGCTATCCCAACGCTGGCTTCATGTTCGGCAATCCACTCTATGGCAATGCACAGCCCATGCCAGGCTTTGGCCCACAGTCATCCCTGGACGGCATCATCGGCATGGCCAATGCACCAGGCCTAGCCCCAGCTGGCATCTATGCCCAGCCAGGACTCGGACCCATGCCGGGCTACTTTGCCGGCGATGCCATGGCCATTCACTTTTAATCTACATTCACTTCACACTTAACACCAATTCTCTCAATTATTTATTTAATTTATTTAGCTAAAATATATAAAGCGCGAACATTTAATGGAATTTCTTGTACATCGTGGCCCACTGAAAGAGTTGTCGGCGCTGCTGCAACTGTTGCTGTTGTTGCTGCTGCAGCTGTTGCTGCTGTCGATATTTCTGCTGCTGCTGCTGCTGGTGCTGTACTGGCTGCTGTCGCTTGGCTGCCAGCGTGTAGGCGCCCTTGCCCACAAAATGATTTGGCAGCACGCCCACGCGCCTCTGCTGCGCTGCGTGGCTGGCCAGGAGCAGGCAGAGACTGAGGCAAAGCAGCAGCAGGAACTTACAGCACATCGTGTCTAGAACTTTTCGAGTTTACTGCGACTGCAGCTGGCAGCAGTTGCGGCTTTTATGCAACTGTCGAGTGGGTTTGGAAAGCGGATTAACCGGGGACTTGTGGCTTAAACTCTGCTGCGAGCAGTTGCCAGCTAATGGGGACTCTTTGGAGTAGTTGCTCTTAACTGGGACTTGGCTTAAGCTGTTGCCGTTAACTAGTTTCGCGACTCGCGCATATTTCACAATTGTCCCAAAAGGCAAAAGTCGCTAATTGCGCTGGCAGCCAAGCCAAGCCAAGCCAAGGTGAGGTGAGTGGAGTGGAGTGGAGTGGAGTCGAGTGTCAAGTGCAAGGCGAAGACGTAGCTGAAGTGTTGACCAAGATACTTAATGCAGGTAACAGAGATAAAGAGAGAGAGAGAGGGAGAGAGAGAGAGAGAGAGCTCTAATTTGTTAGTCACTTGGCCATTGGCTCTTTAGAAAGTGAAATTTCCAGGGTCCCATTGTTCGGCTGCAGACAATGGCACATGTTGTTTTACACGGAAACATTAGCAGCCATAAACCAGGCCATATATACCCTGTTCCAATGGGTTTAGGGTATCAACAAAGAAACCAAATGGCAACTGAGTAGAATGTAGCTGAGCTGTGGTTTTTTACGGCATTTAGCTAAAGGTAAGCAGGAATAGGAATGAATGAAAGTGTCTTTGCAAAGGGTTTTGACTAGCAGAGTGTAGTGCGACTAACAGATACCCTAAACAGTGCTGGGCGCACGAAAGAAAGCGCGAAATGAGCTTCAGCTAAAAGAAGTCATTTATGATGGGTGATCCAGTGGGTATATGCGACCTATTGTAGATATACCCCAAAGATAAAGAGAAGAATCTTTGATGTATATATATTATACATATTTATTATATATACTTATATATGTATATATAGTTATGCTCCTGCTTTATACAGCCTCATCTACTTCCTCTACCCATTCAGTCCAACTGCCCTGCTGTGACCCACTTTCAATTGTTGCACTCCATAAAAAAGGAATTTCATTCAAGAGAATTTTCACCCTTGCAGGCGGAGTTCCAGCTGTTCTCTTATGCCCAAACCTAAGTCGACTTGTAATTGAGTTTTAAAATAGATTTTTGTCTCTTATTTTTATGATTTATAACAGCTTGAGTTGTTGCAGGAGATTTCCAAAAGAGATTTCACAGAGATTTGTAAACTGAGACCGTTTTGACCTGCGCAACGATTTTACCTAATGCAGAGTTTATACAGGTGTGCGTGTGTGTGTGTGAGGCAGGTATGACACAGTTAATCTCTAAATGCACTCGAAAGCCATGCAAAAGGTCTGTTTGTCGAAGACTTTGTTGCATTTGCCTAGCTGCAGCTAGCAGGAAAGTAGACCCCGAGTGGACTTCGAGCTCATATAAGACTCAACTCGTTCCACTCGCAGTACAACAGTTTGTGATTAAACGTGAGGCAAGTAGGACGGACACAGGCGCATTTGGAATGCTCAAGACATCGGCGACAACTTTTGGCAGCTGCCTGCTGCTAATGCTAATACTAATGCTGCTGCAACTGGGCATGGCCATGCCCTGGTGGCGCCAGAACGATGCGGGCTACGATGCCAGCTTGGATCCCGTTGCCTGGTCTCGTGCCTTCGTTCAGGATCAAGTTCGCCGGCCGCGCATCAGCCAGCCGATGATACTGCCGCAGCTGGAGACACAGCACCGTCGGCGCAGCTGGTGGACCAGCAGCAGATCCCAGACCAAGAAGAAGATGAAGAACAACAACTACAAGAAATTCGCGCGGCGACAGCGCAATAGGCGTCTGATTCTGCATCAAACGAGATGTTAAGCAACTGCCAATTAGCATAATAAATTATTTGCCAGAAAAAAAAAATATATATATATATATAAGTTTATAAAAGTGTTAAATAAAAACTGATAAATTTTAAATTGTAAATAGAAGAAAGCTTGAGCTAAGCTGAGTTAAGGGTAGAGCTCCCCCCCCCCTCTCCCCCCTTTCCCTCTCTCTCTCCCTTAGCAACACTTCTTATCATTAACAAATCTGTAGCTAATAACACAGTCCGGCTAAGGTCAATTGGATTATGTTTCAAGACCAAATCCCGCCGATGCGTCGATGGTGGTAAAAACATCTGCAAACATGATGTAAGCGTACCCTCCAACCAGCTAAAGACCTAAGCAAACTATGCGTAGCCACAGCCAGAGAAAGAGCCGCAACAAGAGCCAGTGCCAGAGCCAGAAGCTCAGCCAACCCAATCCAGCGTTAGCATCAAAATTTAAAGATGACCAACTGCGGGATGCTCTGTTAATGAAGTCAGTGTATGGAAGCCACTAAATATTATGATGAATTTTAAATTAGAGTATTAAATAAATGATCTTAGAAAATAGATAATAATTTAAGTTGAGAGAGCTTAGAGCACTCTGCCTCTGTGTAAATGCATATGTAAATATAAGCAAAAGCATCCCTTTATTTTTCTCAGTGTACATGCACACACACCAAGATGACGGCCGCTCTCTCAAAAATATGAATGAATGAATGAAAGTACATTCGGATATGAAAAGCAAGCATAAAGTCGCAATGTGGACAGACGCAATTAGCAGCTACACGCACGAGCCACGCCCCTAGCGTAGCCCCCAATAGATCAGCCAGAAGTAATGCTGTGCATATATAAGCATGAATCTCTGTCGTTTGCAGATTAAGTACAAATCAGTTAACAGCTCAACGAACATGAAACTTCTCGTGCTGAGCCTTTGCCTTTGCCTTTGCCTCGCCGCCTGTTGCTGGGCAGCGCCCGTGGAGCTGGAGGCTGAGCCACTCAGCCTGCTCGATGTGGACGGCGATCTGCAGCTGGAGCAACTGGAAGTGCCGGAGAGCGAGCGTGTGGCGCGTGGCCTGGGACTCGGTGGCTTCGGCGGTGGCCTCGGCGGCAAGTTCGGCGGCTTCGGCGGCCTAGGTGGCTTGGGTCACTTTGGCGGCGGCTTCGGCGGCCATGGCTTTGGCGGTGGCCTGGGACACGGCTTCGGCGGCGGCCTCGGCAGCTTCAAGGGACTCTTCAACAAACACTTCTAGTAGCTAGGCTTTAACATACATTTTTATTAACGAATTCTAGTTGTAATAAATAAGAAAACTAAAAATTCTGCGTTAAATAAATCGGATTTAGGGCGCCATAATATTGCAGCTCTGGCTGCGCATCGTAGTCCACATCAGCTTCGGTCGTGGTGCTGCGCAGCTGAACTCGCGGCATCTTGGTGGTGCGCTAGCTGCGTAACACTTGATGTAGCTGAGCCATAAAGCCACGCCACAGACTGAGAGCTGGTTGATAGGCTGAAAACAGTGGTTTAGAATGAGGTTAGGGCAGGTTTCAAGTTGAGGAAATCGGCAATCTGCCAATGCCTACCCTCAGCGTGTGGCGGTGCCACCTGTGCATCGTACTCCAGCTCATCTAAGGAGCAGACGCCCACTAGCAACAGCAACAGCAACAGCAACAGCATTGGGCAAATCATACGCAACATTTTAAGCTCAAATCAAAACTGAGCCAAAGTCGTGGGCAAATTTAGTTTAGGCGCGTCGCTGCACGGCTGGGCCCTTGGCCACTTTCTCATCATAAAATCGCCAACAATCATAACTGGCAGGCCAAACATAACAAGCTTAGAGAGAGAGAGAGACTGACTGACAGATACTCTGTATATTTTATATATGTATATTTGTCTATAACAGCTCAAAAAGCATTCTTATCCATCGAGTACCTAAGCAGTAATAGACATGCCTTCCATTCTTATATACTCTTCATAGACAAATACACCCTACTCATACTGAAAGGAAGATGCTTTCTGCTTTCCCTCTGTTAACTCCATTCAGAAACCCCATCAGAGACTCCCTTTAGCCTCAGCTGAACATTTTACAGGGTATCAAAACGCACATCAGTTGCCGTAAAAACAAATAATAAAAAAATCACACGTATTTATTGAGGCAACGCCAATGGCTGAGCCGCACACAATGGAATATCACAAATATCAAATAAATATATATACATATATATCTCATCCGATATATTAGAAGAGCAAACTTTAACCGTAGAAGCCACCACCGAAACCGCCGTAGCGGCCGCGATAGCGAGTGCGCGTCACCACACGCGTGCGCTGGAAGCCGTAGCCGCCACCGAAGCCAGCGTAGCCGCCGTAGCCACCGCCGAAGCCGCCGTAGCCGCCATATCCGCCTCCATAGTAGGGTGGTGGTGGTGGTCCGCCGTAGAAGGGTGGTGGTCCAAAGTATTGACGTACTTTACGCGCACCGCCCTCTGTGTCAGCGGCCTCCGCTGTGGCATTGGCAACCACATCCGCTTGAGGATTATCGCCAGCTGCGAGCAGCTCCACCTGCAGCTGCTCCTGTGGCTGCTGATCCTGCACCACTGGCTGCACCTCCTCCAGCTCCACTGCACCACAATGCAGCGCACACATGCCCAGCACCAGCAGCAGCAGCCCGCCAATCTTCAGGTATTCCATTTCGAGTTTTGTGATCCACTAAAGCTGCGCGCCGAGTCGAGCTTCAATTTATAGTCAAATATTAGGAGAACTACCAAAGTGTGGAGAGGTTCAATAACATTTCCTGAGTTTCATTGAAAGGTTTTTTATTCTTGTGAGTTTTTTTCGATATTTCTTTTTTGCCGCACCACCAAAAGGCAAGATCAATTACGCTTAACAGCCACTAGATGAGGGCTGTGTGTGTGGCTTTTAAGTTGTTTACTTCAAATTGAATTCGAAATGAAGCCAATCTGCAGATCTTGCTGATAGATGCGGAAGTTTTGATAGAACACTGGAGTGGACAGCCGCCAGAGTTACTTGATGTATTACTTTGATATATGAGCACCAGATGTGCGCTACACTGGACGACCTTTGCCTGGGCTGCTGTGAGAAATGTGATTTATTTGCGGTTTGTCGAATTGTGTGTAATACGTGATGTTTATGCGTGGGTTAACCTGAATTGAGTTAATTATGATATTAGTCAATAAAGTATAACAAGAGTTTGTGATAGTTATAGGTGGTATATTGTGATTTCAAGATGTTTATGCAGTGCTTATCATGAACTCCTGATTTTTTTATGTTAATTATTTTCTATAGCTCCATATTTAATTTAATAGTGATAACTTCAATACAATTGAAATATTCTAATATTTTTGTTGCTCAATAAATTTTTAAAGAAGAAATTTGAAGTCTTTATCCACAGTACTTGAGATTCAAAGACCTCGTCTCTCGCTCTCTTTTATCCACTGCACTTGAAATTAAAAGATGTCTATAGCTAGCTCTCTCTCCCTCTCTCTTTCTCTTTCATCTACTCTGCTTCATATTCAAAGATATCTATCCCTCTCTCTCTCTCTCTCTCTCTCCCTCCCCCTCTCTTAAGCACAGCAGCCGATCCAATTTAATGCTCAGCCAACAGGCACTTGGCGACTGCACATAAACGAGTCGAGTTGTTTTTTTACGAATGGCCTCATATGTTTGTTTCTTGTTGGGTTATTTGTTGTTTATTTTGTTTTCATTTAGCTAAACGAACAAATAAAACTGAAAATGTAAGACGAAGCTTGAGCAGCAGCAACAAAAGAGCTTAGCAGAAACTGCAGCATCATCAAAGCAATGAGTGCTCCACGATGTGGAGGTTTATACATATATGGAAGATCTATATCTATATATAAAGCTGATGATGCTCAAATATGCATGATACATTATATCTCGAATATTTGATGAAATAATGAAAAAAAAAAATAATTTAAATAGTTTTTATTATTATTTATTTATTTTAAGCAAATATGCAAATTTTATAACAAAAATTATTATTAAATCAATATATATTATATATATATATATATATTTATATACAAAATTTATTTATCCTATATATTTTAAGAACAGAATTTAACATATTTTAAGCACAATCAAATATTGCTTCACTTCAATGTTTGGGCTTCAGCCCAAAAAGCCGCCAAAGCCAATGCCTTTGAACTTGGCAAAGCCAATGCCGCCGCCAACAAAGCTGCCACCGCCCAGACTGCGACCATAGCCACCGCCATAGCCACCTCCAAAGCCTCCACCGTAGCCACCGCCATAGCCACCATAGCTGGGCACCGCGGATATCGTCGACACAACAGGCACGGTCGTAATAATCGGCACGGTCTGTATCACGGGCACAGTTTGTATGACAGGTGGTGCAATGTAACCACCACCTCCCAGGCCACCACCAGCCACTATGCCGCCGCCAATGAAGCCACCGCCAATGTGTCGCGTCTGCCGCACAAGTTCATTGCCTTCGCTCACAATGGGCGTGGCCTCCAGCCCGGCAGCGACAAGTGCGAAGATCAGCGAATAAAACGTTTCACGCAGCATCTTTGGAACTCCAACTGATTGGAATAGCATCGCAGGCCTCGTTATTTATGCAAATTAATTAGTGGGCCACGTCTGTTCGCATCCAGTGGGCATATTTGCCCAAGCAATTCACAATAGCTGGATGCCGAAATTCCCCAAGCTCTGAAAGCTTATGCCGTTTAGATCCAACTCGAAATGTGGCCATAGGCAGCGGCCTAGTTTACACTGAGAAAAAAAAAGCAGCAGAAGAAGAAGCAGCAGAAATGTTGGCAGAAGAAGAAGCTGAAGAAGATCGAGAAGAAAAGGAGGAAGGATAATAGGAATAGTTTAATCAATCAAAGACGAATACAATCATTCAGCCACTCATTCCTTCATTCATCCAGTCCATCAGTCAGTCGATCTATGTATCAATCTCATAATACTTCATCCATCAATCAGACAGTATATCAATCATTCAATCAGCCACTCAGCTAGTCAATTTCATCAATCAGTCAATCATACTCGATCAATCCTTCAATCAACGAGCCTTTCATTCCATTCGTCAGCTATACCCAATCATTCCTTCAATCAATCATCGATCTACCCATAATCCTACACCTGCCCCACCACATTTTCGCCCAGTGTACTTCACACATCAGCCACATCGATGACAACTGAGTGAAGGTCAGTTTTGGCTGCGAGCCACGTGCATGGCGACGCGTAAGTGAAGACCCGCCCAGTGCTTGGTTAATGCGTATGCAAACATAACTAAGTTAGTGGGTTTTTTTTTTCGTCGTGGTGCTGCTGCTGCTGCTGCATGACGCACCACCCGAACGCCGCATAAATACGTTGCGAGGTCTGCGCCGGCGTCACAGAGCGTAATCAACTGGACACTCACGATGAGTTGCTATCTTCAATTGCTGCTGATTTGTGGTGCAGCTGTGGTGCTGCAGGCTTACGGCTTGGATGGCATCGGTGCGGTGCCGGTGGTGCAACAAGTGCCCATTGTGCAGCAGGTGCCCATAGTACAGCAACAGCCACAGGCGCTGGCCTTGGGTGGTGGTGGGCTGTTGGGTGGCGGTGCAGCTGGCTTCGGCGGTGGCTTCGGCAGCTATCGCGAGACCTATCGCGTTAGGGGACGCGCCTTCGGCGGTGGCGGCTTCAAAGGTGGCTTCGGACATGGCGGCCTGGGCGGTGGCTTCGGTGCTGGTGGCTTCGGCGGCGGTGGCTTTCGCGCACGCTACGACAAGAAGGTGGTGGGCGGCTTCGGCGGTGCTGGTGTGCTGGGTGGTGCAGGCGGTGGTGCACTGTTTGGCTAAAGGAATATACTAGAATTAATGTGAAGTTTATGTTTATGAAATAAAGCCAAAGTGAAAAGAGTTGAAGTGCTTAAGCCAGCTGGACACCCTGTATTTAATGATATGTTCAAGCAAAACACCCTATATTTTACTTAATAAACAAGTCTAGTAACTTTATAGTGCTCTCTCTCTCTCTCTCTCTCTCTCTCTCTCTCTCTCTCTCTCTCTCTCTCTCTCTCTCTCTCATAAAGGCTCACTCTGTATTTTGATTATGCTCAGGCTGAAAAAAGTCACCCTGTATATGTTGTTATGCTCACGCATTTTGCTGACATGCGCATTTTCAACCCTGCTGCCTTTGCTTGGTGGTGTTGGTGGTGGTGCGGCAGCGGGTCTATATAACTTTTTATATTTCTGAATGGGGCAGCCAGCCAGCCGAGGCAGTCGAGGCAGACAGTTTTAGTTGGCCAGGCGCCTTGGCCACAGTTCGAGTCCGTCGCTCGCTGCAGTCGCTCGTCGTAGACGCTGACAGCGCGCTCTCTCGCTCACCCACACTCTCTCTCTCTCTCTGTTGGCTGCTTTGATTTTACAGTTAGAGTTGCACGAGCTGCAGCCGCACTTGCAACACGCTGGGAGCAGCTCCAGAGATTTGTGAATTGTTAAATAAAAACGGCCAAAAGGCAAAAGCCAAAAATCTTAACTAAAAATAGCAACAAAATCTGAGCTATAAATCGGGCATTATTATATATATATATATACCCTCAAATATATATATATATGAGAGATAAATGTGTTGTTTTCGGTGTGTGCGCCAAGTGGAAAACTGTTTAAAAATAAAACAAAAACGCCAAACGGCGAAAGCTTCGGCCAAAAATTTTTTCTGTCATCAACCAGCGAAATACAAAGCATAAGTGCATAACTGTAAACAACTACAACAACAACTAGTGCTAGTACGGCTACAACAACAACAACAACAGCAGACATTCAGGTATTTTATGCACTTGATTAGAGCTCCGCTGCTGCGCGCTGTTTTTCCCTTCAATGTTAATTAAAAACCAAAAAAAAAAAACGAAAATTTTGCTCGCTCTCTCTCTCGGGCTCTCTGGCCGTTGCGCTCTCTTTAGACACACTCATACACATGCAGGCGCGTTATCTATGCTCGCTCTCCCTCTCTCTGCCTCTCTCTTACTCTCGCCGTAGGCAGCGCTGCCAGACTGTTTATATATTGCTTATAGCTCATCTGATCAAATCTTTGATATTTTATCGCTCTCACTCTCCCTCTCTCTCTCTCTCCCTCTTCAGCCTTATCTTTTGCGCTCAGTTCCTTTTCCTTTCATTCTTCTTTGCCCCCATTGACACGTCTCATTATCCACAACAACCGCTGCACACTTCTACTTATACCATGTATAAGACGGAAAACACGCACTTGCCTTAGTCTCAAGTCCTCTGACACCACGCTTGCAATTAGCGTAATTGCGGCTCAACACACACTCACGCACATCCTCACACCCCAGCCACACACAGACAGTCGCCTGCAGCTATGGGTACCCTATGACAGCGCCAATTTCTTAAAGAAAATAAACTTATAGCGACGCCAGCTAGCTGAGATTTTGTAATCAAAGCATAACAGAAATTTATATTAAATTGCATAATATTTTATAATGGAATCTAAAGTAGACAACAAACAGCTCTAGGAATTTGTTTTGGTTTTTGAAAATTGCTTGAACTTGTGCTAAGTATGGGATCAGTAAGAGACAGGGAGAGAGAAAGGGAGAGAGCTTCTACTCCTTCTCGGTGAGTAAGAGGTAGGCAATGGGAGACAGACAGAAAGACAAAGAGCTCATTCTGTATGTCTCCCTCCCTCTCTCTCTCTCTCTCTCTCCCTCTCTCCTTCTTCTTCTTCATATTTTCTTTTCATTTTCGTCTTTCACTTTTCTACGACCAAAAGCTTTGCTTACCACCTGTTTTCTATACTTCATACGTATACTTAATGTTGTCTGCTTGTATTTTCTATGCCCTTGCTTAGCAAATTCCTTCAACAACATGAATTCTCATGGAAATCCTAATGAGAACCTTGATTATAGCAATTTCATTTTGACTTTCTCTATTCTCTCTCTCTCTCCACTTTCTATTATTAAGCTTGTAGCTGCAGCCAATGTTATAAATAGTTATCAGGCCCCAAAGTAGCTCTGCCACTGACAGGCACCCTTTTCCCCATGCCCACCACCCACGCTGCTGACGTCGTTGCATTTGTAACCCTGACAATGTCAGCTGCTATATGCTGTTTGTTTCGTCCACCTTTGACATATTGTGTATTTAGTTCAAGGTCATTCGAAGTTTCGCTTGATAGCGAGAAACTGGAGCAGGGATAAGCTGCTCAACGAAAATTGGTTGGGCAGCTGCCCAGCTGGGCGCTGTCCACTGTCAAGGGCAACAGCGAAGAACAAAGCATGCGTGCTCTCAGCGCCAGTTGATTACTTTTGTTCGTGCTGCCAAAACTCCTCATTATTCACAAAGTGTCAAAAATATCGTTAAAAGTTCATCAGCCTCGAGTTGGCACTCGGCAGGAAACTTTAGCCAGGAAATATGTGGCATAAACATATTTGGATAAATGTTTATAAAAAGGCATTCCCTTTGTATAAGGAGAGGAATCATATTAAATGCTACTTCAACTACTCTGCAAGCCTAAAACCTAAGCAAGTCATAAAGATCTAAAGCCCACGACGCCCGTCTCCTCGAAACAATCAATAAATTTTGCCAAGTATAACAATAGCACTGCATTGCTGCATGACAAAGTAGGCACAGTTCCACCTGGGCTGTCGGTCACTGAGCTGAGGTAATGGACTGGCGTAGTGTTAACGGGTCACAGCTAACAATAGCAAAAGGGCTCCGCACACAGAGTGTTAGTGAACTTTTGTGCCGCAGCCTGGCCGTTTGGCACCTGTCCAGGACTTGTTTTCCAGCTGGCTGGACAAAGGATCCGCCGACAGCAGCAACAGGAAGCGCAGCCATTGAACATTTAATGTATGCAGAGAGAGAGAGAGAGAGAGAGAGAGAGAGAGAGAGGGAGCATTGCAACATTTGCCTTTGTCCACTAGCTCGACTAATTTATGGCTGTCACTTAAACGGGGCCGGCGCCAAATGCAGCCCACGCGACACTCGCTACGAAAGTGGCCATAAATTGTGCCCTCTTCTAATCAGCTTGGCCTCCTCTCTCTGCCTCTCTGCGCCTCTCATAAATCAGCGGCAAGTGGAGCAGCAGCCTAGTTGGCTCCGACTTAATGGCAACTAATTGCATTTGCGCCAAAGCAAACAATGTTAAAGCGAATTTGGTTGGAAGCGTAGCACTAGCAGATACCCTCAAGTTGAGCACAGCAAGTTACTGTTGAGGTGTTGAAAAAAGGAATAATGTGTAGTTGGCTTATACTCTGGTGATGTTATATACTCAATTTGAATGCTCTAGCTTTCAAAGTTCTCGAGTTATGCCGGAAATAGCAAGTCCCAAAATGAACCGAAAGCCAAAAGAGTCAACAGATACTCACCCACAACCAATCTACCCTACATATTTCAGTGTAGGGCATGCAAAGACAGCACTTTAAATCCCTTTTAGGGTTCACAAACTGCCAAATAAGAGAAGCAGTGGCTCCCAGCTATTGTGCGCCAGTCAGACGCCAGCCAAAGACCCAATTGAAGCCAACTTTTTAGATTTTGCGTCTAACGAAAATGTTCGCATTACACATACGACGCGTTGCCAAATTGAGTTCAGCTTGTGCGACATCCTGCGGAGGCAGAGGCAGCGCAAAGTGATTGAAAATTGACTTTCAGCACGCATCAACATTTTGTTGCTGTATGCTTCACTGTCACAGGATGTTATTGTCCTGTTTATGAGCAAATTTACAAAAAAGTTGCAAAAAAAAAAAAAAAAAAAAAAGTTTGCTGCCAAATTGAGAATCGATTTTGATTATTCAAAAAGTCTGTAGGGGAATAAAGATATATGTATGCATATATGTATATATATATATGGATATATAAGCTATATATTTGTAAGGACGAGCTCTTGAGCTGACTTGTGCGCTTTCAATTGTTGGCTGAGTGAAAAAGTTAGTTAAAGTTTCTTATTGGATTTGACATACTTCCAATTGGCATATCCATAAACTTTTCAGCTGATGCCTGAGCATTGAGTTTTCGTATAAAAAAAAACCTAAGGAACTGTCTCTTGTTCTCAATTTTAATGATTATCAGAACTTGTTTGTCCTTAGTTAGCTAATTAGCATATAGAGCGTTGAAACTTTCCGCCCAGCTGGAACTTTTTCATTTCGTCTTTTAATAAAGTAACTGAACTTGAGCAGAAAGACACAAATTTAAGCTTGTCAACAAACCTTATGATTGTCACTCAAATATTTATTGTGCGCAGCCCAATCATCAAGCAAATTAAGGGGCTTTCGCACAAGCGAGGACCTTAATATACATAAGATTAAGCTTGTCATCAAAGACTTTTATGGCATACGTAAAGCAACTTAATCTAAAATGTATATATTTTGCTATTTTTTTTTTAACATTCTGATCTAAAATATGATTTTTAATAAATATATTCCAATTCTTGAAAATTCTCTGAGAATTTCATAAGCTAAACCATTTCTTCACCTCTTTGTCCTTGCAGCAACACAATACAAAGGCAGTCCACAGTAAGTGTCAGAGCTGTAGGTGTAGCTGAGTGTTTGCTTGTAGCATGCTAGCTGCAGTTATGGCATCAGATATCAATTGGGATCCAGGTGAGCATGACTCTCACGATTTCTAAATACACACACTAAATATATATATTCTCCGCAGCACTTTCAAGATTGATAACAACGTTGAAGGAGTCGGACAACTTGTCCAATGATCAGGAGATAGATTTTCTCAAGGCCTTGCTGGAGTCCAAGGAGCTCAATGCCTTGGTCAATGTGCACACAAAGGTGGCCAAGGTGGGCCGTGACGAAAGGCTAGCACCTGTGCTCTCCACCTCGTCGCAGGTGCTGTACGAGGTGCTCGAGCAGCTGTCGCAGCATTGCCATCTCAGCGACGACTGCAAGGAGGCATTCCATCTGCTGCAGGACTCGCATATCCAGGTGAGCCAATCCATTATAGAACTGTAAAAAAATCTTCAAATAACTCTAAACTCCAATTAGCACCTGCTCTTCGCCCACGATGCCATTGCACAAAAGGACTTCTATCCGCACCTGCCGGAGGTGCCCATCGAAATGGACGAGGACGAGGAGACCATCAAGATTGTTCAGCTTGTCAAGAGCAATGAGCCGCTGGTAAATTTCAAACTCCCTCTCGCTGCTCTCCAACTCATGTCCATTAACTTATGCCTCATACTGTGTCATGTCTATCGTATATATAATGCTATAGCTGTCTAACTATATCCAGACCATACACACACACACATTCCTCTCGCATATCTTCACAAAGTCTCTCGAATGTCCTTTGCCTCCAATCGTTTCGCTTCATCTAAAAATATCATACTCATGTTTGTTTTTCAATGCTAACAAATCTTATATTGTAAATTCTTGCTTTTGTCTCAAAAAAAAAAAAACCAAAAACAAAACATTAACGAAAATCGAATAAAATCGAAAAACAATTTCAAAATTCGCCCATCAAAAAAAAAAAATTGTGTAAAAAAATAAATATACATAAAACAGACAGGAGCACAAAGTGCGGAACCAATTGTTGTAAGTAAAAAGTCCTTACTGTATAGTGAAAAGCATTAGATAAGACGGATCTTTAACTTGGCACCAACAACAACAATGCCAACAACAACAACAAACAACAATCCACAACAAGAACAACCAAATACAAGATCAACATATGTAATATACTAAACAATTTGATGTACTTCAATGTGAAACAGTCTAAAAATTCAATTTTTTAATTTTTAATTTTTTTATATATATTTTAAATGCAGTTTTTTTATTTTTATAAATTTTAAATTTTTTTTATATTTTTTTATATATTTAAATTTTTTATTTTATTTTATATATTATTTTATATTTTATTTCGTATTTTTATTTTATATACGACAAGTTTGCTGTATAGAAAAACTGTGATAATTGTGCTCTACATATACAAACATACATACATACACATACACACACACGTAACATGCCTCACTCACACATACACACACACACGACTCTAAACACACACACACACACGAAATCTGCAAGCAAAGTTTATAAAAATTTCGTTGCCTACTTTTAGGGCGCCACTATAAAAACGGACGAGGAGACGGGCAAAATAATTATCGCTAGAATCATGCACGGCGGCGCAGCAGATCGATCGGGCTTGATACACGTGGGCGACGAGGTCATCGAGGTCAACAGCATCAATGTGGAGGGCAAGACGCCAGGCGATGTGCTCACCATATTGGTATATAGCCAAGCCCAACTCAATCTCTAACCTATCTAATCTATATCGGAAATTTTCAGCAAAATTCGGAGGGCACGATTACCTTCAAGCTGGTGCCCGCCGATACGAAAGGGGCGCAGCGCGAGTCTAAGGTGCGTGTGCGCGCCCATTTCGACTACAATCCAGATGTGGATCCCTATATACCCTGCAAGGAGGCTGGCCTGGCATTTCAGCGTGGCGATGTCCTGCACATTGTCGCCCAGGACGACGCGTATTGGTGGCAGGCGCGCAAGGATCATGAGCGTTCAGCACGCGCCGGCCTCATACCCAGCCGAGCGCTACAGGAACGTCGCATTCTGCACGAGCGCACGCAACGCGAATCCAATGACCTCGACTCGAAGCGTAAGTGTCTATAGAGTATGAATATTATGATATATATTCCCTTTCATTCATATATCAATCAAAGCTAAATAACTATCATAAAGTTCTTTCACTCTCAAGCCTTAACCTGAACTAAAAATTAACTAAAAAATAATCATAAGACTATCCAGAATAGTTTCATCTGCAAACCTTAAGATAATAAATATATTAGAGATATTCCCTGGAGCTTAAAATAATATTTATCTGAAATAAACTAAACTAGGTCTAGAACCAGCTAGTTTAGCCAGAAATAACTCAGAGAAACTTAGAGCTATTTCCACTCCAAATATTCAGGAATACCTCTAATATCCCTCTCTACTCTAATCAACCCAATTTGACCTTAATTAATCGAGTCCTCGCATGTATATCATTCGTTTCATACTCACCACTCACATCGCTTCCCGCATACGTAACCCACCCGGTTATCTAGCCGGCTCATGCGCCTCGCTGTGCACCACGCCGCCTGGTTCGCCTCGTCTGCAGACGAGCAGCAGCAGCTCCTCCTGCCGCCAGCCCAAGACTAAAAAGATAATGTACGATTTGACAGAGAATGACGATTTCGATCGGGAATTGATTGCGACCTACGAAGAGGTGGCCAAGCTGTATCCACGTCCAGGCATCTATCGACCCGTGGTGCTCATAGGAGCGCCTGGCGTGGGACGCAATGAGCTGCGCCGCAGATTGATAGCGCGAGATCCCGAAAAGTTTCGCAGTCCAGTGCCATGTGAGTAGCTAAATATGGTTTATATATAACAGATATATATATATATGTATATCTTCTCCTAGATACCACTCGACCCATGCGCACCGGCGAGGTGCCTGGACGTGAGTACATTTTCGTGGCACGCGATAAGATGGACGCTGACATTGAGGCGGGCAAATTTGTGGAGCATGGCGAGTACAAGGGTCACCTCTACGGCACCTCGGCCGAGAGCGTCAAGTCCATTGTGAATGCGGGTTGTGTCTGTGTGCTGAGTCCACATTACCAGGCGATCAAGACGCTGCGCACCGCCCAACTGAAACCGTTTCTCATACACATCAAGCCGCCGGAGCTGGGTGTCCTGAAGGCAACGCGTACGGAGGCGCGGGCCAAGTCGACGTTCGACGAGGCCAACGCGCGCAGCTTTACGGACGAGGAGTTCGAGGATATGGTCAAATCGGCGGAACGCATCGATTTCGTCTACGGACACTTCTTCGATGTGGACATTGTGAATGGGGAGTTGGTGAATGCGTTTGAGCAGCTCGTCCAACACGTGCAGAGGCTGGAGAACGAGCCGCTCTGGGCGCCATCCATGTGGGTGCAGTAGGCGTAGCCACGCCCCTAGCCTACTCCTACCAACAAACACCAAAGTATTTGCCATACGAATTTAGCCCAACTAAATAAAAAACAAAAAATAAAAAAACAAAAAACAAAAAACTGCTAAGCTAAATGAAAAGTTAGTTGCCAATGTTGCACGGCATTTAGTTAGAAAGAAAGAGAGAGCAAGATAAAGAGAAAGAGAAAGAGAAAGATATACTATATATATGTAGATATATAGATATATAGAGAGATATATACTATTTACCCTTAGGCGCTACTCCTCAGCGTCCTTTCCTCTTCACAACATGTACCTTTTTTGCGTAAAAGTGAAAACAATGAAAAGAATACAATAAAAGCAAAATGCAAATTGTAAAGAGAAACCGAAAAGCGAGAAATGAAAAATGAGAAAATTAAAGAGAAATTATTTAAATTTAAATTAGCAAAAAAACAAAAACAAAACAAAACTAAATCCATTTAACCAAATTTATGCGTCGTCTGTTGTACAACAATTATTTCACTTAAATAATGTTTGTCCATAAAAAACAAAAAAAAAAAAACAAAAAACAGAAAACAAATATAAAACTCCTTATATTAAAGATATAAAATGTTTAAATTTTATAAATAAAACAAGAAAAACGTATAAATGTGTTACAAATTCCAGCTAAAAGAGTTTTTTTTTTCTAAAAAAATATAAAAAATATTTTGTTTATATATTTTGCAATATTTTTAAAATTTATAACAATTTTTTTTTGTATCTAAATTTTTTAAATATTTTTTATATTATATTTTATAATGATTTATCATAGAACACAGTTGACAGCAGTGATAGCGTTCTGTAGATAAAGGCAAATCTTGTTTTTTTTTTTAAAAGATAAACCCAACTAAAATTTAGTGGAGTCATATCTATATATCTTCTCATGCATACATATAAAGGCATGTTTAAATAGATAAAATTTCCATTTGGCAGATAAACAAACTTTAGAGGTAAGTATGTCATACACTGCAACGCTTTTTATGGTTTATAGGGTATTTTCTAGTCGTGTATTGTAGAAATAAATGCTTGCACTGAATTTTCAGGTTTACTTTCACCGTTTAAGCATTTAAATTGGAAAACTTGTCGTACCCATATTTGAATCTATTTAGCTTGTTAGCTACAAAGAAATCTGATTAGTTCCCTCTCCCACCGCTCAGCCAACCCGCCCTCGTTATCATTGCTAATTGTGATAAGGTCAAACGGCGCGCGCGCCCCCAACTCAGTTGGAATGTTGATAGCAGAGAGTGTAGGTGGGGGCAGGGGCGGGTATGTGGAAATAGCCGGCTAGGAATGAGCGATAGTAATATCTGTGGTTTACAGCTGTGGATGTAACTGTGACAGATAACAGTTACTGTTACTTTATGGTAACTAGAAACTTTTAGATCTTTTAAGTTTTAATTAATAAATTAAAAATAAATAAATAAAATATAAATTGATAACAAATAAATTAATAGAAAATAAGTAAAAATAAAATAAACAAATAGAAAATAAATAAATTTAAAAAAAACTAAATATCAATAATATTTTAAGTAATAAATATATTTTATTTATTTAATTTCTTTACTCGTGAAACCATATTGTAGGCTCATCTATAGGCCTCTTCGTTTTAAATTCTTCAACCTTAATTCTTCAACCCATATTGCAAGTAACCGTTAAATACTCACGTGTAACGATTTGTATAGACCTTCGCGCATCCCTAGAAACGGCTGATCAACTGCTGATTGCTGGCCACGATCAGTCCGCGATCGACGCTCGACGTGAGTGGTTGCGCTCTTAACTAAAGGCTGATCTATATCAAAAGTAAGAAGAAGCGAAGTTTGTCTCTTGCTCCCCTCCACCCATACGAAATAAGCATATAAATCGTATACAGCCGGAAACAATGTCGAAATTTGAATTGAAAAACTTGGACGAATGTCTGGAAAAGCATTTGCCAGCTGAGGAGCTGAAAGAAGTCAAGCGCATACTCTACGGCGTTGAGAAAGAGTGAGTAGATATACATACATACATACGTAACTATGTTCTGGCTCTGATATGATATAGATAGTATATCTATGTGCTAATCAGAGCTTAATAATAGGCCACACAGCGAGAGCTGATAAGGCGCAGCGGAGATAAGTCTTGCCTAAGCATGCTCAATATTTGGACAGCTAGCTAATAAGATCTATATGGGAAAACAAATAGTGTATATGTATATTTTTTATTAAATTAAATTTAGATTTAATGTACGTGTATATTATGTATGTATGTATATATCAAGTATACGCAGCTTTGCGCATGTAGAAAAAATCAGTAGGCTGTGATGAAGCTTGAATGCCCTTACGGAAAGTAAGAGTAAACATATGCTATGGATGGGGAGAGAGAGAGAGGTGGAGAGAGTAGAAAGAGGCAGACAGCGTAAGGGAACGAGAGAGTTGTTACTATATATATACTTATATTTGCCATATACGACATATCTGCTCTCTAACTCGAAGAGACTTTAGTGTAGGGTATACTAAAAGCTAAACAAATGCTGCTCGCAATGTTTACGATTCAGTTCAATGCAAATCAAAACAGTTTCTCTTCCTCTCTCGCAAGCTCTCTGCTGCCGTCTGTCTCTCATATTCCTTATTCTCTCTCAGTCTTCAGTGTTTACTCTCAGACTCAGATTCCCTCACACTCTTTCCCCCCACATCTATCCCACTCCCACCCTCTCTCGCAGTTTCCTCTGCATGCGTGCCTTCTCTTACCTGCCTCTCATTTAATCTTTCCCATTTATCTCACATTGTTTCTCATAATCTCTGCCTCTTTCTCTCTCACTCTCTCCCTACTTCAGCTATCTGCCAATCTTACTCACTCCATCTCTTCCTTCCCATCCTTAGCCACACGCTCAAACTGCCAGAGAGCGCCAGCCAAACCGCCTCTGAGAATGGCTTCGAGATCAAGGGCTACAGCTTCGAAGCGCGTCCAGAGGAGCTGCGCAAGCCGCGCCTGGTCCGCATTGGTGCCATACAGAACTCCATTGCGCTGCCCACAACGGCGCCCCTTGAGAAGCAGCGCGAGGGCATTTGGAGTAAAGTCAAGGTCATGATCAAGGCGGCGGCCGAGGCGGGCTGCAATATTGTGTGCACCCAGGAGGCGTGGAGTAAGTGCAGCCCAATCCATAAACTCTCTCTAACCGTGCCCTTCCTCTAGCCATGCCCTTTGCCTTCTGCACACGTGAAAAGTTTCCGTGGTGCGAGTTCGCCGAGGAGGCGGAGCACGGACCGACGACCAAAATGCTCTCAGAGCTGGCTAAGGCCTACAACATGGTCATCATACACTCCATCCTGGAGCGAGATGTGGATCACGGCGAAACGATTTGGAATACGGCTGTCGTCATCTCGAATAACGGTCGCTATATGGGCAAACACCGCAAGAATCACATACCCCGCGTCGGGGACTTCAATGAGTCCACCTACTACCTCGAGGGCAACACGGGACATCCCGTGTTCGAGACGGAGTTCGGCAAGCTGGCGATCAACATTTGCTATGGCCGCCATCATCCACAGAACTGGATGATGTTCGGCTTGAATGGAGCTGAGATTGTGTTCAATCCCTCGGCCACAATCGGACGCCTCTCGGAGCCCCTGTGGAGCATAGAGGCGAGGAATGCAGCCATAGCGAACAGCTACTTCACGGTGGCCATCAACCGAGTGGGCACTGAGCAGTTCCCCAACGAATACACCTCTGGGGATGGCAAGGCAGCGCACAAGGAATTTGGACCCTTCTACGGCTCCACCTATGTGGCGGCACCAGATGGTTCCAGAACTCCCGTAAGCTTACTCCTTCCATTACTGAACTCTAACCGAAGCTAATGAGTCATGATTTTCCTATAGAGTTTGTCCCGCTGTGAGGACGGCCTGCTGGTCACTGAGGTGGATCTGAATCTGTGTCGCCAGGTCAAAGACTTCTGGGGCTTCCGCATGACCCAGCGCCTGCCACTCTATGCCGAGTCCTTCAGGAACGCAGCCGAACTGGACTTTCAGCCACAAATCGTGCGGGAGAAGTAAAACCAAAGTCAAGAAAAGGACATATATTCTATATATACATAAAATTTGATATCAAAATATATAAAAAAAAATAGTTCGTTGGTCCCTTTTTTGGTGGTAGCCAAGTCGAAGCCAAGACCAGTTTGATGCAGTTAAAATAAAATATATAATATATGTATTTAGTAATTAATTAATCACTGATGTCGTAGAAGGACATAATACGGTGCGCCTCGCGTATGCCCGACTCTACGGCTCCGTGAACCGTTGAATAATGATCGTGGCTGGTCGCCTCGCCGGCAAAGAATAAAACAGGTCGCGTCAGGACGGAATTCAAGGGGGTTGCGCGCGTGGAAATGCGCGCCTGAGACGATTCCGGATCGTAGACTACGAGCACACTGACTGGCCGTGCGAGTTCCCTGGGGCCCATCGCGTGCACACTGGCTGCTGTGGATGGATATGAGTAGGCGCCCATGTGTGCCGGATCAGTGCTCCATTTGCTGGTGGTCACGTTGTTCAGCCGCGTCAACTTGAACTGGGGCAAGAAGATCGTCAGCATGTGGAGAATACCTTTCGATAAGCTGCTGAAATCTAACTTCTCGATCACCTCCACTTGGATGCCGCTGGCCCAGCCGAGCAGCACTCGCGGCTGATGGGCGTAGACGTGAAAGCCGTAGATGTCCTTGATCCACGGCTGAACTGGCAGCTCCAGGTGTCGCCATAGCGCATTGAAGCCGCGCCAGTCATCGGGCCAGAACTTCTCCTCGAACTCAACGAATATTTTGCACAAGTTACCAAACCCAATGGTCCTGATCGCTTTAACGTGAGCCTCCGGTAGGCTGGGCCGAAAGAGCATTCGGTTATTCTTGAGCACGCCCAGAGAGACGGTGATCACAACATGGTCCGCGCCATATTTCCTCCTGTCAGAGGTCACCAGCACAGAGCCGTCCAAGCGATCCCACTCGATTTGAAGAACCTTCTGGTTGAAGTCAATGCAATCCTTTAGTACTCCATTCTCATTTGAATCGTCGCCGCCGATGAGATCGGTCAAAAACTGACGAAAGCTGTAAGAAGAAAGTCAGGAGGAGAGTCAAGTCTATATCTGCCAGCTTGGTGTACCCCTTATCACGCCAATTCAATAGGCTGCAGCCTCCGCATGGCTTGAAGGTCCAGTAGTCCTTGGCCGACATATCCCTAATTGATGTGTTGCCTTCCATTTTCTTGAAAGTGGCCAAAAACTCTTCAGCTAGATCCGCGTCCAGTTTCACCTTTCGGCTGTCTATCTCTCTCTCGAACATCTTTGTCAGATGATCGTCAAAGCTGAAAGATGGCTCTACCAAGTCCGCCTGCATCTTCCTATAAACAACACTCAGCAAACCCAGCATTTGCTGGACCGTGCTATCGGGCAACTGAGTTCCGTTCGAGCGTATCCACGCGATATTCGCATATATTGACTCGGATTTCTCCAACTGATTTAACTTTTTGACCGCCTGATAGACCACATTGTCCTTCTGCCCATAGACCCACTGGGCGCCCAGATCAACAAAATTGTCAGCGAATCTCACGGTTTTGATACGTCCGCCGATCCGATCCGACATTTCTACAACTCGGACATTGTGGTAGCCACTATTTTTGAGCTCCACGGCACAGGCGAGACCCGCTGCCCCGGCGCCCACAATCAAAATTTTCGGCTCTTGTGGATAGGTAGTCACGGACTCCTTTTGCGCATATTTCACCTTGGACGGTTTGCGTTTTGATTTGATACTTGACAGGCACTGCAAGAATTCCAGTTGATTAGCTGACTTTTCTCTGATTGTGATCCACTTACACTTCCCATATAAAAATTTACCAAATTCGTATTTTACTTAAATATCTGTTACGAAAATGTCAAAGCTGTAAGAGATTCGAGTTTTACTGATTTCAAAACAAAAACAATTATGATATTTAGATAATTTCGTTCGTTGGTGATTATATCAATCAATCAATCAGTTTGGCATATACTCTATGTATATATACTTTATAATACTACATCAGTCAATCAATCAGAAAAGTACTCAGTCAGCACGCTAAGCTAAATATATAGTTCTCTTCCTATTAAGACTTCTTCGTCAATCATTTAGTAAGTCAATCAATCAGATTGGTCATCATCAATGCAATGGAAAACTTTGCTGTTTAACTATAAAGAATTAGATTGTACTCTAGTCATCAATCAATTGATACATCAATACATACATCATACATACAACATACATCATCAAGAACCAGAAAATGGAGATGTCTAGTTAAAAAGACTACATAATCAATCAGTCAGTCATCAATGGTCAGTCAATCATCATCAATCAGTTCATTATCAGCAATAAGTCAATCAGCTTCAAGCAATCAATCATTTGTCGTCAACTGCAGACTTCTTTCTGCCTTATATTCAGCATCAATCAGTCATAAATGCGTTCAATCACTCACAAATATAGACTCCCAGCCAACTTCAGTCAGTCAATCAGAGAGTTACATATAAAAAAACTGATAAGGTGAAGCTATCTTATGCTCAATCGAGCTATCAATCAGTCTTTAATATAGACTCCCAGCCAACTTCAATCAGTCAATCAGCACAAAATAAATTTATTTAATGTGTTTAGTCACATGTTTATATTTACGATAAGTAGCGCATAGTCAAACATTTAAAGCTCTTTACATGCTTATGCATATACATATAGATATATATATATATATACACATATTTTATAGTCTATTCAGGATGTATTGTTCAGTTAAGTTTGATTGATTGTTTTGATTTTTTATATACGTTTATGCTCAAGCCATTGCACAGTTGCTTATAAAATAGGGAAACACTTTGTGACGGTATAACTGTGATATGGCCCATCAATCATGGTCAATCACCTAGGAAGAGTCAGTCAATCAGCCATGAAATTTGAAATGCCAACTAATAGTGCCCAGAAAGACTTCCTCAGTCAGTCAGTCAGTCAGTCAATCGTCATCAATCAGTCAGTCAAATGTGGAACGATTGCTATAGCTGCGACTTGGTCGTCGCCTCGTTCAGGCCATAGAAGTCCGCCAGTCGGTCAGCTTCGCGCCAGCCGGCCTCCACGGCTCCGTGGACTGTGGAGTAGTAATGCGCGCTACTCGCCTCGCCCGCGAACTGGACAATGGGTCGATCGCAGCGCGTCTGTTGGGGCAGAGTTCGGGTTCTGCTGCGGCCCGGCGATGGCGGCGACATGGCGACCACTGTCAGAGGCTGCGCCAGGTCCTGAGCGCCGGTGCCCAAGCGTTCCGTGTCCATGGAACGAAAAGAGTAGGAGCCCCGGAAATTGGGATTCGTATACCAGGCGGAGGTGCAAAAGCTGACCGGCTCCGGTATGTGCCACTGCAGGAAGCGACGGAACAGATACAAGCAGCCGGCGAGCACTTCGTCCCGATCCAGTGACTCCATGTGCCGGCCACTCGCATTGATAATCCAGCCGGCCAGGAGACGCGGCTGATAGCTGACTCTGTAGAACCCGAAGACATCCTCCAGCCAGGCACGTGGAGTATTCCTTATGTCGTCCAAATCCTCCTCCCGCCACAGCAAAGTGAAGCCCGTCCAATCCTCGGGCCAAAAAGCTTCCGGAAACTCCACAAAGATTTTGTTGACCGTGCCGAAGGCCAAGCCCTGGATGGCGCGCTGCTTGGCCACGGGCAGCTGCGGCTCGAACAGCTGTAAGTGCTGATCCTTGAGCACGCCCAGGGAGACGGTGACAATCACATGATCCGCCAGGCAGCATTCTCCGTTGCTCAGCTGCAGCTCCACGCGGGAATCGTTGCGGTTCCAGATAATCTTCTTCACACTCCGGTTGAAGAGCACGCGCTGTTCGAGCACGCCCAGATCCGTGGCCGTCTCCAGCTCTCGGCTGCGCGTGAGCAGGCGCAGCAGCTCCACAAATCCTTTATCCTTCCAGTTGAGCAATATGTCGCCTTCGCACTCCCAATACTCCAAATAGCCGCGACCCGAGACCTCCTCGAGATTGTCGGACGCCTCCACGGAGTTTTCGAACTTCTGGTAGTTATCGAAGAACTCGTTGGCCAGAACCTTGTCTATGTCGGAGTTCTCGGGTCGGCGCAGCATCTCGTAGAACTTGTTGCTCAGGTAGCTGCCCAGGGAGCCACTGCAGTGCTGCAGCTCCAGCTGGCGAGTGACCAGGGAATCGCCCACGATCGCCTTCAGCCTGTCGGCCACGTTGTCGGGTATTACTTCCCGATTGCTGCGCACACACTGGTAGTTCTCGTAGACGGGGCCGGTGGACTCCAGCAGGTTCTTCTGGCTAGCCAGCTGATGCACGATGTTATCCTGTTCGCCGTGGCACCACTGGGCGCCCAGATCAATCACATTCTCGCCGAAGGGAATTGTGTGTATGCGACCGCCTATGCGGGACTCGGCCTCCACGACGAGCACGTTCTGAAAGCCGTACTCCAGGAGCTTCGTGGCACAGGCAACGCCCGACGCGCCGGCGCCGATGACAACGATCTTTAGATCCCGATGCGATTTACTCATAGCTTACTATATAGGTTTTATATGTATATATGAATCGAATCAAGCAATCAAGATCTGCAAAGAAAATCAAGGTAAGTGTTGGAGAACTAGATGCCAGTAGAGGGAGAAAAATGGGGCAGGGGTAGTGGCGGGTGCAGGCTTAGAATAGAGCTCTTCCAGCTACAGCTGATGGAATGACACTAGCTTAAAGTCAGTCTAAACTTGGTGTCTAAATAACTTATTAAAATATCTCAATTTTATTTGAATAAGATTTATAAACTCGATTAGTCGCAGTTGATATGCCCTGTAAAAGTGTGAGAGAGTGAGAAAATACCCCTTAAAAATTAGGAAAAGCTTTGATAAAATTGAGATACCAAACTATATTATTCATAGATTCTGTTGATGGGACTTACATATTTTTTTATCTCAACAAAAAAATTAATTTAAATATAAAAAAAATTAAAATAAAAAAAAAAATAAAAAATAAAATATACATAAAAACATTTATAAAAACATTTTTTTCTATTTTAAATTTGATTACAAATTTATTTAAAGAAAAATAATTATATTATATTCCCTAAACATATGTAAAAAATATTTTTTTAAATTGCCAAAAACAATTTATCTAAATTAAACTTCATTATTTGTGTTACAAACTTGCCCTACAACTCATCATACCCCGCGCCTTCACTCGCCGCCAAAGGCCAGCTGTACCGTAGTACTACATGCATGAGTTTTATCTCTGTGTGCTTTTGTTTGTGTCTCTGTGTGCTGCAGACACGTGCGTTAGCAAAATGCCGTTAGAAGGGAATTCCGTCTGCCGCTGTGCTTACGCTGCTGCTTTTGCAACGGTATTAGTTGCCTAAGAAACAAAACCAAGCTGCAGATGGCGCCACGACAAAGTGCAGTTGACAAATCAGCTGCGAGAACCAATTTCAAATGATTTTTGCTGATAAGAAGAAACGCGCGAAACGTGCTCTGATAAGAGTCCAAGAGTAAGAGTGAGAGAGAGAGAGAGAGCCACACACGCATGCATAGAGTTCAGCATGAATTTATAAATAGAACAAGAAATTGTCATGTATGCGTGCGTGTATGTGTGTGCGGATGTACGGTACATTGGAACTGCTTCAGCTTGTGCATCTCGTTTGACCAGCCTGGACCAGGCAGCCAGTTCGCTAGTTAGCAACCCCCTCGCAGCACCAATACCAATAGCCGCTTATACAATGCCAACACACACGCACACACACATACACATAAGCAGAGCACGCGCTTCTTTGGTTAGAAAGAGAGCGCAGCATTGATTTTATATGCATGTAATATAGATTTGACGAAAGTGACCAAAAACTTTTCAAGGTTCAAGAGCAAATGCATAAAATTATAACAAAAACAGATATATGTATGTATGTATGTATGTGTGCATGTGCATGTGTTTATGTAGTCACATAAAAAGCTTCTCATGCTGTCGCGTGTTTCACTCACCAAAAATAATTTACTTTTGCTTTATTATTTACTTTTATTTGTTATAAGTTTTACTTTATGAATCCAGCATTTAAAGCATTACATATATAAATATATTAAAAACAATTCACTGCACATAAATATTAATAATTATTTCTTTTCGTCGGCCCCGCACTCTGTTGCAGAGTCAAGCGCACAAACAAAACTGAAAATCATATGGAAACGTGCTGCTCCACGGAGCTTATGCTGCGCCAGTGGCGTACGCACACAGCTCCAACTGCCTGGGCACAGTTTGTACCCAGACAAAAGTTTCTCTCTACGCCACTGTGCGAGCGCAGGAGAGAGCAAGTGACGGAGAGAGCTTTCATCGGCATGAAAGCTCCTCTAGCAAAATTGCGCGCCAAGGCATTTAAGCAGCTGACCGGCGTTTGGATATGGAATGATGAATGAGCGCTGTTGCGCTAAGGTGTGGAAGGGGGGCGAAAAGAGGGAGGGCGGGGTAAATTGTTGGCTAGTTTTATAAGTAATGTATAAGACTAAAGTATACATAGCAAAGTTAGCATATGTTGTATAAGAGTGTTTAATAAGTAGAATGCAAAGCTAAGTTTGCTGTATTATGTCTTATACATTATTATAAGACTATGTTATGTATACTCTACGAAAATCTCTCATATATATGTATTACTTATAAAACTGTGCTAAGTTCAGGTATAAGTAGTATTTATGGCATAATGAAACGTATAAGTATGTATATGGAGCATATGTTTGAGTATGTACAAGAAGTATAAGTAGTAACATACTTATATGAGTATGTATAAGAAGTATAAGTACCCTCACATAACACTTATACGTACAACAGCCCATATACTCTTACAGAACATACCTATACGTATCAAGCACCACATACTCTTACAGTCATAGCTTATAGCTATATACAATTCGTAGCACAGTTTTATAAGTCATACATGCAACTTATACTTTATACTTATACACTTAACCCTGGCTGTTGTTCTACCACAGCTTATCGCTAAATACGATCTCCTTGAATATGCAATCCTGCTTGGCAATGCTGACCATAGACTTCTTGGACTTCATCGCATCCTGAACTTTCTCTCGCACCTCGGCGGCCTTAACATCATTGCGTATGTAGAAGATGCGCACCAAGTGGTCCTCGGTTAGCGAAGGATAACTGCCCAGCAGCGTGTGCAAGTCCAATGCGAGCAGCTCAATGTCCGCCACAATGAGCGCAGATAGAGTTGTTATCAGATCCAGTGGGGAATCACTGAGAGAAATCTTCGGTGCAATCTTCTCGAAGAACTGTTTGATGCGCTTCGCTTCCAAGTTGATTTTTCTGGTGATCGCATCGCATTCGCTGCGAGTCTTCGAAAGTCTCTTCGACAGGAGCGCTCTTATATAGCGCTTGGCCAACAGCTTCTGTGCCTCATTGATCACCATCTCAAAGTTGGCGGGCAGCAGGTGATTATAGTCCTGGAAGTAGTCGTCGAGCGTTACGCAAATGGTGTCCACGGCGATGCTGCTGCCCAGCCACTTGATAGTGAACAGATCATTGAAATGGCATTCCATATCGAGGAAGGCCTCCTCCAGCAAATAGTTGGCCGCATGAGCGCGAATCCTTTGGAACGTGGCCAACAGCTTCTCGAAGTCTTCGTAATGCTCCGTCCGGGACTTGGGCCAAAAGAGATGCTTCATCTGCTGCGCCATTTCAACCACATTCTGGCTGTTGTTCACAATCGTTA
This sequence comes from Drosophila mercatorum, assembly GCA_961210405.1. Taxonomy (NCBI): domain Eukaryota; kingdom Metazoa; phylum Arthropoda; class Insecta; order Diptera; family Drosophilidae; genus Drosophila; species Drosophila mercatorum. The sequence continues at coordinate 1,659,117 of CAUIUS010000008.1, forward strand.
TGATATAGTGGGTGAAGTATTTGATCTGATCTCGATTCCGAAAGTGATGCTCCTTCAGCTCGATGACATTCTTGAGATAAGTCTGTCCGAACAGTTCCACCTGCTGTATGCTGAGCACCAAGGCCTTGAAGGTGAGCTCCTGGTGTATGGTGTTTGTCACCTGCAGATGCTGATCGATCATCTCGAATATGATTACTGGGCCAGCGCTGTTGTAGTAGTGATCCCTCTGGTCGGGCAACTGTTCGGAGTACCATTCCTGTTTCTCCGAATCAACGGTCTTCGTCATCCAATCCTGATAGTTGCGTTCCATGTTCTGCAAGTACTCATCCTCCAGCGATTTCAAGTGCTCCGGATGCAGCAAGGGGCGCGAAAGCTTCAGCACATCCACGTTCAGATCGGCGTGGGACATTAGATCAGCGCCTGGATAGGTGTGCATGACCCAGGCTAGCATAGAGACATATTCATTGCCTTGCAGACCCGACTTCACAATGTTGTCCAGCTGCGGGAAGACTTTAGTTAGAGATAACAGAGATAATAATATGAATTATATGCCTCACATAGCTGGATAGTCCTTCGTGATAGAACCTGACATATTCATTGAATATATCGTAATGAGGTGGGAAGCAGGGCACGCATAGGGACTTGACCACGCGCAAATCTTCGAGGATGATTTGTCGCAATATCTCCAGGTCGCGGACGAGCCACAATTTGTTGTCCGCGCGCTCCTCCAACTTGGAACCCTCGATGCGTGTGATTACAGCCCCTTGGAGCACATCCATGATCATGGCACGCCACGCCTTGGGTCTGCCAGGTGGCAAGAAGTTTGTCACCTTTTGCTGCTGCAGAGCGAATTGATCATTTTTCTCCTCGCGCTCGATGATCCGCAGCGCGGTCACAATTACCGTCGGCTTCTTGCGGACCGTGTTTAGAGTGCGACTGATGATGAGGCGCAGTTTCTTTTCCAGCGCCTGCGACACCTGGTCGACCTTCTCGAAGTGGCGCTTGAGCGTTATCTTGTCGGAGGCGTGCTGTTTGGGCTGTTTGTGCAGCTCGTAGAGCAGATCATCGCGCGAGTTCTCCAAGTCGGCCAAGCACTGATGCGCGTTCAGCAGTTTGTCCTCGTCTATGAGTGCCATGGTCTTCTGCACACTGGCGTCCACATTGAAGATATGCTTCAGGTTCTCCATGGCCGTTGCGTATTGCGAGTGCTTTGTGTTCTCTTCGCGAACGACTTCCAGGGCGTCGTAGATCTCGGGGACGCCTTTGAGCAGACGTTCCACTTCGCCCATGCGGCGACGCACCTCACGCACATCCTGCATGCACGTCTCCAGTTGCTTGAGACCCACTCGCACGCCCTCCAATTGATTCTGCATTCCCGTTTTCAGCAACGCCTCCACAGATGCCTTTTTGCGTGCGATGCGATGGCGATATTGCTCGACCTTCTCCAGTTGCCCGGGACGTTGCAGCATATTTTGAATATCCTTAAGAGCCGCCTGGCGAGCTTCCTCTTCCAATTGTTGCAAATCCATTATTTAAAATATCTTTTTTAACGCCGGACTGAATTTTCAACTGCAATTCATTTCTACTGAAAAAATAACATAAATCACCAATAAATAAACAGCTGTGTCTATCGATAATTGCAGCTGTTCACCAGTGTTGGCAAACAGCTCATATCGAATTCGAAGCCCGCCAAAAAACTAACCGATGAACACCGCGAGTGGAAAAAGCATCCCTGCTCATCTGTTGCTAAGATGCATATCGATACTGACATCGATAAATCATTTGCTGTCCCACACTTGTTGAATTTGAAGAGTTGGAATTTAAAATAACAAATGTTGACTTTATCAAAAGTGTTTCGCGAACAAAATGAGTTAGTTCCGTTGATTGCCGCTTATCAAAACGAACTGGAAACGGTTAAAGTACTGCACACACTGCCTGCAGAAAAGCAAAAACGTTTCAATGAGTTAACCAATGAATTGCTGGATTCTTTAGAGGATTCCTACGATCTGGAAGCCTGCGCTGCCCGTGCGCGTTTTAGCCGAGAGCGTGGTAATGTGGAGTACACGAACAGATCCAAGACAAATGCCAAAGACAGAAAAGAATCTGTACTTCTCGCATGTCGCAGCTACACGCAGGCCATACTCGAGGCAGAGAATGCCCACGAGGAGCTCTGCCTGGGCTATGCGAATCGAGGCATGACTCTGCAGGATTTCGGCTTGTACAGGGAGGCCTACGATGATTGCGAGTGTGCACTTGAGTATGGCTACCCGCAGAGGTTGCACCACAAGCTCATCATGCGACAGGCCCACTGCGCCTGGCAGCTGGGCGACGCCAAGAAACTGAGCGAGCACTTGGCCTGCTTAGAGCAGCAGCAGCTGAATGCGGGCTATTCCAAGCAGTTGGAGCAGCTGCAGCAAGAGCTGAAACAGCTGCAAAAGAAACAGCCAAAGGAGATGCGAGAGGAGCAGGGATCTGGCCCGACGTTGCAGCTTGAGGGGAACAATCACAAAATGTGAGTAAATAAAATATAAATATGAATAGATTAATATAGTTATCCGCCAGCTCGAGCAGTTGCGACTTCAAGGGACGCCGCATGGTGGCCACGAAGCTGATCAAACCAGGCGATGTCATCTTCAAGGAGCAAACTCCGTGCTTTCTTCCCGTCAACCCGGGCAGGATTTGCCAGCAGTGCGCTTCCAGTTTGCTCTATGCGCCCATACCCTGTACCCAATGCCATCAGCGTGTGGTGTACTGCTCGCGCCACTGCCGCCAACTGCACGAGCAGATACATCGCTACGAGTGTGCAGGATATAGGAAGGACCTATTCTCCATGTTGGGCATCTCGCACTTAGCGGTCCGCACGGTGCTTTGCTACATAGAGAAATGGCTGGCGATGGTGGGCAACGGCTCCAGTGCTCAAGACCTCTGGCAGATGTTAATGGAGAAGGCGAAGCAAAGCTACGATTGGCCAAGTGCTTCGCAGGATGTGCTCAGCCTGTGCATGATTAGCCACCTGGACAAAGCAGGTGCCGAGGAGCTCGTCTACCACGCGCTCTGCGCAAATCTCTTGCAAGTTTATCTCTACAAATGCACCGATTTCTATGAGCAGCTCAGTCGCCTTCAGTCAGCAGTTGCTCGAGAGGATTGGCACTTGCTACTAGCTGCCCTGATTCTACGCTCTGCCAGCCAGCTGCTCTGCAATGGCCATGTCAGCGACAAGATTGTGCTCCGCGCCCAGTTCCACGTGCTGGAGCCAAAGCTCTGGCGAGCCCCTTTCCACTTGGACTTGGGCTATATGCATAAATTTGATAGCCTCGCGCTGACAACGGCGCTCAATTTACCGTATCTGGCGCTGTGTAACCACGCGTGTGAGCCATCGATTCGGCTGCACTGTGATGGTCGTGCGGTTAGGTGCCTGGCCGCCAAGCCGATTGCGCCCGATGAAGAGATCTTCAATTGCTATACCTTCGACTATATGCATTCCAGTCGCGCCATGCGCCAGGCGTCGCTCCAGAAAGTCTTCAAATTCCAATGCAAATGCCCAAAATGTGAGCGCAGCGAACCGGATGAAGATTTCGTAAGTTGCTTAACTAATATCTAATAGCCTAACCAGTTTGTCTGCTCTTTAGCTGTCCTTCAATCGCTATCGCTGTGAGTTCTGTGCAGCAGTCTTTGTGCCCGCCCAGCCAGCGGAGTTCACGTGGTGGCAGTCGGAGTCGACCCTCAGCTGCTCCAAGTGTCACTCGAAACAGCTTTTCAGCTGGCTGGAGGAATTTCGGCAGCTGCTCGACTGTTGTGAGGTGCAGCAACAGCGTCGCAAGGCGTTCAAAGCACTCGCAGCGCTCGACGCTTGCCTGCTGGATTATCATAGCTTAAAACTGCAATTGGCCCAGGAGCTAATCGGTCTATGTCTGGCAGCCAAAACAGGTGAGTAAGGGCAGGTATAGAGAGGATGAAAGAGAGAGAGAGAGAGAGAGGGGGTAAAGGCAGCTCACTAACTACAGTTCCTTTCCAGCATCTTGGTTTAAGTTATGGCGCGAGTATCAAGTCCAGCAAACTCCTTCAGATCAAGATCAAGCGGTTGCCAAATGAAGCGGGTCTATACCCTTCCCAGCTCCACTCCAGCCTGTAAACCCTTTCTAGACCATGCCATATGCACTCTCTTAAATTCAAGAAAAACATGCAAAATTGCTTCTCTATATACAATTGTCAATGCAAAGCTCTTCTGCAATCATCATCTGTCTTCCCTATCCACCCACAGATGGCGCCACGCTAGACGACTTCGACTACGAGCAACTCTCGCGCATCTTGGACTACCTGCTGGCCGGCAAGGCCGCGCTGCATGGTGCCGACTCCATGGTGTACATTAGCAACTTGACTTATCTAATGGACTTAGCGGCTTTTGGCAAATACAAATGCAGCCGGGGGCAGCTGAGCGCGCTGCGTGCTGGCATCGATTATTTGCCCACGGATACGAGGCGGATCTTTGTCAACTATTACAACGATTTTATTGAGCAATGGTAATGCTAATGCTAATGCTAATGCTTAACAACAATAAATTCTCTAAGAACAACAACAATAACAAATACGCTGGCACTTTTGTTTCATTTTGTCTCTAGCCTTAAACTACACTTTTTAGAGAGAAATCGAGCGGGCTGATCGACTTGAAATACCCTGTTCCTTTTTTTTTTTTGTTTATATGAAATGTGAGGCATATTCGTGTGGCATGACGCCGCGCCGTGGATAAAATGTGTGCGATGTCGAGAACTTGAGCAAATTCGTAATGTCGCTCGTATAAATGTCCGCAAAGCGAAAGAGGCGACGCGAAAAGTACGTGGGATTGTGGTACGTACGGAAGACGCTGCCGAATTGTTCGTTGAACACGTTTTTCGTCTTATTTCTGCAAAGAAGGAAAAGTTTGATTATGTTAAAAAAATATATATATAAAGGAAACAAACCGCAGTTGATCTCGTTCGTTCATCCAGTTTTGCAGGCACTCCTGTGCCGCAGCGCTGTCATCGTCCTGCGTATCCTCAATCAGCTGCGTCAGCATCTGCAGCCAATTGGCGCTCATCTTGAAATCAACACGATTCAGCGTCTTTATCTCATGCTGGGGATTTGATATATATTATATAGACATATAAGGCTATATGTATGTGGCTAATACTCACAGCCAGCTCGCTTATGATGGCACCTGTGCGCCAGCTGTGCTTCAAGGTAACATCTGCCAGATCGCTGTACGGATGATCGCCAAAGTATAGCACGGAATGACCACGCCAGCCCTTCAGCTCCTGCAGCTGTCGCACCGAGCCCTGTGGAGTTGTGGAGATATATATAATATAAATATACTTAAATTTAGATAAAAATATGTATATGATATAACTTTCTATATATACTTATATACTCTATGAATTATTCATTCTAAGCAGTTCTTTAGCATCATATAACAATCCTCATTAGAATCTTCCAACTGTGTTTAGTTTTCGCATAAGAATTTTAACAGCTGTTGCTACACACAATTCCTATAAGACAAAGCAATTTCGTATAATGCAAATTTCTAGTTGGAATGCCCAACTTATTCACATTACGTATTGGATTCATACAGTTTCAATTTACATTTCTAAGCTTTCTGCAAATTAACATTAGTTTTACAGCTTGCGCATTTGCTATGTAAATTTGCATTGTTTATAAGAATTTACACGGTTTGTCGTATTTGCTATACCTATTTGCATTTCTAATGGGAATTACATAGCTTTGGCATTGGCTATGCATATTTACTTAACTAATAAGACTCTACAAACAGCTGCAGTTGGCGCTCTTTCCATAATATCTTGCTATTGTTCTTGATCTCTCAGCTCTCCCCTTGCTCCTTCGCCTATCTCTGGTATATACCTCATAATAGATTTTGCCCTTTTCCAGCTTGAATACGCGATCCCATAGATGCGATCGCGTCTTCTCGTCGTACAGCCTGATTGGCCGAGATTCGTCTGTAAAGAATTTGGGCTTGCGCGCCTGAACGATGACTACGTCGAAGAAATCTCTCCAATTCGAGCCGACCAAATAGGACATGCCACAGTTCCTATAAGGAAAAGAAGATAGCAATTACAAGGCTCATTTACAGCTAGTTAAAGCCCGGCTTACACAAAGGAAAAGGGACTATTCGTAACCAGAAAGAGATTCTTGCCCGCCTGCTGCAGTTTCTCAAAGTATTTGGGCAGCCGAGCATTGCGCTCGATATACTTTTCCGTATTCTTCATGACCGTCGCATGCATGATGGGATGACAGGAGCCCATGGCGGTTCTGGTATCATGGAACACAATCTCTGGATTATAATCTATTCGATTCGTTTCGAAGTATTCGATAACATTGCACAGCAAACACATTTCGGGCACCGAAAACAAATCCGCCAATTGGACCATCTTCGAGTTGGTATTGTGCTAAAACGGGAATTAATGTCAATTAGAAATATATTTGTATATTGCTGATTTATCAGTTGCATACTCTATAGCTGTTATTGGGTCCCTCGACATAGGCAATTGGCAGCAATCGATTGTGATAGAGCTTGAGCACCTCGTCCGCCTCGACTTTGGTGCGTCCGCGATAGACGGAGCCCAACTGGAGCTGCAGAAACGAATCCAATTTGACCAATAGACCCTTCTCCACATCGTAGTGCAGGCCCCGCACAGCGAAGTTCGGCTCGTATTCGAGATCCAAAATATCCTCCGGATAACGGAAACGCTTCACCAGCATTTCCCGTGCCAAATTGTACAGTAAATCCTCGAGCAACGGCTTATAACACGCCAGCGTGTAGTCATAGTCGAAGCCATAGACCTGCACCTCGCTGAGATCCAATTCGTTGCAAGCGAAAACCGCATCTGGGTGCACGTCTACGGGCAATTTTTTAGCTAAAAGAGAGGAAAAATCCATAGAAGTTGTAGTATAAATACATACACGTACACAAATATAAGAGTTAGACTGCGTATAAGAGTGCCTACTAAGTATAAGGCTTACATTGAAATTTCTTTTTTGTTGCTTCGTAGAGCTCTTGGAAATCACTCACAGTTTTTCGTGGATTAATTAGAGCGTGCGACGTAACGGCTGTTGCTGGTGCAGCTGCTGTTGCCGTTGCTGCTGGTGATCCTGTGCCCACATCATGTCGGCTGCTAGTCAAATAACGTGACTGCGTCACCGTTAGCCTGCTGCCCACATTTCGTTTAAGCAATGCATTTACAATTTTTCTACGCGCTGCACACATTTAACTGTAATTGGTCTCGTTTGTAACTGTTAAGTGAGCTTGTTATGTACACACGCAACCCAATGCACCCCAATACACGTGCAGACTGCATGATGTGCGATTGAGAACCCAATTTTCTGTCCCTGCGCCCACTCTAACTTACTTCTTACCCTTGATCTAAATATATACCATACTAATTTGGTTCCCAAGTAAAGCTGCACATTTAATTAGTTTAGTTAATTGATATTTAATTAGCAGCATGCAACAGCTGTTCGCACATACTGAACGCTGTGCAGCACTGACACACATCGTGCATGTGCTCATATCGATAGCAACAGTGCAGCGATGTTTCCTGTACATCACTAAAATTGTGGCACAGACACGAACAAAAAATTAAAGCGATCGAATAGCGATTAAATTAATCCAAATTAAAAGTAAATACAATATCAACTAGTACATTAATTAACAAATTTCGTCAACCCTACAGGAAAATTTGCAGTCATTTTTGGCACCCCAACAAAAATTTAAACGGTGCTTAAAACGAACAAATAAAATCCCAGTAAATTTTTTGGTGCCACTGCCTTTGTGTGCGTGCGTACATACGTACGTTTGTCAGCGTGTGTGTGTATGTGTGTGAGTGTGTGTACGTGCGATTCATTCATTTCCAATTACGTGTGTGCTGGCAAAATTTCGAACGGTCTTTTCAGTTAACCAAATATAAGCAACAGTTTGCCCAATGACTTGTGCAATTTCATTGTTGTTTCAATTGTCAAAATAGACCCAGAGAAATGTAGAGCTGCTGCTGGCCCCTACGAAGGGGGCCTCAGCCAAATGCCATGAAATAGCAAAAACTAAAAGAGAAAAAAAAAACATTTATAAAAAAATAAATCTATACATTATATCTATAATATATATATTGATATTTGCGGCGCAATATTGAAACGACTAAAAAGAAACGCTGCGCCGTTTACGTTTACGTTTAAAGAAGAAGCAACAAATACGTCAAGCACCAATACGAAAACGTCTTCCAAGTATTGGTAAATACGTATTATACGTATTAAAAAAGAAAAAAAAAAGTATTTCCGACAATATTTTCGGCGTTATCAACACCAACACCACCCACCACAAGGCACAGTCGTCCGAAATACAGCGGAACGCAGAGCCGAGAGCCCAAACAAAAACAACGATCATAAGAAATTAATAAAAGCGAAAAAGTAAAGGAAAAGGAAAAAGCTCACCGAACACTGAACCCACAAATTTGATACGTAGAATTATGAATGTAGAGAACCAATTGACGCCGCTAAAGCAGATTCGTAATTTGGTCAAACACGTGAATAAACGAAATTTTAATGAGAGCAACGAACAAATAAAGCAGGTACGTTTCACATTTTTAACCTTGTTTTTAAAATACATAACCAAATAATTGAAACCAACAAAGTAACAACAACAACAACATGAGCAATTGCAATAGCAATAAAAATACAATTAGTGTTGATAAATTTTGCACATATCGGCTGTGAGTGAACAGTGCTGCCAACTTAATCGCACAGCTCGGCTATATTGCCATTTCGCTCACACATGCGTTTTCGCCGACGCCATTACAGTTTCTGTAAAAGCAGAAAATTTCTCTGCGCGAGTTTCTTGTTAAAAAATTAACTTGCTGGCCTCAAGATGCTAGTTAAGTGGAATGTGTAAAACTAGTATTATTACTAACTATAAACAATGCACGCCGTCAATTCGTGCAACTCAGTGTAAAAACTTTGGTGAAATTGTGCAAAAAAAAAAACTGTATAAAAGTTTTCTACCAGCTGCGCTGCCGCCAGCCCTTGAAATTCAATGTATGAACATTTAGTGTCTACCATTATACGCAGAAATCATCAATAAGACTAGATTTGGGTAAGGCATACGCTTAATATTACTTTCTTTTTATATGCGTATATATAAAAAAGGAAGGAAGAAAAATTCGTTTGGGTACCAACACCAATACGCATATCCCTCTTGCTCTCCTGCTCACCCTTTTGCGATGAATGTGTATAAGTGTGCAGACCTATGTGTATGTGTGTGTGTAGGCCTAAAAGTTGCGTTGAGTAGTGTAGAGTACTTTGTATGTCATTTTTTTTTTCGCTTTGCATTTTTTTTTCTTTTTGTTGTGGAGCAGCTGCGCGGTTACAGCTGTTGTCTCGCTTCTGCGTACACTCGATTAAGTTTCACATTTGAGTTTTTTATTTTAGTTTATTTATTTTTTTTTTTTTGTGTATATTTGATTTGATGATCATTGTGGAGCTAGCTACGCTTCACATTTCTCTTTGTGACTTGTCAAAATTTCAAAGTGTGCAATGAAAATCGAAGAAAAAGAAGATAATTATAAATAGTTGCATCAATTATTATTCAGTTAATTGTGTGACCGCTTTTGATGAATTGCTCATGTGTTATCGATCTCTAACTTCTGCTGCCCGGGCACGGCAACATGCTCAGGTAAACCGGGGTTAAAAGACACCAAACATTAATCTCCCTCAATCTGTTTCGTTTCGCCTTTGCAGTTTATCCAAGATTACGCCCTCGAAGCGGATCGTAGCTGTCTGCGATATCTGTTCACGGTACTTAACTTGAACGATCCGTCGCCGAACGTTACCGCACAGCTGCAGGCGAAGCTCTTGGGCGCCCATTTGCAGCGGCAACTGCAGTGCTCATCGTTTGTCACAAATATATGCTTTGCCTTCGATCAGCATTTTGCCAAACAAAAGGTGAGTAAACGAGCGACACCAAGAACCCATTCCATATCTAAGTCATATATATATTTCTCTTTCTCTCTCTCTCTTTTTAAGCAGAGTCTAAAGCCATTTGCACTTGCTGAGTTAGTTGGACAGGTAGCCAAGCTAACTGGTATTAATAAACTTTGCGAGTGCATTTTCGCATTAGCGGTAACTCACAGCTCGCATCCAGAGTTAAGGCAGAGCGCACGAGAGAATTTGCGTAGCTCTCTGCCTGATCTACTTGATTCGTATTTGGGTCATAGTTCAGCCACTGCAGCCGCTGCTAGTGGTCTTCACGAAATCTCTTTTGATTTGTTACAATACTTGTTGTGCTGTTTGCGAGAGTACGTGACTCCGCAGCTGGAGTCGCAGTTTTTGAGGAAGCTACGCGAGGAGTTTCCACGGGAGGCGGTGCCATTGGTTTTAGCGCCACTTTTGTATCGTAACGAAACAACGACGCCGACAACAGGAACAACAACGACGACGACGGCCGCCAAATCGAACGACGACGACGAAACTGATGCAGAGGAGGAAACGACGAACACGAACCCGACGAACACCAGCAGCTGGAGCAGCTCAAATGCAGATAATCTGAATGAAGTTGGCATTGAGGATATCTATGACCATTTATCCGAGATAATATACACAAATCAGGTATAGCTACGACTACGACCTCCCTACGACTCTCTCTCTTATAAGAACTTATCTTTGCAGGGGAAAAATAATATTATGGACACATCTTGGATTAATTTAATCCTTGAAATCGGTTATGAATTTACATCGAGCGTTGAAGATTGCAGAAATCATTTGTGTTGCGGCTGTGGATCACGTGAACTGCAGCCGAAAGATGTTGCCAAAATTGTTGGCCTCATGTGCCGGCGACACTTGTCGTTGCTCGATTGCAATGTAAATTTGCCAACGCCAGCGAATTTCTGGCCTGGCCAACAGCAAGGCGCTGGCAGCAGCAGCTCAAATGCTTCACAATCGGCACAACAGCAAAATTCAACCAGTAACAACAACAATAACGATGGCAGCAGCGAATCGAGTAGCGCGGCCAGCGAGAAGAAGGATAAAAAGGAGACAACAGATGCAACACAGACATGGAAGCCGGAGGTCTTTGTGCAGGCGCTCAAAGAGTTGGTGCCGCAGCTCAACTGGAAGGATGTATGCATTGGTGAGTTATTGGCTTTAAATCGGGATATATATATATATATATATATATGTTACATATATAAACATAGGCTATGTAGAAGTAGATTTTCATTTGTGTAGACCTAAGTAGATATAGATTCTAGTTCCAATTTAGGCTTCGATTCTATACAGGGTATTTGAGCGTCCTTTAAACTATATTGGTATTGCCTTCATAGTCTTTTAATCGAGGCGATATCTAACAGGAGTAAACAGGGTATCTATCAATGAAAAGAACTCTCATTTCTTTACAAATAATTCCCCTAAAGACTCAGTTATTGCTTATTACGGGGTATCAATCAGTCAAAACAACTCCTCTCGTTACTTTTCAAATATATTTTTCTTACACTCTCAGTTGTTTCTTTTTTCTGTCACTTTTGATCATTTTGATTTATTTTGGTTTGACGAAATTGTTTTTTTTTTTTTTAAGAAAATTCCAATTTTCGCTTTTTTTGTTTTGTTGTGTATAGTTTTCAGAACCGAACCATCAATAGGTTTCAAAAATTATCGACACAAATTGTGGACCAAGTGATGATAGAAACACAAAAATATTAAATACATAAAATACAGAAATATACATATAAAAAAAATATATATAAAATTTTATAAATTTGCATTTTGCAGAGCTCGATCATCCAGAGTTTGTGCTAAAGGATCGCGTCGGATTGGATTTGCTGTTGACCATTTTGAGATTGTCGACGCAATCGAATCAGTTTCCCCAACCGGAATGCATTTATCGTCATTGGTCTAACACAGAGGGTCAGTTGTCGTTGATAACGACAATGCTACAGAATCCAGATCTATTCTCATTTGCCGACTACGTATTTAGTCAGCCGGCATTGGATGTGTTGAAGACGCCACCCGATGCCGAAAATAAGGAGATAGCAGCGTGGAAATCATTGCATTTGGTTGAGGTGCTGCTATCGATAGCGGACAAGGGCTACTATAGCCAGGTGCATGAACTGTTCAAGTTCCCCGCACAGCATTGTCCGGACGTGCTATTCTTGGCTCTGCTGCACATAAATCCACCCTTAACACCGTTGCGTCAGGATCTATTTAATCAGCTAATACCCACATTTCTGGGCAATCATCCCAATTCGAATGTTATATTAGCCAGCGCCTGGAGTTCCACCAATTTTCAACTGCGGCCAAGTATCATGAACGCAATGTCCGAATGGTATTTGCGTGGCAGCGAATTCGATCAGGTGAAGCTGTCGCGTATACTCGATTTGGCACAGGATCTAAAGGCACTCTCCTCGCTGCTCAATGCTCGCTCGTTTCTGTTCATCATCGACTTGGCGTGTCTGGCATCGAGGCGCGAGTACTTGAAGCTCGAGAAGTGGTTGAGCGACAAGATACGAGATCATGGTGAACCGTTTATGCAAGCCATGATCAAAGTGCTGCAACGCCGTTGCCCACAGGTAACCAACTCTAAGCTGCCCGAAGATCAGCTGCCGCCCAAGCAGGCCCAATTGCTGCCCGAGACCGTAACCACAATGATCAATTGCCTCCAAGGGTGCATGAATACCTGCATGCAGCCAGAGACAGCCGAGATGATAATGCAAATGGCTGGCAATGTGGCAATTATGGCAAACAAAGCTCGTGCTGCACAGCAGCAACAGCAGCCGCCACAGAGCCTGGTGCCGCCTCCACCAAGTATTCTGCGTGGACATCGTGGCATGGATCTGCCCGGAGGTGGCATAGTGCCTGGCTCGGTGCCACCGCCGCCACAGCAACAACAACAGCAGCAGCCCTTCTCGGGCAATCTGAATGCACAGCAAATGTTTGGCCCGGGCGGCATGGATCCCCTGACCAACATGTCGAACAACCTTGCCGGACTCAATCTGGGCGGTCCGAATGGCGCCTTCAACTTTGGCAACATGCTGAGTAAGTATATATAAAATGGGAGAATAGAGTGGGGATTATTGAGTATAGAGACAGACGACAGTTATATCTCTTTGTATTTTGAATTTTTACACGTATCTTTATGAATGGCTACAGACAACTTGGTTTCTACTACTCCAGCATCTCCATCGCGTCTCATGACGGCCGGCGCCAACCCCTATCCGCCAATACCCATACAAATCACAGCACAGCCGCCACCGAATGTCGGGAATCTAGGACGTATGTTGCCAGCTGGGCCGCAGCCAACGCCAACGCCACCAAATCCTAACAATCCAGTCATGGCCGACCTGCAGACGCCCGTTTCCAAGGAGGTGGAGGATGAAGCGAACTCTTACTTTCAGCGCATCTACAATCATCAGCCAAATCCGACGCTTTCAATTGATGAAGTGCTCGACATACTGCAACGCTTCAAGGAGTCCAGCCATCGACGCGAACAGGAGGTCTTCCTTTGTATGTTGCGCAATCTCTTCGAGGAATATCGCTTCTTCTCCCACTATCCCGAGAAGGAACTACAGATAACCGCTCAACTCTTTGGCGGCATCATTGATCGCAATTTGGTGCCCACGTTTGTGGCGCTTGGTCTATCACTCCGTTGCGTTCTGGACGCATTGCGCAAACCGGAAGGGTCGAAACTCTATTATTTCGGTGTAACGGCGCTCGATCGATTCAAGACACGCCTACACACCTACAACAAATACTGTGAGCACATACGCTCCATACCGCATTTCAATGACTTTCCACAGCATTTGATACAATATGTGGAATTCGGCATGCACGGACAGGAGCCGCCGCCCCAGAAGCTGATCGGGCTGAGCAATACGATACCCTCGTCGGCTATAGCACAAGGAGCATCAGAACCGCTATATCGTGCCAATTCAATGCCAGGTAGAAAATGACCTTATTGCAGTCAGTTCCTTTTGCTATTATTAATTCGAATTTTGTTTTCCAGGCATGCCCAATCCTCCGAATGTACAAAAGCCGCCAGTTGTTGTCTCGCATGCCACGCGCATGAAGTCCATTGCAAATGCCACAAATATCGATACTCTACTCGTCGCCAATCAGGAGGAGAAGGTTACTGTGCCCCCAGAGCCCGTGCAGGATAAGACCGCCTTCATCTTTAACAATCTCAGCCAGTTGAATATACCGCAAAAGTGTGAGGAGATCAAAGAGATCATGACCAAAGAGTATTGGCCATGGTTAGCACAATATTTGGTACTCAAACGTGCCTCGATGGAGTTCAACTTCCACACGCTCTACTACAACTTTTTGGATGCATTGAAGAATGTTGAGATTAATCGTTATGTGACCAAGGAGACGTTGCGTAATATTAAGGTATTGCTACGCTCTGATAAGGGTGTGATCAATTTCTCGGATCGCAGTCTGCTCAAGAATCTCGGCCATTGGCTGGGCATGATGACACTTGGTCGCAATCGTCCCATTTTACAATTGGACTTGGATTTGAAGTCCCTGTTGGCCGAGGCGTATCACAAGGGGCAGCAGGAGCTGTTGTTTGTGGTACCATTCGTGGCAAAGATCTTGGAATCATCTGCCAAATCGCGCATATTCAAATCTCCAAATCCCTGGACAATGGGCATAATGTATGTACTGGGCGAATTGCATCAGGAGCCGGATCTCAAGCTAAATCTTAAGTTCGAAATTGAAGTTCTGTGCAAAACACTGAATTTGGAACTGGAGAAGCTCAAACCTGTTATCTACCTGAAGGACCCAACGCGTGCGCTGTTGATCGAACAGCAAATGTCGCAGCCCAAGCCAAAGGTTGTTGAAGCACCACCGCAACAACAGCAGCAGCAGCAACAACAGCAGCAACAACAGCAGCAGCAACATCAGCAGCAGCAGCAACAACAACAACAGCAACCACCTCAGCCACCACCATCGGCTGAAGTCGATGCACAGGCCATGATGATATCCAATGCGAATGCATCCGGTTCAGTGTCGTCGCCCAACTTGCCAACAGATCCCAGTCAAGTGGTCTTGCCACCACCAGAGCCACGTTACTCCTACCTGGAAGTGAATGTCAATAATTTCCAATTGATTGGCCAACAGCTGGTGATGCCCAACAATATTCCATTCCTGCACGCCAATCCAGGCATTAAGCACATCGTTGTCAATGCCATCGAGCGCACAATTACCGATTGGCTGCAGCCGGTTGTGGATCGCAGCATTCGCATTGCGTGCGCCACAACGGAGCAGATAATACGCAAAGATTTCGCTTTGGATGCGGATGAGAATCGTATGCGCACTGCCGCCCATCAGATGGTACGCAATCTGGCCGCTGGCATGGCCATGATAACTGGCAAGGATGAGATCGCTCGGGCGATTAGTCAGAATTTGCATAAGGCATTCATGACCGCGTTGACGGGTGTGCCAAGCATGTCCGATATCCAGGCTGCATCCATGCAGCTGGCCAACGAGAATGTCGAATTGGTGTGTGCATTTATACAGAAGACATCTGCTGAGAAGTCGGCGCTCGAGATCGATCGACGGCTGTCGACCGACTTTGAGACGAGAAAGATTGCACGTGAAGAGGGCAGCCGATTTGTGGATGCACAAATCTTGAGCTATCAACAGGAACGTCTACCGGAGCCAGTGCGTCTTAAGGTGGGTGCAGCTCCACCCACACTCTACGCAGTCTATTCGGAGTTCGCGCGCAGCATTCCCGGCTTCCAGCAGATGAGCGATCGTGACATCGCTCTGTTCGTGCCCAAACCACAAGACTTGCAGCCGCCGAATGTGTTTGCCAATGATGAGAGCAGCATGGTGTATGCCGAGGTGGCCAGCAAAATGGAGGCATTCATGAATTCAGCCATGAACGTGCCGACGCTCCAGTTGCAGGCCAGCAAGATGCACATCCTGCTCAACGCCTTGATGGCCACGCGACGTTTGCGTGATCAGGAGTCGGCGTTCAATCTGCTGACTCGGGCCGTGGAGGGTCTGACCGAGGGCCTGATCAACGTACAGGATCACATGGAACAAATGAAGCTCTATCGCGACATCCATTTGCGTATTCTGAGCCTGCTGCACAACAGCTTTGGGGCACCCAACACGGAGCGGGCGGTGACCAAATGCTTCTTTGATATACGTGAGGAGGTGCGCTACAATGTGGAAGCTGCACGCGCGCTCATCACATCCCACTTTGTCAATCTGAATCAATTTGATGGCATGTTGCGCGATTGTATGGACAATGGCAACAACTACGTGGCCATCTCGTTCGGCATTGCTCTGCTCGAACGTCTCATCATGGAGGATCGTGTCATCAACATTGTCTCCGACAATGAGTTTATGGCCACGGTCGAGGTGCTTGGACGGCTGTCACAACAGCGTCACCGTTACCCCGAATGCATTGTGAATGCCATTGAGACGTTGTGGTCGGGCAATCTGAACACAAGTGATTATGGCTCATTCAATCCAGGCGAACGCTATCCAACCGGCGCATCCCACTACATACACTCTGGCATGCACCATGTTCGGGTAAGTTTCACCTCTAAATATTATTAAAGAACTTTGCTTCATATATATTTTCTTTGTTATAGTCATCCGAGATGGATGATCCGCCTGGCCTGCAGGAGAAGACCGAATTTCTGCTCAAAGATTGGGTCGCTCTCTACACACAGCAAAATCAACAGACCACACGAGATGCGCGCAACTTCAGCGCCTTTGTGCAGAAGATGAACAGCTATGGCATCTTGAAGACAGACGATTTGATTACACGCTTCTTCCGGCAGGCAACGCAAATCTGCACAGACGTTGTCTACCGCATGTTCGGGGACCCCAACTTGCCCATCAATCAGGCCAAGAACAAGATATTCCAATGGATCGATGCATTTGTACATTTGATTGCAATGCTGGTTAGGCATTCGGGCGAGGCTGGCAATCCGACGACAAAGATCAATTTGCTCAACAAGGTGCTGGGCATTGTGCTGGGCACTTTGATCAAGGATCATGAGATGCGCGGCGTTGGCTTCCAGCAAGTGGGCTATCATCGCTTCTTTATGATGCTGTTCATGGAGCTGTGCTCTGCGGACAGCACATTGGAATCGCTGATGCACAGCATTGTGTCGGCCTTTGCCTACACATATCATCTGCTCAATCCGAGCGTGGCGCCCGGTTTCTGTTTCGCCTGGCTGGAGTTAATCTCACATCGCGTCTTCCTTGGCCGCATTCTGGTCCAGATACCTGGCCAAAAGGGCTGGCCATTATACTCACAGCTATTGCAGGATCTCTTCAAATATCTCGCACCATTCTTGCGCAACACCGAGCTAGGCAAACCCGTACAGCTGCTCTACAAGGGCACGCTGCGTGTCCTGCTCGTGCTGTTGCACGATTTCCCCGAATTCCTTTGCGACTATCACTTTGGTTTCTGTGACACAATTCCCCCAAATTGTGTACAGATGCGTAATATAATATTGTCGGCATTTCCGCGCAACATGCGTCTGCCGGATCCGTTTACGCCCAACTTGAAAGTCGACATGCTCTCGGACAGCAGCAACGCGCCGAAAGTGTGCAAAAGCTATATCAACAATATACAGCCAGCAAATTTCCGTAACGATCTCGATTCGTATCTAAAGGCACGCGCACCTGTCACTTTCCTATCAGAGCTACGCGGCCATTTGCAGGTAACCACTGAGCCGGGCACACGCTATAATATGGCCCTGATGAATGCGTTGGTCATGTATGTTGGCACGCAGGCCATCGCACTGATCAGGTAAGGATCATTTAATATAAACTATAATACTTATTTGAAACTATTTCGAAAACTTTTTACATTTCCGCAGAAACAAGAACTTTGTGCCGAACACCTCGAACATAGCGCACAGCGCTCACATGGACATCTTTCAAAACTTGGCTGTCGATCTAGACACAGAGGGTCGTTATCTATTCCTCAATGCGATCGCCAATCAGCTGCGCTATCCGAATAGTCACACGCACTATTTCAGCTGTGCCGTTTTGCATTTGTTCGCCGAGGCCAACTCGGAGGCCATACAGGAGCAAATCACGCGTGTTCTACTCGAACGTTTGATTGTAAATCGTCCACATCCATGGGGCCTATTGATCACATTCATTGAGCTGATCAAGAATCCGATCTATAAGTTCTGGGATCACGATTTCGTGCACTGTGCACCCGAGATAACAAAGTAAGCGAGAGTCTTCTTAGTTAGTAGATCGTAGTTAATAGTAGTATAGTAGTTGTGTAGTTTAGTATATGTAGTTAGATATATACATATATATTTATTTGCATATTATTCAGCACCTGCACACACCTTTGCACCCACACACACACGTACAGTTGCTTTTGTTACACCTGTTGCGCGATTATTTATGGTTTTTATCGTTCGTTTTGCTTTCAGATATTTTGGTGAATGTCTGATTGTATTTAATCGATTTGAGCCTTTGAACAGCATTCAGTGTGCAGCATAATAATATAGAGCAAGAGTTGTTAAGTTTATTAAAAAGCAAAAGCTGATTTTCTCAAGTGTAATTGTATATACAAACCAACCCCACCCCTCCCACCCCTTCCCCATACGCCATGTCCCCATTATATACACGCATTCACCCACCCGTCCCCCCATTCATGTATCCCGTGTACAAATGAAAATCGTATCGAATCTCTTATTAATTTGTAACGTTTGCCAATCGAAAATATTATGTTTAAAATATATCTATGTATACATATATAAATATATAAATGTATATATTTGTAAGTTTTTTTATTTATTTTTTTTTTGTATATTGTAATTCGATTTGTTGTTAAATTATTTGTATTTAAAAAATCTTTTGAATGTAATTGCAGACTCTTTGAATCGGTCGCCCGCTCCTGCTTGGCCAAGTCGAATGTTACCCAACAGTTGAATATGGCCATCGATGGTGGAGCCGGCGGTGCTGGTGGAGGAGTTGGAGCCGGTGGCGGCGGAGTTGGAGGTGGAGGTGGCGGCGCCGTTGTCGTCGACAATCAGGAGGTGGTCAACATTAACTGAGTAAATGCAGCGCACGGATAAAAAATAAAGAAAAAGCGAACAGCCGGAACAACCAGCAGCAAGTATCCAGCCACCCAGCCGTCTTAATCGAAGTGCCCGTAGTTCAAGCCGGAGCCGGGGCAACAAAAATCATCATAAAATCAATTATATATATATATATACTAACGAGATGTGTTTAGTTTTTAGTAAATCGTTTTAAGAAAAATATGAAATAATGAAATTACAAAAGCGAAGAGCTACAAAAAAAAAATTAACAAAAAAACAAAAAAAAACAAAAAAAACCAAACAAAAAAATCATAAAAAACGAAAAACAAAAAGCAAAAAAAAAAACAACAGAAGATATAGGAAGGAGCCAGCTGTTAAATACCAAGATATATATATATACGATAAATTCGAACTGTATTTAGTAGTAACTAATTGTGTTGAGCTATATATATATATATATATATATATATATATATATATATATATATATATATATATATATATATATATATATATATATATATATATATATATATATATATATATATATATATATATATATATATATATATAAACAAACAAGCATACATAAAAACATATTAACCAAGACACGAAACACGAAGAGAAAACATTTTAAATGCCAGCAAGTTTAAAACACGAGAGGAAAACCAACCAACTTTTTATTGTTGTATTATAATTATAAACAAAAAGAAAAGAGAAAAAATGCGAAATTCCTGTATTTACCTGTGCGCCGATAGTTCTCTCTGACAGGAAACAGAAATTTAACAAAACAAAAAAATGTAAAAAAAAATGGCAAAAGAAAAAGAAACAAAAAACTAAAGTAAATTGATGTAAATATGTAATTGTTGTTGCTATATTGATAGAAGAGCAACAATAATTGTGGAACTAAAGCAGCAACAAGGCACATATGAAATTTATATGAATATATATATATATGTATAATGACTTCATATATATATATATATATATATATATATATATATATATATATATATATATATGTGTGTATGTGTATATATTTAGTTACATTTAAAATTTTTTTTTAAAATCATTTTCGATTCACGCTTAGTTTTCGTATGCATAAAAAAGGAAAATGTTTTAAAGGTTTTCGCTTGGCTTTAAAAAAAAACACATTTTATATACATATATATACATATATATTAAATTTGCATAGTTTGCTATTCATTTTTTAATTGAAATCCATACCTTGATATATGCATAAAGATCAGGCATATATATAAATATCGTTGATTTTAGTCTATTTTTAAAGTTAAATATGTTTAAAGCGAGAGCAGCAACAACTTTTTTAGGTATATATATATATATATATATATATATATATATATATATATATATATATATATATATCTGATGTATCAATTGTATCTTGAATGGAAGTTAATTGTGTACAATAATAATAGGCAAATATAGGCCAAGGCGGGGCAGAGAGACACACACACAAACACCCACACTCACATACACACCCACAATTCATTTATAGACTAATTGAATTATGCAACAATTTATAAAAACAAAAAATATGCTAACATTTTTCCATTCTTGTGTACATGCATTAAAAATGAAAAGAGATAAAAAAAAAACAATATATATATGTGTGTGTATGTATGTAATCCGATTTAAATCGATATAAGTAACTTAATGCATTAAGTGGAATAATATAAAAATATATATGTATAAATGGCAAAATTTTACACATGCTGCGTTTCTCTTGAACCCTCCTCGCCATCGCCACCTCTCTCTCTCTCACTGTCTTCCTCGCCCTCTTTCTAGTTTACAGCTTTTTGTTTTGTAGTTGTGTGTAGGCGTACACTTAAAAAAGCTCGTATTTATTAGAGCAAAGGGCGGCCCCTGGCTGCGCGCGCGCTTTCATCTACCTCTCTGCGTCTCTTTCTCTCCTCCTCCTTCTCTGTATACACATATGTATGTATTAATGTAGCCCACTTCCGCACCCAGCCTTACATAAGCCCAGCGTGTGTGGGTGAGCGGGACGGTATGAGACGCGCATTTAGGTTAAGTAAACAGACGAAATGTCGATAAACGACAAATAGTTTTTTTTTCGCTCTGAGTTCTGTTTGCAGCGACAGATATACAAAACAATTGAAATACATACATATGTATGTACATATGTGTAAGTGTGTGCATATATTCGTAAATATACTTTTGACACGATTTCTGGCTGTAATTGAAATGCTGCAGTCAACGCTAACGTTTGCCTGTTAATTCTCATATAAATTTTGACATAAGGAAAAGGGAGAGCAAAAAACAACAACAACAACATACAGAATGTCGGTATGTATTTTGTGGCCGTGTGGCTGTGTGAGTGCGCGCGCTTGGCAACCAGGCAGCAAACATACAAAAAAAATGTGGCACACTTAAATGCTGCGTCAACGTCGCAGTCGCTGCGCGAAAAAATTCCCCTGTTCACCCCTACACAAACACACGCACACACACAGACTACACTTTGTACATAATGTGCCAGCGAAAGCTACAAAAAGCGCGTCGAATTTGAATTTGCTTAGAAGTGCGCGCGCGCTCTGCCCAAAGAGAGCGAGAGCGAGCGAGAAGTTTCGTTAAGTTGAAAAGCTGCGACTGCGACCCACTCACACACACACACACATGCACGACTACATGAGCTGTCACGTGTTCGTATTTGGCCGCTGTGTATGTATCTGTATTTGTTGTATGTACAGCGAGTGTGTACATATGTACGAGCATGTAGTTTTGTGTAGCTCAGCAAAGCTTTCGGTCTCTCTCGTTCTCTTTTTCTCTCTCGTCCGCTGCCAGCGTCGGCGACTGCGGCTGAGTCAGCGCCATTAGTTTGAACACATTTTCTGTATGCTGAAGTCATTTTTTTTTCTACCTCTTTTTTCTTCTCATTTTGGCGCATAATTTTTCTTGTTGCTGTTGGTTGCTTCTAATGCAGCAAGTAGCTGACAGATACAAATGCACGAAAATGCTGTGGCCCTTAACTACAAAAAGAAGAAGAAAAAAAAACAACATTTGGTGGTCGGCTCCCACGAAAAGCCACACAACTGGATTTCGTTTTATCTGACACGCTCTCTACCAGCAGCAGCAGCAGCAGCTGTGTAAGTGTGTTTGTATGTATGCATGTGTGTGCATATCTCCATCTCGCTCTCTCGCCACACTTTCGCGCTCTGACTGCTGACCCAGTTTCCTAGTGGGTTCTCAGCTTTGGGCTACGCTTCGGCTTTCACAACTTTCTTGCCAGCTACACCCACCTTTGGCCCTCCGCTCTCTGCTCTTCTCTGCTCTCTCACTCTCTATCTCTACCATCCAATTGGAGTCCACTTGGAGTTGTTTGTGTATGTCCCTAGCCAAACATTTCTAATGCTGCAAATTAAAATATAATCTTGTTAGAACCCGAAATGGAAAACGGAAATTACCAACAAAAATGATACAAATGTGAAAACGTGTCCTCTCTAAAAGGGTTTACACAGAAATACACACACACATACTCTAAATTATATAGAATCACACATATACATTCACCGTTACATTTGCTGGCATTACTCTTCCCACACACATACACACATGCATACATATGTATGTACATACATACAGCTCCGTTATTTCATTAATGACATACTGACGCTACAGAGCAATAGCAAATATCGTTTATTTACTTTTCGTTCGAAAGCTAATAAACGTGTATATATTATATATAAATAGAGTTTGCATATCGTCACTTGCTTAATTTACGATATGAGTCAGCTCACTCAGAACACACTAGAACAATAACGTATACATACATATACATACATACATACAAATATCGTTTGCATCATTTGTCAACGCAGTTTGCTTTGCTATGCTTCTTTGGCGATATTCGCAACTAGCACTCACACTACTCACGTATGAGCAAATGACATTTACTCCCACTGAGTAAAGAGCAGCAAACACAAATATCGTAAAGAGAGTAGCAAAACGAAGATGGTGCTTGCAATTTGCGCTCTTTTGCTCTTATTGAGCATAAAACGATCTCGACAGGCAAGCAGTTGCTGTAACTTTACAATACTAAAAGAACGATATCGATAACTATCGAACGCCAAATTTTGCTAAGATTTGTTTTGATTTCAAATTTAAAAGATTTGTACCTTACATAACTCTTAGATAATCATTTTGTATCATATACAGCGAGTTCTCCACCGTCTGTGCTAGTAGATAAAACAGTAAACCGAGATTCAGGCTGACAATGCCAAAGACATGAATGCGGCTGCTCTGAAAACTCAGCTGCAAAGCCAGCCAAGAGTTCTGCAAAAGATAAACAAACCGCATTACGTTATTACGTTATTACGATATTGACTTATTCAATCAGTCTCGCACTTACGATACGCTCGATGAGCTGCACTTGGGGCTCGGCTCGCCGCAGGATGCACAGGATATTCAATCGGAGCTGCTCGAGCTAGCCAGCCAGGAAATTCAATAGATAAAGCTCCGTCAGGGCGTGCGAAGCGACAACGGAAATAATGAGCGCGGCTCTCACATTCAAATACGAATTCCGTTGGCCAAATTGGATTCTTATCAGAAAGTAAACGCTCTGAATGCCAGTCAGCGCGAGGCACAGCAAATGACAGAGCAGAATGTGACGAAATGTGGCGCAGAAGTTCGATACGATATTGAGCAGTTGTTGTTGTTGGCGCTGCAGTCGAAGCAGTTTCTGCGGCTGCGGTGCCCGATGGCTGAAGATCGATTCCAATTGGAACTGCAGCGACAATTGGGAATCGGTCAGCTGCCAGAGCAGGGAGAAGATCAGCAGCGAAGCGGCGCAAATCATGCTGGAGGTGCAGAACTTCCAGCAGCTGCCCAGGCTCTGGAAGGCGCTTAAATGATTCCAACTGGATATCAGCGTGGTTAACCGTATTCCCAATTGGATTAGGGTGAGCAGGAGTTTAACAACGAGCAGCGGCCTCAGTGGAGCCGCCGCTGGCCTCCGTTTGAACTTCCTCAACTGCTCGTGCATGCGCCACATGGACACCTGCAGCACCTGGCCGCAGTGGATGCAGGCGAGCAGCAGGGCCACGTTGAAGCTGCCAAAGCATATGTTGGCCAGCCTAATCTGATTGGAGTTAAGCGTGGAGCGGAGCTCAGAGTTATCCATTAGCAGATCGCGCAGTAGCACAGGTATGCCCGTTATAATCAAGCAATTGTGGCATAAGCTATAGATCCTTAAATACGTCGAACGTTGAAGTTTTCCCGTTTTGCCTGCGGGATAAAAATGGCTTAAACCATTCAGGGCCACAAAGTAGACGATGCACAGCTGTGGCCAAGACATGACTAGCCCAAGGCAATGTACTCTGAGCTAGTTTATGCCGTTATTAATCAACTTAATGGCTTTCGGATAAGTATCAGATTATTATACTTTAGCCTGAGGGAAAACGTTGCGTACACGCAATTTAGTTGGAAAATATGACAATTTAGCTTATATTTGTATTTTTTTTTATATATATTTATCTTAAATTTGCAACTCAATTTCAAATATTTCTAATTTAAAAGTCCGTTAAAGTGCTTACGTTATGCATGATCAGTTTACGATATTCGTAAAGGCATACAATCAGTTTACGTTACGGCTTACGTCGTGCACAACAGCATGCTACAAATATCGTTTGCATATCCTCTACTCCTCTCTCGTTTGTTTACATTGCGCTCTTCGTGTGATGAGAGAGAGAGAGAGTCATGCTAATTGATCTCTTTGCCAAAATGGCGTTTACTCAAATTGGCACAGCCAACTTCCTATCGATATCGATAGTCAAGGAGTTTAGCTGCCATTTTACAATACTAAGAGTCAGCGTGAATTTTACCAAAAAAAGCAAAATTAATTGCAAATTGTGTTTATAATTGAAAGATCTCGTTTATATGTGTTAAGTAAATAATAATTAGGTTAAAGGATCGCGCCGTGTGGCGCTAGCTAAGCGCAGGGCAACAGCTGCCCCATTTGCCGCTTGAGCGCGACAAGTTGCGTGTTTTAATTAAATTGTCAACGCGCGAGTGTGTGTGTGTGTGCGTGTGTGTCCGTGTGAAACATATTTGTGTGCTGTGAAGCATGACAAAAGCCCGCTGGGTGACAATGACCAAATTGTTGCTGCCGCTGCTGCTGTTGGCATTTCTGCTGGTAAGTAGAAGTTCATTAGACCGCACAGAGACAGGTGTGCGAGATTTGGCACATGAGGGGGGGGGGCGGCGGCAGCAGAGGGGGCGGCGGTTAGTCGCTGCGGCTGTGGCCCAGTGATCAAATTGCATGCAGCAGCCGCAGCAGCAGCTGCGCAACTTTAGTAATTCCCGCGTAACTGGAGCATTGTGAATGCATATAGATATATACAATCATATATGTATATATATATTATATACAACTTATTCACTTTAATAATCTCAATTTGCAATTTGGCACAATTTGTGCGCCTGTTAAGCTCTCTTAGGGACGGCAGCTGCGCATAATCTGCTAAGCCGATTAATCGATAAGTCAATTAAGCAAATTAATTAAACGCTTAAACGATGAATATTTAATTTAGTCATTAATCGTGCCGGCTCTAGCTATCAATCACAGTTATTGCCGAAGTTTATTAAACCAGCTCAAACTGAAGTAAGCCAAAGTTTTAGCCAACTCACGACTTTTGCTATTATCAATCACAGCTTGATTGATTGTTGCTGTCTGTTAATTGAATTGCAGGTGCAACTGCTGCTGCTGCTGCACCTGCACCTGCTGCTCACCTGTGAATTAAGCTATGAGCGAGAATTGACAGGAAATTGTGCCGCTGTCGCAACCAATTGGCATTCAATTAAAACCAATTCCATTTACAAAAACTTGGCTAACAGACCAAATTGTTTATAGAATGGGACTGAGACGGCAATGGAATGCTCTATATATAGGGGGAAGATATATGCTGTGATACTTATTTATGTCACATCCTTATCCTTTGTTTATGAAAACTCTAGTGGCGCTATGTCATATACATGGTATAGCTCAGTCGCTAATGAGACTTAGATATATAGGGTGTCCCAAAATGCACGCAAGATTTGTATTCCGCGCCATTTGCATTAGAATATCTAGAAAATATCCCAGAATGTATATATGCTTCAGCAATCCATATACTTTCTATGAGCAAAAACCTTTCTGGGTTACATAATGACCCTAAAAGCGTAGTCAGCCCACCTTAGGGTATTCCAAAAAGCTGTCATGAGCAGTGAATTTAGCTATTGCGCTAACATTTTAATTGCATTTGGCAACTTGAATTGACAAAATAACAAAAACACAGAACGTCAAACATATGCGGATAACGAGTAAGAGAGAAAGACAAAGAGAGAGAGAGAGAGAAAGGGGAAGAGAAAGCGCAATTAAGGCTGGACATTGGCAAAGGGCCCGATGGAGGCGGCTCTGGCCATCATAGCTGGAATGTTGGTCTGTTCGTAATTGCCGCTGAAATACTGGGCGAATGGACCCGAGGCAAAGACGGCCACATCATCCCCACCGTGGGTATCCGAATTGAGTGGGACCATCGATGGGCTCACATAGAGCGGATGTTCCGTGTCCTGTTGCCTAATCGACTTGCGACCGTCTGTCTGGGTGTAAGTGCCCTCATAGCCGGGTCCGTTGGCATAGGAGAGTATATTGTAGGGCTTATCATCGTCGGCTATCTTATTGGCCAAGCCCGTTATCTCCTGCTCACGCAGCTGTAAAGGGAGCAAGGAATGAATACTGGATAACAGCCGGATAAGTTTTCTGCCTTACCGGATAACCATTGATGGTCATCACATGCGAATGATCGGACGTGACGACAATTAGGGTATCTTCCTCGTCGGTCATCTCGCGTGCCTTCTGTATGGCGCGCGCGAATTCGGCGGTGTCCTCCAGCGAGCGACGCGCATAGTTCGAGTGATGAGCCATGTCAATGCGTGCGCCCTCCACGAACAGGAAATATCCCTTCTCGTTCCTCTGCAGCACCTTCAGAGCTGCCTCCGTCAGCTCGGTCAGCGAGGGATCAGCCAAGTGGCTGTTCTTGGGGCTACGCTCGCGATCGCCATCATAGGGCAGATGCCCGTTGGCGAAGAGACCCAGCACATAGTCTGTCTTCTCCAGGTCTATTTCTGTCAGACCTTTCCTGTTCCACACGTAGCTCGCGGAGACATTCTGCGCCTGCTTATCCGCCAGCCAGTCCTTGATCAAGTTACGTCCGTCCTGGCGATAGCCCGGGTGACCCACCTCATCGCGCACGGTCTCATTGAGGAAGTTCTGTCTGCCGCCACCGAGAATCACCTTCAACTTCTTGCCCACCTCCCACTCGACCAGCTGGCGGGCTATGTCAATGCTCTCCTCGGGATTGCAGTTGCCAGCGCTGACCTCAGCATCGTTTTCCCAGTTGCGATCAGAGATGTGGGCATAGGCGCCAGCGGGTGAGGCGTGGGTGACTCTGGCCGTTGTCACAATGCCCGCATCCTTGCCCGCGTCCTGCGCCCACTTGGCAATGCTGTCCACCTGGTTGTGCGTCTCGTACGCCGCTTTGCAGTCGTAACGCGGCACATTCGCGTTCACGCCAATCGTGCCGTAGTTGGCCTTCACGCCGCCCAGATAAGCCGTCGAGGTGCAAGCGGAGTCGGCGACCTGACGGTTCACACAGTACGTCTTCGAGAGGCCCGTATAGGGGAACTTCTCGAAGTACACCTTCTCGGAGCTGTCCCCGAGCAGATTCCTGGTCGCTGTTATCGTGTGAATCGACATGCCATCGCCCAGGAACATGATCACATTCTTTGCACCCTGCGTCTTCAGTTGCTTCAGTGCATCCAGCTTTTCGCCCAAGGTCTTCTGCGCATCCTCGCGCCAGTAGCTGCTCTGCATTTCCTTCTCAAACTTAACGGCCGGCGCGGGCCGTGAAAGGGTGCGTCCATGCTGGCGGTCTGGAAATTTACAGTTGACTCTTAGCTAATCTCCAATTTGATGTTGCTTATCGCTAAGTGCTTGGACTCGTATATAGTATATATATTGCATTATATTTTACGGAATTCTAGCCTTCAATGTATTATGGATTTCCAGCTATCAAGGAAATACGATCTATAATCAAAGTATTTGATTGATAGAGACTTGTACACGTAGCAGATTACTGAATGAAAGGCATTATAAAGTGATCTGCGAATTGGACTAGTCAATATCTGTAATATGATCTACTAATATATGTGATTAACTAAAGATGTCTTTGGCCTAAAACTAGGCCAATTGTCTATCAAATTGTATCAGTCGAAACCCTTCAACAATTTTTAACCACTGCACCCTTTAAGAGGATACATAGTATAGTATTAGCCAAAGGAAGGCGTGGCACATCCTATATTTTCTATATTTTCTTGATCACAACAAAGAACTGAGTCGATTCAGCTCTGTTCGTCGAAAGCTTAGTTCTTAGACTTGACATATTTCATGTAGCAATAGATCTACTATATTCAGTTTGTAATCGATAACAATCGATAACTTTCTCCTTTAAATTATATGGGCAAAATTCCCTTTACATACCTTTTTCCGCCTTGGCTACGGCCAGCAACAGACAGCTGACCAACAGCAGTCGAAGTAAACCATAAAACTGGCCCATGGCTGACTTTTTCGCTATATACCTATATATATATATATATATATAGAGAGAGAGAGAGAGCCAGTTCGATCCGTTCAGATCAGCTAGCGTAAGTGCACTAATAAGAGTTTATTGTGGACTCGTGCTAGCTGACCATTCTTTGGTTATTTTTCTGCTGCTCTAATCGAAAACGCGTAAATCTAATCAGCAATATTTTCGTGTAATCAAAATTGTATAAAATCAAATTCAATTTATGGTCAAGGAGTTATCTGAACTTAAAGCCGATGCACGTGCTCACTCACAACCTCTATCGCCCTCTCCCTCGCCCTCGCCCTCGCCCTCTCAGATCAGTGCAGCATTCAGTTGCTTTAGTTGCCCGTTTGTAAGGCACGTTACGTATACGCTCCGTATGGCTATTGAACAGAATGGGGTCCCCTTCCGTGATTGTTGTCGTTATGTGAGCAGCCTTTGACTTTTTGCTTTTAATCAAGCTGCTCACATGGTGAGCCCTCGCCTTTGTCCTCGTTAGTGACGCCTTTTGACGTCACCTGCAGCTGCCGTCGAATAACCATATGCAAATGTTCCTTGATATAAACTGGACAAATGCAAATTACGAACTCGCCCACCTGCTGTGCCTCTAATGAAACCAGCTGGCCGGTCTGACGAGCTAAGCACTTACTCATTTCCGTTTACTAAGAAAATCTATCCTGTGGGGCTCGAGCTTGGCTTGGCTTGGCTTGTATTACATGCATTTTGCTGAAAGAGGAAATTTATAATGGCGCGTTTGGGGCAGGGTAGGCAGTTGTCAGATCTGCTGGTTCCAGTCGCTAGTATTATGATATCATAAGGTTTGCAGTGTGAGAGGCTTTGGGCAAAGGTAGATCAAGCCACATACCAAATTTGATAGCTATAGGTTTTCTAGTTCTCGAGCTATGGCTATATCAAATACAATTTTTTGTTTTTTTCAAAATATATTAAGCAAGCCTCGCGCTTAGCCTAGGGGCAAGTGCTAGCAGCGAGGCAGAGAGTGCTGCATACTTTCAGGACAAGCATAAACTGCACATATGTATACACATATATCGATATATACATATAAATATATATAACCACGCCCCCTCCTGGCAATTTAGTTTCGTAACACGAAAAACTTCAATTGCTTTTGTGTCCTCTAAAGTATTGTCTTGGCCAGCGCCACAATGGAGCCCGTAAACTTGATGACCTGCA
The DNA here is from genome assembly GCA_961210405.1 of Drosophila mercatorum. Lineage (NCBI taxonomy): Eukaryota > Metazoa > Arthropoda > Insecta > Diptera > Drosophilidae > Drosophila > Drosophila mercatorum. The sequence goes on from CAUIUS010000008.1 coordinate 1,689,010, forward strand.
ACAGAGAAAGCAGAGCGCAACAAACAAAGCGATGAGTCCTTCTGGCTATAAATTGTGTAGAACCCACACACACACACACACACATGCATACGCACCGCTGTAAAGACGGGCAGAGATGGTGCAAAGAAGGGCACTTGCACCGTGATGGGTCGCTGGGCACGCATGATGAGCAGATAGACACGCTTCCGAACCTCACGATTCCACAGATACCAATAGCTATTGTAGGCAGCCTCACCTAGCTCCAGACTCTGCAAGATTAACTATATATATGCTCTATGAGAAGTATAAACGGATGAGAACTTACAGCCAAAGACATCTCGGTGCCTCCATAGCAGTATTGAAACAAACAGGCGCTAACTGTGCTGGCATAGACTACGTAGCGTATGATGTTGTAGCCGGAAAACTGCGAAAAGGAGGAAAATATATATTAAGAAATTTAAAGAAAACTTAAGAAATGGAAAGATGGAATAGAAGCAAAAGTAAAAGCTTCGGAACACAGGAAAACATAGACTTATGGATAGGATAAAACCAGTTTATAAGCTGAAACTTAACTCTTATAGATCTCTGAGTCTTCAATCTCAGTAATTTGTATAATCAAAATTAAAAATATCGAGGAATTTCTAAGGAAAACACATTAGGCTTATCAGAACCTACCCTAGACTACAGGCCGTATAAATCTTTCCCATAAAATCTAGCTAAATTTAGTATATGGCAAAGATAATCGTTTACTCACCAATAGTATATCGATAACACTCGTAGCAATGACCAAGCTGGCGGACAGAAATTGCGCAAAAGTCGGCGCGGCCATTATCGCAGAGAAACGCTTGACGATGCCAACGATATCGTTGTGACGATCAATGATAATGCGCAGTTGCTGGCAGCAAACCTCGCACTCGCGCGGCGTGGGATCTAAAGGATTCAAGGAAGACTGAGCTGCAGAGACTCTAGGGGGAACTTACTGTCAATAGGTCGGAGTATGCGCTGCAAATCCATTTGTAGGGCTTTCAGCAGGAATGTCACATAGAGCGTGAAGCTGAAGAAGAAGCCGTCGGTGGCTACAAAGGCGTAGACCGTTACCTGACCGCTCCAGGTGGAGTAGAGATAGGCTAGAGGATAGAGAGGCATGCGATGAGCCACGGATGGAAAGCTGAGAGGAGGGGAGAGAGATAAAAGAGGGAAGTAGATAGAAGATAAAGATAGATACAGATAGAGAGATAGAGGATAGCGAATAAAGGATAACGGGTAGAGGATAAAGGATAATAATTCAGAAAAATACAGATATAGATACAAAGGCAGGTATCTATGAGATACATTTGTCACCTACAGCATGCGAAATGGCATATCGTATTTGAAGGGCAGCTCTCGATGCATCCACATCTCCCAGAAGGATCTGAGCACAAATGCCGCCGTATTGATGGTGCCCAGCGTGAAGATGAGCATGCACACCAGGGTGGCCATTCTGTAGTACCCACTCTTCAGCTCCATTCTCGTGCCTTCCCTCTGCTCCTCAGTCAGCTGCCTGATGCGCTGAATGAGGGCGGCCACCTCCACACGACTGCGCCACATGCAGGCCATTTTGAAGAGCGTGGTCAGGCTGCAGGCGAGCGGACAAAAGGCATCCATGGCATCCACGGGGCTGGTGTGTATGTAGCTCCAGCCAAAGCTGAACTCCGCCTGGCAGCAATGCAGCAAATTGAGGAAATTAAAGATGAGCCAACATGAGGACCAAATGCTGGGCAAACGCTCAAAGCGTAAACCCAACAGCCCAAATGAATATCTGGTGACAAAGAACAAATGCTTCTCCAGCGGATAATCTTTGCTCAAATACTTCGGATACATTGCGCTCAACTAATTGCTGTCACTCAAAGGATTTCAGTATTTATATAGCTGATATATGCTGTCCATTATAATTATAAGTTATAGTCGTATAACTGAACATATGTTTGTCTAGCTAATTAGGCGTTTGTTTTGATGCCTGTTGCCACATAATAAATCACTTAATTACGGGCTACGCATAAGGATTGAACACTTGCTCAGCTAATGGAACACTTGCTAACCACGAAGCTGTTTACCATATTAACTATAATAATATGTTTAGATATAAGCTAAGGAGCAGCCAAGGAACGTTTGCTGAGACTATTCATATACAAGCTCTGCCTGAAGGGATTCATGAGAGTTGCATAGAGAGGAGAGTAATGATTGCTTAATCTATTCAATTTTAAACTCTGCCTGTAGACCTCTCTTGCATTCATGAGAATTGCATAGAGAGGAGAGTAATGATTGCTTGATCTATTCAAGTTTAAACTCTGCCTGAAGACCTCTCTTGCATTCATGAGAATTGCATAGAGAGGAGAGTAATGATTGATTGATCTATTCAAGTTTAAACTCTGCATGTAGACCTCTCTTGCATTCATGAGAATTGCATAGAGAGGCGCTGTTTCTTATAAAGCAGAGACATGAAATGTTGGCTTGATCTAGGTTCGGCTAAAGAGTGCATGCATTCCCCCCTTAGCTATACGCATAATTATATATCAAGAGATACACATATATATCTATATATATATATCTACCCTATTTGTATATCCAATTTAAAGTTAATTACAATTATTTTGCATAAGTAACTTTTCAATTTGTTTGAAATTTGAATATCCGCTGGCAAACGCATTTTGTTCCCACAAGCTTAATTGAGACGGCATAAATCTGCAGTTTCTTGAACTCTACTGAAAATCGAGAGAGAAAAGAGTACAGCAGCAAACCTCAGAAGTTACCAAATATACATATAGATGAGCAAAAGAGGAAGAGTTTTAAACATCATCTGCGAATGTGTGAACAGCCAATTGGAATTTCAAATGTAGCCACACGAGCAAACATTTCATGATTTATACATGCATATATATGTATACTCTCTCTCTCTCTCTCTTTATATATATATATATATATATATATATATGTGTCGATAGGTTTGTTTCTGTTTTATATACATATGTGGGTCACTATGCTTTTGTTGCCGTTTTCAATATTCTTTGCGTACGAACGATTTTGCATACTTACATTTCTGATTTATGTTGATTACTGCGCATATCAATTGGTTGGAGGAATTTATGCATGCAGCGCCAACAAACCGAAATGAATTTGATGCGAGATATTATAATTAAGATAAGTTATTTATAGAAACGACGATAAGGGAGAAGGTAATCTCTGTTTGAGTACTGAATCTGTGCGAGCACATGTGATTCAAGAATATCTCAAAGATACTTTCTTTTCCTGTGTATAATTTCTATACCAGAAAATATCATTTATCCGGAGTATCTTTGGTTAAAATTTTATATGTAAGATAATCTCTCAATCTGTGGATAACATATTTGTATCATTAGGATAATATCCAAACATTTAAAACACTTATCCGTAGTAAAATCATACGTAAGATAATCTCTCAATCTGTGGATAACACATTTGTATCATTAGGATAATATCCAAACATGTTACACTTATCCGTAGTAAAAATACTATATTATCCATACCATTTTACGGTTTGCATATGTTTTAATGGCATGGATAGAGGAGGATAAGCTCGTAGCCTACGGAATGTATCTTTTCTAGTGCATACTTTCTTATCCTTGCCTATTCGGACGAATCTTATTGTGATCAAATTAATATTTACTTATCCAGAGTAGTTTTTCCTGTCATAGGATATGTAAGGATACATATCCTGTGCTGAAGCTAACGCTTTCTGTAGAAATTATCTTTTATTTCTCGTAATCATTTTATCCGGAGACAAATATTAGCTTTTCTGCTCTGTCATCTTGTTGTTTCCTGTTTCCTTCGCAATCCTTCTCCTGGCACTTTTTTTTTTGGGCAATTGACTATAAATCGAAATTTCTGTTGACAATTGAACAGTTTGACAGATGCCGTCAGTGTTCAGCGTCATCGTCATCGTGAACGTCAACGTCAACATCATCGTCGAGCTGCAGCAGTTGCGCCATGCTGCATGCATTTTTAATTAATTCCCTCAGCGCCCCCGGTGCTGTGCCACGCTGCGTATACGCAATCAAAAATGTTAGCTTATTGATTTGGTGCTTTTATTGCAAGTGCAAAATATGTGAGTTCATTGGTGCGGCAGGCAGCTGAGCGCGGGGGGGGGGGGCAGCGCGACCTATTGATTTTGCATAAGGACACGCTATCAGTCGCACATCCTTGATGGCCAATATGCAGGCGAGCTGCTTCCTTTGCGCTGATATCATCGCCTGGAAATACTTTTTGTGCCGCAGCTACCCCCAAAATAAACAGGCGAGGCCAGCGCAACCACCAAGCCACCCAGCCACCCAACCACCCAGTCGCCATTCTGTTTGACTTTTATGACAACAAACAAATAAACGAACTAACTCACCCACACACACACACTAAGACCCACGCACACACGCAACTCGTCGACGCCAACCCTCGAGGCGTTGAAAATGTTTTCGAATGCTTTCACATGGTTTTTCCTTTCATACGCAATATCCCTTGAAAGCTGCCCAGAGTGGGGCATTTTGAGGTGAAAAAGCTGAAGCAGAGTGTAAGCTTTAGGTCTACAGGGTATTTCCTGGCTATCAACTTTCAACTAGAACCCATTTCTGTACTTTACTTGCTAAGTCACACCCAATAGCTGTGCTTTCTGCTTTACAGGGTATTTGACAGTCGCGCAATTTCAGCTTAAGCACTTGAACGTGCTGTTCTTATTGAATTTTTATGTCTACAGGGCATCTTTTAGTCCATCACTTGAAGCTATCTCTAAGATTTGCCAATTCATAACTAAGGTTAAGCCTGCGCTGTCTGCTAGGGTATCTTATAGTGGCATACTCCCAGTTGGTGTGCTGTAACTAGTTCTTCTTTATTTTTTGCGGTCCTTTATTTACAGGGTATCTGCTAGCTAAGCACTGTTACCTTCTTAGTTCATTGTCCTGCAGGGTATCTAGCTAGTCGAGCACTCTTAGTTAGAGAATTTTAAGTTGCGGGCTTCTTCTTCTTCTTACATCTGTTGGCGTCGGCGGCCATGCCTGACACACCCTGTTGCAGCAACCACCCCCGCAGCTGGAAACGGGGCCTGGAAATGATTGTGTTGTGTAATGGGCTCCTGCCGCTGCCACAGTCACTGCTGCTGTTTCGTCTGCTGCTGATGATCCTGCAGCTGGCGCCTCGCGAAAAAAAAAACGAACAGGAAAAGCAGGCCAACGTGTCATGTGGAAAACAGCAGGCCAGGCCAAGCCAACCCAGGCCAACCCAGGCCAGGCATGAAACCAGTTTTCCGACTTCATTTATATATGTATATATATTTGACGCAGAGAAACATTCGTACTTGTGCCCCCAATTTCGAGTGGGCCGCGGAAAATGCGAAACGTGAAACGTGAAAAGCGTAACCAGCTCTTACCCTGCCGACCGGGTTGGGCGCTTTAGGCTTTCGGATAAAACAGGTTGATTTTCCTGTTTCGCGACTCTCGCTCGCTCGTTGGCCATTAGCCAAATGGGATTTCACACGCTTCCTTTGGCGCTGGTGCTTGTGCTGCTGCTGCTGCTACTGAAGTTACCTGATGCGAGCTTAGCACGCCACTGTCCTGAGCCCTGACCCCTCCTCTCGCTGCCTTTGGGCGGTAGGCCTTCCTCCCCCTTCTCTCGTTATGGCTGTGCTTGATCAATTATTAAAACTCACTCAGTTTTGCTGCGCTTTATTTTCGGTTTTTGGTTGGTGTCATAAATCCGCTTGGGATGCGCAACAGAACGTTTTACAGCACACTCTATCTGTCTCCCTCTCTCTCACTCTCTCTCTCTCTCTTGTTGTGCTTAATCTCTGAGCTTTGCTTTAGCCCTTCCTTTACTCCTGCTCTCATTGTGTATCTCTCTGTGACTTCCATCTACGTCGTATACTTTATTCAGCTCTAGCTCAGGTTTTCCTTCAATCTATCTCTCTGACACTTCATTCTATGCCTCTCTCCCTCTCTCTCTCTCTCTCTCTCTCTCTCTCTCTCTCTGTCTTTCTATCTCTCTTTTACCTTAATCAACCGCAACACTTCCTGTCTCCTTCCACTTCTCGCTGCCTTCCACTTCTCCCTCTCTCTGTCTACGTATCTCACCTCTTCTATTTCAACTTTGCTCTACTACCGTTTCCCCCTCTCTTTCTCTAGCACTTTGCTCTATTTCTCTCTCTCTCTCTCTCTCTTTGACGCTTCCTTCCTGCTCTCTCTCTTTATTTTCCTCTAGCTCTAGCCCCAGCTCTTCATCTGTTCCTCTCTTCCTGTCTCTCGCTCTATCTATCTTCACTTCTCACCCTCTCTCTCTCTATCGTTTTCTCTCTCACTCTTTCTCTTCTCCTCCTTCCCTCTGCAACGACAGCTTTGCTTTCTCTACCTCAGTTCTTCTCTAACAATTCTCCCTCTGCTCTAACTATCCCTATCTCTCCCTAGCTCTCTCTTCCCCTCTATCTCATCCCTCTCTCTCTCTCTCCCCCTCTCTCTCTCTCTCTCTCTCTCTCTCTCTCTCTCTCTCTCTCTCTCTATCCCTTCCGGTTGATGTCTGCATTTTATGTTTATCGCCCGTTTGCCACATCATTTCTGGTGGGGAACTCGAGAGCTGCGAGGGCAGCGAGTTCTTTAAACTAATGCTGGCAAGCCTCATGCTAATGTCCAATGCGATAAGCAATAGCAGCAGAGCGAACAAGTACGTGCCACATTCGATAAATTGCTTTTTGTAGAAATTCTCGTTCAATTTTCAATATGTCACGTTATCTTTGGCTTATGTAAAAACGGTGGGGCTGAACAAGAAACGGAAAAAAGAACAGCTGGACATATGCATTAATGTCTGATAATAAAGTTGTTAAAGCTATAAACATGCATGTATATATATATATATATATATAAGTTTATCGAAAGGAACATAAGTGGTATTTCTCTGCTGCAGCTAATGATGCTTGGGGCATTACCAGGTATTAAGGTATTTGTAGATGAAGGTAATGAAAGAGCAATAGGGGTATTCCTTATACAAGCAGTCTTATATAAAATGATGAATGAAGTAGTAAAGCTATTGGATAGATACAGGAAGTAAAGTTGAATGAAAAGATAGCTAAAGAACGAACATCAAGAATATCAGGGGTATTCCCAGGCACAAATATGAGTATGAAATATGAATAATTCACAAAAATAAGTGTGAGCTGGGGGTAAATAGTTATAGTAAAGGTATTCCCGGCATATGTTAAGGGTATGCCTTTCTACAACCAAAGTAGTTTGCGAGAAATATTGTGGGTATTCCGTTCCATAAGCTCAGTTTGAGTTGCGATCGATCAGCTCAGAGTCTATAGTTAAAAGCTAAGCTTACACAAGCTAATAGAACGTATTATTAGCCATAATAAACCAGTTATCATATATATAGACATATATAATTGAATTGCCTTTGGCAGCCCTGACAACGTCCTTGTTAGCATTTTACAGCGGGCAATTAAATTGCAAAAAAGTAGAAAAAAATGTTGAGTCGAGTCGAGTTGAGCGCAATTTGAATTTGCAATGCGGCGTTAATTATAATTAAAACTATTGAGCTAAACAAATATGTGCATGTATAAATAGCGAACAGGGCCATAGACGCGCTATACAGATACATATATCTTTATATATGTATGTATATATAGAGATATGGATAGTACAGAGATCAAGCATGACACAATACAATTTTGTGCTTGACTGTGCGGCACTTTGTGCTTACAATCTCTCTTCACTTCTCTCTCTCTCTCTCTCTCTCTGTCTCTCTCCATGTCTCTCACGCTCCCTTCCTCTCTCTCGGAACGTAATGTGACATAAGCTAAATTGTTTTAAATTTTTGTTGAATCGCTTTACAAATGACTGCATAGCATTGAGCTGGCGTATTATTGTTAGAGTCTAGTTTCTATGCCCTAACAGAGGGTGCTATGAATATGACAAGGATATGCTACCTAGAAAGTGTGGGGCTATTTATTGGAATAAGTATTCGATATATATTTAACTATGTAGTTTTCAAGCATTTATATCTTTATTTGCTTCCTTTTTAGCTAACTAACTTAAACTCTTTTTGAATTTTTGTATCCAACTTTCTATCCATCTATCTACCTATATATCTATCTGTCTATCTATATATCTATATATCTATTATATCAATTTATCTATCTATCTATCCATTTATTTATCCATCTATCCATCTGTCTTTGTAACTATCTATCTATCTATCTACCTATCTATCTATCTATCTATCTACCTATATATCTATCTATCTATCTTTCTATCCATCCATCTATCTATCTATCTATCTATCTATCTATCTATCTATCTATCTATCTATCTATCTATCTATCTATCTATCTATCTATCTATCTATCTATCTATCTATCTATCTATCTATCTATCTATCTATCTATCTATCTATCTATCTATCTATCTATCTATCTATCTATCTATCTATCTATCTATCTATCTATCTATCTATCTATCTATCTATCTATCTATCTATCTATCTATCTATCTATCTATCTACCTATCTATCTATCTATCTATCTATCTATCTATCTATCTATCTATCTATCTATCTATCTATCTATCTATCTATCTATCTATCTATCTATCTATCTATCTATCTATCTATCTACTACTATCTATCTATCTATCTATCTATCTATCTATCTATCTATCTATCTATCTATCTATCTATCTATCTATCTATCTATCTATCTATCTATCTATCTATCTATCTATCTATCTATCTATCTATCTATCTATCTATCTATCTATCTATCTATCTATCTATCTATCTATCTATCTATCTATCCATCTATCTATCTATCTATCTATCTATCTATCTATCTATCTACCTATCTATCTATCTATCTATCTATCTATCTTTCTATCCATCCATCTATCTACCTATCTATTTTCCTATGTCCATCAATATATATGTATATAAACTAAGCTATAGATAATATCATATTCAAATTCATATATGTATCTATAACTCTTAAGACTCTTATAGAGCATTCAAGCTTCGACTTGGCTAAGTCTTCTCAAGTTCTGTTGATGTGGCTTCTAATTGAAGTGGCTGCGTTTTGAGCAGCTGTCATGTGGTTGCGGCTTTGTCTGTGGCAGATCTTACACAGAAATCGAATAACCAATATAAATATATATATACATAATATACACACATATATACATATAATACACTAACTGCTGCTGCTGCTGCTTCTATAGCTTCCCGAGCCTCGACTGTTGCGGTCAATAGTGCACGACATAATTGCTGATTGAATGAGGCTGTCAACTGACGTCAGCCTACGACTGATTAATAGCAATTAGCAGTGGCTTCCATATAAATATATATATATATACTATATATATACATATTTGTATAAAGTACAAATTGCTATTAATACTTATGTATATGCTTAGCATTTCAGTTATGTTAAGTGTAGCCACAGTTTGTATTGTTTAAGGACTCGCCCACTTTAGTACACTCATATATACATATATATATAGTCGTTATATAGTCTCTGTATATCTCTCTGTGTATATCTTTATACATCTAACTTTGCAGTTGCACATCGTAAGCACGCAAACAGTGAAGACGGAAAGTCACGCCAGCAATTCAGCTAGTGCTTAGCAATATAGCACATATTTAGATGTATATATATGAGCGAGGGTTACCTAAAGAGTTAATAAAAAGATAAGAGAAGAAGGTTAAACAAGGCTAGAGCTATACTCCCTTCTGTCTCTGTGTTTCCTGAAGCTCTTCACATACAAATGGGGCCTACAGTGGGTCCTCATCTGCTCTGTCAGCAGCCATGAGTGCGAATGGACTCTCTTAGTAAAGGCCCAAGCACCTGATGAGCTTCACCTTCAATCCAATCAATATAGTCCATAGATTGCCAGATATTCTCCCGACTAAAAGGTCAACCATTGCACAAAACCAATATACTCCACTCGCACTCCACGAAAGAGTATTTTCTTTCAGCTCTCTCAAATCACAAACTCATCAACCCACCCTCGCATATATGTACATATTCATATAGTTCTCAAAACATTGGAGCTCTTGGCTAGGAATCGGATTCTCCTTCATTTTGGCGCCATAAATCTCGCATGCAGCTCGCATGTCGCCTGCTCGCTGTCGCATGTCGCATGTCGCATATTCGTTTTTCGCATGACGCCTGGCAATTCGACAAATGGCTTCAAGAACTGGCGCAACACTCGCATAAAACTTTATACCCTCGCGTGTCCACAATGAGTAAAACAAAAAGCATTTTCATTTTGGTTTTCCAAACTTTCGACAAAACATATTTTCCTGGTTCAACTGCAGTCGCAGTCGCAGTCGCAGCAGCAGCAACAAATGATTCGCTTTAACTTGTTGCCCTAGCCAATGGAGGTTTTAGCCCCATTTAAAGCCGAGATTTTCTATCGTCTGCTGTATTTGAGTCGCTTTTCGTTATGCAACACTGTAAAAACGATCAAATAATCCAATTTTGTGAAGGCAACTTTTCATTAAAGTAGTCGTTGTACAACACTTGACAATAATTGAATGTTATTCGGCAAAGTTTTTCAGCAAAGCTCAATTTTCATTAGTTTAAGCGTTTTACAACACTATAAAATATGCATAAACCATATTAAATTTGTAGTTTTGAACTATATTTTGATGTTATAGATTCATATAGCCCTCTAGTTATGTATTTCTCGCCAACATACTTGATCATAGTATACAGCTTTTAATACACATTCAGTCAGTGAGAAGGGTATATAGGTTTTTGTGCTACGGCCATCTTGCTGGCCATATGCCTGGCTTCCTAGTAATGTTAGTTGAGGTTAACATGGAGAACCCTTCTTCATTTTACTTTCTACTAGTTCTATCCACGTTTTTCACTCCATTCCATTTACTCAACTAAACTCTTGCCTAGGCAGCCATCTGCCTCATCTTGCTGACGTTCTCCATTGTTTTTGGAATTTCTTAGCTCTTTTGATAGGAATTTTGCCAGGTCTAAAATTAAACTCAATTTAATCTGTGCTAGAGATACAACTATTGTTAGATAGTATAGCTGGCACCACAGAGAGAGAGAGAGAGAGAGGGAGAGGGAGAAAGAGAGAGCTGTCACTCCACTCTATCAGCGACACTTAATTAAATTGTACAATTATCTATAGCCAGGGGGTAAGAGATATTAACAGTGGCAAAAAAAAAAACAACTTACATATATGCCTACATAGCTTAAGCGATATCAGCTGAACATATGGTCTCCAATATATTGATAGTAGATAAAAAAATATCTATTTTTGTATTACGCAATTGTTTTCGTTCCTTTAATTGGCTTTCGGCGGCTCTGCACCTTAAGCACTTGACTAGGTTATCACAGCGATAGGAAATTGTCTCTTTTTTTTGCAATAAAAGCGCCAAGGCGAAACGTCGTCGAATCATTCTACCTGAAACTTTTCCAATGGGCTTCCAATCCGTAACGCTAGTTGGCCTTTTGCTCTGCGCCGTTGGCCTCGCCACGGTGAGTGCTGGCAACGATTATCTCTGGGGCGAAATAGGACCCAACGACTATCACCTGGCCAAGGACACGGTCTCGAAGGCCTTCTTCGTGGGCCTGGTGCAGCACCAGAAATACGTGTTCAAGCAGAAAGTACGTAGTGAGAAGAACAGGATTTTAGATATGTCTACATAAGACTCTCTCTCTCTCTCTCTCTCTCTCTCTGTCTCTCTCTCTCTCTCTCTCTCTCTCTCTCTCTACCTCTGTCTAGGACAATCTGGATGCTTTGACCATTACGGCCATTAGGGTGACCGATAAGAAGAAGAGCAACGGTGCCACAGCTGTGCTTACGGCCGGCGGACCTGGCTCGAAGGGCGCCACCATTGAGTTTACCTCGCAGCGTGGCTATGGCATCAAGGATCTGGTTGAGATCTGGGGCCGTTAAGCATTGACTATATATAATATATATAGTTGACGATGTTTGCCGCGAGCTAGTAAGCCTAAAAGTATGCCGTTAGCTTGGGAATAAAACTCTTTAACTACTTCTGATATTTGTTGGGCGTGTGGAAGATATGGGGATACGTTCAGGTTCTTATCTTTATAGAGATATATGGATATAGTAAAATTATATCTAATGTCTCTTGCATAATACACTATATCAGTTTTATATGCAGTCATACGACTTCTGTTGCAGTTTCAGTGTTGATAAACGCTTAGCAAGTGTTGCAAAAGTCTCTGTCTTATAGAGTTGAGTGAAACTGGAGCTTTAAAGTCGATAAGTTTTGCTATGATACTTTAGTATTTGTTTATTTCAAAAGCTTAAGCAGATTTATAGTGTTGTAAAATGTTAAACGAACTGCCATCCAAATGGCTTCCACATAAGTTTGTGACGCACCCAGAGAGCCACATTTTGGGCACATTCGGTTAAGCTTGAACTGGTTGCTAGACTCCTCCACCGTTGCGGCCATCTAATCCCATTTATCAAAGTCTAGACGCTGCTGGCCATATATTCACGTATGTTTATTCTACACGTTCTATGTGCATATACAAATGATCCCACAGTCGGCGCAGAAGGCACTTGAAACCTCTCACTCACACTCGGACAGCGAGCTCGTCGCTTCAAGGCCAACTTCTTATTAAATGCCAAAATGTGAGCGTTTGTATGGAATAGAGAAACTACAAGATACAGATACAGGCGACAGACGACAGACGACAGCGACAGTCGGAGCCACAGCTCAAGCTACAAATAAAATACGCAGCTTTTGCCACAGACTTCAACAGAAAACTGAGCTGCGAGAGCAGGATTATAATTACAGCGAATGAGAGCGAGAGAGCGTCGTGGTTTCAAGTATCTGATTGGAATTCCGATAAGAATGTGAGTGTATGTTCAGTTGAAGATCGTGAGATACAGATACAGATAGAGATAGGCATCTAGATTGAAGTATAGATAGAGATATCTACATATGAAGAGAATGAGGCATAGAAACAGTTACAGATATAGATATAAAGGCAGATCGAGAAATACAGAGAGAGAGAGAGAGAGAGAGAGATAGATAGATTGAGGTATAGATAGAGATAACATATAAAAGAGTTACAGGTATAGATACAAAAACAGATGCAGCTGGAGCTGCGTTTACAGTTTTATAATGTCAAATGGACAAATATAGATACAGATAGATCTAAAGATACAAATTTTTAAACGTTTACATCCATGTTCAGACATATTCAGCTAGAATTTTATGTTGTTCCAGATACAGATATAGACTATAATAAAGTTATGGATACATTTTCCGCTTCAGATACTTTGTAGATCATACTTCAGATAAACATACTGAGGTATACATACATATATATTCATAAACATCTTAAGGCATTAGTTATCATGTTCAGATACATGCCATGTTCATACATTCATTTGCAGATACAAATACTTACGATGGTCCATTTACAGATACATTTTATATATATAATCAGATATTGGTGTGAATACTTATGGGAATACGGAGAGAGGAGAAATGGAGAAGTCTTCTCTATACAGATACGATCTCGAATCGACTTCTAGACATATTTGGAGTTAGATTTTCAAACAGATACATTTTTGTTCATTATAGATACTCACTCATATATGTACATACATATGTATGTATGGAAGTATAAAAGTTTTTCAGATTCAGACTTTTTACTTGATGCAGATTTAGTTACAGAAATACCTATAGATACAAATGCATCTACTGAAAGGGAGATAGATACTTTTATACATATAAATAGGCTTCCAAATGAACCCCTTTCAAACTGTATGCACCTATAGGCATCTATCTATCTATAGGTCTAATAGACTCATGTATCTCAGATATACAGTCACAGCTGCAGATGCTAGCTCAGATACGAACATTAGATACATTCTCAGATATAGTTTAAGATAGATTTTCGTATGACTTCAAAGACAAATCGAAGTTTTCGATACTTTTATGTACCATGTATAGAGATACAGATGCATTATCTGAGACCAGGCACAGATACATTCTTCAAGACATATATTTACCTGGCACAGATACATTTTTCATTCTTTGTTTTTTTTTCTGCAGCTTCAGCTATAAAATGGCGTCATCTGTTAGCCAATAGGTTGTATATTTACTTGCAGAACGTACTTTGGAGTCGAACGCGTTTTGCTAATGAGTAACTGAATGTCTCTATATATGTTATATATATATACACACACGAGTGTGTGTGTGTGTGTGTGCCGAGCTATGCATATAGACAGATCTGTCTGTTTGTATTCAGAGTCGTTGCCGTCGTCTAACTAAAGTTGCTGCCGCCAAGGTCAGCTGCCTGGGTCTGGGTCTGAGAAACTGTTTGGCCGCTGTCGCTGTTAGTCAGGGCCCCCCGTATGTGTGTGGTTTTTTTTTTCTTCCATATATACACACATATATTATTATTTGAAGGCCTTAGATACATGCCCGCTAATCTCTGAACAATTCAGTAAACTTCAAGTTTCAATGCAAAATTTATACGTACATATGTATATAGGCGATGTACGTGCTTTGAGGGCAACTTGTTTCGCTGCAAAACTTGTATAATAATTCAAATCAAATGCAGGTCTATATCTAACCTATCGTATAGCTCACACACACATAGACATATATATCTCTATATACAACTGGCGAGGCAATTAAATTTATCTGACTGCATTTCTAGCAATTCCCATGAATTAATTGTTTGTTTGTAACATTTTTCCAATTACTAATGTTTTTTTTCACCATGAATTAATTGTTTAAAATGCATAAAACTTGATCTTGCCAGTAGATAATGTTACCATATATATTCCATGAATTCAGCTCATATTGCTATACAAGAAAATGATGCGGCCAACATTTGCAACAATAGTAATACTTACACTCGAGTTAGTGAACGTTTTACAACACTGGCTTTATAGGTTTCTTGGAGACAAAGTACATTGTGCATAGGTTTATCTAAATAAACTAGATCTAGCTCTAGTTCTAGTTCTAGTTCTAACCCTTCCTGCATCTCATTCTCGATTATCTATGTTTATTCGCCTTATACAACACTAATTTTGAATGTTGTCCAACAACTTTATTCATTACTATTTTATTTCATTTTCAACACTAGCTTACAATCTTTCTATATTTCCTGATTCTATTTTCGCTTTTTATGCATTTTTCTGCTACATTTCAACGTTTTTCAACACTAGCTTAGTCGTTTGTACTATTCGCTTATTCCATTCATATGGCTCTGTTTATTTCCCTACCATGAAATCAATGTAACCTAGCAGAATCTCAAAACAGCAAGAAATTCCTATGTTTTACAACACTGTTTTGGAAGTTTCTTATATTTCCTTTTTCTAGTGCCATAGTTCGTCTTAGTCTTTACAAGATTCCGAAGCTTTTCAACTCTGATTACTGTTATATATCTTATTACATTTATACATAACATTTTGATGTTTTACAACACTTATTTGGTATCTGTACATATTATTTGAATATTAAATTCATAAACAGAAAATCAGCTTAGCTCAAAGTGCTCCTTAAGGCAGCTAACACTGCTTTATATTTGCCCAACACTAATTTGCAGTGCTCTAAAAGCTTACACAAGCAAGCTGCCCTAAGCTAAGCTCATATTGGCTTTATTTCCTAGCCTATTCTATGCTAATCCCAAAAGCCCACAGCTTTTTCGCATCACTCTAAATCTCTCCCACTCTCTCTCTCCCTCTCTCTCGCTCCCTCTCCCGCAACATATCGTGCACATCGGTTCCATTTGAATGCTTTATTTAATGATCCGCCCGTGTCCACCACATTTGTGTCCCCCTTTGATTAACGCACAGGTAAGGCAAGCGCACAAAGCACTTTTATATAATTTATAAATAATTTGCAAACAGGAAAATTGCATCACCAGCAACGACAACAACAACAACAACAACAACAATCAAAAGCTATTCAAATGCATTTTCTTAGTCATTTGAACAATTGCTGGGAATAAACGATATTTCTATATGTATATATATAAATATACACTTGCCAGAAAAACTATGCGTACAGGCTTAATGTGTGACTTTGAGAGTGAATTAATATGATAAAAAAAAGTGAAATGATCAATATTGTATTTTTTCATGAAAAACACATCAATTTCAAACATTTTCCATAAATTTTTATTTTATTATACCGTATACTTATTTTTATTTATTTAAAATCATAAAAAAACAACGAAAATTCAGTCAGAAAAAGTATGCGTACAAACTAAAAACCCACTGTATTTAAGCTTTCTGAGAAACTTTTAGTACCGTTAAACCACATATTACGGTAAAAAAGCATTGAAAAATGTCAAGCACGAGTTGTTTTGGTAAATTTTGTCATTATATTGAAAAATTTCATCATGGGTAGGAAAACCAAAGAAATTGATCCCGATTTGAGAAAACTCATCGTGAAATTGCGGGATGAGGGGAAAACCTTTAGGGAAATCGGCGAAATTGTTGACAGAACACATTCTTCTGTGCAAAGAATTATAAATAATTACAATTTGACCGGATCTGTGAAGTCCATGCCACGTTCTGGGAGGCCATCAAAGCTGACAGATCGGGAGAAGAGAGACGTGTTAAAGATGGTGCGGAGAAACCCCGAATAACTGCTGCAAAGATTGGGCAGGAAGTCAGGGAAAAGTTCAAGAAGGAGCTCCATGTCGATACAGTCCGCAAGTTCTTAAAAGAGAACCATTTAAATGCACGTGTTGCACGAAGGAAGCCCCTTATTTCAAAAGTGAACAAGGCGAAGCGGATGGATTTCGCAAAGAAATATGAGGAAGTGGTCCCAGAGTTCTGGAATAAGGTTATTTTTAGTGACGAAAGCAAATTTTGCATATTTGGCATCAAAGGACGGAAGCTTGTGTGGCGAAAGAGTGGCACAGCCTTTGATTTCCAAAACCTTGTGCCAACTGTTAAACACGGTGGTGGCGGCGTGATGGTGTGGGGGTGTATGGCAGCAAGTGGAGTGGGCAATTTGGTATTCATTGAGTCCACAATGGACCATATGGCCTACCTCCGCATCCTCAAAGAAAATTTACACCAAAGCGCCAGGATATTGGGTCTTGGAGAGGACTTTGTCTTCCAACAAGACAATGACCCCAAGCACACCGCCCTTAACGTAAAGCTTTGGTTGCTTTATAATACCAAAAATCAGCTGCATTCACCGCCCCAGTCACCAGACTTAAATCCCATCGAACATCTATGGGATTTTTTGGAGGGCAGGATTCGACAGAGAACAATAACGTCGAAGGATATGCTGAAAAATGTATTAATGGAGGAGTGGCTCAAAATTCCGGCGAATTTCACCCAGAAGTTAGTGTCATCCATGCCGAAACGATTAGAGGAGACTAAAAAAAGGAAGGGATATCCAACATCCTATTAATTTTTTATTTTCTTTAATGAAAATTGACTTTTTTTTTATATTTTTATAGGTTGTACGCATACTTTTTCTGACTGAATTTTCGTTGTTTTTTTATGATTTTAAATAAATAAAAATAAGTATACGGTATAATAAAATAAAAATTTATGGAAAATGTTTGAAATTGATGTGTTTTTCATGAAAAAATACAATATTGATCATTTCACTTTTTTTTATCATATTAATTCACTCTCAAAGTCACACATTAAGCCTGTACGCATAGTTTTTCTGGCAAGTGTATATACTATAATTTCCTTATAACAGCCAGCCACATGATCAACAACAAAAACACCCCAAGAAATACAAAAGTTTCCCCCGTTCACACATCTCACCTGTACACGAGCCCTTGACTACATGCGTGTGTGTGTGTGTGTGTGTGTGGCAATGTTGTAAAACTTGTTTATTTGAAATTGAAAGATCTGTTAGATTGTGTTTCAGTTTCTAATTCGAATTGATTTTAGCAGCATTTTGCTAATTGGCCAATGTGGCCAGGTGTTAAAATCAACTTCCCCAAAAGACATAAAAAAAAAGCTTTCTCCAATTGATTTCTTAATCAACTTTCGTGTCAACGATAAAATGCTCATACACTTGCCCTCTTGCTCACCCACTCTTCTCTTTCGCTCGCTCGCTCTTTGCGGCCTATAATTTGTTGCTCTCTTTGAAACTAGAAAAAATTATTTCCTACTTCTACCCATTGTACAGTTTTTATGCGTCACACACACACACACTCTCATATGCGTGTACGCTTGGCAGACTTAGCAACAAGAAAAAGCAACAACAGTAAGCAGCAGCAACACCAGAAACAGACTGCGACCGTTTGTTCTGTGAATAGTCGTCGCGTCGTAACGGTTTCAACGCTCGCTTCTCTCGCCTTCTTGTTCGTGGAAATAAGCGTACACACTTACTTGATAAAAGCGTATGTGTGCGACAGAGCTAGAAGTATGCATGCGTCTTTGTATGAGTGTTTCTATATGTGTGTGTGCGCTTTTTGGTGGAATGATAAAATGTGTAATAAAAGAAAATATTTCAATATAAGAGCATTTATTTTTTATTTTGTTTCGGAGTTGAGCAACAATAAAGTTAACAAACATATTCCAGCTTAAGATAGTTTTTCTATTTTTTTTTAATTTTATTTTATTAATTACTAGTATCACATTATTAATTTTTTTTTTTTTTGACACAATTCCAAGTTTCGAGATTTAACATGTTGATACGCCCGCAATTTGTATAGGAGAGAGAAAAAGACTGACTATATAAAAAGCACAGTGAGTCCCCGTCTCGCTCCCACATAGGTTGCAGTACGTTGTTGATAAAAAAAAATTAAACTAAAATCAAAAATAATAAACCGTTCGCAGGCGGAGGCAATAGTGGAAAACTTGTAAAACAAATATACACGAAACGAACGAGTGTGAGGCGAGAGGAATACACAAAAAATTCCATTAGATTTTTGTAACGTTCGCCCTAGGCGCTGCGCACGTAGCCGATACCAAAAACGCGGCCAACTTTGTTCGCTGTGCAGCTGCAAATGGCGCGAGCGAGCACAAAGCAACTGCCGAAAGTAGCGGCGCGCACACGAGCGAAACTCGACGAAAGCCAACTTAACGAACCGAAAGCGCTTCGTTAGAATTCGCGTATTCGTGTGCGAGTGTGTTATGGTTGTGTTGAGTGAGTGAGTGTATGTATGTATGTATGTGTGGTGTTTTATAAATTATGACGTTGCCCGGAGCTTTTTCTCTTTTGAATTTAGGTGAAGAAATATGTAATCAACTACATACACTCATACACAGAGACACATACACACACATGTACATATTTTTCAGACTTGCCGTCATCCGATAATAAAAAAGCACATGCAAAGGCCATTCAAACCATGTCGAAAAATGTGTTTAATCAACGAGCCGAACGCTGCTGACATTAGAGCGAGATAGCAATCCTCGTTTTCTGCTCTCTCCCCTTTACTCTGCGCCATTTGCAAGTTGCGTAATTGTCGTCAATTCGATTCAAAAAATGTGTCATTCAAGTTCCTGGTTCTTCTTTTCGCAGCGCTTTTTCGACACCTCTCCTTCCTCTTCCATTTATCTATATATTTTTTTCGCTAGCAAAATGCGCGCGAGTTTACGTAATGCGCGGGTTTTTATCCTCTTTTTTTCTTATTGTCGAATTATGTTTTTCGTACACGTTTTACTTTTATACTTTTTTCAGTTCTTATTGCTCACATGATACACATGGTGTAAATCGTACACACACACACATATGTATACACATGTACAGGAAAGTCTGTGTTGAGGCAAAGTTCTTATAGAAAAAACCACCACCAACAAAGCCACCACCAACCGCCGCGCCACTACTTGACTATTTTCGACGTTAGCAACAACAGATTCTTATGAGTAGTTTTTTTTTTTTTTTTGTAGTGTTGCTCTCCTTTTTGGTTTTTATTCTTTTGCACTTGGGTTTTATATTGTGTTGGTTAAGGCGCTGCAAGCGCACAACGAACCGCACGGTCCAACGTTCAACGCACGAATGAATCGACGGCGACGCCAGCGACAGCAACACGGCGACAAACCAGTTTTATATAAGCCCGCGCGTAAGTACAGTAAATATAAGCTATGTATGTATTACACTTCGTGTGAGTGAGCATATACACATATATACGTGTGTATATGCGAGAGCAACTTCGTGAAAGCTTTTTGCAATTGTATATAAGAGAGAGAATATGTGAGTATATTGTGTGTGCGTGTGTGTGTATGTATGTATTGGTGTAGTTTTGTCGTTGACACACATTCAATTATAGTCTTTGCCGCTGCTGCTCTTTTTTATGTTTTTTCCTTGTTGTTGCTGTTGCTGCTGCTGCAGCTTTGTAGCTTTGTAGCTCTGACGCGCCACTTGGCCAACGAACAGTTTTTCCGTCTTTGACGTTTTCCATTGAAACGCAACGAAAAGATTTGTATCAAAGCAGAGTCATGAAATGAAAAAAAAAATGTATATGCTGACTTTTATGCTTAGATAAATTGCAAAGATAAACCACAGAGTGGGCGTATGCAAAAATAAAAACAATATCTAATTAGAAAACGTGCATTTGTGTGTGGTAGAAAGTGTGCCAGCGAGTGGCTCTGATTAGTTTAATGGCTGACCGCAGGAAGCACTCAGAGCACATACATACATATAATACATACATACTATAGTTGCCAATCAGCGTGGCTGTGTGTGTGTGTTTGTCAAAAGTGTGTCATCACTTTGCACAACTACTAGAAAACTTGTTATTTACAACAGCAAACTCAACGAAACAGCTTTGCTTTTTCGCTGCATTGCAATTCTCTCTGCTTCTTCTTCTTCTTAGTTTCGTGTTCACTTCTTGTGCCTACCACATTGCACATGTTATACACACACGCACACAAAGCTTTTGTATGCTTGCTAAGTGCAAACTAGAAACAGAAACTGGGTTATTGGTGCAAATGCGCGAGCGTTTTTTTTTCTACTTATTTCTTTTACAACCTGCTTTGCTCTCTCTCTCTCTCTCGCTCTTTGTGTGACCATTAACTTCGCCTTCGTTGCTTTTGTTGCTTGCACTTGTCAGCAGCCACAGCTGCAGCTGCAGCAGCTGCTACTATTGCTGCTGCTAAAACATCAAGTGGGCGGAAATTGCATCAAATGACTAATTTCATTGTTCTTCTTCTACTTGCTTGATCTGCGCTTTGCCTAATGATGACGACATCAAAATTGAGGCGAAATCAAAGTAAACCAGTTCCAAGAGAGACGCAACACAAAGTTTTTGGCGATGACGCCACAGCTGCCATTATTATTATTATTCTTTATTCTTGTTGTTGTTTATTGCGTTTTATGTTTTATGCTCGAAAATTAAGAGCCACGCACGCTCGTTAAACCAAAGAAAGCTGACCCCTACTTAACCCCCCTTGGCTACACCCGTGCCCTTTCTACGACGCCACTGTGCATGTTTTATGGCTCTGCATGCGTTTTGCTGCTGATTCTCTGGCTTCTTCTCTCCCTACCTCCTTCCACTTCTACTGTGTGCGTTCTTTCTTTGAGTCTTTTGCCGCCTTTACGAGCGAAACGTGTATTGCATGTGATTTCATTTAGTTTACATTTAACCACAAGCTGACCAAATGCAAAGACAAAGAAATCTGTGTATGTGTACTGCATATGTGTTTGTGTATTTGTGTTTTTTTCTTTTTTTTTTTTTTGGGTTAAAAGTTAATGCGTTGCCAGCACGATCTCTCGCATTTGTTTGTATCCTCTGCTACTCAGTGCCGCGTTGCCCCCTCCCTTGTCCATTCCCTCTCTCATCTAACAACCGTTTGGTTATGTGCGTGGTAATTTCGTTTAATGCACCGTTTGAAAGCTCGCTACGCAAATGCAGCGATGGACTTGAGGCATTCGAATGGAAATTTTTGAAAAACAAATTTGATTTATGGTAAGTTTAGCTATAAAAATCGATCGAGTCGCTTTGGCAGTTACTTGAATTGTGTGTGCGCTATAAATAGCTGTGCATAAAGCCGTTAGCTTACTATCTCGACAAAGAATGATGTCAAGCTATTGTTTATCTCTGACCCATATGCAATATATTCTAAATATATTTCCTGTTTCTAACTATAAAACCATAAACAGCTGACTTTTTTTTAGAAAGTTTTTTTTTGCCGTTCGTAAAACCTTTGTTTGTCACATCAGCTGTCAGTGCATAAAAGTTAATGCTATTCAGCCGATGTATTATGTACATATATATATATATATATATATATATATATATATATATATATATATATATATATATAACGTGCATATATATGTGTGTATGTACATGTGCTATACCGCACACACACACACACACGCATACAGCTGCCCAGTTGCGTTTTCCCCAATGATAACTGTCATCAGGCAGCAGCCAGCAAAGGCGTTTGAGCTGCGTAGTCGACTAGTCGCTACCCTGCAAATATAGTTTTTGTATGCAAACAGCAGACTATCATTTCATTTATTATAAAATCTGCTAGCCATACGCTATATAAGCTCTAGTTAGTCGCCGTTGCCTGTTAGTTAGTTAATACAATGCTCTTATCCCAGTTTATTTTATTTAGAGGGTATATTAAGAGCCGTCACTATGATAAAAAAAATACAACTGAAAACATGTTTTCGTGCACGTCCGTTCGTTTTAATTGAGCTTCTCTAGTTCTGCTCGAATGTGTGTGTTAATATATATAGTATGTATACACACACATACACACCCATACATATATAGCAATATGTGTGCTTGTAATCTGTAGTTGGGGAAGTTTGGAATTGGGTTTAGAGTGAAGCCGCAGAGCTTTGTGTTCTGTTGAACTTTAAAATTCTAATTTAGCGCTCGACTATAGTGTGGGTAAGTATATACACATCATTGATATACGCCTCTCTCTCTATATATATATAGTTAACTGGAAAACCTTGAAATGTGCACGAGTGACTAATTAGACGAGCTCCGTTGAGAGGTTCAAATTCCAATTACTAGTTTTAATCTTGTGTTTATTTGATAATGGGAAATTTTATTATACAAAAAAAAAAAAAAGGAAAAGTCAAAGTATAATAGGAAATCGACTAGCGGAAATGATCGAAAAGCCAAAGTGTGCTAAACTTGTGCTACTTGACTTTATGACAACCTTCAGCTTATTTCCACTGTTCTATTACAGTATAACACTTATTTTTAGCTGATATAATAATCTTAACTGTTATACTTTCGTTTAACACTCAGCTTTAGCCGAGCTTAGCAAATTATATTAATACACATTTAACCTTAACTGTTATACTAGCGTATAACACTCAATTTAGCTATAAATTTCACTTAAAATTCTTGTTAATTCCAGTGTATAACACGTTAATACTTACAGCTTCTCTTTTTTTTGTTAGTTTTTCACTAATTCTTACTTTTATGTGAAATTCCTTAATCGTGATATATAGTTATATATATATTCTTAAAGTAAACAATCTTACAGTCATTTATTACAATGTCGTAACAGTCCCGTTATTATATACATAAATATACATATTTTTTTCATAATTTAATTATTTATCACGATTAGGAATTTTCGCATAAACGTAGCTGAGCTTTTTTCTCTGTATTTTGTTAGTGCACTTTTTACTTTATTTTTTATATATTTACTGTTTTTTTTTTTTTTAATATTTTTTGAAACCTTTCCGCTGAACATTTACCGTTTTGCCTTGTTGGGAATGATTTTAATGACTGACCCCACAAAACAATTGCCAGTTGGGCTGGCTGGCTGGCTAACTGTTAGTCGTATCGTTGTTCCGTTCCAGCTGTTGGAATATGCGCGTCGTCTAATGCCAGCGAATAATCGTTGGCGAATGGTGCGCACAGCCTTTGCCTTTCGCTCGGCGACCATCCAGTTTTCAACCGAAAAATGCGTTACATATGTACAAATATACATATACATATGTGCTTTTTATATGCAGTTGCTCGATGTGTGCTTGTGTCTGTGTGTATGCTGCCGTAGGGGAAGCCAGTGTAGGTCACCCAGAGAGACAAAAACAGCTATACACAATGCCTTCGCCGTCGTCGTCGTTGTTGTTGCTGCTGCTGCTGCTGCTGCCGTCACTGTCGCCGACGTCGTTGTCGCCGTCGTGGTCGTCGCCGCCGTCTTCGCCGTTACGCAGCTTTTAAGCTCACTCAGTTGCCCCGAAAAATGTCTGCAGTCGCAGCATTTCACGCTTATTGGACTAAGCCGCAGCGCCAAGCATGTGCCGTTATCAGTTTCGCTGGAAGCAAATTTGCTTGGAAGTGAACAACAAAAAGAAAAGGAAGAACAAAAATTGTGACGCTGCTGCTGTTGCTGTGGCTGCGGAGAAGCGAAAAAGCTGCGCAGTTAGCGTTTTTGATAATGTAACAAGAACTCAAGGGGCCGCCAGTATAGTTTCCTCTATGTATGTACATATATGTGTGTGTGCTTCTCTGTGTGTGTGGGTGGCTTATTATACTGCGCTGCTTATTTCCGCAATGAATTTGATTAGGAAATTCGCCGCGAGCCGTTATCGGTTATGCGAAATTGTACTCTCTTGCGGCCTGCCCTCTCACTCTCGCTTCGCTTAGCAAAAATTTGAATACGGCGAATTCAGCTGCATAGAATGATGAGCCTCTCTCCCTCTCTTGCTTGCTGTTGCTAAGCGCACGACCCAGTGCGCTGATTTTTAAATAAATTTCCCATGCATCCCAATTGCAAGTTCTTGACTTCTTTCTGCTTCTTTTCTTCTGCCATATTTTTTTTGGGTTTACTTTGCCACCCTGCCCAGCCACTGCTACTGCTACTGCGCATGTTTTTAGCAGCAACATTTTCCGATGCTACCTGAACTTACTTTTCTATATAAATATTGCGTCTTATCGCAAGCTGCCTGCAGCGGAATGCGTCACACGCAAAGTATCTCTAGGGGAGGGTGGCCAGGCGGCCAGGCAGAAGTATCTTTCTATGCGTAAAACCAGTTTGCAAAGGAAATTACACACATCCCAAGGGGAGGGGTGTTTTTTCTTCTTCCTTCCTTCCTTCCTCCCCACCTTTCTTTCTTTTGTTGCTTGATATGGATTTTCATGACCATATCCAGTCCAAATCAGTTGAGCTATTCAGGTTTATTAAGTCATTGCATTGTTAACATTTGATTACGTTTTGATTTATGGCAGATGTCATTGTCGCTTATCGTAAGATACTTACATACACGTATTACAGCAACTGTTATACTGCATTGTAAGTCAGACTGTATAAGCTGTTATATGAATAGCTGAATAACTGTTATACTGACTGGTACTCACTATCATAATATATTTGAAAAGTGTTATACTGCAGCATAATTCAGACCATATAAACTGTTATATAATATCTGAATAGCTAGCTGTTATACTATAGTATAGATCGAAATGATTGCGAATACACTGCTTGTATAACAGTTTATTTTACTATCTAAAATACTATTACCTACATAAATTGTGCGTCAGTATAACAGTTTTAATATACAATTATAATACATTTAATTGTTGAATTAAATTCGAAGGATTTAGGTACTATAATAAACTGTTATACAACAATTAACTGTTATACTGAGGTACAATTCGAAAGTTTTAGATACTTTAATAAACTATTATACATCAATAAACTATTATACTGCAGCATAAGTCGCAGTGCTTCGCTATTAAAGTTATCTTATATACGGTTATACTGTATATTACTGTTATATTATATTTTACAACTGTTATACTAAAGCATTAGTCGTATTGCTTTGAATTTATTCAGTTTCGGTCTGAGTGAATCTCAATTATGTTATAAATCTGTTATATAGCTATAAATTGTTAGCCTGAAGCTAAGGCCTTCAGCTGTGGGCTTGGGCACATCATTCTCTCAAATCTAAACAACTTATTTAATTCAGCTCTTCATCAATTTTTCTATCGCTGTGGGCTTCCCCTTGGCAAGGTTTTTATATTGAGTAATCAACTAAATTTTGTATTACATCTATTTAAAAACTTAATTAATATCTTTAGCAGCGCTCTGCCTTGGCTTTGACTTGATTTTCCACGCATTTGCACAACTTTTAACAATTTTTAAAAATTTTCCACAATTTCCCCTTAATTGGTAACCGAATACAGTGGCTGCTAAAAAGATGCCAACGCATCGTAGCAGTAATTAATGAGCAGCGCTTGAATTTCAACTCGAAAGATTTTCAAAATAGGAAAAAAAATGAGCTCATTAGCGTTTTATACAGGAAAAAGGTAAAGAGAGATTTTGTAAGAACTTTAATGAGAGAGACTTGGGCAGGGTGTGCATCAGGTAACAAAAAAAAAAACCAGAAGCGAAAAAAATGCCCAAAGTGCAGCGAATTCGCAAGGAATTATATTTGAATTGCAGGGAATTCTTTTTGCGTGCAGGGAAATTTGCATGCGAAAGTGAGTCGCAAGGGAATTTCCCTAGTTGAAGATGCCAATGCATGCGCACTCATACAAACAAGCAAATAGCATACACACACATACATATGTATGTATGTATTTGCATGTACATACATAGCGCAAGATAATGAAATCATTTGAACGCGCTTTGCCCGAGCGTTGCGCCGCATCGGGTCGCGTCATAAGAGCCCAGCCCATAAGCAAACACAAGAAAAAGAAGAAGAAGCAGTTGAAGACGACGTAAAAGGCAACAAAAACAAAGCTGGGCGAAGCAACTCAACTACAAAGTCTTTTGTAGCCCAACCAACAATAACAACAACGGCAGCGACCAAAAAAAGCAGGCCAAGTAACCAAAAAAGAAAAAAACTAAATAAAAAAGAAAACGAAACGCAAGAGAAAAAAAAACATTTACAAAAGAAGTTCGTTGAACCTGCGTAGCGCTGCTTGGCTACTTTACAAGCAGCAACCGGCTATGCTGTCTGCACCCGACCTCCTTACACGCGTCTTCCTCTCCCACTCCAATGGCCCTTGCCTTTGCCCAACTCCAATTCCGAACGTCTTCAAGTTGATTTTACTTGAGTAGCGGCGAAGAGCGAAGAGAAGAGCGCAAAGAGAGCGAGAGCACAGCTGCACAGCTGCAACAGGCTGAAGGCAACGGCACTGCATTAGAACAAAAGGGCGTGCTGCTGCTGGTCAGTGGGCGGGGCGCACAGTAGTCAGCGCTGAAAGATGGTAGCTGAAAAAAAGCAATAAAGAAAAGAGAAAGAGCGTAAATGAAAAGACATGCGAGCGAGCACTTCACTAGCTCAATTCGCCGCCACGCATAAGCGATCGGCGCCGCAGCAGCAGCAGCAGCAACAACAACTGTTTAACTGTTGCCAGCGTTACCGGAGTTTTTGTTTTTGCAGCCTGCCAGACTTCGTTTTCTTTTTCAAATGTTTAGTGCGAATATTTAAACAGCTTTTTATCAACATGCATGTGTATGTGCGTGTGCGTGTGTTCATGTTTGCGTTTGCTTGCATTCAGGCAAGTATGTATGCATGTACATATGTACATATTTACATAGCAACAACACTTATTGCCCAGTATGTATGCAATGCACGTGTGTATTATGTATACATAACACATGTTTGAATATTATGTAAACATACTTACATTCGTGCAGGGGCAATGGCGTAGTTGAAAACAGTTTTTAAGGGGATTATATGTTATTTGAAATTTGTACATATATAAATTAATTATGAAATAGGTTTATTTTAATTTTATTATTAATATTTATTAAATGAAAAAAATGTACATATATGAAAAAATAAAACACTTAATTTAAAAAATTTATTTATAATTTATACATATTCAATCAAATTAATGAAAGATAATTTAAAGATCAAGCCTTGTGTACAAGCTGTAGTTAATAGTTAACAAGATCCCCCTTAGAAGCTACGCCACTGCTATGCATACATACATACGTACGTACGCTGAAGCGATGTCGACAACGACGACGACGTCGACAGCGCGACGATGACGATGACGACGACGACGACTACGAAACGCGAACAAGCAACGAAACGACGAAACGATGAAACAAACGATGGCATGACTGTACTATGTATGTATGTAACTACATACATAGCGGCGTGTATACACAAACAGCGACAACAACAGACAATCACACACACACACACACACACACACACACACAGGCATAGAGTGAGCGCTGCATTAGTATGTGTGTACGGCATGCAGGTATAGCGGAGGGTATGTACGCGCTTCGCGCCTGTTGCAAAATTCAGTGCCGCTGTTTCGTTCGTGACGAAAGGATGTACGCCCGGTTGTAGGCTGTACATACATACCAACGCACACGCACACAGTTATATTTACACACACACACACATACATACACACAGACGCATAATCATGCACAGCTTCGACATGCACACACACATGTACGCGGATAATATGCCAAAGAGCAATGAGTACGAGGAGCTGTCGCAACTGTTAAAGTCTTGGAACGTCAGCGAGCTGCTGCCATATTTGCAAGGTAAACACGAAAACGAAAACGAAAACAAATGTGAAAGAAGAACGGTTTCGACTCTTATACTCCCACTCTTATACATGCGCGTTTAGAAGAGGCCATCAACATGCAGGAGCTGCAGATGCTGAAGCGGCATCATCTGAACGAGATCCTCCGCAACTTTCGCTACGGCACGCGAATTCGCTTCGAGCATCATCTGGAGCGCTGGCGTCGCTGGCTCAATGTACCGTTGCAGGATGAGCAGCACTGCAGTGGTGCTGCCGCTGCCAGCAGCAGCAGCAGCAGCGGCGGCGGCGCCGGCAGCGGCAGCGGCAGCGTTCACTGCAGCGGCTGCAACTGCTCGACGAACTTAACGAAAGCCCATTCCAAGGACGATTTGTGCGATGAGCGAACGAAACAGTTGCCCGCCGAACCGTTCGTTTCGCTCAACGAGATGACGGACGGAGGGACATTCAGTGTGCCGCTGCCCCTGGGCGATCACAGCGAACTGGTGCACACGGAGCTGGTCACGGCGGATCTGATCAAGCCGGAGATAATGACGGATCCGAATGGCGGGGAGGAGAGCGGCGTCACGGTGCTCGCCATCTTGCAGGCGTCGCCCATCAAGGCGCAGTCGCTGCTCGAGCGGATCGGGCACAACGAGCAGCTGGATGCAGTGCAGCGCCTCCTGCTGATCCAGCTCATTTGCAGCTACTACGAGGACAATCGACTGCACCTGACCCTGCAGCGCAGTCACCTGCTGGAGCGTGAAATCCTCCAGCTCTTTCCCAAGGAGCAGCTCTGCTTCTATCGCACCGAGCGCCGGGGCAAGATCTACGTGAGATTCACGAACATGAAGCGGAACAAGCGCTTCGGCACGCTGCGCGAGCAGAAGCGACGCCGCGAGGAGACCATGGCACCGGCCACTTCCTTTGTCTCCAAGGAGGAGACCTTCGGCGGCGATCCCATGTCCAGTCCCGAGAGATCTGATTGATATATGGCTCTAATCTAAGCTTACTCATAAGTCAATTAGCCCTTAAATGTCCTAAACTTATCGATAACTTATCCTAAAGTATCCCTAGACTATTTTTAATCGCAAATGAGTTGTACTATTCTTATCCATATATATATATATATATATTTAACGAGTATAGTTATGATTATCGATCGCACTGCATGTATTCCATATATATATATATATATATATATCCACGTAAGCTCATCCAGTTTCTCTTTTGGAAACTGTTTTTTTTTTCGTTTTTAATGCAATTTTACTATAGCAATATTAAAGTTCTAAGTGTTTGTAGCTTATTCCTATTTAAGCCTCTATATACTTAAATATATATACTTATACATATATCCTATATATGTCTAATAAAGATATACATCGTACATTCTGCTGAAAAACATAGAAATTGTTGTTTCTCTTCAATGAAAAGCGTGCTAATACTGTTATACTACTCTAGAACTCTTATACTAAGCTATGCTCTTTGCAACTCTTATAATGTGCTATAGTATACTCAGTTCTTATACATTATAGTCAAGGCTTATACTACACTTAGCTCTTATACTACATTATTATGCTAAATTCAACTGTTATACTGCATGTTATACTATACGAAAAACAATTCTTATACTATATCATACATACATGTATAACACAATACTCAATTGCTATATTCAACTTTTATATACCTCAATTCTTATGCCACACTCAACTCTTATACTGCATTATTATGATTTACATTACTCTTATACAATATCAGTTCTCAGTTCTCCTGTCACATTCAACTCTTATACTACACTATTCTTAAGCTTTACACAACTCTTATACATCTTATACCATACTTTAGTCAAGTCTTATGCCACACATAACTCTTATACTACATCTTATACACAAAAGTCCACCCTTTTCCTACGTTATCTGCCTAAACCACGCCAAGCATCCCTTACTCAGCCTCCTCTCCCCTATCAAAGTCTTGGCAGTGTATTTGTGAGTCGGTCTGACTCAGCAGGGATTTGGAACACGTACAGAAATAAATCAGAGATACGACTGACAGTTGGATACAATTTCTGCGGTGAGCTGGGCGTCACGTAGCGTGAGAGACAGAGAGAGAGAGATAGACAGAGAGAGAGTGAGAGAGAGAGAGAGAGAGAGAGAGAGAGAGAGAGAGAGATGGGGAGGTAGGAAGGGTAGGCAAAGACAGATAGATAGATAAATCGCCTTAGCGAACAATTGCACGAGTGTTTTTGGCTTGTCAACGATTTCAAGATGCCGGAGGGCTTGAGTCAACAAAGTATCTTATAAGACGCTCTGGCAGTTGAGTATCTTATGGATACTTGCGGGCTTACTAACTTATAGATACTTTTGTAGCTAAGCGCTGTGTGGCTGATAGATACTTTTGCATGTATGTTTTATGTATCTGATAGATACTTTTCTATATAGATACTTTAGCTACTAGTAGAAGTGATAGTTTATAGATACTTTTGGGTAGAGCTATGTGGCCAGTATCTCGTAGATACTTAAGTATCCATGACCCTTATATTATTGTATCTCACAGATACTTTTGTATCTATGAGTGCTGTGTGTGCCACTGATACCTTTTTGAGGTATTTTATAGTTACTTTTGTGTAGAGTTACATGTGTGTTTACTATCTTGTAGATAGTTTATCTTAAAGATACTTTTGACTTATAGAGTAACTTATGGATACTTTAGTATTGTATCTTACAGATACTTTTGAGCACACATAAGGATTGTATGCCTTATACATACATATGTAGATACTTCTGTATGCATAACCTTTGAATTTTTGTATCTTATAGATACTTTTGACTTATAGAGTAACTTATAGATACTTTAGTATTGCCTCTATAAGATACGTTCATTCCTCAGATACTATCGCATCTATAACTTAAGTATTATTGTACATACATACATACATATGTATCTCTTGTGTAGATACTTTTCTCACTTTGACTTTTCCTTAGTGTATCTTGCAGATACTTTGTGTACCTTGTCGCCCGCCCACCGATTGCATCATCGCCCCTAAAATAGGCAATTGGCCAAGTTCGAATACATCGATCGATTAGATTACAGAACGCGAATAACTGTAAATGTAGTCGAGTACAAAGCACAACAACAACAACAACAACAACAAAATACAAAATATTTGAAAAATTGCCAGGGGCGTGGGCCAGGGCAGGGCAGGGCAGGGCGGGGCAGGGCAGGGGTTAGCTCTTTGGCTAATTAATTACTCGCTTCAATTTTTGTTTTCCCGCACTCTTTGGCACTCGAGTTGTTTTTTACTAATTGACGTTATCGCTGAGCAAACAAAACTATCAGCCAGAGCGAGAGAGAGAGAGAGAGATAGAGAGAGAGAGAGATGCGCATAGAGTATGTATGTGTGTGTGTGTGTGTGACTGATAAAAAGTATAGCGAAATAGGGCAGCCTTTTGCCTATGCATGCCATTGCAGCTGAGGGGCGTATATATGTATGTACATACATTACATACTTACATACACACACATGCAGATATGCATGCATGCATACATACTCTCTATCTCAAGCCATCTTCTCGCTTTGCTGAATGTGTGGCAACGCCAGCAATAAATAGGTCGTCGGCGGCTACAGCAAAAGGCAGCAACAAAAACTATTTGTCGCCGCGACACAGCTGCAAAGCGACAAAGCTGCGCCTATATACACAGCCAGTCAGTCAGCCCGTGTGTGCGAGCGAGCGCACACTATGCGAAGAGCGAGCTTTGTAGCTGTAGCAAAAGCTTTGCTCTTAAGGCAGGCATGTACATATGCATGTGTGTATGCGCGTGTGTGTGTGTGTGTGTGTGTGATAGCATAATTTTGATCGTTAAATGAAAACAAATTGCGAGCTATTAACATGTCAATAGCACAGAACATTGATCAATGCAGTCACACAGCAACACACACATATACAGAGTCATGCAAGCAGCGTCTTGCACAGCTGTTATGCAGCAGCAATGCAAGCAGTTGAGCTGGCACACACACACGCACACGCTCGCTCTCACTCTCTCACTTATGCGTAACTATGCTAGAGGTATGTGTATGTGTGTGTGTGTGCCTGTGTTTTGTTTGTACATTTACTGTGCGCTGCTTTTGTCGAATAGGGAAAGTAGGTCAATTACACGTGTCATATACGAGTACTCGGTGTGTTTGTTCGTTTATCTATGCGCACATAACCTCACTTTATGCTTGCTTCATTATTACACAAAACAAAAAAACTCGATTCTGCTGCTCATTTTTCTTTTTTGAAAACTCTTTTATGCACAAATATGTTTCTGGGTCGACCGGATAATCGTTTGTTTATGCGCTCTCTCTCTCTCTCTCTCTCTCAAATAAAACAAACATAGAAAATAAACAAATACACGCGCAACTACATACATATATACTCATACACATGCACACACAGGCACTTGCATTGTCTGAACTGCTTGATAAATGGGCCACTATTTGCCTTTGCCACAACAACAACAACAACAACAACAACAAAAGAGAAGAAAGAAGAAAGATGAAAAAGAAACGGTTTGTTTTGGGTAAATTGGTAAATAATGAAAATACTGCGCCGAAATCTAGTTGGATTTTTGGTTTATTGAAAAAAAGAGTTAAATTGAAGAGCTAAAATTAAAGTTAAGTTAAATTAAATTTTATTATAATAGAAATTTGAGCATAATTCAGGCAAGAAGCTTAAGGAAATAGTACAAAGCATATCAAATATAAAATCCAATTGGATTTTATATTAAAAAGGGAAAGAAAACGGTTATATGGTTAAATGATTATACGAAACTAGAGTTACAGTTATATTCCTATTGGAATATGCCTTTAGGTATATTTTATATACATATAAAATACTAGTTTATGTATATATGTACATAACTATACTAGTTTTAATAGTAAAATTTCCCTCTGACAAACTCTATCTATCTATCTGTCTATCTTTATCTTAAGCCAACTAGCTGTATGCTCTTATGACTGTATTCAAGTCCAATTGGACTCAGGCTGGACTCATAAATACGCCTTTAGGAAATGTCTATAAGACACCTACTCGCACTGCAATTAGCTTTAAATAAGTCATTAGGGAAATTTTCTAGCAGCTTAAGTGTGGCCTTGCATATAGCAAAAGGTTTATTAGAAAATATGTGGGATACCAATAAGAATGAAATGAAGGAATAGGAAGGACTATGCAGGAATATGAAAGGGAAACCAATCCAATAATAGCTTGACATTATATAGGAATTCTACTATTTTTACTCTTAAATATTGGGCTTTTGTGTTTATAGATAAGGGTACTCTAATTGGAACTCATATGTATTCCTGTTAGAATAGAAATTGGTGTAGAATTTTAAATGATTCTTTCCCTTCTTCCCTCAGAGTCCTTCTATCCGATTTCTATCACAAATTTTTTATGTATCTTAACTAATTTTAGTACATATTTTAAATCTATTTTAGTTTTCATACTCAGTTTTCTCATCTTCCATCTCCCAGCTCCACATTAGATAGTTTCCGCTTGGCTGCCAATTGGACTTATGTTTAATAACTGTTTGTTTGCTCATTCTTATTGGGTCGTTAGTTACATTAATTTCCCATTTCGCGGATATTTGCTGATGACATAATGAGCATATTAATAGCTGGAACAATTCGAATAAGAACCCAAACCAAGCCCCAAAAGCCAACACAGAGAGAAAGGAGGGCCACACCTCCAATAAGAAAAATACCAGAGCAGATATATGTATATACATATATATAGATATCCCAAGGCTTGTGCTAAAAAGCTTTCGAGCTGTGGAAAGGACGTTGAAAGGACGAAGCCATTGGAATGTGACAAAAAAAGAAGCGAGAGAGAGAGAGAGAGAGAGAGAGAGAGAGAGAGATAGAAGGAGAGGGAGACAGAGAGAGATAAGAAAATTCAACTATGTAGAAATATGTATCCAAGAATTGGGTCAATCGATAAAAAGGCAGCGACGTCGACGTCGACTGCGCAGCACATGCGCGCCGCGAAAAGGGGGTGGTTAAAGCTTGCGCTGAAAGCTCGCTGTAAGCAGCAGTAATCCAATTGGACAGTAATAACTAACTGTACATAGCGGGAAATGTATATATATAAGACTATATAACAGATTTGACCCAGCTCCTATACATATATAAGCATATATATATGATTACATCATGAATGTACATGTATGTGTGACTTTTAATATTTTATAGGGCAGCTGGCACTGCGATTCCAATTGCGTTGGCTGCTGCTTCCAATTTGAAAGCAACATACACGGCAATCCAATTGGATGCCAAGCATAAGCAGCCATAGCAAGAGGCGACACATAAAGTATATATATGATACAGATAACATAAAACATGCTATAAAAGTCTAGCGAAGTAAATTTGTTGCCCTTTCTTTAAAAAAATTCATAAATTAATTAAAATTTGTAATTTAAAATCTGTTAAGCGTTCTAATTGGAAATCCAACAAGCAACTGCTTGCTATTTGTAACATGGTACACTGCTTGTACGCTTGCTTTGCAGTGCACTGCAAGCAGTTCACTTTAACAGACGACTAACGCAAAAATGAGCATGTTAATTTAAATTTGAGCGCAAAAAACGCACAACTATTATGTTAGCGCAAGTTTGTCATGTTAACGCAAAAATGAGCATGTTAATGCACATTTGAGTAGACAGTGAAGTTAGTTGCGCTTGTTCTTAACAAACGTAAAAATGGCGCTTAAAATTTTAAGTTTCAAAAAGAAATTCAGTAAAACCCGTCTTTAGCTAATTAAACTCAAGATTGCATATTATTTGAAATATATTTTATTGGTAGGCAGTTTTGAAGAACATTTGTAATGACATTTATATATAATGAACATGTTTCAAATAATCGTTTCATTTTTTCATACCATTTTCAATCTCATTTTCATATTTGTTTTTCTTTTAATATTTCTCTATGTATGTATATAATAAATTTATTTATTTTTATTTTGTTGTTACTCATATCGCTTTTTATTTATGTTTGTTTTTATATTATATTTAGTTGCTGCAGTTTGTTTTTACTTTATTTAATGCATATACCTTGTAAACTTATTTAGTTCATATATATCTATATGTATATATATGTATGTATATGTATGTATATTTATATATATATATATATTTATATATAATATATATATATATAAGTATTTGTTTATTCAATAATCAATATCGTAGATCACCAAAACTTGTTTTTGTTAAAAAATGTTTATACGAATGTTTCTTTTGCTTGGTATTTTCTCTGTGGTATTTTTAATGGTATTTTATGGTGTTTATTTTAGTTTGTTGCTCTTGTTGTTTTTTCTAGTATTTTTTTTAAAACTGATTCTTTATGTTGCTCTCGTTTGTTTTTTAACTGTTGCTTGTTGCTGTTGTTTCTTTTCCTCCTCCTTCTTCTTCTTTTTTGTTTTTATCGCATACTTGACATTCTTGACCCACTGTACTCTGCCTTCTCATCTTTATATATATATTTGTATAAATATTTTATATAATTTGCGCTAGGTTTTTATTTTGCTATACTTTGTTATACGCTTTTAGCTATTGCGTTTGCTGACTGATTTGTAGGGTGACCATTTGTTGAGAAATCATAACAAAATTAAAATGGCGAATTAACGTGGAAAGTAAAGCTCAATTTGTCTTTCATTTACTAGTTACTAGTATTCGGTTTAAGGGTGACCATTTGTTAAGAGCGAAAACTAACAATTGCTGTTTGACCTGATTTTTTATTGCTTTGTGATATCTTGTTAGGGTGACCAGTTGTCACAAATCAAAGGCAGATAATATATAGAATATATAGTATACAAATACTATATAGTATTCTATATATTTGCTTGTATGTGTGAGTTGTA
Source organism: Drosophila mercatorum (assembly GCA_961210405.1). Taxonomy (NCBI): domain Eukaryota; kingdom Metazoa; phylum Arthropoda; class Insecta; order Diptera; family Drosophilidae; genus Drosophila; species Drosophila mercatorum. Next base: position 1,725,286 of record CAUIUS010000008.1, read on the forward strand.
GCTTTTGTTTCTAGAGTGACCATAATTCGAAAAAAAAAAACAATTTAAATTAAAATAAAACTGCTTTTATTTGCCTTAAATGCGTGTGAGTGTGTGTGTGTGTGTCTATATAATATTTGTTTGAGTTTTACAAATTTTCCTAATTACATATTTTCGAATTTCTAGTTTTTTATTTATATTTTTTTTATTTGTATAGAAAAATTTGAAGCTGTTTTTTGCTGTTGTCATATTTTAATTATTATTATTATTAATTTATTATTTTATTTTATTTTATTTTTTTATTAATTGTACGATTTTTGTTGTTGTAATTTTGGGTACACGACGGCGGGGATAATATGATTAAAGTGTTTTATTATTATTATTATTAAATTAATTTTTTATTTTTTGTTTGTTTTTGTATTGCTAAAGTTAAGTTTATATATATATATGTATATGTATATAGACAATGTACCGTTAGTTTATTATTATTATTATTATATTCATATGTTTTTATTTATATATATATATATTTAGTTTATTTTCCTTTTGTTTCAACTATCTAAACTAATTTATTTATTAATTATAATATTTATATTCAGAAATTTGTTTTGTTTGATACTTTTAAAGGCAAAGAGTTTTTGCTTCTTCTTCATTTCTTTGAATAACTGTTTACAGAAAGAGATAGACATATACATATATATATACTATATATATATATTTATAGATTTCAGTTTGCTCTTGTGTCCGGTTCATGTACAAATTCTATATCTTCTCGTTTGGTGCTATATATTCGGGGATATGTTGTACTTCAACACAAAATTCAAACTTTCTCGCAGTTTATGTGTGAGTCTCAGATATACATATATATTTATATATATATATATATATGTATTGTCAAATGTTGTGTATACGCAAAGTGTTCCAACAATTCATATTTGTTTGTTCTGTTTCTCTGTTGATTTGTCCTTAATTGCTTGTTTAAAGGTTATTTACTTCTTCCTCTTCTTCATCTTCTTCTGCTCCTTTTTCCTCTTCTTCTATTTTGTTTCTCTCAGTGTACTTATTTTGTTTTTATAATTATTTAAATATCGATGCTAAGTAAGTATTTAGTTTAGTTAATTTTATATAGTATGTATGTATATATTTATATATATAAATATGTATATTAGTATATTACAGCTTGTGTTATGCTTAACCTCTTGACCTCCTGAACTCTTGACCTCATTGACCTCTATTTATATACACATTTGACAATGTTTACCAAAAAGTTTACTTGACTTGTAACTCGATTTTGTTCATTTTTTTTTATTTTTACCCGTCGTTCCCAGTTTAGGAACTTTTTGGGGCTTGCTTATGTACACAAAGCGAATGCCTATCGAATACACATACATATATTCATATTCGATAGGTATTGCGCCCTAACGATAAACAGCAATAATGATTAACGTAATGTTTGAGTATTTATCGATAACAATGAAGAAATATTACACTTTTGTATCAAAATAATCCAAAATTGCTTGTTATCGATTTATCGATTATGCTAGTCGTGATATTTTATTCATATATTGACAGAAAATATATCGCTTTGCTATGTCTTACTGGATTCCTGCTCAAATTAATGTGGAAAATAAATGCAATTGCTCTTATAGATGAGTTATCGACCTATCGATTGTGTGTATCATGAGCGTATGTTGGTTTATCGATTGAATATGTATATAAATGTTATATTTAATCAAAACTATTGTGAAAATAACTGCAAACGCTCATTTGAGTATGTTATCGACTTATCGATTATGTATATCATGACAATGTGCTAATTTATCGATAAAATATGTATGGAAATACTATGGTGTATTGAATCCCTGATCTTAATTATATAGACAATGCCTAATTTCTCATTTGACTGTGTTATGGATTTATCGATTTTGTAAATCGATTTTTGTCTCTCTTAACTTGGCATGCAGCATGCCTAAGTGGGAAAATCAAATAGAAACTGTCTTCTGTCAGTGCATTTTCCACTAAATTTCGATTAGTTATCGATAACTATAGAATGTGTCGATTGTGTATTATTAAATTCAACTCTTAGTCATGTTTCGCAGTTGTTTCTATGATATTTAGTCGTATGATATGATTGTTTGTTTATATACTGAATGTCATGGGCTTTGTTCCGTAGACAACAAGGATATTCCCGCCTATCGATAAACAGCAAATAATTACATATTTTTTGCACCAGCAATATAAACTTAAAATTAAAAATATACCGCTAATTCGGTATTTTTCATGCTTTTTAAATTTCAAATTTAAACAGAATGTTATTTATCGATTTATCGCACAGTTAAATTAAGATTAATCGAAATATTGGCAGTGTTAAAAATTCTTTACCTTGGCTTTAAACAAACTCTAGGAGAAACAAAGCAAATACATACATATATATATAGACGACATATGTTGGTTATATATAGTGTATATATATCGATAACAATAACAGCATTTTGCATTTATCTAATGTCTTCTTAAATCATAGCATTAGGGCTATTCCGCTTGAAATTGAACTAACTGCTGGTTTTGCATTGGGGATATTCGTGTATGAGTTAGATGCCATAGATGTATATTTGAACTAATTTAAAATATATATAGAGCTCCGATTTATCGATATTTTGTTTGGTATTCAATTTTGTTATTTTTTGTATTGAGTTTGAATTTGTTCTTTCTAGGCATATTTGTTTTTCTTTGGTACACGGCTAAAGGCTACGCATATATACGATATTCGATATATATGTATATATATATAAAGTATATATATAGGGATTATATAAATTTATTGCTCTACTCTTTAGTTTTGTATGCTTTGTCGTATCGATAGATGCTGTATATACAGTGTCTGATATATATATATATATATGTATATCTATATATATTATTCCGATACGTCGCCTAACAAGTACATATATATATATATGTATATGTATATTTATTTGTATATTTAATAATTATTATTATTTATTAATATGTTTTGCTTTTAGTATTTTTTTTCTCATATTTTTGTTGTGAATCACATTCGCGCCGTATGCAAAAGAAAAACTAAGAGAAAGATAAAGAGAGAGAGAGAGAGAGAGAGAGAGAGAGAGAGAGATAGAGAAAATGAACTCAATTTTGAGTTGACGCTGAAATATTATAAAATCATTTTTCTTCCATTTACAGGGCATCTCAGGCGTCGTGTAAGCTCAGTTCGAGTACAATTTTGGGTAAGTGTTGCCTACTTTACAGCGTATAAGACAAAAGATTCAAACTTCAACAGTTAACTACACAGCGAGAGAACGTGTATGTGTGTGTGTGTGTGAGAGAGAGAGAGAGAGAGAAGGGGAGAGGGCGAAGTGAAGTGAGTTCTTTAGTTTAAGTTGAAATTTTCGAGTTCAAGTTTCAAGAGAGATACAGATAGGTAGAAAGAGAGAGAGAGAGAGAGACATTTACATAAATGCATTCATAATTTGAGTATAGCGGCAACCTAATTACAATATAATAAAATATCAAATAATTTTCTTGCATTTACATATGTCATTTACAAATGTGTGTGTGTGTGTATTAGTAGAAGAAATACTGCATAGTCGGTAACGGTAATCGGTAGTATACAAAATAGTAGACAGTGCTGTTATTTGTTATGTTAGGCTTGTACTTATACAAGTACTTATACGCATATACTCTGGCTTAGAAAAAGCTCTTCAAGAAGCCAGCGGGCCCAGCCTGCAACAGAGAGAGAGAGAGAGAGAGAGAGAGAGAGAGAGAGAGAGAGAGATGGAAAGCGTTAACAGTGATTGGCTATGTTAGTTAACATACTGTACTTACATCCTGTTGCTGCTGTTGTTGTGTTTGTGCTTGTTTGACTTTGGCTTGAGCGATCTTTAAGGCTCTGCGTGTGTAGAAGAAGAATATGATTAGAAGAATTTTTCCTGTTTCAATTAATTTTTGCTAGTTATACTTACTGTTGCAAATCCATAATTGTCTTCTCTTTGGCGTTTTGCTCCTCCTGTGACATTTGTACCAATTGCAGCAGTCGCTCCGTTTCGGTTGCCGCCTTCTTGTGCTCCTCTTTTGTGTTTTGCAGCTCCTTGACGCAGCTGCAATGGTAAATATAAGACATTAATATAAGTATAAGAGTTATGGCTGCCTTTAATTTTCAATTCAATGTATTTTCCATGTTAAGCGACGTTGCACTGCTTGCAGAAACGAAAGCAGTTGCAGTTATGTTAAGCTCACACATGATCATTTAGTGCAGTTGAGCTTAGCTTAGCATAGCAATGTTAACTCACAAGCTGCTGTTATGTTATGCTCATTGTGTACTGCTAATCATAGCTGCATACAAGCTGCTGTTATGTTATACTCATTGTGTGCTGCTAATCGTAGCTTAGCAATGTTAAGTCACAAGCTCCTGTTATGTTATACTCATTGTGTGCTGCTAATCGTAGCTTAGCAATGTTAAGTCACAAGCTGCTGCTCGCCATTTTAGCATTTGTGAAATCTGGTCACACTGTTAACAAAAATGGCGCCGCATGCGCCATAATTGTGAAATAATTTCGCGAGAATCTTTTTGTTTTGTTTTTTTTTTTTTAAGTGTGTGGAAATAAAGTGAAAATTGTTTTTGTGGTAAGTTTTTATACTATTTCAACTTACGCTTCGAGCTGTCGCTGCGTATCCATAAGCTTCTTGTTGAGCTCGCCCGCTGCTGCGGCGCCGCCGCCTTGCGTTTGCAGTGACTTTTCGAGCTGATCCATTTGCTCCTTGCGCTTGCGCAGCTGCACATCGAATTCGGCCATTTTCTTCTCCTTGTCCTCGATGTCTTTGCGCTTCGCGTCGATCTGCTTGCGCTGCTCGTCGATGATCTTGCGCTCGCCCTCGGTCGCCTTGGCCTGGTTGTCGATCTGCTTGCGCACCTCCTCCAGCTGCAGTCGCTGCTGCTCCAGCTGCTGCCGCTGCACATCGCTGGCAGCGGCGCCGGCAGAGCCCGCCTGCTGCAGCTGCTGCATTTGCTGCTGCAGCGTTTGCACCTGCTGCTGCAGCTGCTGCACCTGCTGCTGCGCCGTCTGCAGCTGCTTTGCCTGCTCCTGATTGGACATCTGTGGGTTGGAGTGGGGTGGAAGTGGTATGATGAGTGACTGACTTATAGTTGCCCTGGCTCAACTGCTCGCTCACCTGACTCTTCTCCAGCTCTTGGACCAGCAGCTCCAGCTGCTGCTGGAAACGATCTCGCTCGGTGCAGGCCGCCTGCAGCTCGCCCTTGACCTTTTCCAGTTCCTTGGCATCGACGCCGCTGCCACCAGCGCTGGCCGCAGCTGTTTGCTGCGCTGCCGCCGCCGCCGCCGCCTGCTGCTGCTGCTGTGTCATCTGCTGCTGCATCTTCTGCATCTGGGCGTGCTGATCCTTGATGTGTTGGTCCATGAGCTGAGAGGAAGAGAGAGAGAGAGAATGTGGAATATGATGAGACTACTCCTTAGGCATTGGGATTCCTTCCCAGGGAAGGATTAGACTTAGGCAGCAGACTGCGGAGCTGAGCTTCACTGGGATCATCGGACTTATGAGCTCAGCTTGACCTATAAGCTTCTCTTGCCACTCACCTGTATGCGCTTGTGCATCTCCTGGGCTGCCTTGTCTGCCATGTCGGCGCGGTTCTTCTCCTGCTCGATGACCTTGCGCCATTGTTCGATCTCCTCGCGACTCGCGCCGGCAGCCGCCGCCGCTGCCGCCTGCTGCTGCTGCTGCTGTTGGGGTCCCGCAGCGGCCAGCGCTCGCTCTGACTCTTGCAGCTTCTGCTGCAGCGTTTGGATCTCCTTCTGCATGGCCTGGATCTCGGCGGGTGCGGCTGGCGCCACGGGGTGGCCGTTGCGCAGCTTGCGGTTCTCCTCGCGCGTCTTCTGCAATTCCTGTTCGGCGTTCTGCAGCTCCTTCTGGAAGTTCATGAGGATCTCTTGACTCTTCTCCAGCTGGAGCACCAGTTGCTCGCGCTCCATGGCCAGCTGTTTGATGTCGCTCTCCAGCTTCTGGACGTGCTTCTCCAGCTGCGGATTGACGGCGGCTGCTGCCTGGGCGCCGCCGCGACTGCTCTGCCTGAGGGACTCCTTTTCGGACTCGGATTTCTCGAGGCGATCGTGCAGGCGGCCCAGCTCGGCGCCCATGCGCTCGAATTCGATGCGCGTGGATTCGGTGTTCTCCTGCTGTTTGGCCAAATGCATTTGTGCCTTCTCCAGTTCCTTGGCCAAGCGACCGGCCTCCAGTTCGGTGGCATCGCGCGACTGCAGCGCCTTCTCGAGGCGGTCACGCAGCCGATCGATCTCCTGTCGCTCGCCCGCCGTCATCGACAGGGACGAGGCGGATGCACGAACCGGCTCGCCGGGGCTCACCGAGGACTGTTGCAGGCGCAAACGATCGACCTCCTTCAGCAGTTTCTCGTGCTTGTCGCGCGCCTTCTCGCGCTCAATGTGCGCACGCTCCAGCTCGCTGCGCTGCTTGTCCTGGTTGGCCAACAGCTTGGCCACCTCTCCCTTGGACAGCTCCAGCTGCAGACTCGTCTCGTGCAGCTTCGACTCCATGTTCTGTATTTCGTTCTCGATCTTCTCGTACTTATCCTTGTACTTCTCGAAGGACTCGGACTCGTACTGCGACTTGCCGCGTATCGTCTCCAGCTCCATCAGGGTCTTGTCCAGCTTCTCGCGCAGCCGCTCGTTCTCCTCCTTCAAGCGACGCGTCTCGCGGCCGAAGGTGTCCGTATCCTGCAGCTTCCTGAGCTCCACTTGGTTCTTCTCGTAGCGTTCGCGCAGCTTCTCCAGCTCCACGGCGTAGTGGGCGGCCTCCTCCTTGGCCGCCTCCACGCTGGCGCCCGCCTTGGTCTGTGCCGCGTGGGCACGCTCCAGCTCGTAGGTGACGCGCTCCAGCTCGGACTGGAAGTGCTCCTTCTCGCCCTGGGCGCGTCGGATGTCCGTTTGCATCTTGTCGAAACGATCCCGATTGTGCTCCAGTTCGCTGCGTGCGTTATCCTCGCACTCCTTGGCGCGACTGAGCTGCAGAGCGGCGCGATCGCACGCCTCCTGCAGGCGTGTGCTCTCATCCTGCAGCTTGCGCAGATCCTCGCGTGCCTTCGACGCGGCCAGACCCGAGCGTTCGGCCTCCACTTCGAGCCGTGCGCGATCCGCTTCAGCCGTATCGCAGCGCGACTGCAATCGATAGATTTCGTTTTGAGCACGATCGTATTTCTCCAGCATCTTCTCGAACTCCTTGTTGGAGGTGTCCTTCTCGTCGATGAGCTTCTGGCTGGCGTACAAGGCCTTGTCCAGCTTCTCCTTAAGTATCTCCACCTCAGTGACGGCATCGTCGCGCTCCATCTGCAAAAGGAAAAGGCTTTATTATTCAAGACTGGATCGAAGGATCTGATCTGATCTGATTTGGTTTTCGTTTTTTGGTTTTTGGTTTTTGGTTTTGGTTTTAGATTTTCAGCTGGGCCAAGCAGTGTTTTTAGGAAGCTACAAATTTACAAACAGCCAATTCACTCGTACTTCTCAGTTCTCATGCGTTTTTGTTTGGATTAGTTACGATTAGTGTATATATATATATATATAGGTCTATATATATATGGTATATATATATATTTTCTTTTAATAGAGCCAATTTGCTTGAATTTCGGATACTTCTCTCTCTCAGTCTCACAAATTACCTGCAATTTCTGCTGTATAGCATGCGATTTCTCATAGCGTTCTTTAAGCACTTCAAGATCTGTTTGCATCGCCTCGCGATCCCTGGCGGCCTTCATCAGCAGCGTCTGCGAGGACTCCGAGCGCTCCTTGAGCGTTTCCAGTTCGTCCGAGAACTGATCCCTTTCCTTCTGTATGCGCGCTAGTTGTTGCTATAGTTGTTGTTGTTTTTTTTCAGTGTATTTAAAGTGTTTGTGTGTTTGTTACATACACATAGCATATAGATAGTTGAAAGATAGATATATACGTATATATATATATGCGTAGGCAGCACATGTAAGGATATTTATATATTGATTTGTATGATACAGGACATGACTGGTGACCGATGATAAGTCTTTGATGATGCATGTATATGGGCATTAGCAGGCATGAACAAGGAGCAGCTGGCAAGAGCTCTGCGCTCTTTTCCTATAAAGCTTGCTTGGGGCTTTTTAGTGAAAATATGATAAAATAAGAAAAAACTTAAGAAATATTTAAAGAAATATTTTTTGGAATTTTATTAAAATATTATTCAATTTAATCTCTTCTTGTCTCTAAGTTCATTTAGAGATTGGACTATAAAGAACTAAAAACCCTATTAGTCCTAGTAAAACTAACAAGTAAATTGAACAATGGAACTTGTTCAGTCAAATTAAAGTTAAATGAACTAGTTCCTAAAATATCTAAAAAGGTAAACAAGTTTCAAATGCCTTTCTATTGTTAAAGATTTGAAAATGAGCAATCGAACTAGTTCATGAACTAGTTCCTAAACTGACTAAAAAGTAGAAAAGCAATGAAAAGAGAGAGTATACTTTGTGAGCCTTTAAGCTGGTTCCACGCATGGAACTAGTATGCCCAACTCTATTATCTGGGGCTCCAGAGGCTATCTAGTGCCCATATAACTCCTGTATTTAGGGTTTAGAGTATATGTATAGATAGTGTTATGTACAGTTAGTTACAGTTAGAACAGGAAAGGGTTTGGGGATTATGTTTAGTATGTTTTAGAGATTCGATTTCAAGTATCTCACACAACACATTTACAGTTACAACGTTTAGGCACAGTTTGAACAATTTCTACGTTTCTTGCATGACTTTTGGCTTTCGTGTGTGTGTGTGCGTGAGTGCGTGAGTGCGAGTGTGTGTGTGTGTGTGTGGGCGTTTGCGTATGTATTGTGGCACCCTTGATAGTGTCGATCGCATACCTGCGTCTTCTCCAACTTCTCGCGTATGCGATCCGTGTCCAGCGTTAGAGTCTCTCGCTCCTTTTGCATGCGCGCCGCCTGGCCGAGCGCCTTGTCCAGCTGGGATTGAAGATTATCATAGTCGTAGGTGAGCTTCTCCTTTTCGAGTACCAAGCGACGGTTCTCGGTGCCAGCCTTGTCCAGTTTATCCTGCAGATGATCGACCTCATTCTGTGCCTTGTCCAGCGTATTTTGCAGCTTCTCATGCTGCAGCTGCGCCTTGCCTAATGTTGCCTGAGTGCGTTCCATTTCCTCCTTGATCTTCTCCACCTCAGCGAATGCCTATGTAGGAGGAGGAGCAGGAGCGTTGCATGTGGAAGTGTGTGAGTGGGTGAGTGTTGTACAGGGTATTTAGCTAGCTAAACTTGTTTTGCCTACCCTATCGCGATCGGCGTGTATGCGGGAGACACCGCTCTGCGCCTTCTCCAGCTCCTGGCGCAGACTCTCCTGTTCGCCTTGGGCATTCTCCAGTTTCGCCTTGAGTCGATAGACTTCGCCTTGGCTCTTTTCCAGTTTCTCTTGCAGGGCGGCGGCTTCTTCGCGTGCACGTTCCGCATCCGACTGCACGTTATCGTTGTTGCATTGTTGTTATCGGTTATCGATGGTTAATTGTAATCGGTGGGCAAAGGCGGAGGGGGGTAAATTGGATGTGGATACGGATATTATTTACAGGCACCATGTGAAAGGATGGCTCTTAAATGAATGACTGACTGACTGACTGACTGTTCGACTGTCTGATTGACTGACTGACTGATTGACTGTCTGACTGTATTGATTGACTGGTTGATTGATTGATTGGTTGTCTGTTTTGCCAGACACGAAACATAGGTATAATAACATCAAGTAGTACTTAGAATTACGATAACGATTACGATTACGATAACAAAGTCTAGAGCGAGCGAGGCTGAGCACAAAGCAAATTTCAACAATAGTGGATGACAAATGACAGAAAGAGAGCGAAAGACTGAGAGAGAGAGAGAGATAGAGCAGGCAATGAGGCTGCAAAAGAACAGCAATAGATGGCGCTCGAGTGCAAAAAGATGTGAGAGCGTGTGTGCTTCAAGAGTTTAAAGCTATGAGCATTAAGGCAAAAGTAAGTTTAAGACTTTCAAGTGTACAGCCAAGTGTGCGAGTGAGTATGTGTATGTATGTGGATGTATATGTGTGTGCGTAATTTACAGCTTAGCTAAATCAAGCGCAACTTTTTGCAACTTTCCCAGCAGCTCTTCACTTCAGAACACAACTGCCAAAGTCACGTTGCAAAATGGCTTCCCATCTTGAGCTTGAGCTATTGTGTAAGTGAGTGAGTGAGTGAGAGTGTGTATGTGTGTGAGTGTGTATATGTATGTGTGTGTGTGTGTGTGTGGCTCTGTTTATGCAATAGCTACCTAGCTTAATACTCTTGGGCTATGCGTGATGTACTTGCCGCTACTTTTGTACTTAAGATTGTCTTTTGTGCACGAGAGATTTGTGCAAAGTGCTAAGAAAAGGTCTGCTGCTGTAGCTAAATCCTTTTAATGTTACGTATGTATGTGACCGGGCTGTAATTATGTTAGTTGAATTAACTAGAATGTGGCTGGGCTGTTAAAAGCTGGTAAAATACTTAAGCTTCTGCGAAATTCAGTGTTTTGAATTGAAGTCCTATTCTCGTGGAATATTCAAGCTTTTAAGGTTATAGAGTTGATATATCTACGACATATGTATTATAGACGTAAGTTTATTCAGTTCGCAAAAATATGTACATATTCTTTTCATGAAGAAGGACAAAAGTTGGTCGATACTTGCCGCTCCTAAGAGAACTTTTTAATGCGATATTTGTCTAAGACGAAAAAGTTCATTTTAACGTAAATTTTTACGATATATGGAATGGAAATAATATGTATAAATTGTTTACGATATACTTTTATATATTCAGAAGCATTTTTCCCCAATGAGAAGAGAAGTTCTCCAATAAGAAGCGAAATTAGTTAAGATATCCGAAGAATTTTCTCTAGCCTTCAATATACTTTCCGAGACATAGCCTATCTAGACGTTGCTCTAATCCTAAGCTACCATTGCCTATAAACTTCTATATATTGCTTGTGAGGATATGTATGGTAGACGAATGATCACGGATGATGTTCAGTTGGAGTCTAGACAACAATTATGCACAACTCATGCAGGAGACGCACTCAAGACACACAAAAAATCCAATCGATGAGAGATGGATTGTTCAAGGCGAATATACATAGGTCAAAGGTTGAACAAATGTCGTTTATATCGTATATATATATATATATATAAATGTGTTAAGCATGTAGTATTTTTTTTAATATGTAGGTTGGTTAGTTAGTTAGTATGTGAGGCAATGCAAGTTATGTATAGTATTTTTTTAGTATTTTGTATATTAGTAATACTAAGTAAAACATTCGATATCTGAGCAGCTGTTTGACTAGCTTATCTCTTTTTTTTTTTTTTTTTTTTAATAATTTCTCGTCTTGCTCATCAAATGTTTTAGTTACTATTACTAAGACAACTTGTACGACTATCTTTTGGTGGTATTTTTTGTTTGTTTGTTTATAAGCATTTTACTCACAAAACGTTTTTCAGTTTCGCCCTATATAGAAAATGAATGTAAGCACAACGATTTAGATAGAGTTGGGGTTTTAGTATTACATTAGACAGTAGCATTTAGATTAACTCAACAAAAAAACAATTATTTATAGATATTATGCTAGATTCGTTACGTTTACGTTAAAGCCAAGTTTTTGGGAGTTGTTGAAACTTTTACGCAAATTTAGCTAGCTTTGATATGAATCTGCGTATTTACAGAACTTTAAATCAATATTTATTTTTATTAAGTTCTTAAATTAAAATTTTTAATATTTTTCAAACTTAGCTGATTTAAAAATGATTTTTTTTTAGTAATTTTTTCAAGCTAGTTTTTAGTATTGTTTCCAAGTTGAATTTCTGTTTATCCCAGACTTTCCGCTGTATTTTGTAGACACACGATCAAATTTTTCTTGACTTGCAGGTGCAAAAGTGTTTATCGTGTGTATTTATATATATATGTGTGTATGTGTGTAGTTGTGCGTGTGTGTATATATGTGTGTGAGTATATATATAGTATATAGTATTTTTGTTGCTCTTGCAGTTGAATGACAGCTGAATGTGTGAGTAGTTCAGCAAGTGTTGAAAGTATATAGAGAGAGAGAGTGTGTGTACGATTATATAGAAGAAAATATTCATTCATGAATCATAGACTTGTTGTTGTTGTAGCACACATAGCACACATAGACATGAAATATAGTATTTTAGCTTAGACTTTTGTTGCGAGAAAAGTTATGACGCACAGACAACTAGCTAACAGAGCTCGTATGCATAGTTATAGATACGAATATGTTTATATAAATATATAGTAGTATAATATAGTTGTATATAGTAGTAGTAGTAGTAGTAGTAGTAGTTGTATGTATGCAGCGCTTGTGAGCTATATGAACATTGAACTGTACCTGTGTCACGCGCAGCTCGGCCTGCGTGCGTCGCAGTTCGGCGGCTGCTTTGTCGGCGCGCTCCTGCGCCCGATCCAGCTCCTGAGATGTGGTCATTGTGGTGCGGCCAAATGTGGTCTTCAGTGGCGAGAGGCGAAATGGAATAATTAGTATATAGTTATGACAGAGCTATATAGATATATATGTATATACATGAATACATTTGTCGAAAGAAAAACAAGTGCAACTACTAGTTAAACGTAGCATAAACAGAAACTTAAGAAACATTAGCAAAACATTGTCCAGCAGCAAAGCAATTCATAAGGCATTCGATGCGTATACGTAATGTGTGTTAGTTAGGATATATTGAAGTTGCTCGGATATATGATAGAGATATAAAATGATATAGATAGTATATAGTAAATGATTGATAATAGATCATAGATAAATGATAAACGTAAATAAACTGTAGATGATATATAAATTAATATAGATCATAGATCATGGATCATGGATCATGGATCATGGATCATAGATCATAGATCATAGATCATAGATCATAGATCATAGATCATAGATCATAGATCATAGATCATAGATCATAGATCATAGATCATAGATCATAGATCATAGATCATAGATCATAGATCATAGATCATAGATCATAGATCATAGATCATAGATCATAGATCATAGATCATAGATCATAGATCATAGATCATATATCATATATTATATATCATATATCATATATCATAGATCATATATCATAGATCATAGATCATAGATCATAGATCATAGATCATAGATCATAGATCATAGATCATAGATCATAGATCATAGATCATAGATCATAGATCATAGATCATAGATCATAGATCATAGATCATAGATCATAGATCATAGATCATAGATCATAGATCATAGATCATAGATCATAGATCATAGATCATAGATCATAGATCATAGATCATAGATCATAGATCATAGATCATAGATCATAGATCATAGATCATAGATCATAGATCATAGATCATAGATCATAGATCATAGATCATAGATCATAGATCATAGATCATAGATCATAGATCATAGATCATAGATCATAGATCATAGATCATAGATCATAGATCATAGATCATAGATCATAGATCATAGATCATAGATCATAGATCATAGATCATAGATCATAGATCATAGATCATAGATCATAGATCATAGATCATAGATCATAGATCATAGATCATAGATCATAGATCATAGATCATAGATCATAGATCATAGATCATAGATCATAGATCATAGATCATAGATCATAGATCATAGATCATAGATCATAGATCATATCTAAAATATAATAGATATACGATGAAAGATATCCGATAACTTCAATATGGTGTGTTGAAATGAGCATGAGTTTTTTGATTTGGGTGATTTTGTATCAAGCTTGATTGGGATATTTTGTTATGGGTGCATTTAACGCTTTCAACACTTGTTCTGTGTACACCAGAGTATTTGCTTTATAATTCATATATATATATATGTACATATAGGTGTGTATATGTGTGTGTATAGGTCAAGGCTGCAAAGGTCTGAGGACCTGAAATATCCTTTAATCTCATTATAGTAAAAATATCTTAAAATTTCGATAAAAGTTCCTTTTGCAGCCTTGCTCTAAGCTCTCACAAATTGATTTCTTATAATTCAAGGACTTAGCTACATTTTGTATTGACTAAAATATCTATATATATATTTACATTTCACTACGCAACACTGCACTTAAAGAGTTGTGCATATTTCAGTGTTGTAAAGTAACATAAAATCAGCCTGATTTGTATTGCCTAACGAAGCGCTTTAAGGCGTGACTACGAGGCGTATACTTCGCATCGAGCAATTAGCTGTCATAAAACTGTGAGCTAACGCTATTTTGTGGCTGGCTTTTGCTGGCCAACTTACCGATATCTTGCCCGATTCGAACATTAACTTTTGTACATTCTGTAAAGTACAACATACGATATATGTATATGTATATAGATATGCATGTTCAGCAACAATTAATAGACATTGCATGAGGCATACTTAATTGAAAGGCGATGATAATTGTAATTGTAGCCGCTTGAATTATGTACAAACAATTTGTAATCCTTGTAACTAACTAAGATGTGTGAGTACGTGAGTGTCTGACTGTGTGTGGTGTGTGTGTGAAGTTGGTTGTATTTCGTGCTGCGACCAGACTAAAGAGAGGTGCGGCTTTCTAGCTGTGAGTGCGCGTGTGTTTTATATATATATGTATATCGTGGCAACTCAACTCATTTCGTATGCAAATAGGCAGACCCTGAATGAGTTTTCAGTTAGCCAAAGTTAACGTAAACAATAAACAAACTATTATTAAATTTTAAATATTAATGAATGCTTCGACAATATCTCAGTTGCGTAGCTCGTTCGAGCTGCATATACATATTTGAGTGCCTAATGAGCGCAGTTGGGAAGTTGGAAAAGTAACTCTAAGTTGCCTTTTCGATTGAGTTATTGCGGAACGTTGAAGAAGTTTGAAAAGGTTCATATTGAGATGAGAAGAAGTTATATACTATTATTTTTCTGAAAAGTTAAGATTAGTTTTAGACGTCTAAGAAGGCTTAGTACCTAAAGATACATTTAGGTATCGTAAATGTTACCGGATTCTACAGCAAAAGTATGCTAGCAATGGGTCTATCTGTTAGTTAATAAAATTACTCGGTCTCATACAAATTTGATGTATGCAACTATAAATGACCACTATATCCATATAACTCTACTGGTTCAATGGGTCAATAAATATGTTTTGATATAGATTTGATAATATTCTAGATATTTCATATATATTAAGACTTTCTGTGGGTTTGCCGTTTTGCTTGTCTTTAATCTTAAAGCTAAAGCTATAAATTAAGAGAAAATAAATTAACGAACTGCTGGCTCTAGATGCAAAATAAAAGATACGCAAGTGTGTATACTTGGTATACAGGGTGTATAGGTATTGACTACAGGGTGTTTATGCTTAGTAACTTGTGAGAGGGCACTACGAAACGAAAAAATAAATACGAGTAGAACTACAAAGTATTTGATGGGTTGGTATAGGTAGGTTTTAGCATTAGGCTTACTTTGTGTAGTGTGGTCTGTTCTTCTAGCTGCAGCTATTTGTTGGTTAATGTATTATCGATTAACGATTTATTGATATATATATATAAAGTTGTTGTTGTTGGGATGCGAGATGTTGTTGTTGTTGTTGGAGTACATAGTTGTTGTTGTTAAGTGTACATGTAAATATATAGGCACACATAGAGGCATATTTTTATAGTAATATGTAATAATAGTAGAGGGATATTGAGTAGGTTATCGTTATCGTTATCGATATTTAAATATTTGAATAGATAAGATTGTCTCTTTTTTTCAATATATATATATGTACACTGCACACAGAGGAACATAATGGACACATAGGTATATGATAGTTCGCTATATATATTTATGATAAATGGTATAATGCATATTCGATAACTTTCCGATAAACTGGTGATAATGCACGAGTACCTGCGAACGTTCCAGATCGTGTTTGAGTCGCTCATTCTCCAGCTCGAGTCGGGCTATGCGCTGCTTCGTCGATTCCCAATCGGCGCTGCTGCGGCCCATCTCGCACGTGGCCTTGTCCAGCTCCGCTTTCGATTTGCCCAGTTCGCTCTGCGATGCTTCCAGCTTGATCTCCAGACGCTCTCGCTCATTGACGGCACGCTCGAGGCGCGTCTGCAGCTTCTCCACATCACTTTCGGCCGCGCGCAACTTCATCTTGTAGTCGGCGACTTCGCGTTCGTGCAGATCGCGCTCCTCCTGCTTTTCATGCTCGGCCCGATCGCGTTGTTCGCGCAGCTGCGCCATTTGCTTCTCCTTGTCGCCGATGGCCTCCTCCAAGCTGGTCAAGGCGCCCTCTGAGCTGCTGTGGTGGGCTTGCATGGCCGAGAGACGTGCCCGCGCCATATCCACCTGGTTGTCCTTCTCCTTCAGCAGGTCCTCCAGGTTCTCGATCTGTGTGGAAGTGTTTTGAGTTAGGTAAAGTTATTGAGTGCTGCTGCTTTATCATCTCTGACCTTGCGCTGCAGCACACTGATTTTGCGATCCTTGATGTCCATGTGATCCTTGAGCTCGGTCAGTTCGCTGGTCAGACGATTTCGCTCCTGGACCGTTTGCAATGTACCCTGCGTCTTCTTCTCGATCAAACGGTTCTTCTCCTCAAGCCGGGCGCGCATCTCCTCCACGTCCGTCTGCAGCATGTTGTAGTGCTCCTCTTTGGCACATAGCGATTCCTTAAGTACCGCTATGTGCCGCTGATAGTCCTAATTGATGGTTTTTGTTTTGTTTCATTGTGAATTTAGATTTAGGGGAAAGTTGTGATCGAGTCAAATTACCTGATGCTGCTCCTCGAGCGTTTTCATTTTGGCCGCCATCGCCAGTATCTCTTGATCCCTTCTTTGTATTTCAAGACGGAATTCGTCCAACTGTTTTTCGTTGTGGATTCGTGAATGGAATATGGGTGGAAGGAGGATAAGATACAAGACATAGCAGATTTTTAAAAAACAAATGCATTAAACACAACTGCAAAGCAAATGCAGCTGCCTTGACTACAGATTGGAGGGATTCTTTTTCAGTGTTTTTCTTTTCTTTTTTTTCAGTATTTTTGGAGTATTTTTTTTAAGTAGTACTCTTTTTGTGTCAAAATGTTTACGTTGAGTGCAAATTGCGGCGCCATGTGTGAAGTGTAGTTTATATATAGAGATGAGCGATAGAGGTGTGGGGGAGGGCGTGGTAAATGTGAGAGGATGAATAGAGTGATGAAGGCTGCAAAAGTCGTTGACCCACTGTAAAGCTGAGGGTCAGCACTGTGTAAGAGTGTGTAACTGTGTGTGTGAGTGTAGATTGTTATAAAAG
This sequence comes from Drosophila mercatorum, assembly GCA_961210405.1. NCBI lineage: Eukaryota > Metazoa > Arthropoda > Insecta > Diptera > Drosophilidae > Drosophila > Drosophila mercatorum. The sequence continues at coordinate 1,742,650 of CAUIUS010000008.1, forward strand.
TGGGTAGTGAGAGAGAGAGAGAGATAGAGAGATAGGGGTCGGAGAGTGGGCGTGGTAGGTTGGTTGGTTGGTTTGTTGGGTGTTTGATTTGAATACTGTTAACCTGTGCTATAGCTATAGACGATAGGCATAGCTTATCCATTTCGGGTTTTGTCGCATGTTAAATTTTTATTGTTTGCTTTCGAAAATGTTTCATTTATAATGCTTACGAGTTAGGTTTATTTTGTTTTTGTTTTCTTTTCGTTTTTTAAAGTTTAACAGAAATCGAGTTTCAGAGTTCGAGCTCAAGAATTAGTTTTTCATCTGAAGTAATCTTAATTAAGTTACAAATCAGTGTATAAATATATATATATATATGTATAATATATAGTATATCGGAGTAGTAATTTAATTAATAATAAGTATATTTGTTGTTGTTGTTGTTATTGTATATATATATAAGTATAAATATTTCAAGAACTATGAATATAATATAATATTAGAATTATATTATATGTAAATGCCTGCTTATTGATGTACTCACAAAAGAAAGTGACCAAAAACAAGAAATAGTCCAAAAATAAGGTAAAGAAATAACTGAAAAATAGGAAAGACTATCTATTGTTAGTTATATAGTTTATTATCTGTAGCATAGTTGACTACGTATATTAATTGTTGTTGTTCTTATGTAATTTATGTCCTTTACATAGAGACAGCAACTGCTGTCATAAATGCTTTCAATTGGCTAGTGTTAAGCTTATTATACTTAATATATACTTATTATCATTTCTTATGGCTAGTTAGAAAGAGAGAGAGAGGAAGAGAAGGAGAGAGAGAGATAGCGCGATTACACACTTTTTTTCGTAGGGCAAGGACTAAAGACGAAATCAAAGAATTTCAGAATTTCATAGATTTTAAATAAGATTTTCTTTTCGATTCTTAATTTGTTTTATTTTTCAAGTTTATCTACTGAACACAACGCAAGTTTTTATTGCTCTTAACGTATTTCATACGTAAATACATACACACACGCTCACCAATGAACTAGTTCCGATTTGGGGATGAGCGTGCACAACTACTAGATGTATATATATGTATATATACCATATACAAGACAAAAATTAGAGTAACTCCAGTTAATTTTAGTTTTGATTAGACTACTATATAGGCTGTAACAAACATGTTGGGTTTTACTTTCTTTAAGAAAAAATTCTATTCGAAAAAAGTCGAAAAAGTTTCAATTTTGCAAGCCGAACCATTTTTTGGTATTTTTTCAAGTTTGTTTTTTTTCGCGAACTACCATAATAAAAAGTTTGAAGACGAATCAAGTTTTTCTTTTCATATAATAAAAAAGCACCTAGATACATGTATATATATTAGTATATATATATATGGTATATAGATGTATATAAGTAGGTTTTTAGTTTCAAGTATAGTTTATAGATGTATATAAGAACTTCTTTTGGTTTTTGTTTTTTGTTTTGTATATAATATTTGCATAGACACATTTTGAATGCTTCTTCGTTTCGTTTCATTTCGATTCAAATCTTTTTGTTTTTTTTTTTTTTTTTTTTTTAATTGCAACCAAATGCTGTGTTAAACACATTGCCAGATGTTAATACATAATATATACCCAGTTTACCAAGACATTTCCATATGTTCTATATATATATATATATATATATATATATATATATATATATATATATGTAGTATATATATATATATATATATATATATATCATAATACATTCAACATTCGTTTCATTTACAATCCATTTCTGTTGGATTTGCATATAAATTTCATCTTCACATATAATTGACCTTCATTTCTAATCACACGCGCTAGTACCTTAATGGGTAATACGAGTACTGGTATATATATATATATATATAGGTATATAGGTATATATGTAGGTATATAGTTCATGAACTAAATCGTAAACAAAACACGATTGGGCTTTTAAAGTAATTGAGAGACACAATCTAGTATGCAAATAGGTTCATTTAGTTTAGGTAATTTGCTAGTTGTTAGGTAGTTAGTAGGTTGATTATAGAGGTCCTTGCATATAGGGCTTGCTTGGGTTGGCTAAAACTGGAAGGGGGTCTGGGCTGGAAGAGAAGGTAGCTCTTACTCTTTACTATGCAAAGTTCACTTATACATTCACATATACATACGTTAGTTATACATGTATTTAGGTATTTTTCCTTTCTATGCTATGCCTCAAAGAGCGAGAGCGAGTTGCACTAACAATTTTTGTTCTAAGACTAGGTTTGAGTACTTTATAGGTATTTTCATTCATTACTTTTTCATAATAACTTTTGAAGCTTCATCATTTCTAGGTTTTATATTTTTCTTATCAGGGAGTATACCAAATAAAGTAAAGTAAATCTTCTCTCTTAATATTCATTTATAACTATATATATTTTCTTTATATATATATATATATTGTATAAATGGTTTACATTTTTTCTGGTTTTCTTTTCTTTTTCATGAGTAAATATCATTTAGTTTCACTTTCTTTTTGTTGTTCTTGTTTATTTACAGTCTTTTACTTTTGAGAGTCAAGAGCAAAGTGGTTCAAATTTCAAACAAATTGTTTTTTTTTATTTTTATTTTTATAAATATAAACTTTGCTTGCTTCTTTTTGGTTTCTTTAACAATTTTCTTTACTGAAAAGTTGCCCTGAGTGCTCTATGCATAACTTAACAAAATACTAACAGAAATACTAAAATATATACTAAGAAGCTAAATTGAAAAGGTTTTCATTTGGATTTTTTAAATAAACAAAAAACAATATTAAAATATACTAAAACTTTTTCTGTTTTCCAAAATGTATTTTGATTAATTTTTATAAATTTATTAAATAATTAAAATAATAATTAAATTAAATAAATTTATAAATGTTTTTTTTTTAGCTCTTTTCACTTTAAGTTCTCTTTGCTAAAAATAAATACTAAAAATAAAAGAGCTAAGCTAACTTTAAACAAATTTTAAATGAATAGTTTTACAGCTCTTTAGGTATTTTTTAATTATTTTTTTTTTTTTATTATTCTAAATCTTTTTTCGCTACTTTAAAATGGCACATGAAACAAAAGTTCGGCTGCTGTCGCTGCGTCTTCTTACGCTGATGAACTTTTGCTTAGGCTATAACTAATGCTTAAGTCATATTTATATATATATCTATGTGGTATATATATGTATATTGTATGTGTAATACTTGGTGTTTTTTTATTTTTTGGTATTTCTTTTTATGTTTTAGTTCTAAACGCTTCGAGAACCGTAGACTGCAAATGTCGGGGGCTTTTTAGTTAATAGGGGGGAGCGTTGGGGGAAAAGCGTAAAATGCATCATTTAGTTTATAAAATTTCGTTTCGCAATATATACATATATGCATACAAATTGTATATATAGATATATGTATATATATATGTATATATAAAGTTCAGATTGAGTTGTTCTTCAGATTGCGTTTTTTTTTGGTTTTTATTTTTTGATGGGCATGTATGCGATAGTTTTGAATGTGGCTGTTGTAACGAGTAGTAACGAGTCGATAGCATCGATTAGTATCGATGGGTATCGTTAAGTATCTAGGAATCTAGGGATAGCGTGTCTACGTCAAATTTAAAACTTACTTGTCGCTTATGCTCTTGCGGCAGTTTCGGATAATCTAAGTCTAGTTTCGAATATGGCAAATGATGTAGATGATGATGATGTTGTTGCTGTTGTTGTTGTTGTTGTTGTTGGAGCTGCTGCTGATGGCTTTGGTGGTGATGGTGGTTATGATGGTTGTGGTTGTGGTGGTGGTGCGTGTGCGGATATGACGAAGCATGCAGTCCGATCGGTAGATGGTGTTGTTGTTGTTGTTGTAGTGAATGTAGATGCGAATGCGGATGCGAATGCGAATGCTGCAGCGAATCGTAGCCAGCGCCAAGGACATCTCGAGCACTGCTCGCTAGCGTACCGCCAAATGGGCCGCTCGTATTTGCCAACGCTGCCAGCGGATGGGTTTGCAGGTGATTCTGGTGCGAATGCACATGATACTGATACTGCGGATTCATCTGCTGTTGCACCGAGGCCTGTATGTGTGACTGTGGCTGTTGCGATTGTTGTTGTGCTTGTTGTTGTTGCTGCGCGCCTGCGAATTGCTGTTGCAAATTGTATGATAGCGACGAGCTGGCCGGCGGTGGCATCGAATGCTGCTGCTGCTGTTGATAATACTGCGAAATGGCGGGATTTGAGGCATGCAGTGAGTGTGACATGAGACGCTGCTGCGCAAGAGCCGCCGACGATGACGGGCCCAGGCCCATGCCTAGGCCCAAACTGGAGCCTAGGCCCAGGCCCAAGCCTATGCCATAGCCCCCCAAATCACTCTGATAGGGGTTCGCATAGCCTGTTGTGCCGTACTTGCAGCTGGCTGTTGTTGGATAGCCAGCCATAAGATTCGATACGGAATAGGCGGGACGTAAGCGCGCAGCTGCCGCAGCGGCACTTTGCGCTGCCGTCAGCTGCGTCGGCTGCGTTTGCGGCTGGAAGTACATGTTCGGTTGGGATGAGAAGCTCGTCGACATTTGCAGCAGGTTATCGTTTAAATATGACGTCGGCGACGTTGTGTCGCCCGGATGCAGCGTTGGATAGCTAGAGACCACACGACCGGACAGCGGTGTTGTTACCAACGTCGGTTGGCCCAGCTGCCTGGCCTGGTGGCTCAGGTTTAAGATTTGTGATGAACGCGATATCGATTTGTGTGCCTCATTCAGCAAATTGACAATGTTCGACGAGCTTGTCTGTTGCAAAGGCGGCGCCGGATAACCATAAATATCGTTATACATTGTCGCCGATGGCAGACCGGCAATGCTATAGCGTCGTCGGCGTATGGGCGACGTGGTTTGTCCATAGAACTGTGCGGCGGCGGCGGCAGCGGCTGCAGCGGCTGCGGCTGCTGCTGGATCATATAGGTAGCCGGTCGAGCTCGATGGACCGTAGAGATCATAGCCAGCATTGCTGTAGCCCAAGTGACCGTTCAATGTCGATGCTGTTGGCAAATAACCAGAGCCGGGACCTAAATTTCCGTAATATTGTCCAATGATATCTGGTAATGGGGGGCTGCTTCCGCTGATGCCCGAGTAGTTATTGTACATCTGAAATGGGCGATTGCGAGATTTTTTGTTGTTGTTGTTGTTGATGTTTTTTTGGAGTTTGTTGTTGGTTTTTTGTTTGTTTCTTTGTTTATTGTTGTTGTTGTAGTTGTTGTTGTTGTGCTTGATTTCTCTTTTCTAACTGTAACTGTAACGTTTTGTGTTTGTTTTGTTGTTGTTGATTTTGGTTTTATTGGAAATTTTTATGATTTGGTATTTTGTTTATATTAGTTAAAAGTATTTTTTTTATTATTTATTATTAATAGTATTATTGTTTAACGTTTTTATTGTAATTTTTTATTATAGAAATATTTCGTTTTTTTTTATTATTTATTTTCTCAAGATTTAGTATATATAAATTTTACTTTATTTTATTTAAAATTTAAGTTTTTAATTTGGTATTTTATTATGCTTAAATATTTTTGGTTTGTTTTTTTTTACTATTATAATATATATTTTATATTTCTATAGTCTTATTTGTTGTGTATTTTGGTTTATGGTATCTATTATGTTATAGTATTTTTGTTGTATATAAATTTGTTGGTATATATTTGTTGTGATTCTCAGCGTTTTATTATTATTTTTCATATAGTTTAAAAATTTGTTGGTATGTTTTGTTGATATTTTAATAATCGTTAAGGCGTGTTTTTCTCATAAGTTCTCTACAAATTAGGCACTTGTTTTATTTTTTTATATAGTCATATATATCTAGAATAGTATTTAAAATATATATTATATATATAGATAGATAGTAACAATTCGTTTTGTACATTTTTTATTGTCAAACATTTTTGCAACCAAAGCGATTTTTGCCCGAACACTTACGGACTATTTTGGCCCCATATATATATAGAGATATATCTGTGTATATATATATATATATATATATATAAATATATATACATAAATATATAATTTGTGATTTTCTCTGATTTTTTGTTGTTTTTCTACAAGTTTACTTAATTCAACACTTTTTGCGCTTAATTTACAATAAGGTTTTGTAATAGCATTAATTTTTCAGTAAGTTTAGTATTTAAAAAAGTATTTTTTCGGCATATTTTCTAAATGAATTCTCTTTAAGTTTAGTTGAGCTTTACTTAAATTTTTAAAAGACTTTCTGCAGGTATTTTTTAAAAGTTATTTTTGGTATTTTTTTTTGGCGAACTGCACCTAAAAGTTCAACAAGGTTTTTGTTGTTTGTATAGATAGAGTGTGTGTGTGTGAGTGTGTTTGAGGGCGGCGTATTGAGGGGGGCGAGGCGGGGCAATATGAAAAGTGTGTCACATTTTGTGTGTGTGAGATAGATAGAGAGAGAGAGAGAGAGACAGAGCAAGAGAGCAAGACAGAGAGAGAGAGAGCCTGGAGGCTGGTTTGCTGTAGGTGTATAGAGTATCTGAGTGTGTGTATGCCACACGTTTGCCACGAGCATTACGTCCCTTTTTAGTGGGCGTGTGCGTGTGTCTCTGTGTGTGTGGCCGCTGTTGATTCAATTTGTTGTTGGGGTTTATTTTTGTATGAATATTGCGTATACGACATGTTTGACGTGGCAGACAAATGCGCTTGGATTCTGATTTCGTTTTTCTTATTTTTTTTTTTTTGGTATTTATTCTTATTTTTTTTGTGGTATATATATATACAGATATATATATATATATATATTTTAATTTTTTTCATGTTGGTTTATTCTTGTACGCAGGAAAGAAACATAAATTACTTATAACAATATATAGTTCAGATGCATTATAGAAATAACGTGCAAAAGTATATTGTAAACAATTGTTTCTGTATGTATGTAGCACTATATATATGTATATATATATATATATATATATATATATATATATATATATATATATATACATATATGCATGTGTATATGTATATGTATGTAAATAGGTATTGTTATGTGAAAAAAAAACAAGATATATATATACATATAGGTATATATAGTATATATTTGAGTAGGTTGAGTTGTTTGTTTAACAGACAGAGTGAGTGTGACAAAGACAGAGAGAGAGATAGTTAGAGAGAGATAGAGACAGCAAGAGTGTGAGTGTAAGAGAGTTGTTGTTCTTAAGAAACTTTTGTAGCTTGTGTGAGTGTGCGAGAACCCAACGAGTGTGTGTGTGTGTGTGTAAGTGTTTCTCTGTGTGTTTCTCTGTGTATTGTGGTCTGTTTCAAATAACAATTTGTTGTACAATTTGTATTGCATATTTACAAAAAAAAAAAAAAACAAAAAGAAACTCAAAAATAAAATAAAATATATATATATTATTTCGTAAGGGTAGTTTGAAGAAGGGGGGTTAGAAGTGTGGTTTAGACAGCGGTTAGACGTCTTTGTTGTTATTGTTGTTTGATAAGCAAAGTAACGCAATAAAAACAACAAACTTGAGTAAATGTTATATATAATTAATCATATATATTTATATATATATATATAACATATATATATATAGAGAGCGAGACAGAGAGAGAGAGAGAGAGATAGAGAGAGAAAGTGTTTATATAATCGTATATATATATGTATATATAGCTATATATGTATATATATATATATAGATAATGTTAGAATAGGTACCTATTTGGAGTATAGTATATATACACGTCATAATTGTTTTATCATTTTATCGTCAAAGAGATTTGTCAGTGAATATCTTGCCTATATATATATATTAATATAACTCGTTTTTCCTTTCCTCTAGCTTTTGACTTTTTTTCTTATTTTTGTTTTTTTTTTTAAGGTGCGAAAATTATTACAAAAGCATATTGTAAATAGTTGCATTCGGTTTTGTTTTTTTTTTAAATTCGTTTTCAAATTTTTGTTTTCATTTTTTTTTTTTTTGTTTTTGCTTCGTTTTGTGTTTGCTTTTAGAACAACAACAAAATATGTGTGTTTTTTGTTTCTTTTTCAGTTTTTATAGTTGATGTTTTAAATTGAAAATTTGTTCAATTCTGGAAACAAATGCGTTCAATATTTATTATGTTTCTTAATTTTTTTTTCATTTCTTTGTTTTAGTTTTTTTTTTTTGGTATATATAAAAAAGCCAATTATTGGAGCCATTACAATCGATAAGTTTCGTGAAAAAATCTGTATCTTTTGGCAATAAAATGACAAAAGAATTATACTTGTATGCTATATAAATAAATTACAGTTCACTAATTTGTTTTTGTATTTTTTTTCATTTAAATAATTTGTATGAATTTTAGTATTTAATTTTTTTATATATATATATTTTTTATATATTTTTTGGTTTTGTTTGGTTTTCTGTTTGATTATTGTTTAGATTGCTTTTTGTGTGTATTTGTGTATTTAAGTTTAGATATATATATATATATGTATATATAATATATAGAATATATGTATATATAGATATATATAAATTTGTATATATATGTTACTTTTGGTTTAGGATTAAACAGCAAGAAAAGAAATTCAAAAACGTTCCATAAAATGCTAATTCAAAATTGAAAAAAGGTTGCAAACTGTATGGGTATATATAGCTCTACGATTAGCTAAAGAACAGGAAGAAAAGTTTGAAGTATATAAAAATAAATGAAGATGCAATTCAATATTATCCAAAAAGCATTTTTAAAGCAACATATTTCTGTGATACTTGTTCAATTGTATAATACAATTTGTTATGTGCAGTTTTCTTACGAACATAATAAAAATATCTTGGAAGTCTTGTTACTAAAGGAATGAACCTGATAAACAATTAAAGCTTATTTGTCCGTTGAAAGATCTTTTGAAAATAATAAAATTTATTCTTCAAGTAAAAACTCAATTAAAATATTTTTTAAAAATTTCTAAATTACTTTAATATGAATCTCTAGTAATTTAAAAAAAAAAACTACACATAAAATTCTTATACAGATTCAAGTTTCTCACTTTGAACTGAACTTGAAAAATCAAATCAAAATACTTTGCCTTGGAGACCATAAAATTTGTGAAATATATTGTATATATGCAATATAAAAAGAACGAACAATATACATATATATAAGTATATATATATATAGAGAACATTTAATTTGAAACACACGACAATCAACACCAACATTTAGAACATAATTTGTTGTAAGAATATATATTTATATATATATCTATATATGTCTGTGTGTAGGTGTCTGTGTTAGGTATTAGACTAAAGGCACGTTTTAGAATTGCGAGTTTAAAGTATAAATTTAGAAATTATGCCAGCCCACACGCAGCATTAGTGGGAGAGAGAGAGAGAGAGAGAGAGAGAGGTAGGTAGGCAGGTAGAGCAGGTGAGCAAGTAAAGTGACTTGCACACTTCAAATAATGCCAAGAACCCACACAAACACACACAGGGAAAAATAAAAAGCAGCACACATACACACGCACACACACACACACCCACATGCAGCCCGAAATAACAACATTTTTGGTTACAAGGTTATTACGTATACGTCATGTGTGTCGCAATGTGTGTGTGTGTGTGTGTGCTTAACAGTAAGTGTTGTTTGTGGGCGTCTCTCTCGCTACGTGTGTGTGTGTGTATAGAGAACACAATAACGAAGTCTCACTGTTAAGGCTCAAGGGGGATGTTAGCTAGAGCGAGAAAGAGAGAGAGAGATGGAGACAGAGACAGAGAGAGAGAGAGAGGGTCGGCATACACTCTGCGGCCAGACAAGGGGGCGCTGCTTGAATACAAATGAAATGAAACACGAAGACAAAGCGAGCAAAAAATGGCAAAGCAAATGAAAAAGAAGAAGACGAAAACAGGCAGCAAAAAAAAAAAAAAGAAAACAAAAAGAAAATAAGCGAAGTAGCTAAAGGCAAGAAAGAGAGAGGGAGAGAAAGGGAGCAAAAAGAACAAAAAATGCCAAACAATAAGTGTGTTAAGTGCAAAAGTACACATGTAGTAGAGTGTATATATGCATGTATATGCGTGTGTGTGTGTGTGTGTGTGAGTCTGTGTGTGGCTCTGAGTTTTGCTATTTCCATTTGCCTGCGTGTTTGGCTCAAATCATGAAAATTAAAAATAAACACATAAAATGAGATTGTAAAACAAGGCTCAAGCAGACGCTTTTTATGACTGCCCGCCCTAATGGCCACGCCCAAGCTCTAAATATATGTATACACATAGAGATATATATACATATGTATATATATGTATGTATTACAGCTCCCTTTATATTTTGCAATTAACACAAAATAATCACGTTTCGAGCGCGTTGACAAGGCCAGACGAAATCTCATTTGACTCATGCTGCGCCCCCACTCTCACTCTCTCTCTCTCTCTCTCTCTCTATATATATATATACTATATATTATATACCCTATACCCTAATGTCACATTCTCTCAATTGTCGCATCTCACGCACGTGCGATTGCAGTTGGCTTTGTCTGTGTGGGTGTTGTGCCCCGACATGAAAGTATTTCAAGTGTTGTTTATGAAGTGCAGAGCTCATTTGGTGTGCTGGCATGCAGCAGGCTCTGGCTTTATGCGGCCTCAAATATACCCTGTAATTTGATTTGTTAACGATCTTTTTTACTTTGAACATGAATATAAAATTTATATCTCTTAAACCAATGCTTAATATAAATTTCTATTGCCTACTTCTTTGGGCTTAACAGCGCTGCTGAGCACTTAATGTTAAGTTAACATAGCACTGTTAAACTAACATTAACTCTAAGTTATGTGTTCTTTCTCTCCATAGCTAACTAATCCTTTCTATGCCTAAGCCCAACCCCAGCTAACTTTGATTCTTCACACTTTTTCTCAATTGCAGTTAACTGGTTGTTATACTGGGTATCAAGGTGTCTTATTTCATGGCAAGCTCATTTTTACAAAACACACACACACACAGACACTCACGCACACACACACACATCCACACTTCCATCCATTCAGTTGTGTCTGTCGCATTTAGAACAATTGAGGAGGGGGTTTGGCTTTTTGCTAATGAGCGGATGGTCGTACGTCACGGACGACTTGCATTGTGTTGAGCGCTGTGTGCATGTCTGCACGTTTCTCATTTTGAATAGACACACACACACACACAGACACGCTCTCTATTGGTGTGTGTGTGTGTTTGTGTGTTTGTGCCTGCTGAGCATGCACTTGAGCTCATTCGTTTATACGTTCTTTCCTTCATTTGTTAAGCCTCGATGCCAAATTTCACTAATTACGCATGCTGACCTTTAAAAGGCAAAGCCCACATACAGTTAACTGTACGCCCACACACACATACACACACGCTCGCCCACACACACACAAGCACTTTGCTGCTTATCGTTTTACGACTCGATTAGCATAAAAGTATGCTATGGTTTTTTGTTTTGCTTTTTCTACTGCCCACAAATTGAAACACAATTTATGGCCAGCCAGCAAAAACTCAACTTTAATGCTTGCACTTCTCACACGCCCCTCTCCCCACCTCCCTCCCTCCCTCCCGCTGCTGTGGCGCCATTGCGTGCACTGCAAAAAAAATATGCTCGTAAATAATTGTTAAACTCGCAATCGCCTTAAGGCAAGCCCAGAGCATGCCGCTGCTGCACATACCCTATAGTAAATATAGTATATATGGTATATATATATATATATGTTCGTGTATATGTGCTTGATAGGAAGCCGTATATACTCAAAATTCCGATTCAGCTTATGCCCTGCACCAACAGTGCACTTGAAGGTGTCTGTGGGGCAGTAGAAAGGTCAAAGTTTATAAGGTATAAAAATATATATGTTATATAGTTAATAGGCAACTAAATACCCTGTACTAAGGGGTAGTTTAGGCTGCTGAATCTTAAGTGTTGACTTGATAAGCGGCTCTCTTAGAGGGTGTCTTTTAGTCTGGCATTTCAGTTGCTCTTTGCCCAAAGGGTTGCAGCTGCCTGCTCAACCGTTACGCGCTTCGGCCCCTCTCCCCCTCTCTCTCTCTCTCTCTCTCTCTCTCTCTCTCTCTCTCTCTCTCTCTCTCTCTCTCCCTTCCACTCTACCATGCTTCCGCTCTCTTTCAACGCGCCGCATATATTATGCAGGCGTTGCTGCGTTTGCTTTTTTTTGTTATTTGATTGAAGGGCAATTAATAGATGGACAGGGGCAGGGGCAGGGGCAGGGGCAGGTTGAACTATGCGTGAGTTAGGGTCGCTTATGTTTAGTGAAAGAGACAGAGATAGGGACAGAGATAGTGATAGAGTGAAGTGTATTTGTTGTTGGGTTAGTTTTTGCAGTTGCCAGTTGTTGATAGACTGTGATATGCATATGCAAGTCGATTTGATTTGTAATGATGTAATGATGACAAAACCGGTTTGATGAACTGAATGCAGTGTAGAGCAGGAGCTGGGGGCGTACATATGTATATGTGTGCGTGTATGTCGGTGTGGTGCCTGTCTGTTAGCTTGATGTGGCTGACATTTGGTTTTGTTTTGATTTGTTGTTACTTTGAATTGAAGTTGATTGATGGATTGATGAATTGATTGCTTGATCGACTGACTGACTGACTGACTGACTGATTGAGCGCATTTTGATTGTTGTCATTGTTGTTGTTGCTGTTGCTGTTGTTGCAGTCAACTACAATACCTTATAGTAGACATAGGCATTGTCCATAGGTTTGTGGCTTTGCTCTGTGTCGCTGTTGCTAAATGCCTCAACTTTAAAATGTTGCAATTGTTGTTGCTGTTGTTGTTGTTCTCGGTTTCGTTGTTGTTGTTGTTGTTGCTGTGGTTGCTGCTGCCGCTGCTATGCAAAATTGTGCTGCAGCTGCAGTTCGTTGTACTGAGTCGGCCGCGGCTTGAGGCCTTATTGCTATTTATGTAATTTGAGTTGGCTTCCAAGTTGTCTATGTGTGTGTGTGTGCGTATGTGTGTGTGTATGTTTTAGTAATACAATAATAAACCGCTAGCTGTGACTTCCTAGTTACTGCTGTCGGCTGCCTTTGCCGTTGTTGCTGTCTGCCAGACGCCGTTTCCTGCTTCTTAGCTGTCTGCTTAATGTAAATTTGCTGCTCGCACACACACACACATGCACACACGCATAAACAGGCACTTTCGTATATATATATATATATATGTGTGTGTGTGTGTATATATATGTTATAAAAATACAGAACAAGACGTTGGGCGACGACGCCGACGTTGGCTGCGACGTCAGTTGCTGCTGCTGCTGCTTGGTTTGTTGTGTCGTTGTTGTTGTTGTTGCTAGCTAATGTTGCTGCTGCTGTGACTTCCTAGTCGCAGATTTCCTTCTTTTTTTTGGCAAAATTTTATTGATTTTTTGCAGAGGCTGACTTTTTGCTATGGCAAATGCGCTTTTCCTCTGCTTACTTTACTATTATTATTTATTTTTATTTATTTTTATTTTATTTTTATATATATTTGTATTTATTTTGTAACTTTCTTTCACTCTCTCACACACACACACACAGTGGTAGTTTTAATATATACAGGCTAAAGGCACAATTTGAAATGCTTTACATCCTTTTGAAGGATTTTTCTCGCTGCTGCTGCGTTTGCTTTCTCTTTCTTTCTTTCTTTCTTTTTTTTTCGCTCAATGATTCGCGCTCTTTCAGCGTTTGCACTTTTTTCTTTTAAATAATTATACACATATATATATATTTTGTGTATATTTTATATATATATTTTATTTTTCTTTTATTTCATTGAACTTTTGGTCACAATTTCCGTTCGCGTCGCGCTCTTTGTATTCTTTTAGCTTTTCTGCTTTTCTATTTTTGCTTTCCACACTTCGATCCGTGTCTCGTGTTTTGTTAGCTGAAACGTTGCGTATACAACTAAAGGCGCCTGCGAAGCTTTCGCGACCACGAGGCCAGCGACCATTGAGACAATTTGGCAGCAGCAGCCGCAGCCGCAGTCGCAGCGGCAGCAGCAGTGGCAGCAGCGGCAAAGCTTCGTTTGAGCTATCTCAAATTCGGCTCAGCTTCGGTTTAGCTCAAACGCTGCGAAAAAAAGAACAACAATAAAGTCGAGGCGTCATGTGGTTGGCTGCATTCGTGTGACGTCGTCTCGTGCGCGCACTCTCGGCACTCGGCACAGTCGGGACAGTCGGCATTTTGTCACTCGGCTGAAGCTTTACAACTTTTGGCTCGGCTGCTAGCGCACAGGCGAAAAGCTTTTACGTTTTACGCTCAAAAGTTGTGGGACACGCGGTCGCGCTGCTTTTGCCGTTTTATTGATTGGCGTCGGCGTCGTGAGCTGACTTCTCGTGCTTAGCATTTCGCTAAGCAGCCAAATACAAGTTTTTCGTGATTTACCGTTAGGCCTGCAGTGGCAGCTGCAGCTGCTGCCGCAGCGGCTGACAGAGGCTGCTGCATTTGATGTGCGCAGCAGCAGCAGCGCCTGCGTCTGACATGAATGCAGCTCTGCAGTCGACGTCGTCGTCGCCGTCGTCGTTCAGCAGCTGTTTATGTGCCGTTGCAAATGAAAGCGCAAGTGAGACGTCCTTTCGATTAGTCCTTGCAACACGTACCGAAAATTCTATGTCGATGGCTTTTTTTAGCTTTATTATCTGCCAAAGCAGCAATGCGCTCAAAAGTAGGCAACTCTATTTATATATGCATTTTGCATGCGGGAACCGACGCTGGGTAAATATGTTGATGATTGCGGACAATTAGATATCCTTTGTGTATTAGTGAGGGCATTGTGGATATATATATATTATATAGATTATTCGACTATTAAATGCCCTCTTAGGGCGATCAATCTTTGATAAGCAGTGAAATAAAGCGCTTTATCTATCAGATATTCATTAGCAATCCTAAGATATAGTATACCATATGCTGGCCAAAATATAAAGGGCTTTATGGAGGAATTGTTCTATTTTATTCTGAATTCTTCTTGATTTCTTCTCTAGTTTTACACTCTCAGTTTCTTGAGCTGATTTCGTATAAATTCTATATATGCTCTAAGAGCTATTGTGGTTGATATACATATATATTTACATGTATTTCATACAATATAATTATATATTTATTATTTATTATATATACATATAAACTATTCCCTCTCATACTAAAATATTTATCATAATTTGCCCCTTTAGCTCAGGTAAAGTCCTATATTCTCACTGCTGTTCATATATTAAAGTTTAAATTGAATTTCAACTAACTCTATTCTTAGCGTCCTAGTTTAGCTTATTAGTTTAGTGTGCACATGTGTCTATACATATATATATATATATCTGTATAGGTATGTATCCGTGAGTGTGTATTTGTATTAGGTTATGCACTGGCACACAAAGCACTAACCGCAATCACTAGGACAACATCCGCACAACTGCAGCAAACGCAATGCATTCCATTAGCAAGAGAGACAGACAGAGGGAGAGAGAGAGAGAGAGAGAGAGAGAGGGAGAGAGAGAGGGTGGGGGAGAGCAGAGGTCTGCCTGTGTGTTTGTTCATATAAAATTGAAATGCAATTGCATGTAAATCGATAAATCAATTTAGAGTCTGACATTTCGAGTGGCGAGTGGAGGGCGGCACGACCAATGATGAGGCTGTGCATAAAAGGATGCGCAGGATATGCCACTGCCCAGCCGACTGTCTGCCTGTTTGTCTGTCTGTCTGTCTGTGTGGGTGTGCGTTAACTTTTGTTTGTCACTGTGCCAGTTAGTGGGCTGCTGCTGCTGCTGCTGCTGTCGTTGTTTACTGCGCATTTCCGTTTCCGGCTTTATTCATTTCATTTGCAAGCAGCAACTCGAAGTAAATGTATTTCGCAGCTGGTAATTGCGGCTCAACGACAAGCACCCCTCCCTCTCTCTCTCTCCCGCTCTCTCTCTCGTTTAGTTTTTGACAGCAAAATGAATTTGAATTTTTTCTCTGCGTCAAGCCGCGTAATTATTTTATGCCCTCTGGCCAAACAAGGCGCCCAGGCTATGCCAGAGGCACGGCCAGAGGAGCAGCCACAGCTCCGGCGCCTTGTCCTGCCACAATACACCAAGAGTTGAGGCAAACGTTTCATGTTTATAAACGAGCTACAACCACACACACCACCTACCCACACATACACAAACAGCCACCTCCATGCCCATTATTATTTATGCGTATGCATGGACTTGTGCCCACACCCACTTCTCGAACTTCCGCCCTCGCCCCCCGCTTGCTGCTTGCTAATTAAAATTCAGGCATTGGCATCGCTTTGCATAGCTACGTAATTTGCTTTGGCCAGGGCCAAACAGCATGAATATTTGAATGTGACTGCCATTCATCGACAGTTTAGGCCAACTACGTGCAACTATGCCAGGTGGCTGGCTGTTGCTGCTGTTGGGGGGGAGGTTGATGGTCGGGTGTGGGTGGGGTTTGGCGGTTCGTTGTGGGTTGGTGCAGTGGTTGGCTTGGTTTTTGCTTCGTGGACTAATGTCTTTTGAGCTATGTTTGGATAATGTTGGCTAAGGCGCTAGCAACAGAGAGAGGGAGAGAGAGAGAGACAGAGGAAGAGAGGGAAAGAGAGAGGGATTGAAATAGCGGAGAACAAAAGCAAATAGGCGTGTTTGCAATCGGGTGTAGCCGACTGCGAAAATACTCATTCACGATCAAAGGTAATACGTTGAGATATACCAAATTTGGTAGCCTTTTCGAGGGCTGCTCAGAGAGTTGTGGAAGTGGCAGTGAAACCTCAAATTAGGTTCATCTCTAAAGGGTTTCAATTCAATCAATTATACCTTTCCTTTCTTATTAAAGAAGTGGGATCTTCAATAGGCGATATTCTTCATCTCGAATTTTTCAATAAAACCAATCTACCCCATCGTGAACGAGCATTGTCTAAAACAGGGTATTAAAACAACAACAACTCACCCTCACCCCCTGCTCCTCCTGAGCGTATTTCTTGATTTCACGCTCCAAATCAAGCTGTTGTTGTTGGCCCAGAGAAATTGAGAAATTGAGAATTTTTTTTGTGTATTTTGTAGTTCAGATGTTTGCCTGCTCCAGAGGGCGAATGTATGCCACAGACAGAGTGGCGCCAGTTGAATGTCCATAAATGTAGTTAATATCAAATTCACACACACACACACACACATACTCAGAGAGAGAATAGCTAAAATATGCGTGCGCTTAAGTTATGTAAGGTTCCTGCCAAATGGAACAACTCGAGCGCAAAGCTTGGAACTACTCGTAGCTCGTAACTATGTATGAGGTGGTTTTACAGATGAGCTGAGCATAGGTTTAGGTATTCAAATATGTAAGATAATGCCTAAAGATAATAAGCCGGATCTGTAAAAGTTTTATTTGCTATATGAAAAAGACTTATAAATGAGTTTCGATTTAGCTGCTGCCATGAAAGGCTTATAGAAATTGTTATCTACAAGTCTAATTTACTAAAGTTAGTTAGTTTTTAGAATAAAACTAGAACTTAGAAAAATATTTTTAAGAGTAAGAATCTTGATGGTGGAATGAGAATTGGAAGTATTTTAACTTAAAGATATTTTGAAATGTATAGAAATGTATAGAAATAATAGACGAGTTATAGATAGTTGGTATAAGATATGTTTATGGATGGATAGAATACAGATTATGGACATTAGATATATGAAAACCAGAGCTTGCAAATAACAGTTGAGCGTTTTTTCGTCACGCTCAAAGTCAGAGCAGGAGCGAAAAACAGAAAATATTCCGCTCTCGCTCTGAGCAAGAGCGATTTTTTCTTGTCTGAATCGGTCTTCGCATGAGGGTTGTTTTTTTGGGTTTTTTGTCTCGATCTTTATTGCTGAACATCTGTTCGTGAGCGGAAAATTATTTGTTCGCGAGCTGAGCCTCAGCAAGTGAGCAAATGACCGAAAAAGTCAATTCAAAAGGTCTTTTGGCACTCTTACATTAATTTGCCTTGTTGGAAAAAAATGATTTTTTTTGGTATTAAGATGTTATTTAACTAGTACTAAACTTATACTGCCTATTGTTAAGTTAAATAACTAATTATAAATTTAAATTGTCTGCGCTTATTGAACTTCTCCGTTCATTTAATATGAAATGTAGGGCTAAAAATGAGTTTCTACCTGTGCAAGCGCATTTAAATGTGGAAATTTAAGCTTGACATCATTAAAAAATTAAATATTTAGTAAATGTAATATACAAACTTACGACGCAAGAATATTTTGCGTACTTTGATTAATACCATACACAAAGTACGTTTGCATCGCACATGAACATGCATCAGTCGCTCAAAGACCTTTTTCTTAATTCTACTCAAGCGTTCGCTCGCGGTCTGACCGAAACAAATGAGAAACGAAAAAAACGGTTGTAGTCCGAGCGCGAGCGAACTGAACGAAGACCCTTTGTTTTCGCTCGCTCGCTCGTCAAATACTCAGTGAAAACTGTTATTCGAAGACCACGCAAAATGCTCAACTGTTATTTGCGAGCTCTGATGAAAACTGAACAGACTATAGATATTATAGACAATAGATATTTTTTCATCATAAAAGATACATTTTCTTCATTCTCATATTCATATTCGTATTCATAAGCCTATTAATCTCCTGTTATATAAGAAACCCTTACTTTCTACCTGGCCCACTTAAAGTCGTCTCCTGCGAATCAATTTGCTTGTGCTTCGGATAAGCAACGCAAAGTTTGTCGTTTGCTTATCCCCGTTTACTTGGCTCACTTTTTGTTGTTTATTAAGTATTCGCAACACTTGATGCATATGCAAGCAGCGCATTAAAGTTCTTACAGCCTTGGCCAAGAGCTGTGCATCAAACTTTTTGCACTAGATAAGAACTATTAATTAAAGTTGACATAGGCTTCTCTTTCCCTTTTTTTGTGTTAGGCTGAAAAGGCTGAACATGTGCCTATAGCAAATGCAATTGGAATCGAGACAACAGCAACGGCAACAGTAGCAACATCAAAAGCAAAAACTGACCTCGACCCAGCTAACGGCGCTGATTGCTCGCTTTTGCCGCTGTTGCACGCGTCGTATACGCAACGTCAACTTTTTTAATTGCTCGCCCACTCGTTCGACATCAAAATCAAAAAAAAAAAAAAAAAAAAAACGCCAAACACCCAGAAAAACTACAGCGCCATTTTGTAGGATTTTCCTAGATCTTTTTTTCTGTTTTCCGTTTTTTGACTGTGTTGGGCAAGTGCAATCGCAATAATCTGTTTATCTTTGGCAACGTTTTTAGCTAGATTAAACAAGTCCGAATGTGGGGTATACAGGATTGAAGAATAAAGAATTGAGGTTCTGTTGATATCGATATATATCGATTGCTGTTGACAATAGATATTCTCGCCAACTACTGGATAACTTCTAGTCAAGTACTCTCAGCTAGAGCACTCCAGTATTTTTCAGTCTGTCCTCGATTTGTTGTCATTATTGTTTTCAACTGAGGACTTTTAATTACAAATGTCTCTGGTTATTTCCCTCGTTTTTTGGTGTTGGCAAAGAAAAAATATATACCAAAACCGGAGACAAATTCATTTCGGGCAACGTCAAATGCCGCCCCAAGGCGTGGCCGACTTTCAATAGCTTTTCGTTATTGTATTTTATTCTCACAAAAAGAAAAAAAAATATATATATATATATATATATATATATATATATATATATATATATATATATGTATATATATAGATAGATAGATGTATATATATACGTATATATACAATTGAAATAGTTTGAATGCTCGCATTCAGGCTTCCAGTTGATGCGTGAATAAAATGCGAATAAATTGCCAAGTGGGCAGCTAGCCAAGAGCGTTGGAAATGGTTCGAATGTGGAGCTGACTTAAATAAGTAGCATATCATATGGCATCAAGGTTATATATATATATATTTGTAAGTGTGTATGTGTGTGTGTGTGCTTGCTGTGCAGGCCTTTTATACGGTCCGACGCTTTTGTTGACATGCCCTGGACTATGGCTAGCCTTTATGTGTGAACTAGGACGCACAGGCCGAAGTGGGGGGAATGAGAGAGTGTCTGTCTTTTAATACATGGCATTATGTATACGCATGTTATCTATGGCCTGGCATGCGAGTAATTATAGAGTGTGTGTGCGTATGTATGTGTGTGTGTGTGTGTGTGTGTATAATAAGCAGCTGCCCCGTTTGGCGCGTCCTTGGGGACAGATGAGTCAGAAATTGTTGTCAAACTGGTTAGGGCAAATTTTCAGTTAGATTTCCCATGAGAGGCTCCTCCACACAGCTATCCCAAAGTGGGGACTAGACAACTAGCCTCCCGCTGCGCCAACATAGTTTGAGCTCCTTTTTTTCTGTTTGTTAGTATACTCTGTATATCAGATTTTATGGAGCTCTTTATATAAATCACACAGTTTGGGCTTTTGCATAGCTTGCGTGCAGTAAAATGATGCACTCAAGTGATTTAAAGGTTTATGCACGCAGTTTGTGCTATGGGCTTACCCTGTATTGTCATAGCTTAAGTTTTGTATGCCCTGCATAAAAGTTATATATGATTTCTACTAACTAAGGGATTACAGGGTATATGCTAGTGGGGAATTCTACATTTGGCTGTGTGTGTACACATGCTTGGCTTATAGAAACTGAGGGTGTTTAAGAGGAAACCCAAAAGAGCTATATACTATCAATTCAAAGCGCTACAGGGTATCTGCTAGTCAGACAGTCGCTATTTTGTCGTGTATACAAACTTGCCTCAATAGATACATCGTTTAAGATATGATTATCTCATTTAATCTATATATTTAAGCTTCCCTCATATTTACAGAGTATCTAGTAGTCGATAACTGCATGTTTCTTTCCTTTTTAGGGTGTCAATAAGTATGAAATATGATGCAAATCGAATGCACTTTGCTTGTTGCAAAACTGTGCTAGCAATAAGTGCCATAAAAACAGGGTCAACACGGGTGGGGGATAAATGGAAGAAATAGAGAAACTTATGGGCGACATAATGCCGAGGGTATTGTCAAAAACAATGGCAACTGTCTGTGAGATGTACAAAAAATGTATGCAACAAATTGAATTTTATTGCTTGCCCCACATTAAGTTGGGAAAGAAACAGAGAGAGAGAGAGAGAGGGTGAGGGAAAGAGAGAGAGGAAAAGGGGATAGGGAATTATCAGATACAAAAGACATTGCAACTGATGAAATGACTAACAATGAGTGAGTGTAAGTGTATGTGTATATATATATGTGTTTGTATATATATATGTGAGTGTATTAAAGAACGTTTATAGCTGACTCATTTGCAATACGTACAGTGTTTTATCTCTTTGGCATGGGAACAAAATGAAAAACGTTTCAAATTAATTAAACAACAACAAGAAACTAGCTAGCAAAAACAAGTCAAAACGATACAGAGAGAGAGAGAAACAGATATATCAAAAGAGGGAGAGAGAGAGAGTGTGTGTGTGTGTCTGTGTCTGTGTGTGTGTGTGTGTATCTTTGGCATGTTCATAAAAAACTCGTAAACAAAATTCTACAAACAAACTGCAATGCTAAGAGTTTTTAATATTCAAGATTTAAGTTCATGTTAAATTTGTTTTAACTGGCAGTTAAGTTCGAAAGCAAAAAAAACGAAGCAAAAATTTGTTTTTTTTTTTGGTTTTCTTTTTGTTGTTTTTTTTTTTTTAATATCAATGCTAGGCACTACAATATAGAGAGCATATATGCGTGTGTGTTAGTGTTGTGTGTGTGTTTAGTATTATTTAGGTATTTTTGGTGTTTAGTATATGTAACAGTTAAACGAAAGTTAAAGCAATTGCAGTCGCAAAAGTTAGGGAAAAATTAAAAAAAAAAAATAAAAGGAAAAATTTATATAAAGAAGTTGGTATTTTTTGTATATTCTTTTGTTGTTGTGGTAACGTTAACGTTGGTATTTTTCTTTGTTTTTTTTTTTCGAAATCATTGTCACTAGAGCATTTTGTTTGCCGCAAAACGAAAGTTAGAGTTGTTTCTTTTTTCTTCTTTTTTTTTGTGTTTTGAGTTAGGCCTGGTATTTTTTTTTATCTTTTAGGCTGACTCAAGATAAGTGTGTGTAGGGTTTTTGTGGTTGGGGAATAGAGAGGGGTTCTGTCAGAGGACTTACCTGTTTTTGTGCCATCGCCTGCATTTGCTGGAACATTTGTCGTTCCTCCTCTTTGCCTGCATATGAATCCGTATAGCCCCAATTAGAGAAAGAGAAGGAGAGAGTGTGGGAGGCGGGTCTAGGACTTACCCATGCCTTTGGCTTGCAGCATTTCCAATAACTTCTTGATGCTCTCATCGCGTGCGATTAGCGTTTGCTTCTGTGTCTCCACTCGGCATTCCAGATCCTTGATGGTCTCCCTCAGGATGCTTATCTCACGCTGCAGATGATCGTTCTCCGCATAGATAGCCTCCATTTGCTGCTGCATCTCTAGGTTGGGCTGGCGCATGCGCAGACGCAACTCCTCCTCCAGCTGGCGCACGAGCATCGCTTGTTTCTACAAGTAATCGGAGTTCGTTACAGTTGATGCTCAATGATTGTCGTTGTAGTCGTTGGCCTTACCTGATTCTCAGTGCTTAACAGCTTGAGCTGATCATTGATCATACTGTACTTGGCGCTCTCCTCTTTGCGCAGCGCTCGCTCTTTCTTCAGCTCCGGCGACCAAAAGGTTTTGATGCTGTGCATCGAGCTGCCCAATTTCTGATTCGTCAGCTCAAGTTCACGCTTCAAGTTCCCCAGCTCACGCTGCAAATCCGTATTCTGATGCTGCAAATCGCCTAAGTAGGCACGATCCGATGTTGGCATGCCCGTATTATAGCCTAGTTGTTGATGAGGGGGGAAGGTGAAGTTGGTTATATGAAGGAATATTCTGAAGTCGAAGACGTATCGACGTTTTGCAGTTCTAAACATACTTCACTTATAATCATTAAATACTATTTAACTCCAATTAATTTTCTATCTATTTTCAGAGACTAAAAGGATTTCATTTGGTAAGCTCTGTCATATTATTACAAATAGTTTTTAGGAGAAAAAAAATACTGAAATTTGCATCTCATAGTTCTGCTTGTATACTGAGCCAACAAGTATTTTTTTCTATATCTATATAGACCATTTTCGGTAGAAACTTTATATTTATATTAGTAAACTTACCTCCTAGCGCACTGGGACTTTGTCGCGCTGAACGGCCGTAGAGTTCATCCTCCAGGTACAGGCCCCTCTCCAAGGATCTGTCCCTGGAGCGATCACGCGGCTCTCGTATGGGTATAAATTCACGATCATGAGGATCGACAAGTCCACCACGATCGAGCGACTGATAGCGGGTTCCTAAATAGTTAATAAGCAATAATAAACGATTAATATAGGCGATAGCTAGGCGTCAGTTGATGATGGTTTCTAGGTCGACTGCGGTTATTACTTGGGTAGTCCATGGCGTGTGACATCGGTGGTCTGCTGGCGCTACGGCTGCGATGGTGTCCCGCTCCAGCGGGACTTGTTGGCTCATCCATGTCGCGGTAGTATGGACTGCCCATTGCTGAAATTCACACAGAATTCATGACGATGATCAAATGAGGATGAGGTTTTGGGTTCGTTTTCGTTTTCGTTTTCGTATTCGATACTCTTTTTTCATTGGTTGTTTGAATGTGAATAGTAATGATAAGCAAAATCATAAATGAACTGGTTCACATGTTAAACCCAAGAGCTTGAACTAGTTTTTGTTTTATTCTTTTTTTTGGGGTGAAAACTAGTGCAGTGAGAGGATTCTCTTGTTATTTCCATTTTAGCTCTTCTTGTTGCACTAAATCTAACATTTGTGTCGCTCATACTGAATAATGCAGTTACTAAAGATGTTGAAAAAGTACGGGTTAGTAGTAAAAGAACGCAGGAAAATAAAATGGACAAAACTGCAACGAAAAATTTTTTTTTTTTTTTTGTCGTGTTGCACACAAGCTCGTGGCTAAGCTCCTCCCCCACTTGCCATATAAAATGGCTCATAAAGTAGCTACTTTGTGGACTATCCTCCATTTCTCTTGCCAACTCTCGCCCATGCTCTACCTTTAGCCACGTTGTGTGATTTGTGCAGCGCATAAACTAAACTTTTTCGCCAACCACACGAGCTGCACATTCTGCACGTACCCAAGCCAAGCTAAGCCACACGAAAACTTAATTTGTGGCTCTTTTGTTGCTGTGCCGTGTGTCCTTGCGCTTGAGTGTTGAGGTTTTAGCTTTTTAGCTATTTGATAGCTAACTATTTGGCAAATATTTCATGCGTAATAATGAATTGTGGAATTCGTATAGAAATTAACTTGTTGCTAGTATTAAAACTGTTTTTAGAATTTAGCGGTTTTATAGCTAAAATAGAATATTTATAGTGAATAATGTTGGCTGGTTAAGCAGCTGTTTCTAGCAGAATTTTAAGCTGTTGCAACTTACATTTTTCTCTTTTTTACATTTAGCCGTTTTATAGCTAAAAAATGCTATTAAATATTGAATGCGAATAATGCAGCTTTACTTTTCTGGTTTGTCTGCTAATGGCTTCAGCTTTGGCTAAATTCCCGTTTGGTTTCATTTCGGCTATCTAGCTTTTGGCTGTTCCCTTGAGCACTTTTCAAGCTAAATAACTCTTAACCAAGTTCAAAGCTGTAAATATGAATGCAAATAATGAAGAACTGTTATGGAGAGAAAACTTCTGCCTAGCATTGACTAAGAGACCCGTATTTATATATAAATTTATATATTTCCTTTAATTTATTATATCAATTGCCTAATTCCTGTGGCTCACAAAATGCTGGTATAACTCATAGCTAGCAAATATTTGCCAGCTCTGTAGTTTGACATTATTAAGTCATAAATTCTGAGAAATGAAAACTATTTATAGTGAGTTTGCAGCTCGAGCTGCAAAGGTTAATAATGGCCATCAATTTAAGCCAAGTTAAAACGCTAATTAGCAACTTTTATATTATTTAAGCATGTGTGAAAAATGATGGTCAATTAAGCAGTTTTCTATTAAATAAAGTGTCTGAAAACTATAGAAAAAACTTTGCTTGTTGAAAAGTTGGAGAGAGAGAGAAAGAGAGAGAGAGAGAGAGAGAGAGAGAGAGAGAGAGTGATGAGACGGATGTTTACAAAGTGAATGTTGAGCTGACCATAAATTGCTGCTAGTTGGAGAACTTTTGCTATGCTGTCAAGTTTTTTTCTTATGCTCGCTCAGCGAGGTGAAGGCAGAGTATATAGGTTAAGCGTCTGTTTGAAGCTGAAGCTGTATACTTTTGTATTTTTACTCTACTATATCTATATTAGATATACTCCATACTTCAATTCAGTTGCTGAACGAGTGTTATGCAGTCGTTGCCGCCTGACTGTCAAGCTTCTATCCTTTTCTTTCGCTTCTTATTACATTTATGTAAATTCACACGACATGGCTAAGCAAATGCTATAAACTGTTTGCTTGCTGAACATAACTCTAACCCAGTTGAAGGCCTTGTGAGCTTTCATGTTGGCAATGTGAACATGTTATGGCAATAAAGTGAATTTGCTTGCTGACCATAATTGTAATCCAGTTTGAGGCTTTGATTTCGTGTAACGGCTTCAGCAGGAATTAAAAATCTGATTTGTGGCTGGTGCTGATGCGGGCAACGTGGTGTGAGGCAGAAGGGTGTCGGGGCAGCTAATGCCAACTGTTGGCCATGTTCTATATTTTTTTTTCTTTCGCTAGAGTTGCCAGGTCAATGCAATTTACAAGTCGACTGCAGCTGCTGCTGCTGCTCGAGCTAATGCAATAAACAAAATTGAGTTTTTGCAAAGTTCAGTATGCAAATGCGTTTACATTTAATGCAATTCCATTTCAATTCATCGAGTGGTGTGTGTGTGTGTGTGTGAGTGTGTGTTAGATGTGTGTTTGTATGTAGTTGTTGGTTGTTACGGTACGAAATAAGTAAAAATGTTTACAGAATTTCAATTTGTTGTTTTGCAGATGCGTTAAGCGAAAACGTAAAATCAAAATGTAACATGCGCATGCGTGTGATGTTAACGACAGAAATTATAGATTTTAGTATACAATTTTCTTTTTGTTGATTAGTATTTGTTGTTTAATTAAGAACTACAAGTAGAAAAAGAAGAAGAAGTAGAAGAAGAGCACAAACTAAAAAGCATTTCATGAGATTCTTTACAAATGACAATTTGGACAAAAGGTTCGAAAAATATGCTAAAGCCAATTTCGACTTTTCTATTAAGCTGCATAAAAACGAAATTTGCATCTATAAAACTCACATTTAGTTATATATATTATTAAATTATTATTTTTTTCTCAGTGATTCATATTTTTATACATATTCAATTTTTATTTTTATATATAATAAATTTTTAAATATTTTGTATATATATATGCAAACGTTCTATATATTTATAAGTAGTTTATTGTCCCATAAATATATTTATATATAAATTTATTGTCCTATAAATATATATCATATTTTTTCTATGCATTAAATTTTCTCTATTTCGTTTTTATGCAGTCAAGAAGAAAATGTTTTTTTTTTTGCAGATAAATTTTGGAATAAGTTTTGAAAGCCAATTGAGTTCATATCAAAATATAAAACTAATTTTCGAGTTGCGCTAGCTCTCTTTCTGTTTCTCTTTCTGATTGTGGCACAAACGTGAGCAGCTGTGTTTAGTATTTGTTGTTGTTGTTGTTGTACTTCGTTTCTTTTTTTTTTTTTGCATCTTTCAGTTAGACAAATTGAGTTTTAGCTTTGAGGTGCTTAGCTACGTTTGTGCTTAGTCTTTGCCACTAATTTTAAGCATAACTATAATAGATATTCTTAGTGTTTTTTTTGGTTTTTTTGGTTTGTTTGTTCACCTAGTGGACTTCCGCGTGCGCCGTAATCCCTTGATGGTGATCGATCGACCGTTGGCAATTCCTGCAGTCGACGCACGCGACCCGGACTGCGAACACCAGAGCTATTCACTGGATTATATTCGTCGCGTGACATAATCCGCGGCTGATCCGCGGCATGCACCCACGCAGTTGTTGTTGTGTTGGTTGTTGTTGCTATTGTTGGTTGTTGTAGTTGTTGTTGTTGTTGCTGTCCTGTTGTCCTGTTAAATGCTTCGTTTGATTGGTTTTATTTGTTTTTGTCGTTTGATATGCACGTTTTGATTGGCTTTTTGTTCGTTTTATTTATTTTCTCTTTAGTTTTTTTGGTTCTATGTTAAATTCTTTCAATTGGCTGCATCTGCAAGTGTAAGAAGTGAAAGAGAACAAACATGGTACAAAATAAAGATAGAACAGAGAGAGAACATACACACACACACACACACACAGGCACATATTAAGTATACGCCTCCTCTGGCCATACATTTATTACGCATACGCCCCGGGACGCCTTTCCCAACTTTAAGCATTGAGCGTGTTTGTTTTTGCATTTAAATTAGACTACATCAACTAGCATATCCTTAACCTTTTTACCTAAATCTCAGCATCTCTAAGCGAGAGCGAGTGGCGGAGAGAAATAGAAATGTCGAGTGGCTTTTGCATTATGGCCGCTCCTGTTTGCTTTCTATGCAAATTCTTTTCATTTTTTTCCCTTCTGTTTTCTATTTAGACAAAAACAAATTGCATGCAAATTGCCACTCGACCAAGTCGCTGCCAAGAGGAGTCGCACTCAGCTGTATGTGCACACACCTGCACACGGCTAGAGCCACATATGAATGACAACGAGGGTGGCTTTAATAAACAATTTCGCTTAGCTATTCGTATTCAATAAGCTGGAGGTTTCTTCCGTATGGATAATAAGCTCACTTAGCGTCGGATTTATTGATATCTGAACTAGATTATGTGTATAAATAAATATATATAGCTAAGCTTTCGTAATTTCCATATTTATTGCTGATAGGAAACAGCTTTGAGTATTTAGGAAGGGTTCTATTGGAGCTTGTTAGAACATAAAGTATAGGAAGTTGGGAAGATGGTGAAAGTAGTTCACGTAGGTACTATAGATTCATTTGACAGGCAAACCCAGGCTCGAGGGATTGTATGGAGCATGACTATTAAATCTTTTGATATATAGGAAATCTGGAAGTATGACCATATGTATAATATCGTTAAATAACATAGATCATTTCTTAGGCACACTATATCATTAAATAGACAAATGTATTCTGTATCTTTATATATAATGATCTAGAGGAGATATTGAAAAAGGAGTACAATTTGATCGCTCTGAAATTGACTAGATCTTTGGGATGCACTCAGATAGATGAGTGAGATAATTTAATGTTTTATCTGCCCATAATATAGATCTCTTCATAACAATAAGGTTAATTGATTTTATCTTTCTATAATATACTCACAAAGCAAAGATCTGTTGCAACGGAATATAATATATGAAAATTACTGTGAATCGGGACTAATCCACATATATCTTAATTATTTACAACAACTTCTTAGCCAGCCCTCGCTGGCCGCAAGACAGTCGCCATTGCATTGAAGGTAGAAGACAAGTTGCACGTTTTTGCCAGGCTCAAATACGGAAGGGCTGAAAAATGAAGTGCAGACGCGCACAGGCAGCGTCGCTTTATGAATGGGCTAAGGCAATGGCTTAAAACGAAAGCAGTGGCAAGCGGGAGGGCTAAAGGGTTGAGCGGTTGTTAGGTTTGCAATGGCGACAGCGGCTAAATAAAAGCTAAACGAATCAGCAGACCGGAAGACCATTCAAATGTTTACTTGCATGCCTGAGCAAATGCAGCAAAAGTGTATATATGTGTATGTGTGTGTGTGTTTGTGTGTGTGTCGCCTGAGTGCCCATTTACGTGACAGTAGCAACAACAACGTGCCACATGCCACACAGCAGCTATCAAGATGAGGTCATAGCTATAGCTGGACCTCGTCTTCGATTACACATCTGCTCAGCCTGGCTCAGCACTTTGCTAAGCAAACAAAGCGCACGACTACAGCTATCTATATCTATATCTGTTTGCCCATATCTGTATCTATATCAATATCTATCTGCGACTGCATTTGCATCCGTTTAGCTATGCACCACTCGAGCTCTACTTTTTGTTGCCTACTTTCAGGCGCGCACAGTTTGCTTCCTCACTTTTTTGCTTCCTCACTTCCGGCTTGCATTTGGTGACGAATTCGCGTGCAATTGTTTGGTGTCTATGCTCGCGGCTATTACAGTCGACACTAGCTAGGTGTTATCAGCACTCTGAGCTAGTGAGTTATCGCTGCGTGTGGCATGCTCTAGCCCCCCTCCCCCCTCCCCGCCCTTTGGCAACTGCCCCTCTCGCTTCGCATAAACATGTTGAAACTGTGTGTGGGCTCGCAGCTTGCAGCTTCGTCTTGGCTTATTCACCACACTCGCTTGCGCAGCTGCGGCGCTCAGCAAGAGACGCGAACACACACACACACACACACACTACTCGCACACACACACACTACTCGCACACACACACACACACATGTGACGATTCAACAATAGCGTCATCGTAAAGCATTTGCCGCATTTGGCGGCGTTTCCTTAGCTTTCTTACGTTTCTTTTACTTTTTTTTTGTGGTCTATGCTGCGAGACACACACACACACACGCACGCATATACGCACGCAAGCACATAAAATAAGGTTAAAATTTGAAATCAATAAAAATTATTCCACCCGTCTAAAATTAGAACAGAAAGCCTAAGACAAAAGGCAAGCAGCAAATGACGATATGACGACTTGTAACTAAAACCAAAGCAATGACAAGCAACCCTACACACACATACATACGTACATTCAGCTAGACCTAACCCATAAACCCTCGCTTAAGCATTAAAACAAACACGCAGCCTTGCGAGTAGGCGTGGCTGTAGGCAATCTCTATATATATATATAAAACGCCAAATACTTTATTATATATATATTCGCTGTCAATGCGCTGTCTGCGTGTCTCTGTATGTGTGTGTGTGTGTCTATACTCGCATGACAATTCATATGCCGCTGCAGGCACTATTATAACCTAGGGCAGTACGAGTTTTTTGGGGGCAAAATACTTGAAAATTGCATTTCGTGTGAAATGAAAATAAATAGAAAAAAAAAACAAATTAAAATGAAAATAAATTGAAAAAGAGCAGGAGCTTTGACAGCTAATCTAAATATGAGCCTAGGGATATATATATATATATATTTATATGTCTGTCTATATATCATAAATAAATACGGTTTACGGGGCGTATGCGTAACCAAACTAAGAACTACTTAAGTCTAAGAGCGATTAGCTTAAAACTAAGCACAACAAACACTAGAAAACTATGAGAAATTGTTTAGTTTGTATTAAAAATAAGTTAAATATAGATATTAGACACAGACATACGAGATACATATACGAGTATACGAGTTATACGAGAGTTATACACAGGCAGAAATTAGTTAGTTGATCTTAGGGAACGTTTTTTTTTTTTTTTGGTTTTTATATTTACTCAAGACAGTCGCAGAAAATCAATACAGCTTACAATGCATACGTGTGTGTGTGTGCAAGTGTGTGTGTGTGTGTGTGTGTGTGTATGTGTGCGTGTGTTTGTCTTGTCTTGATCATAAATTTCTTATATATATATATAGATATAGATATATGCCTTAGAGCTGCTCACCCGCTTTGCTTAGACGATGAATTTTGAATGCTTTGAAGGTTCCACGCGGCGTATGAAATTTATTTTATATATATATTTTGGCTATATATATGGCTGCAGCATATATTGCAGCTCCAGCTTTAGCTCTAGTTCCAGCTCCAGCTCCAGTTCCAGTTGCAGCTCCAGTTTCAACTTGCTGCTGCTGCTGCTTGAGCTGCCTTTAGCTCAACAATTTGTTTCTACTAGCAAATTTATGTTTAACACACACATACATTGCCTATGTGTGTGTCTGTGTGTGCGTGTGTGTATAGGCTATTTGCTGTTGTTGCTGTTGTTGTTGTTGCTGCTGCTGCTGGTCTTGTTGTTGTTGTTGTTGTTGTGGTTGTTGCTGTTGTTGCATTTCCGTTTCCGCTAAATTTGAATTTCAAAACATATTTTTTTGTCACTTTTCCGGTCACTTTGAATTTTTTTCTAAACTTTTGCTGTTACTTTTTCTTGACTAATTGCATTTTGTTAATAGCCGCTCGTTAGTTTCATAAATTATTATCTTCTTTTATGTATGTACATGGCTGTTGGGTTGGAGTACAAAAAAACGCACGCAAACCGCACTTGAGTTAAGTTGTTGAACTTTCTTAATTTGATATTAAAATATATATGTATATTTTTTACACAGTTAATTAAAGCACTTTATTATACATATATATATATTTTCATATATATATATGTCAATTTTTTTTGTATATTTAATTTTTATGCTCGCATTGTTGCTTGAGTGCTGCGTGCTCAACGAGTGATTTGTAAGGGCTGTGCGAAGTTTTTTTGAAGTTGGCTAGAGCACTGCCATACGCGCGCTCTCTCTCTCTCTCTTACACATACACAGTCATTCCTCACACACTCTCTCTCTCTCTGTCTGTCTCTCTCGGCTACTGACACACATTTGCGCCCACTCACACACACACACACACACAGAGGCTAAAGCGTTGAGCGCGTGAGAGTGGGAGTTGTGCGCTTCACGGAGTTGCCGGAGTGCGCGCGCTACGTTGTAACGTAACGTAACGTCCACGTAACGTTAGCGTAACGAACCGAACGAACCACTAAACGAAGCTAACGACATAAGGGCTACCAGAAGCCTCCCTGCGCCCCCCCATGCTTGCGCCCATCCCCCCCACGCTCTACGCTCTAGCTACATTATGTTACACGCCCCCGCGCGCCTAACCCCAACTTCACAGTGTTTCAGTGTGTGTGTGTGTGAGTGTGTGTGTGTCTACTGTTATACAGCTTATAGCTGTGCGTGTGTGTGTGTATGCTTTATATGTAGGTTGAAGCAATTTATAATAAATTTTTCCTTCTCTTCTGCCATCAATCGATATGCGTTTAACACGGCCAATATAATATATTGGTTATAGCTGAGCCTACCCAATTGACTTGAGTTTCTGAATGTTTGATTTATGCTCGATGTATGCTCGATGTAAGCTCATGATACATCATCATCAGCTTTTGCTTGGCTTAATCATTTCTTTTCGCACAATTTTGCAGGAAATCAGTTTTCTGTATCCAGGGTGCAGTTGCGGCCTAAAGCACAATTGCTACTATACACGCACACACGCACACTCATACACTCACGCACACACACATATCAGCCTACACATATACACATTTAATTTTTTGTGATTTTTGCGTTTGCAAATTTTTCTATTAATTTTTTCACATTTTTTTTCGCACAAAATCTCATGTAGCCGTTTTTATTTAGCCTTTTTTTTTGGGTATTTAAGTTAGCTATTTTTCGATTTTTTTTGTATTGCTGCTAAAAGATTCTTTTACAGATACACACACACACACATGTGTGTGTGTGCCTGCCTGTGTGTGAGTGTGTGTATAATCTAACCCAAAAAATTGTGTTGTGCGGCAGCTTGTAGGGCCCGTTTTCACATATGTGTGTATATATATGTATATATATATACGAGTATATGTTGTATGTGTATGTAATTTATTTTTTGGTATTTTGTTTTTTCGGCAACGCCGTTGTCCAACTAACAACTACCCTCAATGTACTGAGCGCTGTTCGCTCGTGCCAGTCGCTGTTATAGTCGACACACATAAGCCATAGCCAAAAACGTAAACGTAGTCGTAGTCCGTATTCGCTGTGCGAGGTGAGTTTCGCCACTTCACTGCCAACTATCGTGAAGAGCAGATTCGGCATTTGTCGCTCGGCATTTCCTGATTGCAATCAATGAATTTTTATCGCGCTCGCGCAGTTTTCCCTTACTCTCTCTCTCTCTCTCAGCACTCACTCTTCCTCTCTTACAGTCCATCTCACTCTCTTATGCTTTCTCTCTCTTTCTTTCTCTTGGTTAATTGTCTTTGCTTTTCGTAATGTGCGGCTAAATGAAAATTCCAATAGTAAAATATGAAATTCCTTAGCAAACGGCGTCCGTTACGTTTGCGGCTGCTGGCTGCCGTTACGTTTGCGTGTGAGTGTGTTGTAACACTAATACGTAACGGCATTCGAATTGTTACGTTTCGTTTGCTTGCTGTTTCTCTGGGCTGGCAATGCTTTGAATTATAATTAACATCCTAAAAGTATGCTAAGGTTTTTTTTATAGCTGGAAAATTCTTTTGAATGGCTTTTCAAACAAATTCTTGTATACAAATATATAATTTTTAAAATTATTTAAATATATACTATATTATAGATTCACTTCAGAAAATATTTATGATTAAAAATTATTTTTTAAGATTTTTAAAAATACAAAAAAATTTATTTTTTTTATTTCTCATATAGAATTTATCTAGACATAGATATATGGATATCTTCAGATACTTACCTATACATATTTATTTACATACTCATCCGAATAAGTGCTTGATAAAGACCCAAACTATTCCCTTAACTCAAATAAAAGTAGAAAACGAATTTTTTAAACACTTTTTAACATTATAAAAACTATTTATTCGTGAATGTCTGTGTTTGAGTGTCTCTTATGGCTAGAATATGCCTGTGTGTGTGTATGTAATACATTATATTTCGCATAATACTAGAAACATTTGAATCATTAAGAGCTATTCGTAACTAAGTAATACTAGCAACATTTGCATCTTTTACTGGCTAAGCTGTCTGTCTGCTTATGTTATTTACATGTGAACTCCTCGTAACTCTCGTCGCACACCTCGCACTCCACTTGGCAGCACCAGTGGAATTGACATCTGCACTGCTGACTCCGCTGTATGTGCTGTGTATTGTGGCCACGCCCACAGCACAGAAGATCACAGCTCTGTGGGCCATGGCCAGTCCGATTGCAAATGCGGCCCGATGTGCCCAAGGTGCCCGTTTGAATGCTGCGCTCACAGTAATTGGGCGAAGCCTCCAAGTAGATCAGCTCCATGCGCTTTGGCGCCATCAGCGAGGGCTTCTGCGCCATCAGCTGCTTCTTTCTGTTGGTTAGACAAAGAGTTGAAGAGATGGAGCTGGAAGACTTCTCTCTCTCTCTCTCTCTACTTACCTGCTTAATACTAATCTCAGTCCACGTTTGCCTCTCAGGCCCTGCACAGTTTTGGCTTTTTGATATTTTTGCATTAGCTTCTCGCCGACCAGGCGAAAGGGCGGCAAGCTTTTCCAGCAGGTTTTCATGACACACGAGCCGCTCACGCCATGGCACTTGCAATCAGTGCGCAGCAGCTTCTTCACCAGCTAAAGCAGTCGAGGGGTTGGGTGTATATAAAAGATACTAGAAAATTGATTCATATTTGAAATATTTGGCATACGCACCGTGCGCCCAACGCGATTATTATGCAAATTCATGAGCGTACGCGAATCTCGCTCCAGTTCACGTGCATCCATAAATTTACGCGTATAACGCATACCGAATTCCACATCTGCCGAGCAGCCGCCCCACTTCCAGGGCTCCGGCGGCGGCGACGTCTTGTGCCGCACATCGCAGCCACAGAGCGAGATGTTGCCGCGAGCACAGGCTGCAGTGACGGCATAGGCGGCACCAGCGCTGGCTATTGCATAGGTGTAGGCGGCTTCTCTGGAAGCTAAATGGGAGTGGGTGAGATGGGAAGAGAAAGAGAGAGAGAGAGTTTTATAGAGCAAATATTGGGAAAGTTTCAGAGAATTTTCATAGAGAGAAGTATAGCGAGAAGACTATAGGATAAATGATATAGATAATATATATCAGATATGTTTCATAGAGAAAAGTTGACTTAGTTACTTCAGAGAAGTTCCACAGACATCAGCATCCCAGCAACTATTCTACTGCTGTAGCTCTTCTATCTATCCTCTCTCCCCCTCTCTTTTTCTTTCTCTCTACTCACCTATTGGTACGACATGTGAGAACACATTACGTTGCCACACCTCTGAGCAATTCCAGCGATGGCCACGAAACTGATGCTGGCACTCGTGGGCGCCGAGCTGTTGACCCTCACCCAGTGCGATCAACGCATCGGGCATCTCGCTGCAGAGCTGACGTTGGCCCATCGTCAGACCGGGTATACGGCCGCAGAGCATGACAGACGTAAAGCTGGATACTAATCTGACGAGAAAGCAGAATGTAAATTCTTATATTAATGTCAATCTGTAAATTATGTATAGATAGGTAGATAGATGATAGATCAATATGCTATATATGAGAGAAGATATTATCTCTCATTCATCATCTATCTTCTTTCTTCTCTCTTCCATGTGCCATTTTCCTTCTCCAATCGCCCATTTCATATAATATATCATCTATCACATATATGGGATATTTTATCCTGTCTTTAACAGATCTCAACTATATCTAATACTTTCTTCATAAAAAAGAAAATATTTTTACACTTTCAAGAGAAATTCCTGAATCCGCACAGCTGGCAATTTGCAAGTCATTTATTGGGCACTCCATTAATCCAATTGGGCATTAACTATTTAATGCTAGTTGCTTATTATCGTGGATTATGTCAGCAGCTCTGAACAGTCTGGCATTAAAAGCCTTCGATTAGACAAGCGAGGTTTTTGATTTGGTTTGGCTTGAAGCTTCTCTCTCAGCATGATTAGATGCTTGAGATGCATATGTAATTATGGCTAATAATATAGCTGGCGGCATTATTTTGACTAAAACTGACAGTAAAACTGTCTACGCCCCCTAAAAGCATGCCACTCACTCACCTGACTGCAAAAAACCAACAACAACAACAACAACAACAACAACAACAACAACAACAGCTTCAATTTGAACGCATTAATCTTGCCTTTGAATGCGGCACATTTGCTTTTTCCATTGGCCAATTGCGACTTTTTTTAAACGTTGACTCGTGGCCAGTTCTCAATTGTTGTTTTTGCTATTTCCCTGGCAATGGCAAACTGAAATGGAAATGAATTGATCGCTGGCGGCATTTATTGAGCAGTAAGCACGACTTTTGTTTTTTTTTTCTTCTCATTCATATTTTTGAAGTAGGGTATAATGATTTAGTGACAATGTATATAACAGACAGCAGGAGGCGTGGTTGATATTTTTGAGAGCAGATATATATGTTTTTGATAAGATCGAGAGACTGAGCTGAAATAGTTAAGCTGTTCTATCTGTCTGGCCAGCTGTGTCTCTGTGCATCTGTTGCTCAATCTATTTGTCAGGGTATTTCCTAGTCAAGCACTCCCCTGACTTTTACTCATTTCATTTTTTCTTTAGCCATCGATCGATCCACATTTGTCTGTGCATATATTTTGCCATTTTGTCATATTTAATTTATTGTTTACTTAATGCAATGGCGTTGCCGTTGCTGCTGTTGCAGTTGCAATATTTGCTGCTGCTGCAGGAAATAGTTGAGTTGAGAACGAAAATTGTTTATAAAATATCAAATTATGCGCTGCAATGCATTTTATTGCAGAACTAGGAAGAGAATTGTTACAAGTCCATGAATATAATTTTTGTATACTTAGAACTGTGGAGAAGGCAGTGAAGTCTTCGCCTCAAATTACACACTCTCATCTATAAGGAATCTCATTAGTGTAAAAAGTCTTTGAAGATATCGAAATGAATACTTTGTCTATTGAAAGTAAGCTGATTTAGGCCGATTTCCGCTGTTAAACCAGTAGAGATATCTTAGATTTCTGCATATAATTATATATAATTTCATTGAAGTTGACTTGACTATCTAATACCTGTCTTTTCACGAAAACTGTACAGCTATTTCTTTAAGCTTGTTTTCTAAAGATTAAGCAAGTCATAGGCAAGTCGTAGGAAGAGCATTTGTGAATGGCCTGTGTTTAGCTCGCATAGCCACTTCCCACACACACACACATGATCACACTCTCACATAGAATATAGTAACATTCCATAGCCGCATTCATTGGATGCATAACGAGCAATTGTCTACATGTCGATTGGCCAACACAAAAAAGCCAATCAAACAGCTGCGCAGGCGCCCGAAACATGAACAGCTATGCATATGCATTATATCTCTCTCTATATATACTTATATCTCGAGATATACAGCTGCGTGTTATATCCTCAGGGCATGGACTCGTTGCTGTCAGTCCACGTCCATTTCTGTCTTGTCAATGGGCTACATAAGTTTTGGCCATTGCTTTCGCTTATGTTTTACAACGCATTTTTAATTGGGCCAATTAAATCAATTTACAGAAATTACAAAGCTTACAGAAGAGAGAGAGAGAGAGAGAGAGAGAGAGAGAGAGAGAGAGAGAGAGAGAGAGAGAGAGAGGAGTAGGGGAAGTAGGGGCAGGTAGAGTGAGTCCAAGTCCTCGCCCAAATTAACCCTTCAACTGGCAACTGCAAACTGGAAACAGCCAACAACAACAATCGAAGATCGTTTTCAGTTCAATCTGCAGTTATGTACCCTGTAAAGGGCATACTGAGGGTATATTAGTTTGTCAATGAGAAAGACGATGATCTTTAGTATATGTATTCCCTTAGAGCTATAAATCAAAGTTAAGCTAAGTTCAGTTCAACATTTCCCTAGCTAATACCCAATCCAGGACCCCCACAAGACAGCTACAGGGTATCTTCTCAGTTAGCAGACAGCATTGCAACACTCTTGCTCATTGCTGTTGTTGTTGTTACTCATGACTTGTTGTACATGTTGTTAACATGCAGCCGAGGCCCCGAAGACCAAAATTGGTAGTAAACTAATAATTAGGCTCGTTTAACAGGCACGACCACGCGGCGGGTTGGCCAGGATGCGATCACCAGATCGAACAACAGCAACAACAATGAGCCACCGGCTGTTGTGTGGCTGCAATGCTTCAGTGGCCGTCGAACCACCAAAACCACCGTTGCCAACCTTCAACTTTAACTTTGTTAAACTACGCTGATCGATCTGTCAGCGCATCCGTTTGTCAGTCAGTCAATAGCTTTTCGTGCGTTCGCACAGCGTGACCGTCATGCCCACCTCAATAACAACAACAACAACCACTCGAGCAACAACAACAACAACAACAACAGCAAAGGGGCAACAGCTATCGCTCTCATTTCATCGTAGCCTTTTGTTTTTTTTTTCATATACTCTGAACCTATTGCAAGTGAGTAAAAAGGGTATACTGTTTATGATGATATGATGATATATACGAGTTTATAAGAGTATACAAATATCTGAGTATATGAGAAGGAGTGGTATGGAAAGGTTAACCTAGAGTATGAGTAGGAGTATGAGATTCATATTCGCCTAAGCTTACAGAAGCTGAGGAGTATAAGAATATAAGAGCATGAATATAAGAGTAAGCGTATAAGAGTTGCTGTGTTCTATCAAATTTCTGCCAAATCATCGAAAACTTTTTACTTTTCCACCCCATTTTCTTCACTTTTTCGTACACTTCGCCTTTTAAGCCGTTCAGGGTATTTTATAGTCGAGTCTAGTCAGCACTCTTGCTCGATTTTTTTTTGCAGCTCGTTCAGTTTTGTTCCACAAACGCTGGTTTTTCCGCCGTGCCTTATTTAATTTGTCGCTGCCACTTGAAGCGCGTTGCTGCCCCATTCCGTGTTGCCTGCTGCCTGTTGCATGTCAACGTCGACAATTTCATCATCAACTTAAACCGAACCCATCCTCCGAGCCTCTGCACCACTTACGCAGCGTCAACCGACGTCCGAGTCACGTGTACTTGATTTGTGCTTTGTGTTTTTGCACCGCTTTTGCTTTGTTTTTTCTTTTCTCTCTTCTTTATGTTTTTGTTTTAGACCTTGCCCTAACCTTAGCTATGCGGCTCTTCCTGCTGCTGTTCGTCTCTTTTATCTTTGGCTCTAGATCGAGGCACAGGCTTTACGTTTGGGTCTACGCCTTCATTTCGTGACCCTTTTTTCCTCTGGTTGTTTTCTGTGTTTTTTGTTTTTTGCTTTGTTGCGGCGATTTAGATTCTTGTTCCCAGCTTAACGTGTGATGCGTGAGAGAGCAAGGACCTGTCATGAACTTGATATCACTGATATCGCACCAGAGTTGCCAGGGTTGTGCCGGCCAAAATATATGTGTATGTGTGGGGAGGCAGATTCAATTATAAACAACTTAATCAATTGATTGAAGCTGGGGCGATTGCTTACATTTGATTGATATATTATGATGTGATACGGGAATACATTAGCATAGATGGTAATATGGTCAGTGGAACTCTCATTATCATTATCATTGTCATTATCATTGCCATTGCTCTTTTCATTGAAGTTATAATTATGATTACGATTGTCAGTGTCAATGTCATTAGCATTGCCATTAGCATTGCCATTATCATTATCATTGTCATTATTATTATCATTATCATTGTCATTAGCATTGCCATGGTCATTATTATTATCAGTATTATTGCCATTGCTATTGTTATTGAAGTTATAGTTATGATTACGGTTGTCAGTGTCAAAGTCATTAGCATTGCTATTAGCATTGCCATTATCATTATCATTGTCATTGTCATTTTCATTATCATTGTAATTTTCATTATCATTTTCATTATCATTTTTATTATAATTTTCATTGTCATTAGCATTGCCATTGCCATTATTATTATCATTGCTATCATTATACATCATTCTCATATACTTGAGCCTACAATCTGGAGAAGACTTCCCAGTATTTGGAGGTCAATTGATTAGCATACGCATTAAATTGAATCTTGATAATGCTTAAAAATACTTTGCGCTGAGTGGCGAACTTTTTATGGAATATATCTAGAGATTATCATCGACTGTGATATATTGCGCTTATAACTTTAGAAGAGAAAATCTTGTTTAATATATCACATTTGATACTTTTGCCATATTTGTTCAGTGCGATAAATCATGAAGGCACCACAGACTATGCTATGAATGATGTCAATGCTGCTGGCCAAATAACTTGTTTAATATATTAGTTAAACAAATAAATAAAGAAAACTGTCAGGAACACAAAGAAGCGATGCAAATTCCCGTATATATCGAAACTAAAAAGCGTAGTTCCAGTTTCACGTCTCGCTTTTCCAGTAGCCGACTTCCGCCTCTGGGCTAACCATGCAGTTAATAATTATTATTGGTATTTCATTTTTATTGTCTTCATTACTTTTCGCATTGATGGCATTTACGAAAAAGATTGAAACCCGTTTCGATATGTATATATATATGTATATATTTTGGGCCATCGATAAACCATTGGCCAATCACTGAAATGAGTCGAATATGTGATTTGCAGCATTCGCGGGGCAGCAATCATTAAAAATGGATTAGGCCAGTCGCATAATTTAGCCACAGCGCCAATTAGCAAACGGCAACTGGAGCTGGAGTTGAAGTTGATGCTGGAAGCCTAACCACTTATATCTCGTCTCCCGAGCATATAAACATAAATGCCTAAGCGCGCACAGCGAGTCAATAACAAACCAAAAAACAGCAGCAACGACAACTCCAACAACAACAGCAACATCAACAACAACAACTCTTAATGCGCACTTCGGAGGCTCATAAAAATATGACTTTAATATTTTCACGCGCAGGCGTTGCAGAGCAGAACAGAGCGCACAGCGCACAGCGCAGAGCGCAGACAAACGCGTAACTGGGCCTGCAAACTGGCAGAGCAATGGGCAGGCGCAGGAGCAGCGGCGGCGTGTGATACCAAAAAGGGCAGCCAGGCAACTACACTGAGCGAAAACTTGGCCCATTTTACTTAGTAATGAATACAGGTTGAACAAAAATGAGGCTTTATAGACTTATTGATATAAAATATAAAAGGAATTATCAAAATTCTTTAGCCAAAACGTACACTGTTGGCATATATGAAGATATAGATCAGAGCTTCACAATATGTCTACAGAATATATTTTTGTATATTCCCTACTCTTCAAGCTATCTTACTCTTTTCTTTCTTGAACCTACTTTGATGGGCCATTCATTTTTTTCATGTGCATATTTAGCGTCTAGGTCTAAAGCGACCCACCGCTGTGCCAATTGCCTTGGCTCGAAAACTGCGGTGGGCTTTATTTTGTCTCTCTGGTAGCTGCTGCTGCTCAAGACTTCAAATTATGCGTGTAGTGTGGACGTATATCATATAGATCCGTAACTATATCTTAGTATCTCTAATCATGTTCCTAGACTTATCTGTATCTTTCTCTTTAGTAAGTATCTCACTGCTATCATCTGCAAGCTGTATCTGTATCTCTTAATGTATCTGTATCTGCAGATGTATGTAGAGATGAAGAGATACATTTACTCTAGATGTATCTGTATCTCTGCATCTTTATCTGTATGTGTATCTCTAGATGTATCTGTATCTACATCTCCATCTGCATCTGCATCTGCATCTTTAACTGCATTCTTCTTGTTGTTGTTGCGCGGACCTGAGCCTGGCGCTTGCGTTGGCCGTGGGTAATTACATGGAACGCTGACATGTTGGTGGCGCTCTGCCCGCTGGCCGAAAATTTACGAGTGTGTAGCCAAAATAAAGCGGCAATTGGAGGCGGAAGCCACAAAGCCACATTAATTCAAACAATGCGACTGACTACGAGGCCGAGTTCAGTTCAAAATGCAACGTTGGTCTTAGTTTTCTGCGCTGTTTCGGTTTTGCCACGGCATTTGAAAGTTTGTGGCCTCGTGTCCAGCTGCAATGTAAAGTGGGCGGTGCCGGGGCACTGGCAGCGCAACACACACAGAGTCGAGCCCAAACTAAAAGAAAACCCATAAAAGCTGTTCAACATGCCATCAATAAAAAAAACCAAAAAAAAAAAGGAAAAAGGAAAAAACAACAACAGCAACAATGCATAAAGCGAGCCTTGGCCAAGAAAAAGAGAGAGAGAGAGAGGGAGAGAAAAATATGTGTCGTTGCCACGGCAAATGGCAACAATTGTGCTCAATCCTGGCGAAGAGCTAAAGCTGAAAACGACGAACGACGAACGACGTAATTGAGCCGCGAAAGACGTATGGCCAGGGTCTCCCTAGCCGAATGGCAACAGGTAAGGCCAAACGTATCGTTCGTCATGGGCAATTGGCAAATGCAGCCACAACAAGCTGACCAAATGAGAGTCGCGAACCACGAGCCGGCCAGCCGGCCAGCCGGCCAGCTGCTAGCCAGACAAACAGACAGATCAAGCGCAGATAGTTTTGTTTGTGCTCGAGTCGATCACTCATCTAAAAGTACAAAACGATCCGCCAGGCCAACCAATGAGCACCACCAACAGCTCCCGCGCCTGCCTGCCAGCTCAGCTGCAGGAACCACTTGAAAGGCCATTTTTGGACTTGTAACTGGCAACGACTTACGACGATCTTGATCACAATTTGAGCGTTTGTCTGCACGTTGCAAGCTCATGAGCTTCAATTGTTCAAGGCATGTAACAAGCTTGCCTCCCTCTCTCTCTCTCTCTCTCTCTCACTCTCCCTATCTCTGCAATGCTCTGTCTCGCTCTCTGTGTTTGTCTGTGTTTCCTGTTTGTACAACATGCCATTTGGAGCGCTTTAAGATTGTGCAGTAACCCCAATTACAAGCGATGCTGCAGTTTTTTCTGGGTTAAGACCCTTTTGTGGGCAACCTGTTAACTGCTCAGCGAGCCTTTGTATACCCTGTACTCATTACAAATATGGAGACAGAGAGGGGTATATAGGAGTTGGGAATGCTTGATGGTATGTAGGCTGAGTGAATCTTCTTTTTGGGTAGGCTGAATGAAGTAAAGGCATTGGGTCAGCTATAGATGGAAGCTTATTCCTTCATGCAAGAACTCGATGAGAATCGATTGTAAGCTTATCGATTTTACGGGGAAATAATTAGCTATCCAAGCATCTCAGCTTGCCCTTTGAAATCGATAAATATCTATTATATATCGATAAATTGTTAACTATTCCCGAAATCGACAATTATCGAATCTCAGCTGAGTTCTTTTAGTTGCTGTTTAACAAGTTCAGCTACAGAACTCGCTCTTTTTAGTTAATTTCCCTCCCTTTTCCTGCTTACTTCCTATTCTAGGTATCTGCAGGGTATCTGCTGGTGTAGCACTCTCCTGACTAGAGCACTCTTACTTGTTTATAGCTGTTGTTGTTGTAGCTGCCACCGCTGCCACTGCTGCCGATGCGCATTGTTGTTCAGCTGGCCGCCACGGCGGCGGCGTAGCTGCCCACAAGACCAGCCCACTGGAACAATCCCAAGTCGAGAGGCTGCCGACGCCGCCGTATCTTTTAGATACTCGCAACTGACTGCGCCAAGGCAATTAGATAGCAGCCGAAACACACAGCGCACACACAGAGCGTCGGGCACGTTGATGAGTTTATGGCAAAAATTGATTTCCAGTTGTCGTTGCTGTTGTTGTTGCTGTTTTTGCTGCTGCTCCCGTTGCTCCTGCTTTAGCCAAGTTTTTTTTTCTTTTGATTGGCAAACTGTGTTTGTCTTTGGAAAATGGCATTCGTAACTGCTTCGCACACACGCCCGTCTGTCCGTCTGTGCGTCCGTCTGTCAGGCTGTCCGTCTGTCAGTTGGTTTTAGTTGCTGTTGCCATCATTTAATTGCCCATTTTAATGAGCTTTTTCAGCGTTTTTC
Source organism: Drosophila mercatorum (assembly GCA_961210405.1). NCBI lineage: Eukaryota > Metazoa > Arthropoda > Insecta > Diptera > Drosophilidae > Drosophila > Drosophila mercatorum. The sequence goes on from CAUIUS010000008.1 coordinate 1,786,179, forward strand.
CCGCTGCTTTTGCTGTAGTTGTTGCTGTTGTTATTTTTATGCTTTCCACTAGAATCGACGATCGACGAGATCAGCAGCTGAGCTGTGATTGGGCGTATTGTGTTTGGGCGTCTATAGATAACGATTTACATACAACTCCTTGTAATTGCCCCCCCCCCCCCTCTCTCTCTCTCGCTCTCTCTGTCTATATCTCTGCCGCTCTCTCTCTCTCTCGTCTTTTTACACCGATGAAAATTAGCGATTCGCTGCGATCTTAACTGTTGCTTTGTCGAGATCGAAAGGAAACAGTTGTCAACAGCGGCGCAAGATTTGATATTGATAAAGCAAAAAGAAAACAAGAAAGCAAAAAAAAAAGAGTTCACATAACTAGCTGTGACAGTATGTTAATTCAGAGCGAATACCCTGTACTATCTGAGTGGCTTTAGAGGTGATTAATTGATAGAAGAAGCTGAGCTGGAGTCTTTTATTATTATGATAGAAAATGGGGACTTAAAGATAGAGGTGTAAATGTATAGAGATTAAGAGATGTTATCTCTTACTCATGAGATCTATATCTACATCTCTGAAATAAATGTATTATATATAAGTCTGTTCCTAAGATATTCTATCAAGCATTTCTAATACCGTTTACTCAAAGAAGACTATCTATAAAATTGAGATGAAGCCCAAGAATCTCGTTCATAAACACATCCCTAATACTCTCTTCTCAAAGCAAAAGAAGTATATTAGCTTTGCTTAAGATGATAAAAACTGTCGAAATTTAAAGAATCACAATCTCAGTCGAATTTGGTAGCCACTGTTCTCTGCCCACTAATTCCTCTCTTTTGTCTAAACCCATAAAAGAGTTCTCAAGCTATTTAGAACACAGCATTTTGTCGATAAATCGAGACAAATAAGAATGAAAACTACTTAGCATAAGAACAAAACGTTCGTCGATCGTTTCTATATCGAGACGGCGGCTTTCATTGAACGAATGAAGTCAAATGAGCCAAAAAAAAAAAAAAAGGTAAAGATTTATTCTTCTATTAGTTGTCTTGGTTGGTTTTTGTACTATACCTTATTTCCATAATCCAGAGTAAGTATATTAAGAGTTTGTTGTGTATTTTCCACATGGCTACGTCGTTAAAGAAAATGAACTGGCAGAAGCACGAACACGAACACGAACACGAAAACAAATAAAAATACAATAATTCTTCATATTCTTTTCAAGCTAAATGCGCGGCTCGGAAACTTAAGAACTGGCCATAGAAAATTTGTCGAGCTTTGCACCATATTATTTATTTGTATATATATCCAGATATATATATAGATTTTTTACTGACGAATTACAGACATTGGATAGCTTTTTTTATTATTATCGAGCTCAAAGAGCAGACGACAGCAAAAATAAACAAACTGAAGCTGCAGATCGTAGACTTCGGTTGAATTTGAGTTTGAGTTTGAGATTGCCGAAATAGTTGTTGCTGTTATTCGTTGATGTATTTGTTCATATGTTAATTAACACCTTCTGTGTGTAGCGGCATTTTAAATTAAGTCATCGTTTGGAGAGCGCGCTGAGTTGATGAAGCAGCTCGTTTATCACGTCTCGTCTCGTTGCGATTTCATTCATGCAAAATAAGTTGGCTTTAACAGCGCATCATTCATCAGCGGCGACGGCAACGACAGCACCACACGCACCACTCGCATCACTTGCACCACTCGCACTGATCAAGCGGCAGAGACTTGTGCGACTCTGCGACTACACGACTTTTTAATTTATGATAAAGCGCCTGCCGACTGTCACAACCAAATTGCGGCAATAACCATAAACGGCGCAGCAGGTGAAAACTACCAAAAACGACGAAGAATCCAACAGGTAGAAAGAGAGAGACAGAGAGAGAGAGACACTTTGAAGTCTTTGTATCGTGCGAGTGGATTTCGTATGTTGTATGTTAATTCACACAGCGCGCGATAAAGATGCCGCAGGAGTCGACATCATCGACATCGTCGTCGTCGGCTTCGTCGTCGGCTTGACCGCTTGAAAGGCTTAGATGGGCTCGGTCCGGGTGCCGAGATTAACATAAATGCGGCTCATTAGTGACACAATTAAAGAGCTGAGCCGACAGAATGCAAAACGATCCCCAACACGCGACGCCACACGGTTTCGATTTCAGTTTCAATTTTTTTTTATTTCAGTTTTTTTTTAGGGGTTTTTCTTTCTATTTTGTTTTTGGTTTATTTTTTTTTTTTTGGGAAGCCGGGTCAACCGTTGAACGCGCTTGTCGTATAAGAACTGGCAGACGGCCAGTTGAAATGAAATTCGAAAAAACTATTCAATCAGCTGGCGGAGCGAACATGTTCGAGCCGAGTTCGAGGAAGCTGCGAGTGAGCGAGGTTGGCAATGGGAGTTTGCGAAGCATTGAACTGGAGTTGAATGGAATATGATTGTTATTTGAAATGATTGGGATTGGAGGAAGGGAAAATAAGTACGAAGAAAAGGAGAGCGAGAACGGTTATGAGAAAGACGGAATGAGACAATACTAAAATAGAGAAAAAGACAAAGGCAGAGAGTGAGAAAGTTGGGGGCGGCGAATGGAAGAGTCAGATAAGAATAGAGAGAGAGAGAGAGAGAGAGAGAGAGAGAGAGAGAGAGAGAGAGAGAGAGAGAGAAGAGGCAGAGAATGGAAGAATCGAAAAGACTGAGAGGAAGAGAATGAAAAGTAGAAAATGAGACAATGAAAGAGAGAGGGAATGAATATGGAATATGGAGAGAGAGAGAGAGAGAGTCAAAGAAATAATTGTCAGTAAGAGTATGAATACCTGTAATTAGTTCTTCAATTTATGAGTATCGCTTAACTAAATGTTTATAAATATACAATAAATCTTTTACATAGTTTGATTATAAGAATTATTTGTATTTTCTGTTAGCTAATCTTATATAATTCCTCTATATTACAGAACAACGTTCAAGAACCCACCAATACAACAGTCAACTGCTGGGTATGTAGCAGTTATTATACTTTATATTCTTTCCTTTTTAAGAAATATTTATAAACTTAAACAAATGTCGAAAATTCTCTCATGAGAAATCAGACTTAGGCTGCTGGAAGCCAGCCTGAATGCTATCAAACAGCTCACAGTATAGCTCCAGCCGAACTTGTTGAGCTGCCCTGTGCGCTGGCAGCCGCAACATGTTGCAAGCGATCGCTGCTTGACGGTAAGTTGGAGGATCCTTAGCACGTGAATGAAGTCTGAAATCGGGGTACCATTAAAGCCCATTATTGTTGGCTGATAATGGCTTGGGAAAGCTTCTTTCGCGCTCTGGCTGCCTACCCGCTCGCTATCTCTTACTTGAATTCTGACACGGCAATCAAATCAATTATTTATCGATGCGGGTAAAAGTCGTGTTAACGGGCCGAGAAGGCATTACAGTGGTTTAATGTCAAGAATTTGTGGCCTGGGGCGGAAGGGGGCAGGCACTCTTTCAAGCATTTATCAAATGGCCAACAGGTGATTTGTCAGCGGACTTCACACACACTCGCTCACACACACACACACTGACACACACACTGGCACACACCCATCATCGTGTATTTACAAGTGTTTTTCTCTCATTTTGTTTCTTTTTTCCGTTTTTTTGTTTTAACAAATTTACAACTTGTTTAAATTTGCAACAACTACAACGATTACAGCAGTTAGCAGTTTACTATATACAAAATTTGTTTTTGTTTTGCATTTTGTATTTGTTCAAAGTGATTTATTGTCGGTTATTTACTGGCCAGTTGTGAAACGCTGCGCTACGCGCTTCTGCTTCTGCCACAGTAGTCACAAAACAGCTTGACATTTGCCAGCAACAACGAGCTGAGGGCAAAGCGCTTGGGGGAGCTTCAATTAATGCTACCTGCCGTGTCCAAGACAACCAAATGCAACTGCAACAGCTACTGCAGTAACAACTTCTCTCTCCCTCTCTCTCCCTCTCTCTCTCTCTCTCTCTCTCTCTCTCTGTCTTTCTGTGTCAAACTCTAATGCATTTCTTGGATACGAGTTGTCGCCTTTTAATTGATTTACCATTTATGCAAATTTGAACTTGGCTTTCGTGTTGCATAAATCTCTTGCTACATATACATATATTATACTTCTATTTATACATATATATCTATATATACATATAAGTCTTAGTCTATGCGATTGATGGCATTTTAAGCAGAGTTTGTCTCATTAAATGCAATTAACTTTAAATACACAATTTTGTTCAGCAGCGTTGACAGGCAATAACACAGTTCATAACTCAGCAAATCGACAAAAACTGCAACAACTGCAACAACTGCAACAATAGCAACAACAACTATAGTTATAGCTAACAGCAACAACGATATAAGCAGTGAGTGTTTGTCATGGCCCATTGTCTGGCGTCGAGTGCTATACTTAGTTTCGATTGTTAGTAACGCTTTTCTATGCCCCTTGAAAATGTTTGAATGGGGTATATTGTCTAAGAGACAAAAGAAGGCTTGGCCAAGCTCAGCATATATATAAACTGTATAAGATAAAGTGTGTAGGAGTCTATAACAATTACTTGTCAAAGTGTGCAGGGTATCTCATAGTCGGGCAGTCCTACTTGTTTGTCAGTTTGTGATTTTCGTATTGGCAAACGTATCTCGTCATCAGCTGGTATTAACTGTAATTTGGTTCCTAGAAAGATGAGCCAATTGAAAGCCCTGCGGGGGCTCTCTCCCTCTATATTAAATGGCCAATTGTGTTGGTAATCTTGGAGTGTTTAGATTAACAGCTCATTGTCGTGACAGCTGTGGCATTTTAATAAATACTTCATGCAAGAAGACGTGCCAAAGTAAAGGGGAAATACCTGAGTCAGACATCTATTAGATATTAAGATTTATGTGTATAGATCTAGAACAATAATGACCTGCTGACTCATGAGTAACGCCATCTAATTAGAGGGTATAGCTTAGCATATTCAATCGAAAGCCTTTTGATTACATTCCACACGTGTAAAACTTTCAATTAAAGTTGATATATTGATCGTCGGATGACCCACATATTGTAGTGTCTATTGCTAATAGTATTTACGATGACTTTTATTATGTGCTAAGATTGTTGAGAAGAAGAAAAAAATCAGATACAATATAATTGTTTTATGGCAAAATAGCTTCAAAGACGTGTTTTATGACAGCCAATCGATTCTTGATTAGTTAGTTATTTTTAAGAGCTCGTTGATGAGGAATTTAAACTTATTTATGCGAATTGTTGTTGAATATAGTCAGTTCGTAGCTAAGCTCTTTTCTTATGTAGGTTCTAGTGGTATGATCAAGTTACTTTTATATAAGTTGGAAAATATTATTGTCAAGTTTTTAACCTAAGTCTTTTGATATGTGCTCCATTAATGTATATAATTTGTGTAGAATCAGCTTGTGGAACTATTTAATTGATGCGTATTCAAATCGTACTTCAACTGCAATAAAAACAGCTGCAACTTGACTACCAGACACATAAAAGCGGGAGTCACCAACGAACAGATACCCTAACCCCAAAACTTTAAAGGAGTCAATATAATATTTAAGAAGGTTCCAGCTTTTCAGATATGATGAAAATACACTTCAAGTCATATACGCTTTTATGAGTATCTACTCTTATACTCGCCTACTCTTATACTCGCCTACATCAACTCACCTGCTGATTCGTATCATGCAAATATATATACTTTATCGCGTCAACCACAACCCCTTCTGCCTGTTACATACACTTAACCAAAGCCGTCATACCCCATTCACCTATTTTCAATGGGCACAGGGTATATAGAAAATGAAAATCAGAAGCGTGAAACAATAAAATAATAACTCCAAAATTTCCAGCTAATAAACAAATTTTAAGTTCAAATAACAAACAAAAAAACAAATTGTGGGCGTAATAAAATCTTTATATATATTTTTTTATTTCATTATGATTGTTGTTGTTGTTGTTGGTGTTGTTTGTGGCAACGGGAGTTTCAATAGAGCAACGCTTGGTTTCACATTTCCCGCTTCCGTTGCGTCAGGCAACAGCCAGTGAAACGATCCAATCTGAAAGGCACAATGCCGATCCATTGGCCGGAATGGGCAAATCACATCATCTATTGCCGTTAGAGAAGATCGCGTGACATGACACGAACAAGGTGTTGTATAACATGAACGACGTTTATCTTGACAAAAGGCAACTAATTATTAGTATGACAAAAGGGTAGTTTGGTGCACTGTCTATATATTATAGTATAAGAGATTCTGAAGTTGTATAAGACATTTCAATAAACGGGCATTGCGTAGTCGTTGAGGACTAATCTTCTTCTAAGATATTCTCTGCCTTTAATCAGCTTATTTTCTATTCATTTCTGCTCATATTCAGTTCTCTGACTCACGCTCCCATCTCTAAGGCACCACATGACTGCAGCAAATCGCATTTGTCATAGAACTGAGCGGAGAGAACACTTGATATGCTGTTTGTATTCGTAATAAATTGGGCTAAACAGCGATTGGCAACAAAACAGGTGTAAATTGAGCCGAGACAGGAAGGCTTTGGGCGTCAGTCCAATATAATGCTCGAGCAGCATCCAATTACAGGCAAACAGACTTTTATTAACAAGACGTTGCGAATGCATTTGGCACTTGGCATTGTCTGAGTAATTAGGCAACAATGCAGCCAAACAGATACGAAACAACAGGCTTGAAGATGCTCTCAGGTGTTAATTGAGCTAAGGAAAGGTGGAGTAGTGAAGAAAAAAACTATCTGGCAACAGCTGCAGCTGAGGGCAGGTAAAAATCTAGCGATTATCGACAATTTTCTTTTAACTCGTCTGCTGACTTTCACCCTGGCGATAGGCCAAGGGTTAAAGGCGCCAGACAAATTGCTCACTAATTGGTTTTATTAAGTTATCAAGAATCAGCTGAAAAAAGGGTACACTAGGGTCTAGGCTCTTAATGGGAGGTGTGACAGGAAACACATGACGTTGAGTTGATTAAAAAATGTGTAAACAGGCTATGAAGTGGCTGACTCTGAAGCAAGCGGGTGGATATAGGACCGTCTATAGAGTGTACAAGAATTAGAGTAAAAATGAAATTAAAGATAGTCTTTCCGATACTAAAGAACTTGGAATGTCATCCCCCCTTTCGAGTTGATACACCTTTACTGATCGATTACCCTTTGCCGAAAGCAAATTCTTTGTCATTCAGTTCAACTAAAGTGTTGAATTAAACTTTATTGAATTTAATTACAATTTTACATAAACTGGAAAGTCGTTTTACAATACATATATATATATATATATATATATATTTATTTACATATATATATATATATTCCATGCTGAATATTTCATAATAAGGTAGTTATGTATATTATATAATATATATATACGTTTAGTATGTGACATAAAAGTTCTTGTTGTTTTTGTTTTCATATAACAATTGCTGCTTCTTCATGAAATTTGTTTTTTATTCTCTCATAATTCTACAAAGTCTGGTGCGAAATTTAGAATATATATACATATGTATATATGTATATATATAAAGCAAACGTAAATTTAGTTGGTGTTTCAATTAAAGTTATATTATCATTTAGCGTTTTCTTAAAGACTTTTTGAAAGTTCTTAGGGATATAGTCTAGCTATAAGAATTCAATCCTCCAATTCATTTTCAACAGATATGTGAATACCGAAAACAATTTTAGCTAGAATAAAGTTGCAAGTATAAAATGTTTAATCGAATATCAACAATTGGTGTTGTTTAGTTTAGTTTAGTTTAGTTTAGTTTAGATTTTCCTTTAAGAGTTAAGAGTTTTCTTTTTATAATATAACAGTTTTTTTGTATTGGTAATGTGGATACTATGAAACTAGCATTTAGGGCATTTCTTTATGATTTTAATATATATATATATATTTTTGTTTTTAGCATATACTTATTAAAATTGCTAGAGGATAGACTTTTTATAATATTTTTTTTTTTTTTTTAATTAAAATTAAATTGTTTTTTTTATTAGTTTTAAGTTTTTAGTGCCAATTGGCTTAAGGTACTTTAAGTTTTTCTTTTTTTTTTACTAGAGTTTAGTATAGAGTGTGTATGTATGTGTGTGTGTGTGTGTGTGTGTGTGTGTATATGTAGTAGTAGTTGTATTAGTTTAAGTATTTATATATAGATATATGTGTGCAAATATTGCAAAGGTTTTTGTTTTTACATTTCAACAACATAACAAAAGAGCTTTAGATCGTTTTCCTTCTCTAGCTCTAAAACTTGATTGCAATTCGTTTTCGTATTATATATGTATGTATATATTTTTATAAGTCATTAAGTAGAGAAAATCTTTAATTAGTCTTCATTTCAGATTAGTTTCGTTTAAGTACATAAAGTAGTTCAGTTATATATATATATAAATATATAGTATACATATTGAAAGAAATGCAATTGAAGAGTTTTAAGAGTAGGTGCAGAAAATGAAGTTGGATTTCGGTAAGTTGTAATATAGTTAACAATTGATAATCGATCTGTAGAAATTGGCTTCAGCTGTAAGCCCGCAACAAATATGCCTAGGGATAGATAGAGTAGATACATATATATATAGTATATATAGATAAACTCACAGCCCAAATGCAATGAGTTCTTGAAATTGAAGTGTGTGTGTAAGTATGTGTGGCTGTGTCTGTGTGTGTGTGTGTCTGTGTGTATCAATTCTTAATTATAGATATATGACAAGATTTATTTCAATGTTTCTTTTCTTTTCTTTTTCTGAGGCGTGCTGGAGGTATGTCTATATAAATTTTATGTATGTCAAGTTTCACGAGTTTTGCCCAGAAAACGTTCTTATATACATATACAGTATATATATATATATATATATGTATATATATATTTATATATCTTTTTGTTTATGAAAGCTAACAATGTGGACGGACAAAAATAATTTACAAAAATTCTTGTATTGTTACATTTAGTTTTGAATAGCGAAAATCGACTTTTCCCTAATTTCTTTCGGTTAAAGATTGAACAGTTAGTTATATATTTATATTTATATATATATATATGTATGTATATAGTACGATTTATCGATTGCATGCATAGGATTATATTATATTTCATATTGTTTTAATAGCTAATCTTTTATTGCTAGACTACAAAAGTCACATAAAGTTGACAGACTTGGCTTTAAGTACTTGCGTTAAACAAATATGTTTATATATTTATATGTTATAGCATATATAGAGCATACTTAATCTTAAAGTTCAGTTAAAAATTAGAAACAGGAAATAGGGAAATAAAGAAAATGTTTTTAACATGATATTTTGTTTTCGCTCTATCGATTTTAGAAATCAACAACAACATTTGGACTTTCGAGCTGAGCTTTTAGTATAATTTATAATACTATATATAGCTAGATATTTTCATACATATATGTGTTTAAAATCGAGAATTAATGCTTTTAGATGTTATTACACGCTGTTTTAGAAACAAGCAGAGCTCAAAATTTAAATACAATTACAATAAAATAGTTTAAAGGTCTTGTTAGGGTCTCGAATTAGAGCTAATTTGTTTTATATATATATATATATATATATATATACAAATGTAACTACTAGGCATATGTATATATATATATATATATATATATATATATATATATATATATATATATATAGAATTATATCTATGTATTATATTGATTTATGTTGGTTTTAAAGTACTTTAGACTAAGTTTCTTTGCTACACTTGGAGTTAAAAAGTTTTTCGAAGGCTTCGTTAATAAGTTCTTTTGAGTTGACAAATGGAAAAGTAGAGCTCTCTATATATCTCTCCTGCGAAGATTTTTTGTTGCTTTTGTTGTTGTTTTATAAAATACTAAAACTACGTTTTACAAAGTTTCAGAAAATCAATCGTTATATATATATATAGATGTATATATATTAAAATTCGTTATGCAAATGAATAAAAGTGCAGATCTCGCTACTACATATAATGTATATCTGTTATATAGATATATATCTATATAAGTATTATCAAGTCAGAAACGAAAAGTTCCACTACAAGAGGTGCTGCGTGTCTTAATAAACAATTATGAAAGTAGAAAGTTTCACTCAGTTGTTAAAGCTATTAATAAATTCTTATTGAACATAGTTTTTTTTCATATATATATATATATATATATATATAATATTTTTTTGCTTCTTTCTTTTCGCTTCTCTCTCATTGATTGGGTTGCATATGCTGCAGACTGTTGATGTTGTTGTTGTTGCTGTGGGATTATAAATATATATTATATATGTATTTGATATGGATATAGAGTTGGATCTTACCTATTCTCACTATGGCATAGTGACATTTCCTGCTGCCCTTGATACTGCAAGTTTTGAAGGTATTCCGCCCTGCGTTGGTGCACCAGCTTCTCTTTTTCGGCTCGCTCTCTCTGTAGTCTACATAGATCATAGATGAGCAATATTAGTTTTTGTGCTTAGCAAAACGTATTAATTGTTAAAAGTAATAAAAACTTTAATTAAATCATGGGAAATTTATTCACGTTATCGATAACACCACTCATTAATCGATAGTTTTGCAATACTACTCCATTAACATCTTACCAAAGTCGTCAAGTTGCCATCCCAAATGCTAGCGTGCAAAATGTTTGTATATAATTACAGTTTTTAGTACCCAAAACTTGACTTAGTTCCATATAATCTTAGTTATATATATATAGGCATATAGTTATAGACTGAACGAACTTACTTGATGCGTGATTGTCTCATGAACTGTTGTATTTTTCTGGCAGCCTGATTTTGTGTAGACTGAGAATAGGTACGCCTGGATAGGTAGATAGATAGATGATATAGATATAGCTAGATATACCGAGTTATAGTATTTCAAAAGTCACTCACTTCAAAGGACCGGACGGACTCGTCTCCTTGGGCGTGCTGGGCTGTGAGCTGAGCTCTTGCTGCTGCTGCTGATCCTGCTTGTAGTGATCGTAGAAGCTGGACAGGCACTGGGAGTTGCTGCTGACGCTGCCCTGCTCGCTGGCTGTGCCCAGTTGGGACTTCTTGAAGCGCTTGTTGCGGCGATACGACCGATAGCCGTGCTGTATAACCAACGCCGCATTGGTCATTTGTCTGTAGTAAGCGTATTGCTTATAGCGACGATAATAGTTTTGGATAACAATTGCTGCAGTGCGCTCCTTATTCTGCTCCTCCATCTTCTGGCGGCCCTTGTACGAGCGATATGCCTTCTGTATGCACTTGGCTGCCTCGTAGAGCTCCCGCTGCTCGGTGTCTGTGAGCGTTAGCTTCGAGAAGTCTGCCTCGAATGGATACTGCGATATGCTGGAAGCGTGCAGAAACTCCGTCAACTGTTTTGTTGAAGGCGGCGGACTAGGCGAGCTGACCGAGGGATCTGTGCCGAGTATGGAATAGCTAGCCGGCGACTGCAAAGGACCCGAGCTGGCGGGACTTAGACTAGAGCAAGGTGTGCTCACATCATGATATCTATAGCTATGATCATGAAAATCAAAACTGAAATCGCTGTCGAAATGCGTATTAGGCAAAGAATCGAGCAGCGGATCCATAAAACTATCCGTCAGCGCTGATGACTCCGAGGTGAGTGGCTCCGTTAAGGGACTGCCCAAGACCATCATTTCGTGGGCTTCGTTCTGGCAAAAGGGAGAAAACATTAGCTTTTATAATACGTATATTACCATATCTCACTCACCTTAATCCTCTCCGGCATAGCTGCTATAATGTGCTCCGCTAGAGTCAAAACTTTTGCATCCGAATCCCCTGAAAGTAGGCCACACAAAATGAATTGAGCTAAACTTTGGCTTCGCTTTGCTACACTTGACACAGTTCAATTAACGAGTCTACGTTTATAATGCTGTTGTTCAGTGTTTAAATATACATCGACAAGCACCAGAGTTAGTTTGGCGAGGGCAGCTTGAGAAGTTGATTGGAAGAAATTCTAAAATCTTTAAATTCATGATAGATTAGATGCCTGGCTCAAGTTTCCCTGTAGGTAGGTAGGTAGGATTACCACTTATTTTATTAAAAATAATTCTAGAGGATAACTAGAATATTCTTTTGAGCTTAGTTAAAGATTTTGAGCTACTAATAGATATTAAAATATATGCTGAAAATATGCTAAACTTTTGATAGGTAGTTCATATCAGATATGAAAATGTAGATGTGAACATTGAGATCGATTATATATATAGCTTTCTTAGCTACAAATCTACATTGAAAACATTCTTCAGTTCGTAAGTTATTATAGTAAAACTGAACAGATCTATTCTTTAACTTCCTACGAGCTTATCACTTCTTCAAGCCGCCCTCGTTGATGAGCATGTATTGTTATGTTCACACACACGCACTTAATATTTACAGAATGAACACATTTTGAATATTTATACAGCGTATGTGAATGTGTATATATGTATGTGTGTGTGTGTTAGTGTTAGTGTTGGTATTAGTGTCAAGTGTTATACATCGATAATAACGCACATTTAAGATTAATTCTAATCAAATACAAATACATATGCCGAACGTATATATATATATAGTTAGTTAGTTGGTTATGTCTGTGTCTGTGTATGTGACACTCATTGAGTATTTACATCGAATACATAAATTGATTCATGAATACACTCATATGCATATTCATATAGCTAGAACAAACATCAAGAACATCATCATCAGATACATATAGATTAATATTTTGGTTAAGTGGCTGCAGCTCAGAGCGAGTTATGTGTGTGTGTGTGTGTGGATTAGGTGTGTCTGTGTGTGTGTATTTTTCTATATATGTATGCAACAACAACAATTAGCAACAGCAACCAACAACAACAACATTGAGAGACAGCGAGAAATATACATATATATATATATAAGAGTGTAAGAGAGACAGTAAGAGAGAGAGAGAGAGCGAGCGAGCGAGCTATACACAAAATGCATATTAGATTTGATGATGGCCAGCCCTTCTCCCCCCCGTTTGCTTTGTTACGTTACATTATTACGAGATTACGTTAAGTGGTTAGCATATACAGAGAGAGTGAGAGAGAGAGAGAGCGCTTCCTCAGACTAACCTACGACCGCATCGTTGAGCTCATTGTTTAAAGTGGCGTCAGTCACGCTCGTCGAATTGTCATCGCAATCGATGTCTTTGTCGTGTATGGGACTCGACTCGCCCGTGGATACCTCGCCTGGTGTTTAGAATTTCGATTTTTATAGCATTCATAGACAATCGTACGCACAGTAAAGAGTTTAACTGAGACAGCGAGAGAGAGAGTAATAAATTCTTAAACTTACATAGGGCAAAGTCCATTTTACGCATCGGCGATAGCAAACCGGAGCAATTGTTGCCGCTCAGCGAATCCAGAGGAGAGTCCACGCCCAGAGCATAGTTGTCATGCGACTCATAGTTGCTAGAGAGCGGAGATGTTTATAGTATTTAGATATAGTTAGTATATATGGAGATATAACTTACCCGTGCAGCCTAGCTAATGGCTTGCCAGATTTGCTGCGCATATCCATGTTGATGCCGCTGTCTATGGAGGAGCGCTTCGAGTAGCGACTGCTGTTATTTGGCGGACTTTGATTGCTGCGAAGAGAATAGAAATTTATTATTGTTGCTGAAACAGAATATATATACATATAATATGCCTAAAGCCCTGAATTCCCATTCTAAGCTCTCCGCCCGTTGCCACCTACCTATGAAGCGCCACAGGTCGTAGAAAGACTCCGTCATGCCTGCGCTGCAGTTCCATTTCATAAACACTATAGCTGGACTCCTCTGTGGCTGCCTCCACTGCTAGATTCATGGAGAGATTAGCCAGTCCACCGCGTGGCTGTGGCTTGCGGCAGCGTTCCTTTTCGAGCCGACACAGCTGCTGCAGCAGCTGCTTGTGGCCCTTCAAGCTGGCCAAATCCAGAGGCGTCTGCTGTGCCTGCGTCTTGATCTTCAATGCATTATGATTCCACTTGTAGAGCAGCAGCGTGCACTCCAAGTGGCCACGCACACAGGCCCAGGCCAAGGGCGTGAAGCCATGCACATCCTGGCTAAGCGCGTCCAGCTCTGTTTCCAGTATGATATGTGGATTCTCTGCGCGCCAGTTGAGCATGGCGCCCACCAGCTTGGCATAGCCCAAGGCGGCGGCCAGATGCAGCAGCGTCATGCCACGCAGGCCAACGCTCCAGTTGGCGCCAGTGCTGGGCGTGCTCCAGGCGTGCTTCGTGAGCCGATGGCAATAGAGCACCAGCTTCTCCTCGAAGTTGGGCTCCAGAAACAGGGAAGTTTGATCGAACTGCAATGGGAAAGATGATAAATGAGAGAAGATATACGATAGACACGGCATAGATTCTCTTACTGTGAGCTCATTCTCCAGCTTCAGCTGCAGTTTCTCATCGATGGTAGACAAACGATTCAACAGCGTAAATTTGTAGAGGCAATCGTTGGAGCTGCTGGCATCGAACGGCGCATCTGCCAGCAGCGACAATTTGTACTCAAACATGGCCGCATTGGAGACCAAAAAACCGCCACAGGCCACCTGCAAGGTAACCAAGCCAGCCTCATGTGCCGGACAGTAGCAGCGCAGGACGCCCTCCTGAACGAGCACCGTGGGCACGGGCTGTGAGTCGAAGAGCACCGTATAGCAGCCGCCATCGCTGGTCCAAGGACCCGCCACGAGCACCTTGACCCCACCCTCCGTATAGGACCATTCCGGACTGAAGTCACAAATGTTGAGCAGCTTGCGCTGCGTGGTCGTCGGGTGGTGCGTGGCTAGATAGGAGCTGCTACCTGTCTGATTGTGGTGCACCTGCTCGAGCGCGGTGTTGTTCAATGCCTGCTTATCGTCCAGATCCAATTCGGGAAACTCAACCAACATATCGAAGGCATCCAAATTGGCAAAAACATCCGCCGTATCCTCATCCTCACGTTCATTTGATTGCTGCTGCTGTGGGGCTTCGCTGTTGTGGCTGCTAGCTGTTGCTGTTGTCGTTGTTGCTGCTGATGTGGCTTGAGTGTTGTTGTTGTTGTTGTTGTTGCTGTAGGGCATATTAGCGATGAGCGTGCGCTGTATGTCCTCGTGTGACAGATCCAATGTCTCATTGAAGAAACTCATTGACTCCGCTTGGGGCTCATCGTCGTTGCTGTTGTTGCTGTTGCTGCTGCTGCGACTGCGACTGCTGCTGTTGTTGTTGCTGTCACTAATTTGGCTGCTGTTATCACTGGAAGCACTGTAGTTGGCACAACCATTAAGAATTTGGGCATCCGTTGCCTGATTGTTGACGCTATAGTTGCTAGACGCCTGCTGCTGCTGCTGCTGCTGCTCGTTGTTGTTGCTGCTGCTGCCGCCCAACTCCAGCTGTCAGTTAAATTTAATCAACATAAATTGGCATAAATGCAGTTGATTTGCGGTCAAAACTTACCTCAGCGTGCGCATTGGCGCTCATTAAATTATCACAAGTTGTTGCTGCTGTTGCTGCTGTTGTTGCTGTTGTCGTTGTAATTTGTTGCTGCTGATTGCCATCGATAATCGACTGTAAGGAACTGGAGGTGGACGATGTTGCTGATGTGGAAGGAGTATTGCCAGCGGAAGACGTTGCTGTTGCTGTTGCTCCAAGTTGATTGTTGTTGTTGCTACTGCTGCTGCTGCTGCTGTGATGCTCAGGTGACATGCACATGGCCTCAACTGGGGGTTGATTGCTGCTGCTGCTGCTGCAGCTGGGGGTTGATGTCTGTTGCAATTTATAATAATGTTGCTGCTGTTGAGTGTTGGCTTGCTGCTGTTGATTGTACATAAAGTTATTGCTGTTGTTGTTTATGACATTTAATTCGTTGTTTGTGTGAGCTGTTGCTCCTCCTACTGCTGCTGTTGTTGTTGTTACTGTTGCTGCTGCTGCTGTTAATTGCTTATTGCTGCTGTTATTTGTATTGTGGCTCAGTTTGTTGCTATTTGCGGTCAGCTGATGCTGCTGCTGCTGCTGGCTTTGGTTTTCAATTAGTTCCGTATCCATGACATTTGCTGCTGTTGTTGTTGCTGCCACAGCGGCTGCTGCTGCTGCCGCCTCCCTTGTTGTTGCCGTTATTGTTGTATTGGCAATTTGCAGGCGATGATTTAAATGTGCTGAGCTGTTGCCATTATTGCTGCTGCTGTTGTTGTTGCTGTTGTGTTGATTATGACTTTGATTGCTCTGATTGTGACTAGCTACAAAGCGTTGCAAATTTAGATGTTGCTGCTGCTGCTGTTGATATTGTTGTTGCTGCTGTTGTTGCTGCTGCTGTTGTTGCTGTTGCTGTTGCTGTATTATCAGATTATTTCTTGTAGCCAGCATTTGATTGGCGCCACGATATTGCTGCTGATAGCCGCCTTCGTTGTGATTGGCCTGCTGCTGCTGCTGCTGTTGCTGTTGCTGCTGCTGCTGCTGTTGTTGCTGCTGGGGAATGATTTGAAATTTGATCGCCGACTCTTGCGGCAGCTGCTGTGTTGCATTGTGGAACTGCCCGTGTGGATTGTCCAGATGCAGCGTCGCATCGCGCTGCCTGTGTCGCTCCGACCAGCGTGAATAAAGCTGCAAATATTTTAGATTCTTAAGCCCCAAAGCCCCATCGCTCTCAGCTGCTTCCGCTCTCCGCTTACCTTGCTGGCCACCACAACGTTGGGCGTGCCGTTGGCTGTGCTGTAGGCGTCATTGGGCCGCTTCTCCGAGACGGTCTTCAATATGCCGCCCGTGCGTCGCATAACGGGATGCGTACAGGTCTTGCCATCTGCACAGGTTGCATCGCCGCAGCCGCAATCGAGTTGCTTAACTAACGCTGCCTGCCGCGAGAGACGTTGCTTCTCCATCAACTGGCATACAATGGACTCTACTGTTTCGGCAGTCTAGGGGAGAGAATTGCATATGAGAAACTGTTATACTAAGTTCCTTTTTGACAGTCTCTTAAGGGGGTAGTATGTGAAACTGTTATACTGTGCAACCAGCCCAATAAAACCAGCTGTTAGCACTGTTATACCAGCTAAATAACTGTTATACAAACTGATTTTAGACCAGCTATTGTTGGTTTATTATATTGTAATACAAACTGTTATACAAACTGTTATATAAACTGTTATACAGACTGTTATACAAACTGTTATACAAACTGTTATACAAACTGTTATACTCACTGATATCTCAATATCATTGCCCGAGTCAGAGTCCTCATCCGAATTCACTGTGGACACTGCATACAATAAACGTCCTTTTTATATAGGCTTCCAACTACGACTACAACTGTTATACTCACGCATAGGCTTAAGTTGACTAACCAGCTCCTCTTTGGTCCACTCCTTCTTATCGCCCCAGAGCGTTATGCTCGGCGCAATGACGGCCATTTTATTATCGTCCGGATAGGGCACATTCAGATAATGCACCAAAACAATGTCCGGATTCTGTTGTTTGTTGTCACAAAGATAAAGTAGTTCAGCTAAGTAAGTGTGCCCCAGAGCCAAACTGTGCTACCTACCTGCAATAGCCAGTAACATCTGCGATGAAATGTGGGCAATATGGCCGAGTGTACGTAACAACCATAGATGCACTGTGGAGCAATTGGGAAAACAATTTAGCCAAAAACACAAACAAGAGCATCAAAATGTATAGATATAAAGAGAGAGAGAGAGAGAGAGATATATATATAGAGATATGTTTATATTGATTTATATAGCTGGAGCTACACGCAGCGCCTTGATTTAATTGGAAGACATAAAAAAGACGCAGCTCAAATTAAATTACCAAACGCCCACGCTAGGGGGCGCCGGCATAGACTCAAGCTGAAGGCAAAAGCCAAAAGCCAAGTGCCAAAAATCAAACCCTTTTTTGTCTGACTTATACAACATTATCTGCTGCTGCTGCTGCTGCTGCTGGTGCTGCTTCCTTCTTCTCATCTTCAACTTCCTCTACACTTGTTTTTGTTTTTGTTTTCTGCGCAATTTCTTTTGCTATTTGGCGCTGATAAATTTTGTTGGCCGTCGCCTTTGAACGATATGCCGCTGACTTCTTTTCTATACTTTTTTTTCTATTTTTGTCTCTTCAGAAGTGTTCAACGTTTATAAATATTAGTTATCGTGTAAGCAGACAGACGGACAGCCGGACGGACAGAAAAGGAAAACCCCTGCTGTGTGTTTGCCAAGTGCATAAATCTCGCGGCAGCTACTTGTCTTCAGCACAAAAAACCTTCGCCAACTGCACGCGGTATTAAAATAAAAATTAAAACAAACAAACAAGAAAAAAATTGGCGTGAAATTGCCAGCAGTTTTTTCTTCCTCTTCTATATATACATACATATAAATATATATGTGTGGACATATGAAGAGCTTGGAGTTCTGAGCTCCCTGCGCTTTAACTTCAGTCAGACAGAAATACGCTTAACCCTAGCCAAAGCTTATTTCATTAGCAGACAAACAAACGCCCCGTACAAGGATAAAGGCAACAACAAAAAAAAAAAGAAACTGTTATACTTATATTTCCGCCGGAAAATCATAATTCACTGTGAACGAGAAAAAACAGTGTTCTTAACAACCCTCAAGCAGTTAAGGCAGTTAAACCTAAGCTTTGCCTTCCGCTTATTTGTTTTTTCCTTTTATCTGGTCATTTTTATGGATCTGGGCATAGAGTCTTGTCCAGTTGTTAAGACTTTTTCGGCTAATTGACTAATTGCCCAGCAGGCGTCAATGAAAGTACTTGAAAATGGAAAATGTCACTTGGAAAAACCTTTCAAAGTCGGAGAGAATCTAGTAATCTTCGAGTAAACTTGAAGTTGATGTAGATTGGCAAATGTTAATCTTTAGGACAAGCTCAGAAAACTTTATATAATCCCATCTCTGACTAACAAAACTGAAATGGCTTTCTTGGGTACAGACTAGATATATATAGATATAGCTTTCAAGATCTTTTATCTAAACTTAAACTAAAGTAAACCTCTTGTATCGTAGCTCACCTCAGTGCCTTGTACTTTAAGTTTCATGTGATCCTCGCGGGTTGTCTTCCCATCCTTGCGTTTCTTCCAGCAGTAGCCATCGCGTCGGTAGCGCACCTTCTTACGCGAGTAGAGCAGCAGAGAGCCGCTCTTGGGTCTGCAAAGGAGAAACAGAGAGAGAGGGAGACAGAGAAAGAGAGAGAGAGAGATGTGTTTAGCTATTGCGTTGCAGACGAAAAGTGGGGCAACGTTTGGCGGCTGGCAGCGTGACTCACCTTGTTTTGACTTCTTTTGATTGCCATTCGCTGTGCTTATCAAAGCTGATAAGAATCGCTGCGATTTCCTGAAATATTTTAGTAAAAATAAACAAGCAAACAAATATTTGTTAACAAACTGATTAAATATGTTTAGAGAAGTGCGATTATAAATACGCTAATAAAAAGGTTTTATGGCTATTTATGAATTTGTCTTAGGCTGTAAGTCAAGTTTACAGTTCTAGCCAAATACCCAATCTAAGAATAATAATAATAATTAACAGATCTTTGATTTAGAGACACCCAAAAGCCCCCTACCCACTTCAGCTGTCGACTGAGCCATTATCTTATAGAGTATTCAGTCTGCGTCTTAATTCGTTCTGCTCTTCTCTTCACTCCTTCAGCGTCCTTCAGTTTGCCTAATCAGCAAGTCACGTGTGTTTACCAATTTTTAAAGCACAACAACAATGGGAACTTCTATAAGCTGTGCAAATGAATGTTAACCAAGTTAAGTGAACGTGCTAACAATTTCCGAGTTACTGGCAAATTTTTAGCTAGCCAAAGCACTCGCGGCATTTCCTGCCCCATTGTCCGGCAAAAGTTTCCCTTGCTCAGCGCCCTTTTCCCTTTTCCCATTTTGTTGCTTTCGGTTTGTTGCGCATAAAACAAAGGAAAACATTTTAGAAATTTCATTTGACCGCAGCAGCAGCAGCAAAAGCTAAAGGCAGGAAGCCACAGGATGCCCAAGTGTGACCACAATTTACAGGTGTCGCCACTTGACACCTGGCCAGGAGCAGCATGAGTAGAATGGGCGTGTGAAAGAGAGTCTGAGAGAAGTGAGTGAAGAGCTCTAAAGGCAAAGAATGCCTAGCTAGGAGCTTGCCCCTTGCCTAAGCTTGATAAACAGTCAACAGAAAGGTGAAATATGAAGTGGAATAAGAGTGAAAAGTGGATGAGATCTGAGAGGGAAAGAGAGAGAGAGGGAGAGAAAGTGATAGGGAGATAGAGTGAGAGAGAGAGGGGGAGAGGGAGATATGATAGTCAATAGTTATTGAAGAAAGAGAGCGTTAGAGGAAGACATAGAACGAGAGAGAGAGACTGGCAGAGAGGTAGGGAGAGAGAGAGAGAGAGAGAGAGAGAGAGAGAGAGAGAGAGAGAGAGAGAGAGAGAGAGAGAGAGAGAGAGAGAGAGAGAGAGAGAGAGAGAGAGAGAGAGAGAGAGAGAGACAAATATAGAGAGGAGAGAGAAAGAGAGAGGGATAGAGAGAATGAGCTATAGAGGCTATATAGAGAGGCTACAGAGAGTCATATGAGATTATTTATTAGCAAGAGATACAGAAGCAGAGAGAAAGCAAGGGAAGCAGAGATCAAGAGATCGAGAGCAACTATATCTATATTATGCTGTGAAGAGAAGAGAGAGAGACGAAGTGAGCTGCCAGCAAGTAAGGTGGCAACTCTGCTGAGTTGCCAATTGTCAATTGTTAATGGGATATGCGTGGAATATGAAATGGAAGTAAAAGCCAAGAGGAAGACAATGAAATGCGTAAGAAATGTGACAGCAGCATCAGAGGGCCATACAAGAAATGGAGAATAAGAGTTAGCTGCCCTGAAGTACAGTGAAACATTCAAATGCAAATCACACAAGCAGCCAACTGAAATCGAGTTGGGTTTGGGCTGTGGCTGCTAACGCGCTCTCTCTCTCTCTCTCTCTCACTCTTTCTCTCTCTCTGTTTGTGCTCAG
This sequence comes from Drosophila mercatorum, assembly GCA_961210405.1. Lineage (NCBI taxonomy): Eukaryota > Metazoa > Arthropoda > Insecta > Diptera > Drosophilidae > Drosophila > Drosophila mercatorum. Next base: position 1,807,117 of record CAUIUS010000008.1, read on the forward strand.
CTTTTGCCCATTTGGCATTTCATTGCATGTTTTGCCGATAAAGTTATCAATTTGTTTTGCCAGCCTTGACGTTGCATGAATAATGTAAAGTAGCCATACGCTCACACAAGCACACACACATCCATGCCCATTCAAAGACCAAGAACCCATTCATCTGCGCCGTCAACAACTGCCCAAAGGAAAAAAAAAAACTAGAAACTCGCGCGCGCACAGCTGGCGACGCCCGTAGTCGATGCCTCCATCTGCCGTATACCCGTAGCCCATAGTCCGTACAGTCCTCATACATAGCCCATTGACGATGTGCAGCAACAATTTCATATGTCAGAAATCGCAACATTTGCGAGTGTCATAAAAATTGTATGCACGGCAGCTACACTGCGAGAAAATATGGCTACGAATAGCCATGAAAAGCTGTTAAAACTTTGATAAGATGAAGATTAAGAAAGGAATATAATATGTGCTATATATACTATATATTAATATATATACTATATATTAATATATATACTAATATATAATATATAGTATAAAAGTATTCAAATTATATATGAATGTGAACAATCATACAAAGTCTTTAATCTCAAGTTGTCATCTAGAACTGCCTAAAATAGTCTATATTTTCTATAATATTCTCTAGCTCTCATGTCCTTTTTCTCTCAGTGTACCATACGAGTTTGAGAGTTGAGAAATCACAGGCGCGTGTTTGTCAAGTGGCAAACGTTTGCATTTTGGTCCAAATTGCCTTTGACTTTGGCAGTGGCTCCTTTGCTTATTTATGCATGCCCCAAAGCTCTGCCACAGGCAACTCTTCTTCCTTTTTATGATGAATTCTAGGCACATACGTTCGAGTTCGAGTAGCTGCGCGAAATGCGCATTAAATATTTATGCGCACCTCAGCGCATTTCCTGCACACACGCACACACATGCCCCGCCCCCTGCCTACGCACGCCCCCAGCCACACACGCACACACTCACACACAAAACAATTAGACTTTGCTATTTACAGCATTTGCTATTACTATTAACCAAAATGAAATTTGCAATTGAAGATTTTTGATTCTGACCAGAAGTTGGCATTATATGTATTGCTCAGCTCAGCTGCTTTATAGCTCGACTATAGTCTCGTCTCGTCGCCAAATTAAAACCGTGTGGTTAAAGCCAAAAGCCCAAGCGAGGCCATTTAATGGCCAGACCCAATGCTGAAAACCAACTTAACCTCCTGCCCACGCCCCTGCTCCTGCTCCTGCTCCTGCTCCTGCTCCTACTCCTGCCTGCTCGTCCTGTAAGCAGACTAAAATAAGCGTGCGTAATTTTATTTATGCTTCGTACACGGTTACATTTTGTAATTTTTGCATGCTGATGCAGTACAGCAGCAGCAGCAGGAGGAGGAGGAGGAGGAGGAGCTGGCAGTGGCCACTGGAGTGGGAAGGGTCGGGTCAGTTGCTACGAGTGCGACAACCATTGGGCACATGACCCGGCCCCTGCCTGCCCCTTGCGAAAGTTTATATTAATAAACTGTGGCACGGCCTGCTTTATACACACTGATTATGCTTCAGTAGATAAAAATCTGCCTGGGCTACGCGCTCTATATAATGAGAGTACGGGCAAGATATGCTACTTATATACCCTGGAAGTGTTGGTGAGGTATGTACTTAACTGATCTATAACTGGGTATAGGCTCATATCACATCATACTCTTCTCTGATCTATTGATCTCAAGCCTTTTATTCTCTCTTGATCCGATTTCTACTTTCCTATAGCCATTCTCTTCTACTTTTCTTCTTTTCTAGTTTGTTATATCTTTTAGTTTGTTATATCTTTGCTTCATCAAATCTCTTCCATCTCTCTCTCTCTCTCTCTCTCTCTCTCTTATACTCTATATGCTACCCTTTTCACCCTTTCTCTGTTCTTCCTAAATTTCTTTTCCTATCTTTTCTTATATCTTTATTTTATACTTTTTTCTGTTCTCTTCTTAACCCTAGTGTTTCTTCCCTTTTCATCTGCGCTCTTCACTAATCTTCTCTCTTTCTTCTCACCTTTGTTAGAACATTCAAGTCTCGTTTATCCTCAGGATAAATTTAAAATCTCATTGCTTTGCTTGATTTTTAATTTAGTCAGCTTGTCGCACGAGCATGTAAATTGTCGCTTACCGAATGCTGCTGCCCGTTTCCATTGTCTCTTTCTCCCACTACCAGCCTCTCTCTCACTCTGTCGCAAAAACTTTACAACTGTCCAAATGAATATTTGCGGTTGCGTTTAATTCACAAGTAAAACAGAGCAACAGCAACAGCCATTGCCATAGCCATAGCCATAGTCATAGCCTCGGCGACTGCGAGGCAAATGTTCTGCTTTTTTAAGCGCAAAAGTTTTATTGTAAACACAAAGAGCTGCAAACGGAACCGAAACTTTGGCGCGTACGTGCGCTGGCCAGGGCAAATGCCACGGAACCGCCTCGCGAATCCTGGCTCGCCGAACAATTTCTATTTGTATTATAGTTTTATACCGCATAAACAGCGAACAAAAAAAAAAAGTCGAAAGAGCTTCGCGGCGACTATTCCTAATAAACCAAACCAGGCAGCGAGCTGTCCACATCAGTTCGAGGCGTGTCTTATTAATCTCCAGCCCAAAAAAAAAAACAGTCAAAGGAAGCGTGTCCCTTAGCGCTGTCAAAGTGTCCAGCCCGCAGGACTGGCAGGCTCATCCTGCCTGTCAAGTGCGAGTCGCTCGTGTTTTTTCTGCTTTCAGTTTCGACATTTTTTATGTGCAATCAAATGCAAATCGAGGCACAAACACAAATATACTCTATATCTAGTAGATATATATATATATATGTATATATCTTCATGCATGTTAAACTGACCTCATTTGTATTCCAACGATGTCGCTGCGATGGGAAACTGTCGGCTCTTGGCAGGCTCTCCAAATTGTCGGGCAGTTTGATAGGTTCGCCATCTGGGGGAAAAAACGAAACGTTGAACAATCAAATCGTAGCAAATGCATTGAAAGTGTAAGTACGTCCATCAAATTCGCAATCCTGTTGCATAATGTAAATATATTTATGTACATATATATATATATATATATATATATTTATTTTTGCATATAGTCAAGCGCGGCCACACCCACTGTCAGCTCTCCAGCTGCCCAACAGGTGCAGCTAAATGCGACAAAAATGTAAATCCAGATGATTTATAGAATCTGAAATGTCAACTTAATAATGCTTCAGGTCTTCAAGCTTCACTTCTCCTGGAACTCTACACAATCATTTATCACGGGAACAACTTTTGGCATATGTCTGCTGACTGCTGACTGCTGCTGCTGCTGTTGCTGACGTTTCCTTCTTCATTTTCATAGAAAATGCATTCTAGCCAAATGCGTGTCTCTCCTTCTCGAGTTCTCTGCCCCTCCCTCTCTTTCTCTTTGGCAGTCATTGAATAATTACGCGCACTTAATGACGCTTGCAACTTGTAAAACTTGGAATCGATTTGAGGTTTACTTGCAGCTCAGCTTTTGGCTTATTAAAATGCCACGCAACTACAATAATAACAAGTCAATATGTTTGCCTGCCAAGGCTGCTGCTGCTCAACTAGCAGATACTCTGGAATCTAGATTTTCTATATTGTATACTTTTCTCTCTGGGAAGCTTTTCTTGTGCTTAGTAGATGCCATTCTGTGTGTTTGAAGAGCTTATCTCTATCTAAATCTTTCTATCTAACTCTTTCGATCTATCAATATTCTTCTATTCTATTCTATTCTATTCTATTCTATTCTATTCTATTCTATTCTATTCTATTCTATTCTATTCTATTCTATTCTATTCTATTCTATTCTATTCTATTCTATTCTATTCTATTCTATTCTATTCTATTCTATTCTATTCTATTCTATTCTATTCTATTCTATTCTATTCTATTCTATTCTATTCTATTCTATTCTATTCTATTCTATTCTATTCTATTCTATTCTATTCTATTCTATTCTATTCTATTCTATTCTATTCTCTTCTATTCTATTCTATTCTAGTCTAGTCTATTCTATTCTATTCTATTCTATTCTATTCTATTCTATTTAACTGGCTCTTTCTCTGCCCCTGGATGTCTCCCTTTCACTCTCCCTATTTCACTATATAGAGCTTCACAATCTCGTCCTAGAGTAAACATACATATACCCATACTCTCTCTACCTGTCTCCCTTTTCTACTGAATAGAGCTTTCCTCTCTATCTCTATCTTATATAGACTATAGTTTATGATCAATCGAAAGAGATCAACCTTTATTCATTTGCTTCTCAGCTCTTTGTTGGTAAGATTCCAAACCCACTAGAAACCAATACACCCACTCATCGCCCTATATATATACAGGGTATCTCAATAACATCAACAACAGCTTTGTTGCTGCTCTTACAAATGGGCCATTCGCAATAAACTAGCGGCCAAAGTGTAATTTAGCAAAAATGTGTAATAAAGCGTCGCGCACTCGAAGAACTAAACGAATATATCAAAAGCCGATATATAAACAGATGTACATATATATGTATATACTATATATATATATTTATATGTATGTATTTGGAGTACATGTAGAATGCTTTCTTAAGGGTCATAAAAAGGAGAAGAAGAAAAAACGTTGAGAAAAGAAAGAAAAGTATTGTAGAATTTATATAAAGTGCTCAACGTTTGCCCACAGCCGCGTAACCGAAAAAGTGTTGCCAAATTGCAAATGGCAAAGGCTGAAAGGGTGCAGGCTGGGCGAGGTTGGGGTGCAAACAGGGTGGCCGAGACACAGGACAGTGCGTGGGGCCTCATGATGATGTAGTTCAGCCCCCTTTTTGGCAAATGTGTTGTCAATGTAGTCCTAGACGTAGTTCAAGTTGTTGTCGTTCGCGTTGTTTATGACCTTTTTATATGCCGCACGTTGGCAGCAGCCAAACACATGCACAGAGAAAGAGGGGAACATAGAGAGAGAAAGAGAGAGAAAGAGAGAGAGAGGGAGAGAGAGGCAGAGAGAGCCCTTGTAATTGATGGCGATATTTTTAGTTTGATAGCACACTCAAGTTTTATTGCTCAACTAATTTGTCATGTGAAAGTTGCCTTGAGTTTGGCTTTAAAATGCCCCAAAGCGATAATTGTCGTAAATACATATATATATTATATGTATATATATATAGTGTGTAAAGAATCAGTTGTATATATATTTTATTATGCAGTCGCTGCCATTGTTGTGGCGAAAATGTCAAAAACTGTGAAAGCCGAGTGAAGCCGCGTAAAAAGTCTGTTTGATTAATACAAATAAAAAGTTTTTAACTGCGCTTTGCATATTTCATGGCAAACGCTCAGAAAAAAAAACACACTGACGGCTACCACGGCCCCCTACATAATAGACTGACTGCCCAGGGGCGCTACAGCTATAGCTACAGCTGCCAAAAAATAAGTAAGTGACTGTTCTGGCTGGGCATGCGCGACTGCTAGATGCTCTGTGGCAAATATGCTAGGTATCTTATAGTAAGAAATGGGTTTGGACTTAGACATCCAAGAAAGCGAATATTTTTACAAATTGTATGCTGTCTGAGATCTTGAACACCAAAATTGACAAGTCGAACTCTTGTACTTCTCGAGATATGCTTGAAAAACTAATTTTAGTCATAAGTATTCCGCAGAGGATATTGACTTATTCTATTCAGATATATCTAGCTTTCATAATTTTCGAGTTATGACTAAGGAAAAGTGCATGTCACATAGAGTGTCACAAAACCTATATGCCCATTTCCCTTGATTGCAGGTCATTCAAAAAACAATGCCAAAAAATAGTCGCGAGCCCCCATTGAGCGCTACAGCTCAGGTGCCATCGGGGATCGGCTGATGTCCCAGGCGCGCCATGTCGACGTCGACGTCAACGTGCAAGGACCTCAGTCTCAGCCTCCGCTGCACCTGAACTGTGGCTCTGGCTGTGGCTCTGGCTCTGGCAAAAGGATATTTTATTATTTTACGCGCAGTTCTCATAATTTGCAAGTCCCTTCGCTTAATTGTGACAAATGCGCTTTGGCATCCAACAAAAACCAGAATTTGTAGCTCGCATAATTTGGCTTTAGCTTGCAGCGAGTTGGCAGAGTCGAGCTCGCAGCTGACCTCCAGGTGGGGGACAGGTTGCCAGGTTGGCTGACTGGCCCGGCTCGGCTCGGCCTGGCCTGGCCTGACAGCGCAAATAGCACAAAAGAGTTGACATAAATAATAAATTTTCGTTTTACGATTTCGCGTTACGCGCCACACACACACACCGGTTGAGAGAGCTGCCAATTTGAGGTCTGCCAAATTGTGGCTAATAAATATCTGACAGCAACAACAGCCCAAAAAAATAACTCTATCTATATATATATATATATATATATATATATATATATATATATTTCAAGAGAGAGGTAGGGCATGTGAGCGAGGGAAGTTCAGCGCTTTAGTTGTGCCTCTGTCTGTGCAAAGAAAAATTGTTTGCGCGAAACTCAGCGAGTGTGAAATTACTTTTGTTTAGGCTCTGTCACAGTAGCCGCTCGCCGCTTGCACAATTAAAAGCCATTAAAAGCTAGAAATTGTCTGCGTATAAAGCAAAAGTAGAAGCTAACAGTAGGCGGTTGCAACAGGGCGAGCGAGTGTGTGTGAGCAGGTGGCAGCTGTAACTAGACAAGAGAACTTACAGCAATCAAAGATAGCCTAAGGAGTGGGCCTGATCTGGACTAGAGATAGTGCATACTCTTTATATATAATAATATTTCTATCTATATATATATAAGTATTTAATCAATTCATTTCAAATTCCTTTCTCATTATTGTGTTTATCTGTCAAGTTTTATTGTTCAGCGTTTAGTGCTCACGCGCTTTATTATTTTCCTAAACACGTGTTTTGCTATACTGCCATATCTCTCTCTATATCTGCCTACATCTATCTTATAATACATAGGTACATATATAGCTATAGCTATGTTTCTCTCACTCTATATATTTATATAACCATATCTGTAGACATACACCCCTATCTATATACCTACCTACCGCCATCAGCTATATACACTTCACTTCTCACAGAACTCAGTCAACAAATGAAGACGAAAGAATGGAAAATAATGGCAATCGGAGCACGCACCTCTTTCGCCAGCTTGTTGGCCGCTCACTTGATGACGTCTTGGCCACATGCTTCTAACTAACCCCACAAAAATACTGAAATGTCTTTTAAAACAACATACCAAGCGAAACTGAGCTGTTGTAGTACGAATCTTATAAGATAAAGCCGCACACTCTCACTCGCACACACAGACATGACGTCGCTACAAGAGCCCAATAAATAAACAGACATGGAGAGAAAAGTGATAAAGCAACAGACGTCATTGTTGAGGAAACTTTATAGAAACTTTATAGATAATAATACTAATCAGACTACAGACAAAAATGAGGAACTCTGATTATCATATACGGCTGGGGATTTTGGCAATGCAACGTTGATAAGGATGAGCAATGTAAGCAAATATTTAAGAGTTCCAGGAATTCTGGACGTGATTCAGTAATGGACTAGACTAGACTATAAACGGCATATAGTTTATTTTTAATATATCAGCTGAGCCAATCTCAAGTGTGGAAGTCGTCATTCTAATGATAGTTATTGCCATAATAGAAGAGGTTTATTTCTAAATTTTTAATTTAGGTTGTGATTGACTAGACAATACCTGGCATGAATAACTGAAGAATTTCGAACTTATCTGAAGTGTGCTTGAGCAGATACTTGAGCAAAATATGTAGAAGTTATAGAGAGAAAACGTATTGACAATAGATTGAAGACAGATAGTTAGCTAGAGATAAGCTGGGTGGAGGATAGATAGTTGGCAGTTAGATAGAATCTAGATAAAAGATGGATCAAAGATAGGAGATACAAAGAGATAGAAGTTAGGATGTAGATAGATCTCAGTTACGAGGAAGAGCAAAGAGAGAAGCAGAGCAGATAAGTGTGATATCTTACCCTATTCCCAACTCTTCCCATTTTACAGGGTATATGTCATATATACACCAAAAATCACACAGAAGCAGGCATCGAGAAACACTTAAGGGAGACGCAGCGCGTTTTTCGTTTATCTTTGAGTAGCACAAAGTAAACTTCTCTATAAATTTACAACAACTATGACTTATGACAGATGTGCGAGACATGATTTATATCAAGATACACACAGAGAGAGAGGGAGAGAGAGAGAGAGAGATGGGGGGAGAGAAAGACAGAGATACGTTGCGGCTGATAAAAATCATTTTTGCCTGCATGTCACTCGCGTTTAGCTCGCGTAAATTGTTGTTGATTGCGTTGCAAGGAGCCATTTCTCTAACCGGCAACAAAATGTTGCATATTATGTGGCAGCAACAGCAATTAAAAGACACATAACAGCAAATAAGCGTGTCAGCCGACTGAGCGAAACAATAATTAGTAATAACCACAAAGGCTGTGCAATTGTTGTTTTCTTTTAAATGCCAAAGCGAAGGATTTCTTTCAGCTGGCTTCGCGGCAAGTCACATGGATTAACATAAAAATGCACAGCGGAGCCAAAATGGAGAACTCCCTCCACGCTCCCAGAGTTCCGTCTGCTTCTCGAAAAGTCATAAAAGTGCTATTAATGAATTTCTAACCAAAATGCCATAGAACAAAGCAAATGGGGAGGCGGAAGGAAGGGAGCGAAAGCGCCCCAAACAAAAGCTCTGCTCAAATGCAATAAATTATTCACATTTATGAGGACTGGGCAGAGGGAGAGAGAGAGAGAGACAGTGACGGAGGCAGAGTGACAGAGACAGCATTGTCAACGCCGCCAAGACACACTGCTTAGCTCCAGCCAAACCCTATGCAAGAAGCTTCTCTCTCTCTCTCTCTCTCTCTCTCTCTCTAACTGTCTCCTCTTTCCTCTCGTCTACGTGGCTCAATGCAATTACGTGCGCATTTCATTTGTTTTCCGCTTTTCTTTTTGACGTTCCTTTGCCTTGTATAAATCAGTGCAAAAATTTCACATTTCCTAAATGATTTTCATATGAATGAATAAAAATGCCAAAAACTGTGACTTCAGGTTACTCTGTAGTTTGATGAGCAGATATTTGTTATAGCAAAGGATGAGATGGATCTATCAATAGATCTCTATCTCTCCATCTCTTCATCCAAGTGTCTCTTTATCTTTATCTGTCTTTATTCAGCGCTTTATCTCTCCATCTGTAAGTCTCTATCTCACCAACTCTCATCTCCATCTTTATATATCTCTCTCTAAATCCCTCTATCTCTATCTCTACTTCATATATACTTCCCATAACATATTTCATTCACTTCTCCCAGTGGCGGACCTATATACCCCACTTGAACTCAGCATTTCCAGCTCATAATGAATACAAATAAAAATTCATCTCTAGCCAAAGCCCCCTTGGCATATGCCACACATACAAATTGTAATGCACTTTGCAAACTTTTGCTTAACTGTCTCTGTCTTCTACAGTCCGTCTTGTCAGTACGTGTTCACGTGTGTGTGTGTGTTGCCCCTTCGGGGCGCTCTACGGCTTTCGTGGTGGGAACTTTTCCGTATACGGTCAGTCGCGGCGGCAAATTATATTAATATGCAGTCGCTGAATTTCAGCTGAAGTCTCTCCACCTATCCAGCTCTCACCGTTCACCTTTCACCCTTCACCCTTGCACCTCTATACAAATACGGCATTTTTTCCTGCTTTACATATATTTGTTGCCCATTTTTTTTCGGCCTGCGGTTGCCTCTGTGTTTATTTAAAATAAATATATATTTTTTCCATAGTTTATTCACATATATCTCTCTCTCTCTTCTATCTACGGGAGGTGAGACTGAAAGAAGTATATTGGTTTTAGGCAAGTAAACTACATGAAGTTCAGATAGAATCACATCGGCAGGGCTTACTGAATCATGAATCCAAAGCGAGCGAGTATATTGCGGTCAGTTATGCCCGGTTGCCACTTTTTTTCGTCTGTTTAGCAGCGAAAGCTGTAATTTATTTTAATGCTAGTATTTATCAAGAAGTCATAAATACGTGGCCAAGTATTTGCCTGGCAGGCAGACACAAACACATATATTCTCACTATATATACACTTTACATATATATATATATATATATATATATATATATATATATATATATATATATATATATATATATATATATATATATATATATATATATATTTGTGTATTTTTGGTTTTTACATAAATTGCAAATTAAACATTTAAAGTGCCATGAAATTAGCGCTGCGAAAAACACATGGAAGCAGTTAGTCAAGCGCTGCTCCATTAAAAATACATAAAAACCCAAATTGCGTTGCACGAAAAGCAAATTAATCTAAATGCCCCGAAAAAGAACTAATAACTATACGGGCAGGCGCAAGATAGGGTATGATGGACCAAGTAAATACCTGGTCTAAGTTGACTTGGCTATATAATGTAATATAATATAATAATAATATGATAATTAATGGATTATATCAATAGAAATTCTGATTCCTTCTTTCACAACTATTATAATGCTTCTACAGCTTGTTTAATTAAAGAATTTTGAATCTATTTCGAATGTTATAGCAGCTTCAAAGTTGTTATGGAAAATATTAGCTAGCTATCTGGGTCTCTATTGTTAATCTGTAACTCTGTCAGTCCAAGCTAACAGTCAGTTGTTAGACTCTGTCTATCTAGTTGCCACTCACTTTAGTTGGTATGTTGCTAAAAGACTTTCTGTGATTCCCAATTTGGAATATATTTTCAAATTTATCTCTGAATTGATAGAAAATGTAGATTAAATAAAGTAGAGATATAATAATGCCTTCAGCATTATATTATATGCCTAAAGCTATCTCTTTCTCTTGAAAACTCTTCAAACTCTATCAGGCATCGCTAACTATTATAGTTGACATATCTCTCACCCAAACCAACTTCTGCAGCAGCTCTGCCAAACTGCATTAGCCATTGGGCTTTCAGCTAACAGCTAACAGCTAACACATTACAGCGTAATATACCCCATTGAAGTGGTTATATTAAGTACAGGTATTAAAACTAATATTTATCTAACAAAATTAATATGGTTGTGTAAGCTAATAAAGACAGCGACACACAGAAAGCGAGAGAGAGAGAGAGAGCGGCATTCAATATATTGGAATTGGAATTGCGATTGGGAGTTGGAGTCCTTGTGGGGGATTCTTTTGGGTTTTTGGGGCTCCAGCGAATTGTTTGCCTAACCGACAAATGTAGCACAAAATTTTTGTTACGCACGAATCGAAGGGGACGGACGATAAGCCAAATAAATAACGCAGCCAAAATGCCTCTGGCTGCCAATGCAACAAAAATGCAACTGTCTGCGTGCGTGTGTGTGTGTGTGTGTGTGACCAACGTTTAGCAGCGCATTGTTCAATAAATCTGTTTGCGTGCGAGCTAATCGAAAACACCTGAACTGAAGGCAGCACAACAAACAGCCAGCAGGCAGGCAGGCAGGCTGGCTGGCAGGAGCTGGGAGCTGGCAGCTGGCAGGCAGCAGGTTTCTGGCCTGGTCCAAACAAATTGCCATAGACAACAACATATTAATCCAAATTAGCATCAAAGTGATTTAATTGCTTGGAATTTTGGCATTGGCAAACACTTTTCGACTTTTCACCCAGCTGCAGCAGCAGCAAGGACATGGCAGGCTAGGCCAGGACCTGCGTGGCCAGCAGCTGGTAGGCAACGTAGTTGGCTTGTAAACATGCCAAGCGTAGGCCTTGCATTTTGTCACCATTTGCCCATCGATCAGGCTAAACAACAAGGCAGACACACACACACACACACATACACACACGGAGATAGAGATAGAGCGAGGTCCTTTAGGGCCTGCTTTAAAGTTAAGTTTAAAACACTTTGGCCATAAATTTGGGAAACGCTTAAAGCCCCCAACAATTTCTAGGCACGATTTATGTAGCTTTTAGTAATATGAGCATATATATTACGTGCCACGTAAACTGCTGCCGTGACACACAGAGAGAGAGAGAGAGGCAGAGCCACAGGATAACTCTCAAAACTAATTGAATTGCCTTCGACAGCGAATGGAAATTAATAGGCGCACATAAAACCCAAAAAAAAAATAAGGATAGGGAAGAGATAAAGCAACGCCCACAGCTGTAGCACAGCCCATAACTGATACGAAATTAAAGGCTCAGCTAAAATACCAAATACAGAGAGAGAGAGAGAGAGAGAGAGAGAGAGAGAGAGAGTCCTTGCAAAGCGTAGCCAACTGTGCGGCTCATGGGGCAATATTTATTGAGTACGTGATCTTTGACAAATCCCTTTTCATTTCTTGGCTCTTCTTTTTTTGTGGCTCATGTGAAACATTTTGAATTTTTTATTGCTGCCACGTTTGGTCAGCCCTGCCACGCCCACTGGCCGTGGCTCGTTTGGCATGCAAAAGGGCGGCGAGCAAAAGTGCCTTATTAAAATTTTGTCAACTTGCGACTTCTGCCTCGAGTTGGACTTCGACTTGGACTTCTTTTTTTTTTCTTTTTTTTTTTTTGGTTGCTTCTTCTTCAGGTTCTCTCTGCTTTTATTACTTTTTCACACTTTGGCGTCCCCTGACATTGTGGCTTATACATTTATAAAATGTCACAAGTGCTTGAAGTTTAGCCAGCAGCCAGCCAGCTGTTATATACTGTTATACAGATATATGCAACTGTTATATGCATTTGCATCGCAAATGTGTCAAATGTGACTGAAAGGCTTTAAGCTTAGCCAAAGGTAGATAAATGTTTAGCTAGATGAAATACCTTTGCAATAAAACAAATGAAAACAGAGAGAGAGAGAGGGAGAGAGAGATTTATAACAGTTAGCAGTAATACTTATAGAATATTTATAGCAGTTGGAAAGGAATACTTTAAAGCGGTTCAATCTAGCTATTGACTACGCTAACATATACACAGAGAACTCTATAAGAATCTTACAAGCTAAAGCTGAATTATCAGCATTAAGTATATACTGTCAAGGCAGGGAGTTAGGTAGGCTGTCAATGAGGTCAAGCAGCAAAGAGAGTTAGAGAGGGAGAGAAAGAGAGCGCGAAGACTTCGACGGAGTTGGAGTAGAGTTGAGAACTCTGGCTGCTACTCAGAACAATGGCATGCCAAAGACAATCAAATTGACTGCCACAACAAATGTATGTAGCAACAACTAAACACGCATACAAACACAGACAAACACACACAGACACTCACACACACACATGCAGCACACTTGTTGGTTTTTCATTGACGCACTTTGGTTGCAAAAGTTTTTTTAGCGTGCCCAAGTGACAAAGCGGCGACGGCGATTGGAAGAGAGGCGGAGTGAGGCGGGGCAGGGCTATGGAGTGTTTAAGTGGAGTTGAGTGGGTGTAGCAGCAGAGGCAAAGGCAGTTGAGGGCGAGGAGCAGAGCGAGGGCGCTGAAAAGTATGCTACAAAACGCGCATAATGAAGCTGCTCATAAACGAGAAACGACTTTGTTATGGGGCGATTGCTGCTGCTGTTGTTGCTACTGTTGCATGAAATGTTAACTCGCACCTACACACACACACACAGAGAGATATAAACCTCTATTGTCATTGTTTGTTGCATATAAAAAACACTTAAAATGCCGTTAAGTTAAAATAATAAAGTTAAGCTGCCGTCGGGCCCAACAAAATCTAATGTGACAATGGCTGCAAGGGGCAACGGCTGTGCAGGTGAGTCTGTGAGTGTGTGTGGGTGTGTGTGTGTGGGTCAATGTGTGGCACGCAGCGAAAAACCCGTTGCACAATTGCTGACATATTTCAATGTGCAGCAACAAAAGACAAGGAAGACCCAGCCAGAGCCACAAAAAACTAAACCGAAAAACGTAAAGCAAACGACAAACGTAATGTGGACAACAACTAGAAATAAACATAGATATGTGACGTGGATAGAGTATGAGACTAGCAGATATCCTTGAAGAACAAATAGAGACAACCTTCTTATGAAGATACAAAGTATTCCGATAGATGGGCTGAGATACAGAAAAACTATTTCTGATTACTTTTTGTTGAAAGAATTATTTTAAATTATTTTATATGCTCAGTGTTATATTTTAAAATTTTTTCTTTTAGATTATATTATATTTTATATATTTTTATATTTTTTTTCGTAATTTATTTGACTTTATTTATCTTTTATAATTTATATTTACTCTTTGATCATGTTTTTAAGGTCTTTAAAATCTTTTTAAATTTTTAAATGATATTTTATATATTTTTTCATAATCTTTAAATTTAAAAACAAAAATTTTAACTTGAAAAAAATATTTTACAATTATTTTTTTAATAAAAAAAATTGTTTTTTTTTATTAAAATAATTTGGTAAAAAAAAATTTTCTATTATATTTTTTTGTTTTATTTCAAATATTCATTTTCACTTTAAAACTAAAATTTTCTGCACTTTGAATACTGAAATGAACTCCGTCTGCTGCCAACTGCTGACCAGAACCCAAATACCCTTCGCAGTTGGCAAATTTTCAATGGGTTTTGGGACATAAAAACGCAAATGTTGGGCATATTTTGCATTGTTAGCGGCATAAAATCGCACACACTCACGCACTCTCAAACAGCCACACACCAGCACACAGACACACACACCTGAAAACACCTGAGCCTTTGGTGTCTTTTGTTTGCAATTGTTTTGTAGTTTAGATTGAGGCGCTCGCAACTCGTTAAAGTCTATGCCCCGGCGATGTGTGCATACATATGTGCGTGTGTGTGTGTGAGAGTGTGTGTGAGTGTGTATTGTGTTTGTATTAGTATTGGTGCATGTCCTTTTGTGTCAACAATAAACGCGAAGTCGTACGCGTTTTGTGGAATGGCGTGCGAATTATTGCACCAGGAAGATATGAAATAAAATTTAATGAAATGTTTATAAAATGAAAATGAGTTGCAAATGACGATCAAAAAAGGGGTCGAAGAGGCACACGAACAACAAGAAGTACACGAAGAAGAAGAAGCAGTAGAAGAACACGAATGGAGACATTTAACATGGCCAGGGGAAAACTTTAAAGATTGAACAGAAATAAACAGACACACAGAGAGAGAGTTAGAGAGAGACAACATTAAACAGCTAGAAAAACGGCTAAAAACGGCTAGTATATAGACACCGAAACATGCTTGAAAATTGTGATACAAACTTGGCTTGGCCTGGATCGTGCCACGCCCAAGACGCCCCCAGTTGCATGCATACTTACTAACGCTGAGCGGCAATAGAGCGCTCTGCAAGTGGCTAAAGATCTGCCGATGGTGGTGATGGTGGTGGCCCAGGCCATTGAAGTACAGGTGGTTCTGGTGCAGCGACAGCTGCTGGTGGTGATGGTGATGGTGGTGGTGGTGGTGCAGCGCGGGCGTCAGGCTCATATGTTGCTGTTGCTGCTGCTGTTGTAGATGTTGCTGATGTGGCAGCAATTGCTGTTGATGTTGCTGCTGTTGTTGATGTTGCTGTTGGTGTTGCTGCTGCTGCTGCTGATGTTGCAGCATGAGTTGTTGCTGTTGTTGATGTTGATGTTGCTGCAACTGTTGCTGCTGCTGCTGCTGTTGTTGCTGCTGCATGTGTTGCTGTTGGCTATAATTCGCAGTTGCTGCTGCCGTCGGCTGTGCTGGCGTGGGCAGCGCTACGGCCACAGCAGCTGTTGCTGCTGCCGTTGCTGTTGTCGCTGCTGCTACTGTTGCTGTTGCTGTGGCTGCATTTGCTGCCGCCGCCGCCGCTGCTGCTGCTGCTGCGGTTGCCGTGGCCGTTGCCGTGGCTAAAATGTGATGATGCGTGGTTGATGAGCGTTGCAGATGCTGGCTTTGTACTGTATTCAAGCTATGTATGGAGGCGTGCACCGCCGATTGATAGATAATACCGTTATTCGACGACATCGCCGTCAGCGACTGATGATGAGCGTGGGCGTAGGCCATCGTGGAGCTCGGCTGCACGGCAGCAGCAGCCGCTGTGGGCGTGACTGGCGCCAGAGGCAAAGCGCGATAGCCGGCCATAAATAACGTATAGCTAACGTTCTGTACAGATATCGATATCGATATATATCTATAGATATTCACTTGACTTGGGATTGTCTTTCAGTTTTTCTCTTTCACTTCACTTGGCTTCACTTGGCATCTGTGCGCCTTGCAATCTAATTGTTAACTAATGCCTGCGCTTCGCCGCTTTCAGTTATTTCCTGCAAATTCAAATCTTAACGAATTTGAATATGTATATATGAATATTTATATATATATTCTCAGCAATATATTTTTGTTGAGATTTTGGGCTTAGTTCTTGAGTTGAGATAATGTCACTGATAAGCAACATATCCCCGTTAGCCTTATCTTGACACACGCGACTCAGAGCCAGCACAAAAAAATTCATTTTATTTTGATATTAAATTTTCTTTGCACAACAGCAACTGTTGCCGGCGTGCAGACAGAGAGAGAGATACAATAAATACATATATATATATACACTTGTTATATATATAATCTTGAGACTACTTCGCATAATTTCCACATTTATGATCTGGGAGTTTTCTTGGCTTATCTCTCTATATGCATATTTACCTTACATGACACTGGCAGGCAGATAAAACTTTTCGAATGGCCTTGAACTAAAGTTCAATTCACATTTTGTTGTCCAAGTTTAGAGCAACAACAAATAAATCTAGACATCTCACATTTATTTGCTCTCTCATGTAAAGCTGTCGGCTGAAAGCATGTGATTAAAGTAATTCACGATAAGCTGGAATATATATCTGTATATATGTATATGTACGATGTATCGCGTATCAAAAACTATAGCTAGACTTAATTTAACTGCTATTTGAACATATTCAGGTTAGTTATTTGGAATATCTACAGCTGTTGAGGTCGTCTGAAATCGGTTAATTCCAAATTTTTAACAGTTCTGCAGATAAGCTTGCAACCGATCGCTATATTCTTATTATGTAGTTTTATATTCCTTTATCTTAAGAAGCTTTTTGCTTGTACTCTTATCACTTTTATCACAAGGCATTATATTTTCAATATTATTTTACTCGTTATATACAGATAGGTGTCATACTAATTCCAAGTTGAATATATAATATATAATAGCCTTAATTGAAATTTCTTCCTTTGTAAATATTACAAATGTACAATTCATAAAACATATAAATCTGAATTGATTCTAAATTGTTTATATAAAATTTTAAAAAGCTCTTCATGCTTCCTATATTTTATTCACAATATAAACCTATTGATTCTTACTATACTTAATATCTATTTAACATTTTAAATTTTTAAAATTATAAGCAAATTATTCCCATATATTTATAATACATATTTACTACCCTTAGCAGAGTTCCTAATAGTATTAGTCCTCCTGGCATATATTAAACTTAAATTATCACAACTTTCATAACTGAATCTGAAACTGAATATCACAAATTCTAGTTTAGCTTATAAATAAGTCTTTACATTTCTAATTCTTTCAATAAACCAATCACTATTATTTTCCTTTAGATTTTCACAAATTTATTCCCAATAACTGAAAACTAAACCTCGAAAGTTATGCAGTTTTATAAGCTTTTGATCAGTTCTTCTTAAAAATACACCTTCTCTAGATTGGCTTCAACAAAATCGAAGTTTCTAATCAGATATTTTGATCAACAATACTAAAACTTACGAGAATTTGTCACTTTTAACTTCTAAATCGAAAATGAATATACAAATTTTTAGCTTATGTTAAGAGTTAACTTAAAGCACAAAAATCTAAGATATTCCAATATTCACTAGAAGAGTCTTAAAAGACTTAAACAAATCAAATTCCATTCAACAACAAATATATTAGACACGTAAACACATAGAAACACACAGAGATGAACACTTAATTAAACTTATATTCTATGTATAATATATGTATATTAGAAAACATCGATAACAACATCAATATTTAATGACAACATCAATTGAATTACATTTAATTACATTCAAATTGGAGGAAAGGTGGGGGGCGGGGCAGGAAAGTAAGTTGTGGTATTGAAAAAATAAGCAGAGAACACCAATTACAGTGGGCAACATTGAGACAACAACGTAAATAAATAAACGAGAGGTGGAAATTACAGGTTAACAAAACACACAAACAACACACACAAACATTGGCACATATACAGAGTGAGTGAGAGAGAGAGAGAGTTAAACAAATTACATAAACAAACGTGGGAACCTGAACGGCTGAGTGGAGCCAAGGATCAGCATCAGCGGCTGTTGGTTCGCTGGCTATTGATGTTGACAATAATAAATATTGGCATATTGTGCGGCTGCTGGTGCTGGTGCTGGTGCGAGCACGCGGCACGCCAGAGTACGTAAGACGTAACGTAACGGCGGCGAGAACTACGTTGCGTTTATCGTTTCACGTTGCGCGACAAGACACGACGAGCCACGTCCGATACGTTTGCCCAAGGTCTGCAAACTGAATGCCAGCAGCAACAGCAGCGACAGCAGCAGCGGCGTCCGTGAAGCCTCAGCCTCGGCACGACAACAGCTTCGGCTCGGCACGAAGCTCAAGGCAATCGGCAGCTGTTGTGTGCATTCAGCTAGGATTCGTCGGTTTGGCTGCCAACGGCAGGCAGCGCGTGCGAGCGAGATGCAGCTACATGAAATGTAGTTGTGTGCGAGCGAGAGTGTGAGGGCGTGTGAGTGAGCGAGTGTGAGTGAGCGAGAGTGCGAGTGTGAGTGTAGGCACAGTGGTGCTCAAGCTAAGCATTAGGCAGAGGCAACGTTAGCTTTGGCTGGCTGTGCCAACAATTAGCCTAATTCCAGCTCGACTCTGTGTGGGTTGGTCGAGCAGCTCCTACACACACTCGCACACACACACACACACACACACAGACATACGAGGGTATACACCCACACACAGTTGAGTTGTTACATTTCTATTGCACAACAATAACTGTGACAGCAGTTAGGGGTTGTTTCCGGCTGCGTTAGAGGAACCCAGCACCTAGCCAGCCAGGATCCTGCGCACTGCCTAAACGAGTGGCGCCTACCCCAAGCAACAAAAAAGCCAAAGCGAACAAAGAAAACAACAAGAATATAAAAAAAAACACACAAATGCAATCCTATATGCTGCACGTGGCCGGCATGCAGCCAGCCAGCCAGCCAGCCAGAATGGCAGTTGGGGCCCCGAGGAAGGAGGATCCTGTTTTTAGGCGTCATCCGGCAGCGACAGCCAAAAGGCCTCCATTCAAAACTTTTGTTTGGCCAAGTGGAATTTTTAATCAAATGTTGTGCCGAGCGAGACGCCAACGCGCAAATATGTGGCACGCACATATTGCACATACGCCAGGTGCCAGGTGCCAGCCAGGTGTAGCCACCTAAAGGCATTTAGCACACATTTTAATTAATATTATAATAATAATAATTATTATTATATATAGTACAAATATTTTGATTGATTTATTAAGCAAAATATGTCAAGGGGTTAGAGCAGCAAGGATAAATAAATTGGCCAAGGATTGAGCAGAGTAAAAACTATTAATAGATTAAATATACTCTTCTAAATGATACCTCAGCTAGCAAGGACTATCAACAAGTCTATAAATCAGAAACAGATATGATGTCCTTACTCATATCTTGCTCATTACTTGCGCAAGGATACGATGAAGTTTTTTTTTACTAATAATGCAAAATATCTACCTTAATCCTAAGATAACCCGAGTACTTTTATTTATATTGATACAATTAGTCCTTCCAATCACAATGCCCCTAATCCTGTGCAAATCAGTGAGGATATGGCCGAGTTAAAGCTAATTTTCTATATCAGGACATTTTTTACATAGCCACAACTCAGCCATGTCCTTAAGGATATCAAAAGGACATATTCAAAACCATGATGATCGTAGTGATCAGGACTATCGATTGGCATTTAAGGTTTTCCAGGATTCCGCCAAAAATTGCATCTCAAATTTTTGCAAGGGATATGGTCGAAAAATGATAAAAAATACAAAAAATGCACATTATTTTGGCCATTTGAAGGACTAGAAGGACGAAACTTGGAACATAAAATGTCATCGTCCTCTAGATTAAGAATTAGCAATTGGAAGGATAAAAGTCCTTCAAACAGCTGAGATATAAGTAGTTCTTTTTATGCAAGAAAAGTCCTTATATCTCAGCTGTATCCTTGCGTATCCTGGCAAGCCAGGTCTCAAACTGACAGGGGTCAACAGCACTAACAACTGGCCAAAGGACATTCAAATCGTGCCAGCCGTTTCGCAGATATTGGCGATTTTGGGTGTTTTTGGCCATTGTCTTTGCTGCCGAAGCCTGTTTGAAAGAGAAACATGAAAAGTCCAGGATTTTTAGATAAGCCCATTATATTTGGATAGGGATCGATGGGGTTAGCTCCCACGATCAAAACGCACCATGTCCTTTCGTCCTGCGCCAGGATATGGCCGAGTTAGGACCTATTTTATGTTTACAAATGACCTTCATATAATATTTGTCTTATTGATATTTTTACGTTTTTTTATAATATTTAAATATATTTTCTTATCTTTTCAGATTCTTGAGACTGCTACGAGTTCAACGAGGTGTAGCTCGCCCTGATCGCTTGTGATATAGCCCAGCAAAGCCCATTTAAAACAAAAATGTATTTGTATGTGTATATCTGTAGCATTTTAATAAAAATAATAAATATTTAAATAAACAAAATAAAACTTAAACAATGATTTTTTACTCAAACTCTAGCTAAAATACCAGGCGAACAGAACCCGCCAGAAAGTAGACAGAAATTAGCGAAATAAAAATTTTGTAGCATACCCAACAGGGGCAGCCCTCGACGGCCGTTGGGCAACGAGATTTAAATGAAAATTCGGCTGAAGTACCAGGCGAACAGAAATCGCAGAAAGCAAACAAAAAATTCCGAAATAAAAATTTTATTGCATACCCAAAAGGGGCAGAGTTTTACAGGGCAAAATTTACTTATTTATTATGCGCTTAAGACAAGCAATCCTAAAAATCCTTGAATGGGAGTCGAAAGTCCTGACTACTGCGACTTCAGTAATTCATATCCTTTCAAGATCCTTCAGCATATAGCCGAGTTATAGCTAGATGAAAATAAGACTTTTCTAGCGGAAAAATGGCTCTAACTCGGTCATATCCTGGCGCAGGATGAAAGGACATGGTGCGTTGGGATCGTGGGAAGCAACCCAATCAGTCCTCATCCAAAAATTACGGGCTTATCTAAGAATCCAGGACTTGTGATATCTCCTTCTCAAACAGGCCTCGGCAGCCAAGGAAATGGCCAAAAACACACAAAATCGCCAATATCTCCGAAACGGCTAACATGATTTGAATGTCCTTGGGCCAGATGTTAGCCCTGTTGGCCCCAATCAGTTTGACACCTGGCTTGCCAGGATACGCAAGGATACAGCTGAGATACAAGGACTTTTCTGGTAGAGAAAGAACTACTCATATCTCAGCTGTTTGAAGGACTTTTATCCTTCAAATTGCTAATTCTTAATCTAGAGGACGATGACATTTTATGCTCCAAGTTTCGTCCTTCTAGTCCTTCAAATGGCCAAGATAATGTGCATTTTTTGTATTTTTGGCCATTTTTCGACCATATCCCTTGCAAAAATTTGAGATGCAATTTTTGGCGGAATCCTGGAAAACCTTGAATGCCAATCGATAGTCCTGATCACTACGATCTCAAAAACATATGTCCTTTTGATATCCTTAAGGACATGGCGAAGTTATGGCTATGTAAAAAAATGTCCTGATTTAGAAAATTAGCTTTAACTCGACCATATCCTTACTGATTTTCACAGGACCTGGTGCGTTAGATTTAAAAGGATCCTTTACATCGATCCACATAAAAATATTATAGGATTATCTAAGGATCAACGGTATTTCTTTGCAGAAAATATTGCTATAGCTCGGGCATGTCCTTGTTCCATGCAGGCAGCTAGACTTCAAGTTTTTCAGATAACAAATGGTGATAGGATGGGATTGGATGAATTGATGATAAGCCAAAGTTTGCAATGACAGCTAATTTCCTTACATAGTAAATCAGCGACTATGCCTGTAAGATAAGAATTGAACTTATAAGTATTGGGAGGGCCAGGATGCTATATGATTTTACTACCCGTACTACCATACTACGTAAAATATATCTTTTATTAGATTAGATTCACTCAAACACAGATAGATTGATTAGTAAAAAAAGATAGATAAACTTATAGATCGATACATATATATAGATTGGTAGATACATAATTGGGTAAAGATATATATAGAAATATATACAGATAGATGCATATATAGAGAATAGTTATAGATATTCAGTGGACTAAAGACATCAAGTTGAATGCGTAGAATCTGTTTCATGCATATGTCTCTCCTTTTGCCTCTCTCTATACTAGTATATCTAACTGTATAGCAAATATAAATCAGGAAATTCATTAATTTGTTTGCTTAATGCAACACTTTGTGTGCGAATGTCTGTTTGCGCCTAATTACTCCCTGTGACAGGTGTGGCAGGTGTGTTAAAGCAAATCAGGGCACTGCAAATATGGTCACACTGCTCTCAGTGCAATAAAAGGTTCACAAAAAATTTCGAACTTGCGACACAATTATCAAAAAGACACAAAAAATGAAGAACAAACAAGTGAAATAGAAATGCGAAGGCGAGTTGTGTATGGGTGGGCGTGGCAGTGAGGCAATTAGCCAAAGGGATTAACTAATTAGACGCCCACACAGCAAATCTCACTCTCTATCTCCCTCTCTCTCTCTCTCTCTTTCTCTCTGTGTGTGTGAAGTGGTGCCAGGCGCCGACCCATCATAATTTTTTTTTGCCAAAAAAAATAGATTGAGGGAAAAAAACTTTTGCTGTTTGTGATTTTTTTATGGTGCGCCCAGTTCTTTTGGCCGTTTTTCAACACTGGCTCAAGTTTCATAACAACGGAAATGCAAAAGTTTTCCAGCTTTTGTTTTCTGTGCAAAAGTTTGCCTTTATTTCTCTTGGCAATTATGTGCTCGAGGCAAGAGCAGCAAAAATGATAATGAAGCGAGCCAAAAGGATTTTCCAAGAAAAAACGACCAGAAAGTGAAAAAATCAAAACGAAATGGCGAAAAAAAAAAACAGAAACAGAAAAAACTTTGCGCTCACATGACGTGCTCATGCATGCGAAATGAAAAAAAAAAGTAAAAAAAAAGAAAGTATCTCATAGATACTTTCTAGCGAGGGGCTCTCGCACCTGAGCCGCCTGTTTGTTGGTAATTTGTTTAATTTGCTTTGCTTACCTTCAAAAAGGAAAATATAAAAAAATGTGTGGCATAGTAGAAGAAATATAGTGACTGACTGAAAAATACCCTGTAGAGTAGCAGTAGGCAATAGCTAAGTTAAACTCTACCTCATCTGTATTCAATTCAAATCAGATCTATATTAACATATATAAAATTCATTTTCAGACAGACTTCTACCCAAACCAATATACCCTTCTCACTCGCCTTGCCCTAGGCCATAGCAAAAGAAATAGAAATAAATTTTCGGCGCTTCTCTTCTTTTTTTTTTTTTGAAGGTTGGGCGCCTTTTAGCTAATGGCTTTACTCCACATGATAAAGCCCCGAAATGGAAAACAACAGCAACAACAGTGTGCATAACAAATACAATATGGCCTCAAACTAAACTAAAACTAAATTAAAATTATTTAAAATTTTAGCCAAAGTTTTATCAATAAAATGCAATGCAAAACGGCCTGAGGCGTGCTGCACTTTGTTAGCTGCAAATCAGATAAGTATCTCACGGATGTCTGCAGTTAGCACACACAGAACACACAAAGCACACATGAGTGTGGGCATAGATAGTAGTGTACACTGTACAAAATTGAGGGCTAATAGTAGAGCCATCTAATGAATAGAAGTAAAACCCTAACTTAAGCTAACTCTTCAAGGTTCTCTCTCTGGTTGCTTAAGTATTGCTACACTGCAAAAAAAAATCCAGTTACAATGCATTTAAAGTTTGTGAGAATCTATAACAATAACAATGCAAAGAACATATGGAAAGATCTAGAGAGAGATATTTGTTAAATTTGATGTAATAGGCAGAAGAAGCTGCAGGGAACGGGATCGATTTAGCCACGTCTATCTGACCATCCAGCCGGCTGTAAGTCGGTCACAAACACTAGAAATCTTAATGTAGATACCAAAAGTTTAAGACTCGAATCTCTTATACTTTATATAAAGCATCAGTTCTATGACAAAACCCAAATACTTCATAGCAACTTCTGACAAATTAGGTGTATTTCTAGTAGAGTTGTCTAATGATAGTTCTATGCTAGCTTCTAGCAATAGCTGAAATGTATCTATAACAACTGTCCAGTATTTATCATATATAATAGTTAATATTTTTTTATTCGCACTACAACTTTTCTCTCAGTGCATGAGCGCTGAGTAAGTTATGCCCGACTGTCTGCCCGCCTACCTCCGAGTCTGCCCAGCCAGCCTCGTTGGCTGTCGCTCGGCAAAAGACCAATTGAAACATCAGCAATATTCGAGATTGCAATATGCCGCGACAGCTCGACACTTTTGGCCACTTGACGCCCACACACACACAGAGAGAGAGCGAGCAATCGTCTTGGCCATAACTTAAATCTGGCTTAAAAATCACTTAACAGCTCTTTGCAAGTGTTTCGGCTTGTCAGCACATAAAAAAATATGGCCAAAAAACAAAGGGCGCTTAAGCCCTCTGCCCCATCTCCCCCTTTCTCTCGCCCTCTCTGTATCGAGTGCAATAATCAACACCTCCACACACAGAGAGAGAGAGAGAGAGAGAGAGAGAGAGAGAGAGAGTGAGAGTGAGAGCGAGACTGACAAACGGTCTGATAGACCAAATAACTCTTCCTACAATTGTCGCAAATTCCATGCAACAACAACGCATAGCAAAACCATTTTCTGTTTAGCTCAGCAATAATTCAGCTGCTGCTGCCTCTGCTGCTGCTGCTGCTGCTAGTGCCCTGAGGCATTCCACATAAACGTGCAACTTATTTTGAACGCCAGCTGCCACTTGGCTAATCGACGGCGACAATCTTCAATCTTCAATCTCCATGGAAGCAGCAGAGTTCGAAATGTAGCAAACTACTTCAGAGTTTCCATCTCTGCGATGACAGAGAAGCCAAACAGCTTAACAGCTCTTAAAGCAGTTCAATAAGAGTTCTATATGAAAATTCTCTAAGCTATAAACTGTTGCTAAAGCAGTAGATTTTAGTTAAGACTTGAATATAAAGATCTATAGTTTTCATAGCTATATAGTAGAGAAAGTCTATAGAAGAAAGAAAAAGTATAGCCAAACTATAGATACAAATGCATATAGAATAGAATATAATATCAATAGAAATAAGTTTTAATATAGTTCTTGTAGAGTTTAGAAATGGAAAACTTTTATAAGGCGAGTAGAGAAATACAGAAAGTGACAACAATAGAGGCAGAAATAGTGAAATAGAATGTGACTGAAACAGAAATAGAGAAAGAGAGAGAAGGAAAGATGGAAATAGTGACACAGAGAGTGAGAGAGAGAGAGAGCTAAAATTGATCATATGAAGACTTTACTTTTTTCTTATATAGCTATAGCCTTTTTCCCGCTTTTATAGCTATTTCAGTAACTAAATGGAGTAAGTAAATGGAGTATAAGACAGGCAATACTAGAGCTCTACAGCTCTACTTCTAAAACTAGAGCTTCAGCTGGAAATCAACAGAAAGCCAAGGCAACTTCTTAGGTTTGCAGTTGAGTTGAGCTTACTTCAGCACACTCGAGTGAAGTAAGGATATTAGATAAAGCCAGATACAAAGCCAAGACTTTCAAAGATGAGAGCATACGCCAAAAGTAGCATGGAGAAGCTGAAAACTCAAAAGAGTTAGCATAAGAGACAAGGGAAGAGACTTATTAAATTATGAAACTATGAAAAGCTCGCAGACATGTGTAGAAAGCTCTTTAAGTTTCTATAAGATTCTATAATACATCACTCCATTATCCTTTAAAAAGAACTTAAATTGCAAGCCCAAATAGACTTTTCTCTCCGTTTTCGCTTCAGTTTCAGCAACGTCGCTCGCTTCGAAGTGAAGAGCACTTAGAGTAAAGTTTCAGTTGGAGTTGCTTCGATTGGATCAATCGAATCAAATATTATGTTTGAGAGTTCGTCTTAAGCACTTAACGCTCAAATGAACTGATTTGGCAATCGTTACAGGTTACACAACGAGCAATAGCTCACTCGCTAATGAACACTGTGAGCCGAGACGAAGAAGAAGAGGAACATAAAGAGGAGGAAGAGGAGGAGCAACACATTTGGCCCCGAAAGGCCGGCAACAGCCAATTGAGCCACGTTTTCAGTTTGCCCTCCAGAGAGGCCATCAAGAAAAGCTAAAGACTCGAAGTGTATTAGAAGTAAGGCTAGTATAGACAGCGAGATACCCTGTAATAGGAGAGAGATGTTGTGGATGGCATAGCCAAACTATGAATAGGTAGAATCGTATAGTTCGATACTATTTAAGAGGTATAACTTGCTGGAAGTTATCTTTTTTTTTTTTAAATATATCAAATATTCGAATCCTTACTCTTCAGACTACCCTCGCATCTATACATATGCACACAACTTATATTATAATTTATATCAATAATATTGCTTAAGCATTATATGTATGCCTGACAATCTACCCCATTTAAGCTGATTTGCTCACAGGGTATCTAACAAATGCTTGGCTAGTGTGAAAATCAATGAGCCACCAACCGCGTGCACAGCTGGACTACAACTAGAGACAAGACAAAAAGCAGCAGAGCAAGAGAGTATCAGGGAGAGAGAGATACAGAGAGAGAGAGAGAGAGAGAGAGATAAGCTGACTGCCTCGCTCAGTCGCCCGAGGGCAAGTTTATTCGCATTTAATTGAATAATTGTTAGGCTAGCCACGTACGCTCCGTCCAAAAGGATATGTGGCGAAGGCTATTTCGGTGGCTTTAAAGCGCCGCGCCTCAAAGTAGGCAACAGCGAAACAAAATTCCGTCAATTGTCAATTTTTGAAGGCGGAAAACAAAAGCTACGCTGTGCACCTGTACAGGCAACTGTCGATTTATGTGGCGCATCTCAAATGCAGGCACAGATAGCAGCAGGCTCCTCTCCCTCTCCCCACCTCCACTCTTCCTCTACCTCTGCTCTGTTAGCCTTTGTGCTGGTCAGACTTACCGTTCCCCAGTGGCACATTCGTTTGTGGCTGCTGCTGTTCCATGGACAGTTTATTTGTTGTGGCAGCAGTTGCTGCTGTCGCTGTTGCTGGCGCTGCTGCTGTTGCTGTTGTTGCTGTTGTCGCTGTTGCCACCTGCTTGTTGACGCTCTTGCTCAGTCTCAATATGGTCGTGCCACCAGCTGCTGCCGCCGCCGCCGCCGCCGCTGGCGCCTTCAGCTTCTGCAACGTAGCAGCCACCGCTTTGGGCGCCTTCGAGCTGCGCGAAACGCTCAGCAAATGCGTCTGCTGTGCCACATTGCTGCTGTTGCCGTTGTTGCTCTTGTTGCTGCTGCTGTTGCTGTTGCCGCTGGTCAACTGCAGCGGCGGCGTGCTGTTGGCAACAGACGTGGAGTTGCGTATGACCAGTATGGACTGCGACTTCTCTAGGCGCTTCAGCGTCTGCAGCACAAACGGCGATTTGCTGTCGCAGTTGCTCTCAGAGCTGAGACTGCGAGATGCCTGAAAGGGAGAAGGAAAAGGAGTTAGAAATGAGAGAAAGAGAGAGAGAGGGGGAGAGAGAGAGCGAAAGAGAGAGAGAGAGCGAAAGAGAGAGAGAGATAATAAAGATGATAGTGGTAATGAATCATTGTAATCAAGCTGACAATGATAATAATATTAAGAATGAGCAATGAACAATGAACAATGAACAATGAACAATGAACAATGAACAATGAACAATGAACAATGAACAATGAACAATGAACAATGAACAAACAATGAACAACGAACAATGAACAATGAACAATGAACAATGAACAATGAACAATGAACAATGAACAATGAACAATGAACAAGGAACAATGAATAATGAACAATGAACAATGAACAACGAACAATGTACAATGAACAATGAACAATGTACAATGAAAAATGAGCACTTGACGAATGAATGATAAACATTAATATATGAGCAATAAACAATAAACAATGAATAATGAGTAATGAGTATTGACTAATAAAATGATATTAAACATTGTAATCAAGCTGACAATGATAATAATATTAAGAATGAGCAATGAACAATGAACAATGAACAATGAACAATGAACAATGAACAATGAACAATGAACAATGAACAATGAACAATGAACAATGAACAAACAATGAACAACGAACAATGAACAATGAACAATGAACAATGAACAATGAACAATGAACAATGAACAATGAACAATGAACAAGGAACAATGAATAATGAACAATGAACAATGAACAACGAACAATGTACAATGAACAATGAACAATGTACAATGAAAAATGAGCA
Source organism: Drosophila mercatorum (assembly GCA_961210405.1). Classification (NCBI taxonomy): domain Eukaryota; kingdom Metazoa; phylum Arthropoda; class Insecta; order Diptera; family Drosophilidae; genus Drosophila; species Drosophila mercatorum. The sequence goes on from CAUIUS010000008.1 coordinate 1,835,663, forward strand.
CTTGACGAATGAATGATAAACATTAATATATGAGCAATAAACAATAAACAATGAATAATGAGTAATGAGTATTGACTAATAAACAATTAACAATGCGCAATGAGTTATGATTAATGAACAATACATAAGAAAAAATGACTAACTGAATAATGAACAATGAACAATGAAAAATAAGTCATGAATAATGAACAATGCATATCTGAACAATGCGCAATAAACAATAAATGAACAATGAATAGTGAACAACTCAAAATGATATCATTAGTGATCATACTAATGACAATGGTAATGCTTATGCTAATACCAAGGCCAATGCTACTTACATGCTTCAGCATAAACGGACGCTCGATCAGCTTTGTGGCATTGTTGTTGTTGCTGTTGGCGCTGCTCACCTGCGCCTTGAGCACGCTCTCCAGCTGGCTGGCATTGATGGGCGTTTGCAGCAGGATCGTATTGGTGTCCTTGCCGCTGCTGGCTACAATCGAGATGCTGCCCGAGCTGCTGCTGCTGCTGTTGCTGCAGCTGTTGAGGATGTTGCTGCTGCTGCTGCTGCTGCTGCTGTTGCTCTGGACAATCGTCTTGCGCGCCACAGTCGTCGCTGTGGGCAGCTGGTTGAGCGTGAGGGCTGTCGCCTTGTCCTGCTGCTGCTCGCTGAGCAGGCTGAGTATGTCCTGCTTGTTCTGTATGATGATCTGTCCATTCTCGTTCCGAGTGCCGCGCAGCAAGATGATGTTGCTGCTGCCGTTGTTGCCGCCGCTGCTGCTGTTGCTGCCGCGCTGCTGCTGCATGGCCTCGATCTTAAGCTTGGCAGCGCGCAAGCTAGTTGTTGTTGTCGTTGTTGCTGCTGTTGTTGTTGTTGTCGTCGCTGCTGCTGCTGTTGTTGTTGCGGCCTCATTGCTGTGGCTCAGCTTGGCGCTGCTCTGCGATTTGACCAGGCTAACACGGCTCAGGCCATTCTTTGTTTGGTCTGAGAATAACAAGTAAATAAAGCACATTATTATCGAGAGTCAAGTTTGGCCAACTTTGCGCATAACTCAAAACGCCCCGAGCCCAGGCAGCAGACAAGCGGCTTTGTATGCAGATCTGAAAGATTGCCGAAGCTAAACAGCAGGCAGATTTATGACTGCGAGGGCGGCTTAGGGAGTTGTGGAGTAGTCAGAATATGTGAAAGAAGCAGGGATGTCCTTGGAGAAAACCCCAAATAAAACTTAAACTTGGTCTAAGGAAAACATCAGATAACGGAACAGATTCTGAGAGGAAACGAATATATACTATATATACTCTTTACTATATACATATATATATATATATATATATACATATACTACATACTCTATTGTACTATATCTTTCTTTCTTTCTATACCTCTTAAAATGCATAAACTTTGCTTTAAAGGGGATGAGATTGTTATAGATGTTGATCGATTTCTTGGAAATGACAAGAGTTATCTTTGATTGGTAACAAATTTTATTAGCTTTATCAATTGGCTGAGCTATATCTAAAATTTCAAGTCTGTAGCACTTAAAGTTCTCGAGATATGCTCAGATAATCGAAGGAATAGACCGAAATAAAGCTAAGACAAGATCAGCTTGACTAACACATATATAGTTTATCTATTATCTCTTTTGTGGAAGTATATTCCATTCCAAGAAGCATTTAAGTTGGAGACCATATTGAAGACCAATAACTCTATGGGCAACCCTCGCATTTGCTGTTATTGTCAGGTCATAACTAGAAATTTGACAGCGTTTGGGGCGCAACAAATTGTGACAAGCTGGGCTGGGCCCATTGTGTGAGTGCGTCTATTGCGAGCAGATCAGTTGAGCGTTACGTCGAGCTTAGACGGCCACAACAATGGCCAAGGGCCGACAGTGGAGCGAGGCTATAACGGACACACACAGAGACAGAGACAGAGCGAGAGAGGGAGAGGCAGGCTGGTCGCTAAATCAAGCGAAAGACGACATGTTTATGGCTCACACACAGGACTACTTAGCTGGTAAAACGCAATAAAAGTGCAACAAACAAACAGAGCGACGACAGCTGAGCAGAGGCGGGGCTGTTAAGGGGCGGCAGGGGGCAGGGAGCTGGGGGCTGGGGGGGTTGCTAAAGTGTCAGGCTGCATGCGTTGCCAAATATAGACTCCAAGGCTGAAGGCGACACGAAACAAAAGTGAGCGCCGGAAACATTTAAACGTAGCTAAACACTTGTATGCCAACCAAGTGGGGGGGCGGGATGACAACCCGCCCAGCACAAACCCCCCAACCCCTTGCTGTTGTCTTTCGCCAAGGCAGAGCAAGGCAGCTGCCAGCCCACTCTACCCCAACCGTCCTCCCCTTTTCAGCTGTTTGTTTTGAAAACGTGCGGGTCATAATTAGCCACTGCCACTGCTGGCCGTCTGTGACCATGTGCAAAGATACCTCCACATATATGTACAGTGAGCACTGACTAGAGTGAACAGTGAGAAGAGATTTGGCAGAAATATCCTTATAAGAAGTTATACTGCACATATAGAAAGGTGTCATAAATATGACTGGAGAGCTGTTCGTTATGCGAGGCTTTACTGTACATATAGAAAAGTATGAGAAATATGAGAAGTTTCACTGTAGATATAGAAAAGTATCAGAAAAATGTTGTCAAAGCAGATATTTGATATATGCAGATATTGGATCTATGCAGCTGTTCGTTATGCGAGGCTTTACTGTACAGTACACTAAAGTGAAGAAAATGTATTAAGATGTTAGCCAAAAGTTTGGCTCTAGGGCAAAATGAGCCAACTTAAGCAGTTAGCATATATCTAAGCAGCTGTTCGTTATGCGAGGTTTTACTGTACTGTATAGAAAACTTCCAAGAACTCATTAAACTATTAGGCAAAACTTTAGCTCCAAAGTATCAAAGTGACTTCGCTCAAGCCAGCTGTTCGTTAACCAAGTCTTCACTGTACACACACATATGTAGGTAGCTAGAGTGTGAGTGTGTGTGTGTGTGTGTGAAAAGGTCGCCAAGCAAAACAATCAGGCGGGCAGCCAGGCCAACAGAAGGAGTCAAAGCTGAGCAGCGACCATTCATTCGGGCGCACATACTTCATTGTAATGTATGGCAGGACACAGGACCGCCCCAAATGCAGGACCTCTAGGCCTAACAGCCATAACAACAACAACAACAATAGCGAGAGCTAAGTAACAACAAAAGTCCTGGCACATAAAACACTGCTGCGAAGGGCGCAAAGGATGAGAGAGGTTAGCTCGGCGTAAGGCTTTGCTGAAGTTTCGCATATTTTTGCGTTCATTCGCGACTTTTGATGTGTGAGAGGCGCTGCACAGTGGGGCCAGACATGCGTGCACAGTGTGAACAAATATTTAAGTAATATGTATATAAATAAATTAAAATTAATTCATAAGAAATATTAAATAAAAGCTTTAAATTAAAATTAAATCAAAATTAAAACTAAAAAAATATTTTAAAAATAATTTCTCAATATTTTTCGATTATATTTTAAGAATATATATTTGACTTTTGGGCATTTCTGATCATATTTATTTATGTAACATAATTAAAAGAAATATTATTCCAGTTGGAATAATAAATATATTAACGACTCATTAAAATAGGAAATTTCAAAAAATAAATATTAAATTTGAAAATAATTAAAAAGCAAAAATAAATATATATTTATGACTCATTAAAAGGTAAAACACACACATTTTTTGCTTTTATTGCCCAATCACATGATGTTCAGCTGCTTGCAACCACTGTGCAGGCCAACGCACGTGGCAGCAAGCATGGCAAAGGGGGAGAGGGATAAGCTGAACGAAACTAGGAGAGGGCAAAGCGGAGGCAACGGGCTGGCAACGCTGCTATGCAAAAGCGACAAATTGCAAGTCTATTGAAATTTTATTAGAAACATAAATCAAAAGCGGAAGAGCAGGAGAAAGAGTATGATAAATAAGGCATGACACTTAATAAATAAACAAATACACGATTTCCAGCAGGATAACCAACCGACAGACGAGCGCAAAAAAAAAAGAGAAAACAAGAAATTGTGCCAAAGAAACCGCAAAGCCAAAATGCCCTTGAGTGAAAAGCAAACAAAACAAAACAACAAAATCTAATTGGAAAACCAATACGGCAACGCTAATCGAAGCAGCGCACTTATCAGAGAGAGATAACAGCGCAGCTCATCGATAATTATGTTATGTACACAGTGCGTACACATGTGTGCGTGTGCATGTGTGTGTGTGTATCGGAACGGGAGAGTGACAGAGTGTGAGAGAGAGAGGGAGAGGGAGAGAGGGCAGGCAGGTTGTTTTACTTACTTTGCTGGAGATTTAGATTCAGATTCAAATTCAGATTCATATCCAGCAACAACTACGACTGCGGGAGCGGGAAAAGCCAATTGTTTGGGGCTCGTTTTCCATGTGGAACAGCTCGCGCGAACGAACGATTTTCTTTTCGTTTCGTTTTGCTGCTGCTGCTGTTGTTGTTGTTGTTGTTGTGGTTGTTGTTTGCCTTTTTGGGGCCACACTCTTAAAATAAACACCTGGTGGTGGGCAGCGCAGCAACTGCAGGCGATGGCATCTGCATCGTTGCGCATTAACTTAACTGTTCACTGTTAAATGCCATTTTCTACACACATCTATATATGTACATACATATTTATATTATATACATATACAACATTCTCACGCACACACACACACACATACATATGTTGCAGCAGCAGCAGCAGCGAAAACTTCTCGATATCCAACACGGGAAAAAAAGGTAAACAAAACTATGCTCGCCCGCGCGTCTGTGTGTGTGTGCAGCTCGCGTATGTGTGTTGTTGCTGTTGTATTCTAAACGCGACCACGTTAAATGCAATTGGCAAATTAGCGAACAACGTAAATGTTTCAATTATAAATATTTTTAAGACGTTCAGCAAATCGCGGTGGTCGGGCGATATGCGCGCAACTGACTATCGAAATGTTAGCGCTGCTCGCACTTATCGATTATGCGTATGCACACTGCTGTTAAAGTTAAACAGCTGTTGAGTAAAGTTTCAAACCAAGCAGAGCTGCCGGACTGCTGAAAATAGTTAAGTAACAGAGATGTAGCAGAGACTGTTAAGCAGCTGTAAAGATTACAGCGCGCCAAAATTTGAATTTGAATGCAATATTATTTGCATTTATTGACCTTGTCGCGCGTTTTTTTGCTTTGTTTTGTTTTTTGTGCAACGACTGCAATTTATGATGCCATTAAGAAACCCGATCTGCGTTGCATAAAGACTAAAGCAACAACAAAAACAACAAAAACCTTCTATAATTGTTTTCCTTTTTTTGTTTTTTGGAAAATAAAACTTTCGCTCTTTTCCGTTTGCCTCTCTCCGGCGAGTCGCCACAGCCGCTGGCCCCCATTCAACGGAAGTCTCACACTATCTCAACCAAGCGACCAAGCGGAATACAGAATAATTGCTCTCCGCCAGTGCCAGTGCCAGTCGGTGCCATAGCGCCAACAACTACATTTACAACAACAACAACGGCGACAACAACAGCGGCAACAATGACAAAACTTATCTGTGTTGCTGTTGCTGTTGTTGTTATTGTCGCTTGTTATTTTATTGTCGCATTGAAAATAATATACAAAATAATTGAATTACTCTGCAGACACACACACACGCATACGATCTATGTGTGTGTGTGTGTTGGGGGCGTTCAGTGCTCACTGATAAGCGCAAGTCCAGGCCAAAGCCAGAGCACAATTTGTTTTTTTTTTTTTCATTTAACTCAACGAAAGCAAGTGCAGCCGCGCACAGGGTGTTCCCGGCTCAGACAGCGCCAGTGTTTGTGATTACAAAGGCGCGATAAGCGCGCAAACGAAAACAAAAATAAATATATAAAAATAAAAAAAAACAAGCGTGAAGCAAAAACGTGACTTGAGCTGCGCTTTAACATTGTCACGTATGTAAATTATGCTGCCTAACAGCGCAGCTGACGTCGCCGCCGCCGTCGTCGGCAGCTAACTCTAGGCTTACCATAAAAAAAGTAGTTATTTATTTAATTTATTTATTTATTTTGTGTGAAGATTGCACTTTAGAAATACCAGCACGTCTCCAAATGGAAAACTGGCTGTCGTTTGATAAATGCATATTTACAATACAATTTTTATGGCATTTAAATTTAAACAGGCGGCCGATCGCTGTTGTTCTTATTGGATTTGGTTAATTGGGCCTTTGAACTCAACGAAACTTTGCTGATAAAGTCAGCCTCGGCGACAAGTAACAAAAACAAGCCCTACCCTGTGCTCGGCGGCAGTCAACGCCCCCTAAGAAGGCGGCGACGACATCGACGATAACAATGATACGCAATAACAAAAATTAAATGCCAATATTGTTTATAATTTGCATGATCTGTGGCAGAAAAAAAATAAGCAAAGGTCTCGCTGCTGTCTCAGGCACACTGGCTGCGCGTGCGAGGGGAGCGCTGGGTGTGACATCAGCATGAGCACACAAGCAAAACAAAAATAACGCCCCAGCAATTTGCCTGAGTCGCCCTATGAACGGCACGGACTCAACGAAAAGCCTCTCATTGAAGGCAAAGAAGATGGCAAAATGCAGCAAAAGGCCTAACTGTAAATGCGTGCTGTGCTCTCTCTCTCTCTCGCTCTGCCTCTCTCTCTAGTTTTGTTCTTGCAATTGCTGGGCTGAGCGTGTTGAGAGAGCGCAAATGTCGCAGGTACCGGGATGCCATTCGCAAGCCTGGAATACTCTCGCACATACACATATGTATAAATGCGGACACATGCACTCGCGTACATGTTAAGCCGGTTTCGGGAGCATCAACACAGTTGGGCCTGTCGATGCAATTTACCGTGCAACGCTGCAGTCAAAATGTGGCAAAAATTGATGGAAAATACTGATGAACAAAATGACAACAACAACAAAAATGCACGGCATGAATTTACCAGCAGCAACGACAACCATAATTAAAATCCAGCTCAACACAAACAAACATACATAGCGACATGCATTTGTATGGTACATCGTACATTATACGCCTGACTTAGGAAACCAGTTTTATTGCAATTCAACCAACCAAAGGCAAAACCCCAAGAAATTACGTATCACAAATGTATACATATGCATATACATACATTCATACATAAATACACACAAACAAACAAACAAACACACATACATGCATGCTTACAAATGTATTTGTATGTATGCTGCTGCCGCTATTGCTTTGGTCTTCTGCCCTCTCCATGGCAACAACAACAATATTGTCTTCAAGTCAGGTCTTTGTTTTACACAAGCAAAGCTTACAAACAAACACTTACACATACACACTCACTCCGTCGCACACACAAACAAAATGTAAACGATTTGTTTGTGTTGTATTGTGTGTTAAGCACCTGTTGTTGTAATTATTTGTACGAATCTTGAAGTATTAACTGATTCTCTATGCAAACGAACGTTGGGCTAACAAAATTGTGCACAAAATAATTTCTATCCAAATGTAAAACAATTGAAAAGCAGCAGGTAAAACTTTTAAATGCACACACACGCACACACTGCCGCACAAATGAGCGCTTACTCATAGCACTTTATATGTATGTGTGTGTGTGCTGCGACCACAAAAGAGAAAACTACGCTTAATTCCCTACAGTTGAAGTGAGCAGGCACATGAGTTCTTAAAGTTAATATTGCAAATACTTGGTTAACTAAGTGAATCTTAAATAAAGATCTTAATAAATGTGTAATTATGTACTATAAGTGATATCTTTATGTTAATTGTTTTATATTAAAAATTGATCTACTATTTAACGAAACTTACTGCAGGTATGCAGCGCATGCTCGGTGTTCGTCAAGCCGCATGCTCGAGTCGTAAGCGAGCAATAACTAGTTTTACGTCTGTATCACAGATACCAGGGCTGGACTTGTAGAGTATTTTTTTCGCTCATTAGCTTTTCCGCCTGCTTCAAATAGAGTTGCTCGCTGGAAATCGGCCACTTAGTGGGCTGGACATGCGCATTGCTTGAGCAATCCAACTGCAATTGGCTGTTATTTGAGCTGAGCGCTGTCTGTGGGTGAGTGTGCAGCCCTGGCAGGTGCAAAATGAAACGGCCTCATAAGTTTTTGGTCAACGCAACGGCAGCTCGAGCCTCAGTCTCTTGCGCGTGATCGGTAAAAACAAATCGACGGACCGTGAAGGTGGTGAGGATATTCCATCGTCAGTGTCGATGTGTGTTGTTGTTGTTGTTGCCGCTGGTGCTGCTGTGGCTGCTGCTGTTATCTTGTTTGTTGTAAATTTGCGCAGTACATTAAGAAAATAAAACGAAATAAATTCGCGACAAGTCCGAACCGCACTAAACTGAGAGAGAGAAAGAGAGCAAAGCAGGAGAAGACAGAGAGCGCGCGAAAAATAAACGGTTGTTGTTGTTGCCGATGTATTAGTATTTGTACCAGCCGCAGCATCCCGCCATTGTTATAGTTGTTGTTGTTATTATTATTATTATTATCTGTCCACCGTGCATCGCGTGTAACTGTAAAAAAACTGTGCCATAGCCTCCAGCTGCGCACTCTCGCCCGCATCGCATCAATTGCACTAATTTCTTCAATCAGCACACAAGGCAAGATTCACATTTTTAACGAGTAAAACTAGCGAAAATTGTTGAACAAGTGAAAAGTATGTATCTACGTACATATGTAAATTTGGCCCATTGTCCAAATTTAGATTCTAAATCCGGAATACACTGGAAATAAATCATTTAATGAGCTGCTCCTTGCTACGGTTGCTTTGCTGTTGTTGTCTGTTTTGCACAGTCATCTGCGAGAGAGTTTCAGTTCGTGTGGGCGAGAGAAAGACAAAAAGAGAGTGTGAGTGAGTGTGATCAAAAATAATGAGTGAGAGGAAGAGCGCATTCACGTGTATTTAATTATATTAATTATTGCTAAACTGAAGTTTAGCAATATATCTGCGCTAAAACTATATTGCCAAATATTGTATGTATTATAAATGGAGTGCTCTCGCACTTGCCAGAAGCGGCGTCATCTTTGTGTGCTCTAATCTCGATTTATCTCAGCTGCGCGAGCGGCAATCTTAACAATTGTTTATTGTGTTGCTCTTCCCCTCTCTTCCGCTCTCAGCGAGCATATGTGTGCGCTCGTCTGTCTGTCTGTGTGTGTGTTGAGCTCAAATGCAAGTGAATTAAACGAAACGACTTGAAAAAGTTGAAGCTTTGCTTTTTTGTTGTTTAGTACGCAGCTGTCTCCCGACGTGTACGTTACGTGTTAGCGCCGTGGCGCTCTGGCGGTGAAAATCTGTAACTCTGTGCGAAACTGTTGCAAAAAAGAAAGAAACGTATTTTAGCATCAATTTAACGCCTTGCTAAACAAACGGTATGCGTGGTTTTTCTGTTAGAGCAACAAAAAAAGCAAAAGTGCAAATGCAAAATTAAAAAAATGTTATTGCCTGCAGTGTGTCAGTGTGTTTGATTAAATTTAAATTACATATATGTATGTATTTTTGCCTTTGCCATGCACGCACGCACACACGCAAGCGCAGTACGCAGAGCTCCCGCTAATTATGAAAGTTTTTATTGTTTTCTTGATTGACTTGGCCCAAAAGCGCCGCCAGTTGTTGTTGTTTGTTAATCGTTTTGCTTGTGCAATGTCTTAAGCCTTAACAGACGCACAATTTGTCGTTGTTGGTTTTGCGCAAACACACCTGGGGCACACCTGATTAAAATCCTAAAAGAAAGTATGCTGCAGCAGAAAACATAAATCAACGTTTACCAACACGTAAATAAATTATGGCTTGGAAGGAGGGAGAGGGAGAGAGAGGGAGGAAGGCAAAGATAAAGATGGTTGAGCTAAACAAAATGGTACACAACACAAATTTCACAGTCAGTACACATAGAAGTACCGCAATAATTCCATTGTCTGCACTGCACACTCCTACGCAGCGATCTACCTCTATCTCTCTCTTCCTTCCTCCTCCTCCTTCTGTCTCTCCCTCTCTCTCTGCTACATTTACAATTTTTACAACGCTCGTTGAGTTGTTTTTGGTTTTTGTTTCTAATCTGTGCGCATAAACAGCATACGCATTCTGCATGCTAAACTTAACGAAGGGGGTTGGCTGCCTGCGTCGTTGACTTCCGCGAAGCTGTCAACGTCTGCGTCAGCGTCGTCATTGCGGTTTGGCTGTCGACTTTATCTCTTTTGTTGTTCGTCGCAGTTGATGCTTGTGTCAGCTGAGCGCCAACTACGTCTGCTTATGTATTTTGTTCAATTTTTTATTATTTTTAATTTTATTTTAATTTCAAGTTGATTGCGCAGCAGTGGCGGCTCCATAATTCCGCACACAATTGCCATGCCAAATACAGGGTGTTACACTTTTCATTTCGTTTCGTTAAGCTACGCTGTGCTATTTTTGTGCCGTTGTTGCTGCTGCTGCCGCTGCCTTTGTTGTGTGTTGTTGTTGTTGTTGCCGCTTTTGGATAATTTGGCTTTCGCTTTTGTGCCATTATTGCCGTTGTTGTTGTTGCTGGCGTTGCTGTTGTTGCCTAATGCCTCGCTGCCAGTTCCCAAATCAGCTTCAAAATAAATCAAACCTATGTCCATGCATACAGTGCGCATACGTTATAATGCACTGTGAATGAGAAAACCAGTTTGGCTTGGGTCTGGGAGTCCCCCTAGAAAAAAAACTGAAGATTTCGCCCAAACAGAAAAAAGAATTGCGAAAAAATACGCAAAAGAACAATGAGATAAATGCGAAATGAGTTTTGTGTCATTGCAGCGTGTGTCTACTGTATGTGCCATATATGAACAATGCTTTATTTATTATATTTAGCAAGATTTTTCTTAATTATGTGACACAGTGCAAAAAATCAGCACGAAATGTGAGAATTGCACGAGAATCTCACAAAAGGTTTTTAGCTTTTTATTAATACCAACTTTGGTCAGCTATGTGTGTGTGTGTGTGTGTGTGTGTGTGTGAGAGTGTGTGTGTGTGTGAGTGTTATGTGTGGATGTGCATTTACTTCTGAGAAACTCTGGCTTATTGTTGTCTTGGCTTTGTCTTTAAAGGCCGCACTGTGACGTCAAAACCAGCTGATTGTGGATGTAAGACAGTGCTGTGCAAGCTAGCCATAAAAAAAGCTAAAAGTTAGGCTTGCAGGAAAGGCGAAGAAAAGGGCTTAGCTAAGGTTTAGATGAGCTTCAATATTTTTAAAATTGTATATAGCTAAAAAAAAGGCCAAAAGAAAAAGCTAAACAGTGTATAAGAAAATAATCGAAAATGAATAAAAAAAAATGCATAAATTTAGCTTCAAATTGTTTCCACATAAAAAGCCGCTAGAGTGTAGCAGCTAGCTAGATCTAGCAAAAATTCTAGCCAAGTGCGCATCACTGACTTCTAACACATAGTTTGTTAATGCTTTTTTAGCGCTTACTGCTGGCGGCTGCATGGGCAACTGGTTTGGCTGACGTTTGACGAATGTATATATATAAGAGTGTATGTATATTTGTATGTGTGTGTGTGGATGCAGATGCACTGGGGGATTGGCTTACCAACTGGCAAGGAATGCATTCAGATTCATTGCAAGTTGTATAACGAACGAATTAATTAGCAATTGGCAAATGTCTGGGGACAAGCAGTTTGGAATTTATTTTTTATTTTTTGCAAATTAAGTTTCAGCTGGCAAGAGGGAAAAACCCCGCGCGGCCAGCGAAATCCAATTGAAAATCGCCAATCGAGCAAAGTTCTAAGCGAAACGAAATTCTTTTTTTTTCTTGCTCATTTTACAGAGCTGAACTGAGCTGAGACTGAGACTGAGCGAAACGATACAGCGTAACCACGGCCGGGCACATCAAAGTGAGAGCGAGAGAGATGCCTTATCAGCCAGCGGGCAATAACGGCAGCGGCAGCGGCGTCAGCAGCGCCGGCAGCAAGGCAGCGGCGAAAATGTCGCAGCTCAAGTTCTGGAACAAGCAGAATAGCAAACAGCAGGAGAAGCAGCTGCAGCAGCTGCAAGACTCATCCGATGGCTGCGACGCCGGCCTGGGCAACGGCAACGGCACGGGCGGCGGCAGCAACAGCGCCAGCAATGGCAGCGGCAGCGGCGGCAACTCCAAAGCCGACTCGAAGAGTGGCAAACGCAATTGGCTGCACACGCCGGAGCAGCTCATCAATGGACATGCGGTCTATCTAGTCAAGGTGAGTAGAGTCGAAGTCGGACACGCCCCATTTCTAATCGAGTCTCTTTCGGTATCCTTTCAGTTCTTTGGTAACCTGATCGTGGACCAACCCAAAGGTATCGAAGTGGTCAAGGATGCGATCCGCAAACTGCAATTCGCCCAGCAAATGAAGAAGGCGGAAACGGGCACACAGGAGAAATTCAAGAAACTGGAGATTACAATTAGCATCAAGGGCGTGGCCATACAGGAGCCGCGCACACATAAAATTCTACATCAATTTCCGCTGTACAACATCTCGTACTGTGCGGACGAGAAGGGCGTGAAAAAGTTCTTTAGCTTCATTGCCAAGACAATCAAGTCGAAAGATAATGGCACAATGGACACAAACGGCTACAACGCGAACGGCAGCGCGAAGCCGGAGGAGACGCACGAGTGCTTTGTCTTCATATCAAACAAATTGGCCTCGGACATTACGCTGACCATAGGCCAGGCCTTCGATTTGGCCTACAGGTGGGTTCAATTGTCTTTAGATTCAATCAATCACTCAATCAATCTTCTTTCTTCACAGAAAATTCATGGACAGCAATGAGAAGACAAATCTAAACAAGGCGCAGCAGCAAATCGATCATCTGCAGCAGACAATTTCGATATACAAGGAGCGACTGCGCGAGCTGTCAAACAAATTGCCAAAGGCCGAGCTAGATGCAATGCTCTATAAGCTGGGCATCAAGGATATTGCCGAGGTGCCCAGCCAGGAGTTGAATGGCACTGAAACGCTTAGCAACGGCAAGCTGGGTAAGCCTAGAATGATCTTCCTAGCCAATATCAACTTCAATTCGATCTCTCAATTTATAGATGAGGACAAGCTGCTGATTGATACCAATTCGATGACAGCTAGCTCGACTCATTCGTCGTCCCCCAATTCGTTCTTGCCAATTGTGCCGCCCCGGAGCAATCTGTCCAGCCAGATGAGCAGCAGCAGCAGCGGCGGCGGCGGTGGTGGCAAGAGCAACAGCCAGAAAATGGATGAGCTGCTCTTGAACTCGGATTCGGATAGTGATTTTGATCCACGTGCGGATGAGATACAGGATAATCTGAGCAATGGTCGTAATGCCATCAGCAATGATTTGTTTGGCTTTGAGCCATCCAAGAGCTTTGGCCAGCAGCTTTTCTTCAACAACAACAACAACAGTAGCCTAAATAACAACAACAGCAGTCTAAACAACAACAACAATAGCATCAACAGCAGCGGCTTTTCCAGCGAGCTGAACATCACGCCACCTCTATGTAGGTCCATTCGAAACCCTATTTTAGATTGTTCAATCAATAACTGTTAACTTTTTTAGTGGCACCGCCGCCAAAGATAGCGGCGCCACGTCGCAGCACCTCGGTGTCCAATAGCGGCAACAATGGCTTGAATGGCAATACGGATCTGTTTGGCTCCGATCCATTTGAAATGAACAACGGGCCCAGCGTGTTCAAGGTGAGCTGCGATTGAGAGAGATATAAAAATATCTATATAAACTAAATATATATTAATTGTGTTTGCAGAGTCAGCTTAACATTGATGACTTCTCCTTGGAGAGTTTGGATCCGTTGCGCAAGTGAGGATGGAGGAGGAGGAAGAGCTGGCAGCAGTAGATCGAAAGCGGTGCTAACTACGCCATTTTGCTGCACTATCGATCGAGATCCGAAAGAAAAGTTGTGTTACTATATATATGAGCGTATACAGTTTGTAGCTATTTATAGCCCATTTGCAATTTACAATATATATATTGATATTTATGTATATATATATTTGCCTGCTGCGTAAAGGAAAATTGTTCGTTAAAATATTTTTGTGAGTTTCGCGCTTGATTTATAAATATATGTGTATTATTGTTTATATAATTTTATATTGCATATTATGTATGATTATTAAATATATATATGAATCTTTATATATATATATATTATATTATATTATCGAATCCAATGCACTTTGTTTAAACGAATCAATTGTTGCTCTAGTTAAATAGTTTAAATCAATGTCAAATGCCGAGCAAAATAAATAACGAAATCTCGTGATAATGTGCAAAAGCTAAAAAACCTAAATGTGAGAATTTTGTATAAAATAATTATAACAAAAAATGGATAACTAAATGAATATTATAATAATCGTAACAGATATTCCATATAAATATATATCTATCTATATCTATCCCTCTCTCTGCAAAATGAACAATATTTATTATGATGTAAAAAATAAAATGTAGCGCTTAAAAAATAGTTTACTTCTTATTTTCATTTATAAAACAAATTTGTTTTTTTTTAACATTTTTATTTCAACAATTTTAAAAACTTAACGCGTTGACTGCCATGAATACAAATTCAAATACAAAAAACGTTGTCATTGCTGTTGCCGTTGCCTGGGAATGTAGTTTGCCTAGATCTAGTGATATATTGTATATATATATATATGCTCTCTCTCTCTCTGTCTCTATATATATATATTAGTTCTCTGTGTATAATCTATTGTTGTTGTTCGCAGTTTGTCCTGAGTGTTTGCTTGGGCGCAGCTTTTCTAGTCCAAGTCGCTGTAGCGCTTCGATATGGTCGCACTGAGCTGCCTGGCATTCATGTCCGAGCTCTGCAATCAATCAATCAATACAGTTAGGCAATCAAGACTCCCTAAATTGGGATACTTTGCATGGGCTTTGTGCTTGGACCAACACCAAAAGCAAAATCACAGGGTATATGATGAACAGAAGTATTTTGAGTATTAAAAAATCTAAAAATATCTTTTTTTCTTTAAATTAAAAAAAAAATATTAAAAAATTTTTTATAAATTTACAAAAAAATGATCAGAAAATTCAAAATTCTATTAGCCTCTATAATTAGCTCTTTTATAAATTATTTTCACATTTTTTTTATTAAAAAAAAAATTTTTAAAAATTAATTAATAATTAAAAGTAAATAGTTTCTGAAGCAGTGCCGTAGTTGATATACCCTATAAAATTTGTGCAGTCTTTAGAGTACTCTCTAAATTATAAATTTTTTAAGAAACCATATAAATAACGCCAACGATTGGAAAAGTTCTGAAAGAAAAATGCAATGAAAAGAAATTTAAGAGCAATAAAAAGAAAAATAAAGAAAAAAAAGCTGAAAGAAATAGCAAAAGTAATAAAATAAGAGAAATAGAGACAAGAAAAGTTGTTGAGTAACGGAAATGGCAAGGCAAACACTTAGCAGGCTAAAGCAAGCAAGACCTTTCAGAGCTAGCCCTAAAGTATGCTACGGTCAAGGGTGTTCAGGCGAGAGAACTTTCTATGACTATAACTCGGGCAATATATGTCCGATTTTAAAAACTTATAACTCTTTAGACTCGTGGCAGTCTGTAGAATAAATAAAAATAAAAGTTTTTGAATTTTGGAAAAACACGACAATTTTGGCATATATGGTGAGGTCACCCCTTGCTATTTTTGGCAAAATTGACAAATTTCTAGCCTGAAAATGTGAGAATGCCAATCGATGCTACTAATCGCCACGAGTCTAAAGGTAAAGGGATAACAAACTCATATGCGAGTAAAGATACCCGAGTTATGCCAATTTAAAATTGAAAAAATTTCTTTCTAGCTAGTAAATGACGACAGATCTTAAAAACCTTTATGTCTCAAGACCCTTGAGTATCACTCTTATAATACGATAATACGCCTTTAATATCAGACTCATAATGCTCGAGTTATGCGCATTATAAATCTGACATATTTGTAAAAACAATCAAGTTTTCTCAATTCAACGACTACATATACATACATACATTCAGAAACCACAGGATAATCAGGAGTTGGTTAATTTGTTAGCTATAAGTGGGGATAAAAACAGAAAACAAAAAAAAAACGAAAATATGTTTTGTGTGTTGGATGTATAAAGATTTCAACCAGTTTATTTAAAACTTCAGTAGAACTTAAGAAATAAATAGCATTATATATAGATATAGATATAGGTAAAGGGTGTGTGCAGGTGTGTATGTATATTATATATTGTGTGTGCTCGATAAAACATTTAATCTAAATATATTCTCGTAGCTTACGAACTAATTCACATGAGGCGAAAGCTAATTTCGTAAATCGTTTCAAGACTTTGTTTTATATGCTCAGTCTATGCATTGGATGTATAGACTTTTGGTTCGATTTCCTAGCAATAAATATAGATATATAAAATATATATGACTTTATCGTGCTTAAGAACTAAAAGAAGGACTAAAGTCTAGTTCAATGTTTTAAACCCTTGCGAAGTATTTCATAATTTTGGAATGTCAACGGATCAGTGACAAAATGCAAAATTAGGGGAGCACATATAGACACGACATAGAAGATAAGGTGTAAGATAACATTAAATTAGGCTTTTAACAAATAATCAATTTAAAATTAAATAAATTTGACGACTTTGGGCTTAGGCGAGGGTTCCATCATCCACATGCTGGGCGGGGAGGAGGAGTTAACTCGGGTTTCTTGCTTGGTTATTTGGTTACACACACACACACACATATACACGCACGCACACACGCATACACAGCCTGGCTTATTGGCTAACGGCGCTCGTCTTCTTCTTCTTAGCGTATTTTACCTGATTGGACCAATCACCTGTGGGCACCGTGGCCCTGTAGAACTTGGAGCTCGTCTTGTTGAAGATGGGCAGCAGCTCGTTGGCCTCATCCGACAGGGCCTAAAAGCAACGGTAAACATAAAGTTAGCTATAGGTATAACAACTATCAATAGTGCTCAAACCTTCAGGTAGATAATGGCATCGGTGCCGAAGCCCTCGCAGGAGAGCAGCACAATGTCGCCGTGGAAATAGCGCGCGTAGAGCCGCGAGATGGGCAGGCCGTAGCCGTAGCCGGCCAGGGGCACCGTGTGCATGTCGGACTTCGAGGGCTGGGGCGCCGTACTGTACATGTACTTGAAGAGCTGGTCGGACTGGGAGCGCGGTATGCCGCCGCCCTGGTCGGAGATCTTCACGCAGATGTCCTCCTTGCCGCGACAGATGTGCACCTTGAGCGGCGGCAGCGTGTCGCAGTTGTCCCGATTGTGGTGCTCGACGACGGCGCGCATCGAGTTCTTGAACAGCTCGAAGAGCATATAGTACAAATGCGAAGGCACGTAGACGGTCCGTATGGGCATGGCCTCGTCCGTGCAACTGTGCTGCTGTATCTCCAGCGCGGGGCTGGTCAGGTAGTACTGATCACAGAGGAAGCGCGCGTTCTCGTAGGCGTCGCGCACCACGTCGGAAAGATCACAAGCGGGATCCAGGCAGCCGATGTGACGGCCCAGCGAATGCGGACTGGAGCCAAAGAGCAGAGCTACGGGAAGGGGAGAGATGTATTGTTATATATATATCATAGATATAGTTAGATCCCACTCACTGTGCTGATTGATCAGCATTCGTATGCTAATGCGCGACATATAGAGCCGATCGAGAAAGTATTGTATGGAGCTCTCTGTGGGCGCTTCGACCTGCCCGCCCTCGTTCTCCTTCATCTCGATGACGCCCTGGGCCATGGTCTGCACCACATCGTTGTGACGATTCCTAATGAGATCCAAATCGCGCACAAATCTGCAGGGGAAGCGAGACAACTCTTGTTAGACTATACATATATATATAAAGGATTGACTATATGAGTTCACACACTTTTGGAGATTGTCGTGCGTGGGTTCGACCTTCTCGTACTCCAGCACATCCTCGAAGCTCTTCACATACCACGAGCTCACCTCGCTCACGGATCGTGTGTGCAGCAGATTGTCGGGCAGCAGGGCGATCTCCTTCATGATGTTCGCCAGCCGCACGGGCAGCTCCTTGCGCAGAAATATAAACGATTTCTTCTCGCAGGCATTCTGACCTGGAAGGAGAGTGGGGGGATTATAGACATATATATATGGAAAATTGTAAAATCTATTAGGTTTCTTTGTCCTTCACTCTTTTTTCATATAATAGAATTCTATATATTATGTCTAGACCGTGTTCTACTTGGGCTTATCAATGCCAAGTTCCAGTTAGTCGCATTTGCATCGATCATGCACTTAGTCAATGGTTTAGCTATAGTAGTTGGATGAGGCACAATGCAATGGAACGCTGTCATACGATGTGTAGAAGGTATATAGTTTTAAGTGAATGAAAAGACTATATATTAAGATAATACCTATGAAAACACATTATAACTATGTTTAGGTAAGGTTTCCTCGCTCTCTGACCCATATCAATATCATATATCCGATATTTCTATATATAAATATTTGTTCCATTCAATTTACCTTCATTGATCAATGTAACTCAATGGCTGCCCTCAAGTTCACAGCATTCCCAGTTCAAATTCTATATACTGTATATATCAACTCGTATATCACATTGAATATACTGGAAACGTTTCGTTCACTTCTCTCTCTGCGGTTCAGCTTAATTGATTAACGAGCTCAAGTCAAGAGCCCGAAACGACAAACGCTTTAGTCATATATTTAAAAACAAAGCCGAGCAAAAAACTTTGTACTTTTCATTTGATTTGTATTTGCACTTTTCGTATTTTCGTTTCATTCGTCTCGTCAACAGTTTCGTAACAAAAACATGCGAGCGGGTGAGAGTGAGAGAGTGAGAGCGAGCGAAAGAGAGTGTGTGTGATAAGCACAACGAACTCAACGAAACAACGAAAATGAATTCAAAGACAATTATGTGTAAACGCATGTAGACCTTGAACTGAACAACGCCATCTGTTGACAGAATTGGACAGGGCACGCCTCCCTTTTTGTTTTTCGTATTTGCTTTAATCTCTAAGTAAGAGGCTCCGATAAGCGAAGTCCAGTTGGGGGCAATCGAAAGAGTGTCAACATTTACAGTGGGCCACAGCACAAAAATTTACGACGAAAATACATTCACATGTGTGTGTATTGTTATTGTCGCTAGTTAGTCATAAATACTGCGATAGCTTTGTCGGCCATTTTACTATTGTAACGAATTCCATAAACAAAACAGAATCAATAAAAACAAGTTATAAACGCGGCGAAGAGCATAAAACACAACAAAGGCAAACAGAAATTTTTAAATCAAAACAAGCGACGACGACGACGTCAGGGCAGTTAGAATTTGCGAGAAACGACCGGCTGGAAGTGAAGAGACGCGAGCAGACAGAAGAGAGTGTGCGAGTGAAAGGGAGTGGGCACGATCGTAAGACAAACACGCGCAACGATTTAACACCTATCCCTCTCTCACCCGCACACAAGCACTAGCAACTGACCTCAAAATAGAGCTTCATATATACAGACAAACATATGTGTCTGTGTGTAAGTGTGTATGTATGAATATTTATTTATGCTTTGTTGTAGCCTTCCGCTTTTAGTGCTTGCTTTGATATGACGACGAAAACGTGTTGTTATATGTGTGTGTGTGATGTTATTATTGTTCAGTGTGTTTGCGCTTTCAGAAAAAAAAGAATATTTTTGGTCATTTGATTGAACTTGTCTGGCACTTGACAAACACTTTGATGCATTGCTTAGTGATAACGAGTCTGGCCTCACTTTCATTATAGCTCGTGTGATAAGTACAATTTATTAAGAAATAATCGTTTCTTAATGCCGACGTCGGGAAAAAGCACGCCAAAGATAGATATAGACATAGGTAAGCCCATAAAGTAATTGGATATTAGTAGGTGACAACTTTAAACGTCATGAATTCAATTAGTACTCAATTGAGTGCTTTTAACTGTTTAGCTATTCAGCACACAATTACTCAATCGTTGTGCAGTACTGGAAAATGCATTAAATAATTTACAACGTCACGCAATGGCAGCAAACACACACACACACACACACACAGTGCACTGGAGTCAAGCCAAGCCAAGGTCAGGGATAGTCAAAGTCGAGTGAAATAAGCTGAACGAACAGACTGCAATTACAGTTAGAATTCAATTTGCAAAAATAGCCACTTGAGCAGCCGTTGTGACGTCTGAGCACCAGCAAGGCACGCCCACAGCATATATATGCGTACGAATGTACGTCTGTATGTATGTATGTGTGTGTGAGCATCTTTGGCTATTGCATCAGCCTATTTATTAGATCCACTTTTACCGACAATCATCATCTTTTGCGTATATTCGACTCACATTCGCCTTTGTCGCGCCCCTTTTGCCCGGCAGCAAGCAAACGTGCGAGCGAATTAGCACACGCACACACACATACTAATAGCGCAAGGCGAAGCAAAAGAAAGAAAAAAAAACACACACATACATGTACATACATACATATGCATATGCTGGACTGCTGAACTCTGTGCCGCCTTACACAGCATTAATTTACAGCTGCATATGCTAAAACTTAACGAAAGCCGCAATTGAGTGACAAATAGAAGACATTTCGTTCACTTTGCGGATGTTAAGCATATTTATTTATTTTCTTTTGCAACAAAGGTAACTGTTAAAGACAGCAAAGAAAATAATATACCCTGCAGTCTAGCGTGGCTCGCTGCGTAGAAAAAAAAAAAGAAAAAGAAACGCGGCGCGTGTGGCTGTCATTATAATCACGAGTCAAGAAAAAACCAACAATAACAAAAACACGGGGGTGTCTCACTCACTTCTTCTCCTCCTCTTCTTTTTTTTTTTGGCAATATTTTTTGCACTTCTTTGTTATGCTTCCTCTTCTATTTGGGTTAAGTCTTGACGTCTGTCTGTGTTTGTATTTATTTATATTGTTTTTTTCTTCTCTCTCTCTCCCTCCCTCTTTCTTTCGCGAAACCGGTTTGCCGGCAGGATCCAAAGTTCAAGTTGTGCCCAAAGTCCAGCAAGCGAGCGCTGCCTCTGATGCTGCTAACGGTTCTTTGCTGTTCCCATTGCTTTAGATGGTCATGCACTGTGGTGCGTATACTTAATATACCATATAATATAATGCCGTATACTTAACGAATGCGTCAAAAATTTTCCATAACAAAAAAAAAAAAAATTAAGAAAAATACTAGAAATACTCGTGCTTATATATTTAGTCGACTTTAGTCACTGCATTTTGTTGTTATTTTATTTTTTATATATTTTTTCTTCACACGATTTGTTTTATTTTGAAAAAAAAAAAAACGTTTATATATATAAAATTTTTGGCACATGATTTGGTCTTTCGCATAATCAAAACGAGCCTCTGAAATCGGCATATCAAATTTTTTTTTTTTTATATATATGCTCTGACATTATTTTCTTACGAATGGCCAGCTGATAGGGAAAGTGATTAAGGTCGATCTTATATATGTATATATATGCTCTATAATCATAAGTTTAAGACATCAAAGACTCTTATAATGAAGTAGATCAATTTGGGCTTACTTAAGAGAGAGACAGAGAGAGAGAGAGAGAGAGCAAGCTAAAGATTACTGTAAACTATCTTTTCATACAGAGATCTATAGGTTAAATATATCTAAAATGCTGCCTAGTTTCCCTTAAAGACTTTTCACTGTAGAAACCTAAGCTAGCAAAGCTTTTTCTAGGGATTCAGCTGACTGAATTTAACCGATTTACCCTATTCAAGCCCCCAGCTAACCTTCATTATGCTCCCCCACCCGATATGTTAGTAGCTGAGCCATAAATATCAATTAGCAGCTATCTGGAACTCAAGTGTTTACGTAGTATTTAATATATATTTTTGCATGTTGCAGGCTGATAATACCAAAAGATAATGCTCGATATCTGTAGCATATATGCGAGCTATAACACTCGCCTGACAACTTGTTAATGAGCCCAGCTGAGCTGATTCCCGTAGAGAAACACACATTTTGGGGTACAGTTGGTGGCAAAAGCTGTGGCAAATCTTATCGCTCGCATCGAAAGTTCAAGTAGAGTCGCATACACACATACATACACTATGTCTGTATATATGTACATATATCAAGTAAAGTATATTGATATTTGATTGTGTTTTGCACTTCAATAATACGAAAACAAAAGATAATAAATAATGGATAAATGGGGTTTACTAAGGGGCTTATATTGGGGGGTCTATATATGCTCACAGCTTGTTTTTCGTATAATTTCTATTAATAGCAAAGCGACAAAAACATTGTATATACATATATATATATATATATAGAACAACAGCCTCCCTTTCGGCTCCCCTAGGGGGGAGCATCCATGTAGGCCCTTCAGCCACTTGGCTTGAGCACTGGGCGACGCATTGTTTCCAAGTCGCTGGCTGAGAACGTGTTTTGTTTTTGTGAACTGACTAACAATGAAGGATAGGCATCTAGGGAGAAGAAGCTCGTGTGTGAGATACCCTATAAATATATATATATATATATATAGAGAGAGAGAGAGAGAGAGGGGGAGAGAGAGAGTGCAGGGTTGTGGGTTGAAGAGGTGAAGGTCGTGTGGGTATATCCCTTAGAAATATATTTTAAGGGCACAAATTGTGAGTGACAGTAGCTTAGGCAGAAGGTATGTGCAGTAATACCCTATAAAAAGACAAAGTAGGGTATATGGGAAGAGAGAAATTAGGATTATTAAAAATATATGCAAAATGTTTTGTACAAGAAACAAAGACTGTACTTTTTTCAAATATTTAATATAAGTATATATACAGTGAAACCTCGATATAACGGATCTGAATATCTATTGATTCGCTATAGGTACCTATTAGTATTATTAGTAAAACCTTGGTAAACTGAAGCGACTTAAATAAAAGTTCGTTATGTTGAGTTTTTTGTTATAGCGAAGTTCGTTATATCAAAGTTTCTCTGTAAATATTCTTTTAAGAGCATTTATACATATATCTATATAAATCGTACGTCTTACGTATACCGTATTTGACATATTCTTAAATGCTCATATATTTAAAAATATTTTTTAAGAAATTGATTTTTGGGCACTTATTTTTAAACACAAGTTTTCCCACAGTTTTTTTCTTTTCTGGCCTTGCGTACTTTAGCCTTTGGACTTAGTCATGTTTTGTCACAGATAAATTAGATATTTAGTGTACACATTTAATTTTAAAGCATAAAAAGTCGAATTTCTATTACACAAGATTTTTTTTATAAATTTTATAATTTTACAAAAATATATATACATATACATACATATATACATACATTTTGTACATTTTTTATCTATTTTAGGCTAAAACTAATTGATATATACATCTATAGCTTTTTGCTTAACTTCTTACATAATACTTTTCAGTACAGGGTAGGGCACAGTGTCATACTGCCAGCCGAGTGCCGCTTATTGAGGCAGGTTTTTCGTGCAGCTTAGAGCAGTGAGTAGAACTGACTTATAAATATATTGAAGTGCATGTATATGGGCAACTTTGTCTATATATCCGTATGGATCATGCATTCTCGTCTATATATATATATGCTCATTTATATATAATTGACATTGAGACGTCCTTGGGCGGCGCGTGCCAGCTGTCATTGCAGCCGGTGGGTGGGTGGGTGGTATGAGGGCGGCTAAGCAACTTGTAGCAAGAGTATAACATTTCATTGCCATTTATTGTTGACGGCTAATGAAAACTAAGCCCATTTGTGGGAACTTCCGTTTTCTATAGTTTTACACATGCAATTGAGCTGGCTTTTCTCTCTCTCTCTCTCTCTTGGTGCACAGTCAACAGTTTGTTGTACAGTAAAACGCCGCTTAATTGACATTTCAATGAAATTAAATTGAATATTAGATAACGGCAATTTGCGCAGTTCAGCTATAAACGAAAATCTAAATAGCTAAGCTAAGCTCAGTTCAGCTCAGCATATTTTCCATATTGAGCACAGAAAATGTTTCTCGAGTGTTTCTTAATTAAGCATTGTTCTGCCTCTCTCTCTCTCTCTCTTTGCTTTCGTCAAGTTGAGTGAGTCTTCGTTCGGCTGACAGGTTACGCAAGATCATAACAACAAGTCAAGCCATGTCACGTACTGAGCTCATTCGTCAAATTGAGCGTTAAGTTGAGTGCTTTCGTCAACTTCTGCAACAATTAAAGCGCACTCTGCTTGACAGGTTATGCAAGAGTAAGACAAATGCATAGATCAATGGCAGCAACTTCAGTGACGTCAGAAATGGTAACAAGATTGTTCTCGCGAATCGTAGAAGTATGAGTGAGTGAAATAGTGAGTGTAGTTGAGATTGAGTGAAACTTAACGTGAGCCGGCAAGGACTCAATCACATTGAATTACTCACCAAAATCCATAAACTGTTTTATTGACAGCGGCGACGGATTGAAGCCCGAGTAGAAATCCAACATCTTAGCCAGGCTCGCCATGGAGGACGAGGCGGCCGACAGGCGAACGGGGAAAATGCGCATGTTGAGTGGCTCTTGTGTGTGTATGTGGGTATTTCGATTTTTTTTAGAATCACTTGCGGTTTAGTAGGCCGGTAGGCGTAGTGTCCTTCGCTCACCTTCAGCAGCCGACGAGGATATTAAGCGTACATAACCCAACTTTTAGGCAGGACGTTGACCGGGTGCCCACCTCGCCAACACACTCTCTCTCTCACACACACACACACGTTCGTACTCACACTCTCCCACTCTCGCTTTTCTTATTGGATTTTTCGAGTATCGTGCTTTTACCGCAATTTTTGACGAACGAACAGCTGGCAAAAGTCTTTTGCATGCAATTCGAATGAGAACAACAACAACAACAGCAATAAATCAATTGTGCTTTAAACGGCAAATTTGTAAAAGAATTACAGTATATAAATCAGCAATGTTATTGTTTGTTGTTCTCTGTGTGTGTATGTGTGTGTGTGTGTTTGCCCAAAAAAATATTGTTTATGGCTGGCCAAATTATGCGGCTTCTAGTCGGATTTTCCACACTGGATTCTGCTTGATTTGTGCGCCACGCGTATCAAAACACAGTTACAAACTCTCGCTATTTATTTACACTTTTGCACTTGGTTCTTAGTTCTTAGTTCTAGTCGTGGTCTTTGTTGTTGCAGCGCTGTACGTCGACTGATTGGGACGCTCGCCGCGTTTTATCTCCACAACTCGAGCGACTGTTCGAGAGCGCGTCGTGTTTTGCTCATTTTATAGGCGCGCTCCAGAAGTGTCCATGTGTGTGCGAGCGCGCGCGTGTGTGTGTTTGTGTGTGTGACGTATTTCAGCTGGAGCTAAATAAGTGACAAAGTGTGACCGTATGAGCGCAGGGCAGAGAAGGCACCAAATTATCGCTATCGGGTAGCCGCCACATTTGAAAAGCTGCAGACGTGAGCTACAACTGTTGCATACCCTGTTTGATTTGTATAAAATTAAACACTTGAATTTATTTTTTTTTATAATTTTATTTCATACCCTTATAAATGTAATTGATAAATATTCATAAGTTACAGCATATACAAATGTATTTTTTGTTTGTTTTCTAAATTGAAATTATTCCAATTTAATTGCAATAATATTCAAAAATCCTAAGATGACTTTTCCAACAAATAAAAAAAACTTGTTTTCGTGTTAATTTTAAAAATTCACAAATCATTTAAAATATATGATTATATAATATGTATATATAAAGTTGTTGCTTTAGATTTCTGTGGCTGCCTGTGATATTTCCTTTTTTTTATACAAAGCACAAAATATTTTTTTGTGCATTTTGAACTTATGTATATGGGGGGTATATATGTATATATATAGATATATATTTTTTGGAGGCCAGAAATGGAAGTTTTTTAAGCTTGTTTTGGTATATGGTATATGTATATATGTATATGTATATAGGGAATATCATTAACATTCGCGCTATGCTGATTTTTATAGCTTTTTTAGCTGTTTTTTTTTAGCTATAACTAAATTTGTGTTTCAACAAAAAACAATGCGTAATTTAAAAAAAATTATAACAAATTTGTAAATATATATATATATGGAAATACAATTGTAATATATATGCTGTGTGTGTGTGTGTGTGCGAGTGTGTGTGTGGGTGTGTGTGTGTGTGTTAAGGAACAATGATAACGAAACGCAACGTTCGCCTTAGCGTGTGCACACTGTAGAGCACACAAATACATGCAAATATATGAATCAATTCATATATATATATTATGTTTGTATATATATGAACATATATATATATATATAGGTATATGCGTGTATCATATACATATATATACATATATCTATATATACATCCGTGTGTGTGTTTCACAATCAGTAGACGAATCGATTGAAATTCATGCCCAAATCATTGCCGCCACAGCCGCCGGTGGGCGGCGGCATCTGGTCGTCCTCGTCGTCGCCGTCGTAGCCGTTGCGCTGCATCGTCCCATTGCCGGCGACGTTCTGGGTCTTGGCGTTGCGCTTGAAGCGCTGCAGCTTCAGCTCCTCGCTGTAGTCCCGATTGTCCTGCTTCACGTAGTCGCGCAGTGTGCGCGGCAGCTCGTCGAGCGTCAGTGGCGGCACCAGCGGCACCGGCACCATCGGATGCATCGGTCCGTCCGGCGACGCCTCGGTCGATCGCCCGCACATCTGATAGAACAGAATGTACGGCGTATTCGGCGAGGTCAGGCTGTGCATCTCCTGGGGCTTGGAGTTGGTCACCAGGCTGTCGTTGAACTTGAACCAGTTCTTGGACTGGTCGGCGGCAAAGGTGAAATAGTGCCCAGAGTCCATGCTGTAGCCGGCGTGCACTACGCCGGCGTAGAGATCATAGTGCACGGTGCACGTCTCCTGGAGGGAGTCGGTGGCGCAGACCTTCACAATCACCTGCAGGAGTCGAAAGAGAAACTTGAATGAGAATTCTATGGAATGGGAGAATAGAGTACATTAATGGGATTCTATAGGAAGATCTCTCTAGAATGGGTATACAATATAATACAATCTATATAATCTAGAAGAAATCTCTTGGGAAATCTATAAAGATTGCCGGAACTTCAAGCATATAAATCGCTGATAAGCCTATATACTGTATAGTTGAAAGTATTACGTGTTCTTCCAAACCTCTTATCAAATTCTGATAGCTGCTTAGTATGAACTACATTCAGTTAGGAACTGATATAGAGCTATAGAAGTCATATATATATACTATAAGGGATCTATCTTATCTAAAGTTTGTATGTACTTGACATATCTCTTGGGTATTACTGAATCGAACTGGGTTTATGGGTAGTACTTGTATAGGACATGGATCTATAGACAGAGGATATATGCTAGAGAGATAGATCTGTAGATGATGTACAGATAGCTTTGCTAGATGTATTCTATGTAAATAGATCTTATACTAAGCACGGATCTATTGACATAGGATGGATCCACAGATCCATTAATATAGGATAGATATATCTACGTTTGACATATTTATCTACATAGGATAGATTCACAGATATATCTAGAAAATCTCTACATGACAGATCTCTCATTTAGCCCCCAGAGGATAGATCTATCTACATAGGAGAAATCTAACTACATACGATAAGTCTATATACATGGGATAGCTCTATCTGCATGGTGTAGATCTATATACATATCTAACTACATAGGATAGATCTGGGATAGATCTGCGTACACATAGGATACTCCTACATACACATAAGATAGATCTAGGAAATCACTACAGATCTTATATAGTATATCTAAATAGCTACATTCTGACAGATCTCTCCTCTGAGGATAGATCTATCTACAAAGGATTAACATATGATAAATCGATCTACCTAGGATAGATCCATAGATGTGTTAACAGAGGATAGATAGGATAGATCTATTAACATAGGATATATCTAGAAAATCTCTCTATCTATATTATCTACATATCTCTCTCTCTCTCTCTTTCAGTGTAGTTAACTTACGCTCTCGTCATGGAACACCTTGTGCATGAGCTTTGTGCGAAAATGATATTTCTGATCGTATTTGAATTGCTTGAGCGTTAGGATGAGATTGCGTGGGGCCTGCGTGATGCCGATGCGTCGCTCGGCGTCGCAGAGTTTCTTGCAGCGCGGACAAAAGTATTGATTGTCGCCGTCGAGCTTCTCCGGCGAGCAGTAGTAGTCGATCAGATCCTGCACGGAGTAGTTGGTGGCGCCGCAGTCGTCCTTGTCGTCCGGAAAGGAGAGCTGCAGCTCACGGAAACTGTCCTCGTTACGGCTCTCCCAGGAGCAGTTCAAGCACTTGTAGGTCGTCGACAGCTTGCCGGCGAAGGTCTTGTCGATGGTCGACGGCTTCTTCGGCTGGCTGGGCAGCGAGGTGGGCGTGGCCTGTGGCATGACCGCTCCAGTCGATCTCTGATTATGTACATGATCGTTGCTATTGTAGGGTATGACGCCGGCGGCGACAATTTCCGCTGTCAGCGCCGACTCCCCTGCCTGCGTCTCCTTGGCCAGATCCGTGTCCATGAGCTGGGCGGCGCCACTGTTGATCTCGTGCTCATGGAGCAGATCGAGCAAATAGCCTAGGAACTCGGAGCTGTCCTGCTGCAGTCCGGGCGTAAAGCCCGGCGGACGAGTGGCCTTCAACACACGACTCGGCGTCAGCTCGTACCGCAGCGAGTGATGCATCAAGGCCAGCTGCTGCTGAACCTTGAGCAGCAGCAGCGAGCCGCTCTCAATAAGCAGGATCTGACGCACGAAGCTGGAGGGAGAGAGAAAGAGAGGTGGAGTTATAGGGTTTATATCTGACGATAGGGTTTATATCTGGTCACTCACTCGCTGGTCATGGCCAGCGCCTGGAGCACGCTGTTCATGTAACAAGTATTGCCCAGATTGACGAGACCGACGCGCGCGTTCCGGGGCAGCGCGTTCTCGAAGAGCGCCCGGGCCAAGGCGACGCAGTCCTGCGAGGGCGCGTACAGATGCAGTGCAGTCTTGATGGGGGCGTAGAGCTCGTCGTTGTCGTAGAAGCGCATCATCAGGGCATTGGTGAGATCGACCAGCTTCTGTATGTAGTTGCGCGAGTCGCCGGGCATGCCATCCTGGCCCTTCATCAGGTTGATGACAAAGGGTATCTTGGAGAGAATCTATGCCAGGAGGGAGAGAGTAGTTATGAGATATATATATATATATGTGGATAGTTCTCGGCTTTACCTTATAGAAGATCTCTGGCGTCTGGTTGATCGTGGAGAGCATGTGAAAGACTATGGGCGCCACCTTGGGCCGCAGCGCTGGGAAGATCATGAGGATGAACAGCGACTCGATGTTCTCCAGGGCAATCTCGTCCAGCAGCAGGTATTTCTCCTGCTCGCGCAGCCCCTGCAGCAGGGCCATGATCCACAGGTTGAGGTTCTGGCAGAAGTTGCAGACGCTGATCCACTTGCAGAGCAGGGTGACCGTCTTGCGTATGCTGTCGTCCTGGACGTTCAGGTCGAGCAGCGACTGCACCGCCTCGATGATCAGGTCCGGGCTGAACAGCTGAAAGACGATGGCCACGGCGCACGAGGGCGGCTCGTAGCCATCCTGCGTGATCAGCTGGTAGACGATGCGCAGATAGAACATCAGATAGCGCTTCTTCTTGGGCAGCGCCAGGAAGTGGCCCACCTTGGTGATCTCCTCCTTGAAGCGCTTCAGATCGTCCGGCTGGTTGCTCATCTGCATGCGCGCCAGGTTGATGATCACGTGCTGGTAGATGACCAGCGTTGCCTGCTGATCCTCCGGATTGATCGCCTGCATGATGTTCAGCAGACCGTTGATGTCCTGCAGCTGTCGCTCCGAGGAGCACGAATTGCCGTCTGCTCCACCGGCGAATTCTGTCTTGTTGTTGTCGGAATCGTGCAGATCATTGCTCGTATTCTCTCCTCCGCCGCCACCACCGCCGCCTCCTCCTTCATCTGTTGAATTCGCCTTGCCATTGCCCGCAGCTGAATTCGCCGTTGTCGTCGCCGCCGCCGCCGCCGACGCCGCTGCTGCCGCCGCTGCGGCCGCGGCGACTGCTGCTGCTGCAGGGCTGTCCTGCTCCTGCTGGTCCTGTTGGTTCTGCTTGACGGCCATCGCAAAAGCCACCAACTGCAGCTGCTGTATGTGGAGTTGCCTGCGTACAGGTGGCACCCGCTTGCGCGGACGTCGCGGCTTCTGTTTGGCGCGAGCGCTGCGGCTGTTGTTGCGTGGCAGTCGCCGCCTGTCCTTCAACCAGCTGCCGTTGCGAGTCGTTGTTAAAGCTTTGACCCGTTAGCTTTCAACAGCAACAACAACTAACACAAAAGTAACTGTAAACAAATTGCAAGCCAGCGTCGTCGGCCATTCAACGAGCTCCCACTGCGTGTGTAACGGCAAACGGGAAACGGCACGAAAGTCTCTCCTCTGCACCCGCTAATTATAGACAACAAGATTTTGTTTGCTTTGTTATTTTCGTTTTCTTTCCCTCGGCTGTTCCGTTTGTAATTTTTCCATTCGCTCGCACGTTTTTATCGTTGAATTTCGGTTTGCTCTCGCACGTTTTGTTATTTTTTTCTCTTTTGTAGGACTTAACGACAACAAAACTAAATGCTTTGGTTTGATGTTTACTATAATTTTGACTGTATATGTATTTAACAAATTCTTTGTGGAGAACTTTTCAGTTTTTGTTAATGTTGGAGTCTACTGAGTCAGTGAAAGCAAAGTTAGAGACGTTCAAGCTGCATGATGATAACACACGCACGCACACACACACTGCATATCCATCGCACCAGGGCTGCACTAGCAATTTTCGGATGTTTTCTATACAAATAAGTGGTCAGTCAGTGTCAATATGACGTGCATTGCTTATTGCGTATTCCTATTGGCAGCACTCAATCGCTATGCTATGCGATATACATCGATATGCAGAAACAGCTGATTGTTGTTATGATGATAATGCTAAAATATATATTATTTTTAAAACGTGGCGAAGTAACTTCGATTTATTTATGCCTATTTTTAAATTTGAAATTATCCTCTTTTAATGTTGCTTTTTAAGTTTCCAATTGGCAGCTGTGATCGTATCGCTTTATCGATGTTTTAATTTTGTATATCGCTGCCACATCAGCTGTGCCTGCTTCGATAGACCGATAATTCTACGTATTTTTATTAAATTTGTTTACCTTTTTTGTGCGTGGCTGCTGCTCGAGCAACATTGTTGCCTTTTTGTTCCAAATCTGAAAAACCTTGTAGATCAATTATTTCGAAAGCTGGCAACATGCATCCCGGGCAAATAGAAGTAAACGAAATCACCGGCCTTTGGACATTTCTAATGAGCGTAAGAATAACTTTAATATAAAATGAAATTTTAATTGAATTTGTTTCCCTTCAAGATTGATTGGAAGGATCCCTGGCTTATTGGTTTAATCCTGCTACACGTGCTAACGACTAGCACAGCTTTACTCACACGAAATAATACAAACTTTCAAGTTTTTCTATTCCTTGTACTTTGTATGTATTCAAAGTCTCGAGCTCAGAGTTGACTTCAGATAATTACTTATTTTTATGCATTTCTTTATTATCTTTTCAGTGTCTGTTGTTTATTTCTCGGAGAGCATTAACGAATATGCCGCGGCAAACTGGCAAACATTCTCCAAGCAGCAATACTTTGATAACAATGGCCTCTTTATCTCCACCGTCTTCTCCATTCCCATATTATTAAACTGCATGCTCTTAATTGTAAGTACTATCCATATATATATTCGGTTATTGATGATTATTTCTGTTCCGCAGGGCACTTGGCTGTATAATTCGACTCAGATCATGGTCACCCTAAAGACTGCCCAGCTTAGGGAACGAGCGCGAAGGGAAACCGTCGCTTCAACAGCCACGCCTACTACGCCCACTGCGCCCGAAAGAAACTTAAAGGAAGACTAGACATAGTGAAAAGCGCCATTTACCAGTTGTTAAGTGTTTGTCCGTAAATATAGAAATGTAAAACAAAAAGCAGCAAGAAAATTCATTGAAATTAATGTGTTTTCAAATGCATTTAAAATTGTTAAATAAATATAGCAGTAGCCGGCACATTTGGTATTTCGTTTAAAGTTGTGGTATTTGGTATTTTTGGCGCTAACGGTCTGGCTGTATTCGCTGTGCACTGGATTCTAGATTCTGGCGCATTTCTCGCGCTGGTCACATTGGCCAGTCGGTGGTTGAAAGCAGAGTCAAGTGCAGCAGCGGGCGACGTTTTTTAGCCGCTGCGTAAACAAAATCATTCTTAATAACATAAAAAGCCAACAGCAGTCAACTAACAATTAAAATTGTGCGCAAAACGGCTGTTAGTTGAACACAAACGCAAGAGCAAATTAAGATTAGTGAAGAAAAAAAACTCATCCAGCTTACGAAGCTGTGTTTGTTGGGCGCGCGCGTGTGTGTGTGTGCGTTTTAATGTTTATGTGTGTGCGTGCGTGCGTTTGTGTATGTGCGTCTCGGGCAGCGTAAAAGCGAAGTCGAAGATAGCCCGAATAACAGAGAGAAACAGAAGTTGTTGTATATCTGTCTGTCAACATATTTCGCAAGGCCAAGCCGAGCTAAAGGGCGACGCAGGTGAAAAAATTCAATCAGAACGAAAACAACAGTTAAGCAGTCGCGGCAGCAAAACCAACGGTACTTCAGCAAAGGGCAAAAGTGCAAAACTCGAACAAACTGTCGCAGGTCAAAAGTGACGCATAGTCAACGCCAGCCAAACAGCCAACTAGCCAAGCAGCCAATTACAAAAATAAAACACAAAAAAAAGGTAAACAAATTGAATTTCAAACGGCACACAAATTGTGTTTTTTTTTTGCAAATTTGTTTCATTCATAAAAACGCGATGCGACGCAGCGCAACGTAGCAGCTGGCACCCTGCCCCTTCCACTGTGCGGGTGTGAGCGGGAGGTAAAGTGTGTCCCACACACTCAACCTCCTCTCCCTCTCGCTCTGGCAAAGTGTGTGGCACACTCCAGCTCCTCTTTGCTCTCTCTCCCTCCCTCTTAGCAGCTCGTTTACACATTTCTGTGGTTGATTTTGTTTTTGTTTTTTATTTCGCTTTATTTGTCTTCGATTACTGTAAATCAAACGCTTGCAATTCATTCAATTCATTTGCATGCATCACTAATTCCCCTTCTCTCGCACCATTTTGTTTCCTCTTTTTTTTGTGAGTGTTTTTTTTTTTCAATCTATTTTTGAGGTATTTCGTAATTAAATGAGTTTTTTAGCTGTTGTCATTTGTTGTTCTTTTTACTGTTTTTTTTTTGCTCTTTCATTTTTGCTTGCACTGGAGGCATTAGATCAGATCTTGCGCCCTAAATGGCATTAGTAATACGATACAGTGGGCACTCGTCAAGCGGAAGACTTGAAATTGAGAACTTGAGCTCATTTGCGAGCAATAATTATTTTTTAAAAATTTTCACGTGCAAACAATTAAAAAAAAAAAGAATAAAAATTGAATATTAGATTTTCTATAGTTCTTTAAAAAAATTCAGAAAATATAACGAAAATAAAAAAATTAAATATATTTGATTTTTTCAAATATTTTTAATTTTTAGAAAATTCAAGAATTGACAAATTCAGAAAATTTAGAAAGAAAAAATATCTTTAAAGTACAAATTGCTTAATTATATATAAAAATTTATTATCTATTCTGATTGTCGAATTATAGAAAGATTTCTCTACTTAAAGCTCAGCCTTTACTTTTAAACAGTTCTGACAATAGATCTTACTCGGCGTTTACTGTACGCGCATTAAATACAGTTCCAATTTGCTTTTATTTTGTATTAATTGGCATGAAATCATTGCATACCTTATATAGGTAGATGATGATATGATCTTCAAGTCTTACATCAGCTAAAAAAGAAAATCTTAAAAAGTTTTCTCTAAGAAGAGCTTAAAATAATAGAAATATTAGAAAAGATATACAATACTATGGATATATTATATACATAAGCGTAGAGACATAATAGAGACATATTAATTCCCTTATATTATTATTATGAAAACTCCCTTTTGGCACTTAAGAACTTCTTGAAGTTAATCAATGAACAGATTGATGTGACTCCGATTCAAAGAGTCATGCCGAAATGCCAAAAAGCATAGCACAAAATAATAAATAAACGAAAGCAAAGCAAAATAAATAAATAAATACGTATATATATAAAAGAAAAAAAACAATCAAAATAACTCGGTGACATCATTTTGACTAATCGCCAATTTTAGCATTTGAAAAACGGCGACTGCGGCTGCTGCTGCTGCTGCTTTTGCTGCTGCGGCTGCGACGACCCATCCCACTAACCGGTGGGAGCAAATGCCAAGCGGGGGCTGTGGCGTCTGCTGTTGTTGCTGCTGCTTCTTCTTCTTCTTCTATTGGGTGCTACGCCCGCTAATCGACCACACGGGCAGACCGTCGCGTCGAGTCAGATCTCGTTAACGTTCAAGCAGGTGCCCAGCAGCAACAGCAGCAGCAGACGCCATCGGCAGAGGGCGGAGGCAGAGGCCAAATCAGAGTCAAAGCAGAGTCAAAGTCAGAGTCAAAGCCGAAACGAGCCGAGCCGAGTCGAGCCGAGCCTAGACGAGCCGAGTCGAGCCTAGCCGAACCAACTCAAATCGAGCTCTTGCTATGCCAACAGCTTTGGCGATCCATTTGCTGTTATTGTATTAGTGCACTTTACACGCTCTCTTTCACTGACTCTCTTAGTTTGTGTGTGTGAACAGCCGGTCAGTAGCAGCAGAGGGCAGAGACAGAGAGCAGAACCAAAGCAGAGCCAGAGCCGAAACGAGCCGAGCCTAGTCGAGCCGAGCCTAGCCGAATGTGCAGCAGCCGAATTCCTGCTTAGCCAATAGCTGTGCGATCCATTTGCTGTAAATGCATTTGCATAAGTGCACTCTTTTACTCTCTCAGTTTGTGTGTAGCAGAGGGCAAAGGCAGAGACCGCGAGTCATAAGCATAGCCGAGCCTAGTCAAACTGAGCAACACCGTTTCGGGTCAAGCTGCGTTCTTATTAGAACAACAACAGCTCTGCAAACGAAGTGCGCTGCATTTGCATATGTATTGGTAGTCTATTGGTATTTATACGCTCTCCTTCTCTCTTTCTGCAGCAGCAGCTGAGCTTAAGCTGGGCCGAGTCGAACCGAGTTGAGTGCTTGTTATGCGATCTGTTTGCTGTCTTTGTGTGTGTTTAGTAGTTTAGCGTGCTTAGGCACCTCTCTCTCTTGCTCTCTCCCTCTCGCCCGCCCACTCAAGCGCTTGTGTTGTGAATTGATAATGACAAATTTCACTTTCAGCTCGAAATTGTTATTGAATGATTTGCATATTCTGCTGAGCATCAAGTGTGATAATGTAAAATGGGCGTAGAGCTGATATTTAAGCGTTGGCTATATAAAATATTAAACATATGAGAATTTCTACTATAATTTCAAGCAAAAAAGAAAAAACCAAAAGCTTTAATCGAGATTATCTTTAAATATAAACATCAGCAATATATATATAGCTGAAATAGCAAAGCAGAGGCTTTCCGCTTGAGTAGCTGACAATCTGGTTAAGTCGGCTTTAATGGCATCAGGTACGCTTCGCTATACATGATTGATTCTTAGACAATTGAGAGCACTGACAAAGGGAGGGAGAGAGAGGGGGGAGGGGGGTATGGGGCTTAAATGCGATTACGGCATAAGCGATTTATTTTATTGCATTGCTCGCTCTTGTCTATGAACTAATTAAAGCCCTCTTTTCCAATTGAAACTGGCAACACCTCTAGCCAAAAGCAACAACAACAACAACAACAACTCAACAACCCAACAAGCCAGGCACAACACAAAAGCAACTTCAAAGCAATTGTTGAATCGCCCTAGCGCCTGCCTCGGCCTCAGCCGCAGTCGCAGCCTCCCCTACCACAAAAAAGGGTTAATTGTCTGACCCTTTGGCCCCCATTCTATTATACCCTGTGCACATTGAATCTGTTGAACTTTTCGGGTATATTGTTAATATGGTAAGATATGTGACAAGTCTCTAAGGTGTGCTTAGATTGTAGTGTTACTCCAGCATTTAAAGATATATAGTATAAAGATATATATAATCTGATTTGTAAAGAATTTTAGATAGTGTAGAAATATTTTCTATCACAGAAAGTTAGATAAATAATATGGATAAGCTTTAAACAAAAATTCTTTAATGAAGTTAAGATTAGAAATAATTTACGCATAATATATAAAAATATGTGGAGCATTAAATGATTATTTTTTATTAAATTAAATTAAATTAAAATATAATAATTTCTTAACTAAAATTATTTGAAAATTCTTCTCTTTTTAAATAGAAAATATTTCCATATTATATTTATGTACTATATTTATTATAATATATACAAAACTCTATTTATTTGAATTTTGGTGTAGTTAGCTTTTTCTATATATAAATAAAAACAGGGTAACTGCCTAGTCGCGCATTCTAAGGCTCCTTATCAAAATCTACATTTAGTTTAAATGATTGTTAGCCTCCTCTACAGGGTATATGCTCAGTCAGGCACATACACTTAACTACAGCTTCACAGCTTATGCTGCCTCTCTCCCTCTCTCTCTCCCTCTCTCGCTCTACGACTATCTCTGCCTTTGTGTCTATGGCCATTGGGCTTTCGTTTGTTTTTGGCGACTTCGCCTGTTGGCCAATCGTCCCCCTCGTCTTCGTCTTCTTGCTTTTTAAGCTTTTCATGAGATTTTTCAATTTTTCCACCGCATAAATAAATTTCGTGCTTTTGTCTTGCATTTTCACGGACTCTTTGTTATTAGGCACAATGGCTCGGCGTTTGTTTATTATTATTGTTTCTGTTGTTGTTGTGGGTGTGCTCCCAATTATCAAGTGTGTGTGTGTGTGTGTGTGTGCGGGTGTGTGTGCGCGCGGCCTGCGCTTCATTTTCTATGTCACGCCTCATTTAGCTTTCCCCTGAGCAACTGAACCGAACTGAACTAACATTTTCCGCCAGCCACGCCCACTTTAGCATAGCCCCAACGTCGCACCCTTAATATATGTGGAGCATGTTCTCTATGTTTTTTTTTTTTTGTTTAGTTGCCTCTTGGCCACATTTCGAAATGCACAATTTTCCGAAGTTTTCTTCTTTCCGAGCTTTCCGCTTTGTCGTCTCTTCTCCTATATCTATGAACTAGATCAGAAGACAGTATTGCGGTCAGCTCTGCCCAGCCGTGCTGATTCCGCGCTCTCTTCCATTCCATATCAAACTTCAATTAGTTGACAACATGTTGACAGTTGGCTGGCTGATGCGACAGCGACAAGACGTTGATTGAGCTAGATGGGAATGTAGCTGGTTACGGCTGACATGCTGCGAAGGGGTGATAATAACATAGATATATGTATATAGGGCAGAACTGCAGAGTTTTAATTATCTACTATATATAACTTATATATCTTATAAAGACCAGGAAGCACTTCTTGATTCTTTTCAAACTCCCTTTAGTTGGGAATTAAATGCTAAAGAAGAAGAATTCATGTTTCATAGTCTTTCTTTTCATTTATTCTCTTCTTTTGCTTACGCTTCTCTTTTATTGTCTTCCTCTCCATTGTTCTATTGTAGTTTTCACTTTTCTTCTCTTCCTCTTGTCTTCCTTAGCTTTGTGTTTTCTTTTCTTTCAGCCCTTCTACCTGTCTCTCTTAACATCTTTCTCTCAGTCTCTCTTTCCCTCTCTCAATCCTTTTCCCTTTCTCTTTCTATCTCTCAATCTTTCTCTCTCTCAGCAACTCTACCTCTCGCGTTTCTATTCTCTCTTCTTTCTCTGTATTCTTTTTCACTTGCTCCTTCTTTCTCTCTGTTCTTTCTCTCTTTCTTTCCATCTTCCCTTCTATCCTTTTCCCTCTCTCTTCTTCTTTGTCTCCATCCTTCTTTCTCTTTATCCTTATTGCTCTTTATCCTTCTCTCTCTCTTCTTCTTTCTCTCTCTCTCTCTCTCTCTTTCTTTCTCTCTCTCTCCTTCTTTCTCTCTCTCTCCTTCTTTCTCTCTCTCTCTTTCTTTCTCTCTCCTTCTTTCTCTCTCTCTCCTTCTTTCTCTCTCTCCTTCTTTCTCTCTCTCTCTCTCCTTCTTTCTCTCTCTCTTTCTCCTTCTTTCTCTCTCATTTCTCTTTCTCTCTCTCCTTCCTTCCCTTTCTGTCTCTCTCAGTCCCTTTTACTCTCTGTCTCTCTCTCTCTATCTCTTTCTCTCTTTCGCTGTCTCTTCCGTTGTCTCTTCCTTTCTCAACCTTTCTTTTTCTATGTCTTCCCTTCTCCATATTTGTTCTCTCCCTCTCTTTATCTCTCTCTCTCTCTCTCTCTCTCTCTCTCTATTTCTCTCTACCTTTCTTAATCTGACTCTCTTTCCTTCTATCTCTATCTTTCTCCCTGTCTTCTCCCTGTCTTCTCTCTCTCTCTCTCTCTCTCTCTCTCTCTCGTTCTCCATTTCTTGCTTTCTCATTCTCTATCTTTCTCTCTCTCTTCTTTTCTCTCTCTCTAGTATAATAATCCAAAATCTTAAAAAAATGATATTCAAAGAAACTTCTATGTTACAATTATCTGCTAAATCGGATTTTTATTAAGATCTGGGCAATATAGTATTACATTTAGCTTAATGAGCTGCTGAAATATTTGTTCAATTATTCGAGAGATGTTTGCACAGATGTTTTTACAGCAAACACAGAGCAAAGATAAATCGATCTGCTCTATAAACAATGCATAAAGCTTCAGGCATAAACAAGTTTCTTCTTCTTCGTCTTCTTCTTCTTGTTTGGTTTGTTTATAATCTAATAATGTTTACAGAATGAGCTTTTCCGGTACAATTCGCCAACCGATTTCCTTTATGCGCCTGTTTGCCTGCCAAATGCAAATTGCAAATAATTCTCGACAGGT
This sequence comes from Drosophila mercatorum, assembly GCA_961210405.1. Classification (NCBI taxonomy): domain Eukaryota; kingdom Metazoa; phylum Arthropoda; class Insecta; order Diptera; family Drosophilidae; genus Drosophila; species Drosophila mercatorum. The sequence goes on from CAUIUS010000008.1 coordinate 1,874,525, forward strand.
AATTGAATTAAATAACTGTAATTGGGCTAACAGTTATGCATAACAGAACAGCCAAGAGCCTTGCGTTTAATGCGTATTGATTGGCTTTTGCACTTGACATGGTCAGAAAGATATGTATATAAATATATATCTTTGTCAAGTCTGACAGTCGCATTTTAAATCCCATTATGCATTTATGCACAAAAAAGGCTTGAAAACGGGCGTATGCGACTGCCTAATGCGCTGCATAAATAGCTAAAAGTAGCTAGAATGCAAATTGTAAGCCCAAAGAAGAAACTTAATTTTAGTATATATTAAACTTAGTTTTAGTATAGATATTTATTATAGATCTATCTATATTTTGATGAAATATTGTATACCCTTTATATATATACCCTTCTTTGGTAATTCTGTTTTATAAATACATATATTATATTAGCTTTTAAAACATGGTTCAAGTTATTCAATATATCTAGCAAGTATACGCCCCACTTGACGCTGCTTACAGGGCATAGCAAAGCAAGCAAAAGGGACCAAAGCAAACGGCAAACATTGGTAATCAAATATGCTGGAATTTGATTTGGCCTTGTTGAAAAGTGTTATGAATTTGTTGCAAGAGACAAGTGAGGCAGAGCGAGAGACGTTGCGGTGAGCTCAAGCTTGAATGGCTTATAGAGAGTATAGAGAGAAGAGTTTCTCTGCAGAGAGATGGAAGAGTTTCCCTATTAGGGTATATAACTAACTTTATATGATGAATCAGCTGTGATTTGGTAATATCTCTGCTAGGATATATACTCTTTCTATTCATTTATCTGTTAGTATATAAAATATAATATGAATAAAAGTCTTCATGTCCCAGCTTTCTGATGCAGATAGAATCAGTTGAGAGTTATAGCCTCTGTTCAAGACTCCAATTGAGTCATAGCTTTATCTGTCTTACACTAATACTCGCGACTTCTGCTTCGGTTAGTGTATATAATAGTCGTTCAGCTCTTCATTTCAATTTTATCTGCTTAGCTTTGCTTCTTCTACTGCTTGCTTTTCTTGCCCTCTTCTTCTACTTCTCCATCTGCATCTTTTTCCAGTCCGCGCATTGATTTGATTTTGTGTTGGCTTTCGCAATCGCCTGATTTGTGGCAACACCTTGGCCACGCCCCTCTGTCCCGAGTTGACAAGCCCTTTAACAAAATAAAACTGCTTCAGCTGAATTATGCAATCTTTTTTTATTGCCTGCTAAATTTAGTTTCTTATCGGCTGCTGCAGATTCTTATCATTCGCGACTTGATAAATCGCGTCGACACAGCAACAACAACGACAACAAAAAATGTCTGTTCACAGTTGAGCTGGGGGCTTTCCTAATGTAACGTTAAATGAAAAATGCTGCCCACACTTTTCTATAGATATATATGCAGTACATATATATATCATATATAATATATATTTATATACATTTGTGTAGATGCTTGTCTTCCATGTCGCAAGCCACTTGGCACTCGTCAGCGCGTGGGACGCTGTCTGCGATTGCAGTTCTCAACTTCATATAAATATATATAGAGCATAAATCTATATATACATATGTATATATAGTATGTTTGTAAGCTTCAGCTGTTTATGTAGTGCCGCGAGTTATTTGCTCCACAAAAGTCAGAAACAATCGCACATTTCTGTGGTTTTTCTATACCCTGCAACAAAATGGCAAATGCACATTTGGGGTATATGGATTCAGTTGGAGATGTGAGCGGTATGATATAGTGTTATATATGTGTATATATGTCTTTCTGTGTGAAACCCCAAGAGCTGCAGACTTGTAGCTTATGGTTAAGGTATTTCCTAGTCGAGCACTCTTGATGCTATATTGAGTTAGGCAGAATGTGTTTGATTGTTAGATATCGCATAATTGATTATCAATTACTGTTATACATAGATTAGATATGCGTAGCATGAAGATTATATATAGTATACATATATATATATTTTTTTTTTGATATATTATATATATACAAACTATATACAATCTAATCTTTGGGAATGTCTTCCGTGCTTTCTTTGAAATTTTCTGATTCCTGATAAAATATTTGATTTATTGAGCAATTGATATACTTTATAGCACTCAGAGCTCTACATAAACTATAAATTATAGTTATATAGACTTTGTAGTATTATAGTTTGAAATACTACTAGTTGGCTGTTCCACTTCTTAGAGTTTGCCCACCTAATTGATTAGCTCTCCTCAAAGACTTTCTAAATTTACGTCGTATTCATTCAAATTTCCACTTGGCTTTTCTTTTAGAGTCTTGATGTAAAATGCTTTTGCATGCTTTGCCATTGAGGCTGTCCAAACGATTTTCGCCTTGTTTAAACAATTAGCTTTTGGCTTAGAAAACACAAGTTACATATGAGAGATCTATATAGGAAAACAATTAGGCGTAAGATCAAAGGCAAATTATGGTAAACAGCATTGGACTAGGAAGAACATTTAAGACTTGAGCATTACTGACTGCATTATACCTTTCAAAATCTCTTTTCACTTTCGTTAACAAGCAAGATAGGTTATATACTCTATTTTCAGTCTCATTTGTTTCTTGAAAACTCAAAGAATACTACAAATCTATTTGTCATATATTGTTTTTCTCACTTTATGCTGAGTCAACATTACGATAATATATACTTTTCCGGCTAGTCATAGAATTATTTAAAGTATTTTCGAATAGGTTAAAGCCCTATAAATCGTATCAATAGAAAACTTGTTGTATTACGAACAAGATTTATAAATCGCAATAATTCCGATAAGTTATATAGTAATGTAATGGTTATATATATAGAGAGAGAGGGAGAGAATTGCATCAGTTGTGGGTTGTCAGAGAAGAACTTAACTAAAATAAATTGTAAATACAAATTATATTTTATTTTCTGTCGACTTTTTAGTTATAATATAAAAACGGGCATAATATCAGGTTTTATCATTAAACTTTGTTTTCTTTTTAGTCGTTTAGCACGTACAACGTGTCATCCGATTGTAATATATGCATATAAAAATAGGCGTGACGAATACTAGCCACAACAACAACAACAACAACAAGAGAAACAGCAATTAATATAGTATTAGCAAATATTTCAAAAAAGTCAAATAAAGTATTCAACTGGGCTAATTTTAAAATGCTGATCAATGCTGATCAGTAAAGCTAATAGACTTAATTGGTATACTCTTTCGTTAGGTGTAAAGTGGGCATATTGGCTTGACATTTGAGCTTTGACTCTGAGCTGCTGAAGGTGTGAGAATTTGGGAATTAGCATGTGTATTAAAGCTTCGAAGTGACAGACTTTGAGCTTGACACATATACTCGTGTATAATTTGGTGGGGAGTGCCCGACTAGCAGCTGCAGTGAACAAACTGACTTAGCATATTCAATGGGTTCAGGGTACAAGTGAATCGGCTATATCTATATGTTGTTTTCCATATCATCATGAGCTATGAGCGCGCATGCTGCAGTCGAGTGCAATATTCTCACCCGTTTTCTTTATTATCTTGTAAGATTTGCTGATTATTTGAGAACTTGTCACACCTTAGTCGGATGTCTCTATATGGCTATAGATGTAGATATAGATACAGATATCTGTCGATGGATTGCAGTTATATATATATAGTAATTATATTCATTTGCACTGACGTCACTTGTTTGGCATTCTCATTTGCATACGCTGAATAATTTGCGTGTAACTGAGCCCAGCTTTTGAGTGATTTGTGTGTGGGCGTTGAGCCACGAGCGGTTGCTCGAGCAGGTGTCAACCTTTAAGTCAACCTGGCTCACTCGCTGCCACACATTAACGAGCATCAATCAGCAAGGAAAGGCAGCCTGCCAGCTGCTTGAAGTCTATAATGAAATATGGGTTTATGACTGCAAGTTTCTAAAAAGGTTTGAAAGCAAATGATATGCAGTTGACATTCGTGAAACAACTATTTATTTATGAGAAACTCTTGAAAATTAAATTAAACTAGCTAACTAGGCAAGTTAGAAGGACTAAAGTTATGAGGGAATACCATTAATATTTTGTAGACAAATATTTTATAATATAACTATTCAAGTTATCCAACTAAACTGAGTTTCAAAGAGGTCTATGGAAACCTTTGAATATGAGACTTTAAGAATCTTTTCTATATCTAGAGAGATTTTTCATATTTTTTCTATATTTTCCATACTTCATATCATCTTTTATCTCTCTTCTATCTCTTGATGTGCTTACAATAAAAAACTTTTTTGGTTGATTTAATGCGCTGAAGTGTCCACGACGCAAAGTATACCGTATATAAAGTGTGTATGTATAGAGCGCCCTCTGTCGGTCCACTTGAGCAACACTCTGTTAATCCTTGGCTCGTCTCGTCTCTAATGGTACTTTTTGTGGGGGTGCAGCTGACGGGAATGGAATGTGCATTTTCCATTATCCAAACGCCAGAGTTAACTTGCACTCTAAGTAGCACGAAGCCAGCTCAACTCCCACAGCTGTCCGTCCCTTGGTGATGCTCCCATTTCTCTGCATAATTACAGAACCGGAGGGCGACGTGGTCGTGGTGGTGGTGGTGTTGGTGCTGGTGTTGGTGGTCTGTGCACTTGATGTGTTGTGATGGAGGACGATGACGTGCTTTGGCATCTCTAACTGGCACAGCATTTCCTGCTTCCAGTTGTTGTTGCTGGCTGTTGCTGGCTGTTGCACCTTCCTCTTGCCAGGCTGCCTGCGTGCCTATGCCATCAGCTGCCTTCCCTTCTCCTCCCCTAAGCTTTGTGCTCACTTCCTATTTTTTGCTGCCCTGTTGTTGCTGTTCATGAACTAATTTCATTTTGGCTTCTCATAATTAAGCACTTGAGGCGCTGCCACGCCCACGCTTCCAATCAATTAGTTCCTTGTTTTTACCTGCATTTTAAAAAGGTTTCGCTTGCAGCTTGCCTGAGCTTTACACAATTTTCACAGTTTTCCTGTTTTTCTGTTCAATCAAATGCTATTGCTTTTCGTCAGATGAAAAGCTATTTTCCTGTTACCTTGGCTGTGGCTCTATCTGCTGCCCGTTCACCTGCCTCTCGTGTTTTATCCGGCTTTGACCAAGAGAAACGAGACAAGAGGTTATTGCACGGTTTGCCGATTTTAGATTATCATTCCAGCTTGACATGCAATGCTGATTGTTGTTTCGTGTAGTTGCTGCTGCTGGTAATACCCTAGGTTGTTGGGGGTTGTTAGGGTATACTAGGCATAGATAATAAACTGAACTGCAAGAGGAAGTGAGGGAGACAGGGAAAGAGAAGAAGAGTTTGCTGCTATAATGAATACATAGTTCTTAAGATATATCGATACATATCGATAACTATGCATGCATCTTATCTGAAACCTATCTAAACTATGTATCTCTATGACCAAGAACATATCTTTAGGATAGACTGACTACCTCCTACAGCTACCCCAACAAAACAACTCTTAAGTGTCCTATCTAGGGTATCTTAATTGCCCATAAGCCCCCTCTCAACTTCTGTTAACTCTTTTCTATACCATATTTCATGTCTTTTGTTCTGCTGTTCCCGTTTGCTGTGGTCGCATTTTTCATGCCCAAAGGAAAGAGTAAAAGTTGAATTAACACGAAATAAAACGGAACGATTTCGCCTCGACTGACTTGTCTGGAATTCGGAATGCAGAATTCTGCATTATGTGTCAGTTATCAAAGTAGTTGTTCTCGTTGTTGTTGTCTTTGATTTGACAAGGCACGCGAACTGCGGCAGGCAGTCAGGCAGTCAGGCAGTCAGGACTCTCGGCAGGATTCCGTTACGGAAATATGCCAACACCTTCCTCTGCTCTCCTTTGTTTTAGCCGTCGCAAAGTTGTGTTTTTTTTGTCAATCTTTTGAAAGTGCCCGGGATCCTTGTTTGCTGTGTGCCCGGCGCTTAAGAACGTTTTTGCCGAGTTGCTTTTCATCAAACTGGCAAATGCAAGTTTTTCCTTCTTTTCTTCTCTTCTCTTTTCTTTCCTTGCTCTTGCTTCTTCTATTACTTTTTGCTTTTCTTCTTCTTTGGCGTAAATTGAGCATCAAGATGAAAGCTGGAAGGAAAAGTTATGCCATAAGTAGCTTAAGTTCAGTTCACCTGGTTCTTTTCTCTTTGCTGCGAGCGCTTCATTATGCTGAGGCGCGCTCCCAGTGGGAGCTGGCGTTTAGTGCAGAGGGACGCACGAGATGGCCTAAAAAATACATTAAAGGAAGTATCTGAAATGTGATATATTCCGAACAGAATTTGTGAACCAAAGTTAGTGTCGTTATCTCATTTAGTCTTCCAGTTGGGAGGAGGTTTGCAATGAAAGTCTTAATAAGATGTGAGAGAAACTATATATCAAATTTGGTTTCTGTGTCTGTTATAGTTTTCGAGTTATGACGGAGGTAGTGTAGGGTATCCCAAAAGGGATATATTCCTTTATTAGTGTGCATAATTGGAAACTAAATATAAAATTTCATGTCTGTATCTCCTATAGTTCTCGAGATTTGCTCAAAAAACCAACTGGAAATGGGAAATGAATGATGGAGATATTAAGTTTCTCGTCTATAGACTCAGCTAAACAAGAATACCTTTAAAATTTGCATTTACTATCCCTTATATATATATGCTATACCCTTATATACCTATACCTGTACCTATACCCCTATCCCTATCCTTTCTTATATATCTTATGACTCTGCTAATATACCCTCTTTGACTCCATCGTCCTTGCTTTGAACTATTTTCTTAACTATTTGCTATTTGAGCTGCTGTCGCCACACTCATGACATTCATTAGGGAACGCTGCGTTGACCTATATGGGGCTTGTGCTGTGACATATAGTTACCTCCTGGCCCCGCCGATATCTGACCCGATTATGTGGGCCGTGTTCATGTTCAACGTGCAGTTGGCATTTGATGATGAGCAAAGTTTTAGCATTTGCTTTAATCAAAGTTTTGTGACGCAGCGCGCAAAACTTTGCATGTTGGGATAAGTTTTCCATTAAACATCGAGGGAAACACGCGTAATTCATGTTTATTTATATTTATTCATGTTCTACAATATTTACGTTGGGCGTTGTTAAGCAACCAACTGCGCCATGAATATGAAATGTGTAACAGGAACTGAGCCGAACTCAACTGAACTGAACTCAACTGAACTTTAACTGAAGCCAAATGTTTAGCCATTCGCAATTCCATGAAAAATGTGTTAACGCTTTTCCGAAGCACTTTTCAGTTAGCCCAAAATCTCGGGGGCTGATGATACAAAATGCCAACGAGCAAACAAGCGAACGCTGGTCAGCCTTGTGGGAGACCCCAAAACTCGGCTCAGCTCGACAACCTGCAGGCAGGACAAGCAGCAAACAGATTGCTGTACAGTGGGGCAAAAGAGAATAGTGGGACAAGAGACAGAGTAGAAGAGGGTAGATGGGAGATAGGAAATGAAAGATGGGAGATGGGAGATGGTAGACGGGAGATCGGAGATTAGAGATGGGAAATGGGAGATGGGAGATAGGAGACATGAGATAGGAGATAGTAGATAAGAGAAAGGAGATAGGATGTAGGAGATAGGAGATAGGAGTTAGGAGATAGTAGATAGTAGTTAGTAGTTAGCAGATAGGAGTTAGGAGATGGGAGATGATAGACAAAAGGTGTAGGATAAAGGGCAAAGAATGTAGGAAAAAGGTCATAGGGCATTGGACATAACATAGGATATAGAACATGGAACAGTTAGATAGGAAATAGGAGATATAAGAGATGTAAGAGACAAGAGAAATAAGCTTAAAGTTTTAATATAACTTTTAATCAATCAGCTAAGCTTTTAGGAGCACATTTGCCACTTTATCATATTTTTTTGGACGCCATTTTGTTTGCACCAACTCCCGTTCTGGTTTGAAGTGTTTATTTCCTCATTCCTGTCCACTGTTTCGACCCGATTGAACCACTGTCTGGGCCACTTGAAGCACGCACACACACGCCCACAGAGAGAGAGAGAGAGAGAGAGGGAGAGGGAGGGAGAGAGACAAATGTTGAATGTCGTCGCTTTGGGGCAAGCACAACCGCATGCGCCTCCCTTGCTGCAGCTGCTCCTCGTCCAGCCAGCCCCCTTTGGCAGCTGCAATGCGTCTTCATAGCCTCGTTGCCAAACTCGAATAATTCAGGCAGGACTCGTTGCATACTTTTGTGCGCAAATGTTTACACAGCTCACAGCAGCGCGTCCTTCGTACGGTTTGGGCAACAAGATGCAGGCAGCCGCCATATATATATATATATATATATATATATATATATATATATATATATATATATATATATATATATATATATCTATAAATATATATAAGTCTTGGTCTGTGTGTGTGTGTTGTTTAGCTGGCCCACATCTGTCCGGGCAAACGGTATGTGCATATTTATATAAATGTACAAACGTCTGTGCTGGCCGCTTTTGTCGCTCCATTTCGCTTAGAGTCCAGCACAAGGAGCTGGAGCTGGAGCTGGAGCTGGTGCAGGAGCGTATGAGTCATCATCTCGGCTCAGCCTCATCAACGTACTCATTTTCAGGGTGCGGAGGTTGCCCGAGTACTCATCGCACTCGCACAGCCGCCCACACACACTCCTGTCACAAGTTATTTCCGCCACGTTTGGCTGTGCCGCGCTGTCTATCTTGACTCTAGCCTCCGCCATCCTGAATGCGTCATCACGTTCGGGCCGCACTCATCTACGGCGAATTTGAAGCTGATGAGCAGCGGCACAGTGGGTTGACAGCGTATAGACTGGATAGTAACTGAATATATATGTATATGAGAATTGCATAGAGAGGCGGCTTAAAGGCAAGTTAAAGGAAGGAAATGAGTGGGAGAGTAAACAAGATAAAGACCTAAATTTAATGCCTGAGAGATCAGCTTATCTTAGCTTACCTTGAACATTTGAGAATCGCTGAGAAGGGCTCCAGCGAGGATGCTTTAAAACGTGCGCAAATTACAGCGCTGATTCACTGTGCGCTGGCTGAATTTGAAGTGTCGCTGACGGCCGGGAAACATGAGTTATGTTCGCACACTCATTCACGAGGATAATATCCTGCTACTCTCTCTGATGTGTGAGTCTCACACACAAAAAAGGCAGCAACAACAGGAGCAACATTATAAATGACAGACACTTTGGGGCGACAACTGCTGCGTTGCAGCACAAAGGGTGCAGCAGTCCCAACAGGGAGCAAAAGCCCAGAGCAAACTGCAGTCGAAAGGGAGTGAGAGACAGGAATAACAAGAGACATAGAGAGAGAAACAGAGCGAGAGAGAGAGAGAGAGAGAGAGAGAGAGAGAGAGAGAGAGCGAGAGCGAGCATCCAATTGGACTTCATTTCCCTTTGGTTTTAAGCGCTTCGATTAATTGGTATTGCTAAGCGGATTACAAATGATTTCATAAAATTTGCTTATCAACGCGCTTTGTAGTCTTTTCAGTAGGTAAAAGGATCATTGGGGGCAGGCGAAAGGATTGTCGCTGCTTTGGATTGCTCACTTGCACTTCCGCTGGCAACTGGGGAGATTGCCTACGCCCAACAGACGCTGCCTGACAATGGAATACGTAAAAAAAAAAAGAAAACAAAAATTGTGGAAAAAAAATATAAGCATTGTTGGCAGGATAACAGCAGACAGCAGCGGAAGTGGGTTGGCGGGCGGGGTTGGAGGTCCTCTGGCAGCTGCTGTTGGCCTGGCCTGGCCTGGCCTGGCTGCTCCTTTTGCCAATCGCTTTGGCATTCGCGCTGCGCCTGATGTTTATGACGCACAGCCAAGAGTGCGTTAGAGATAGAGGGAGAGTGCACGACTAGCAGATACCCTAAACACAGAGGAAGGTAGGGCAGAAGAGGGAGAGATGTAGCCAGAGGGAGGCATAGCCAGATAGATAGATGGACAGATCTGAATCGTGATATATAATAGATATACTTTAGCAGGGCTTTATCACGCCCCATTCTACCTGTTACATGTACCCTAACCAAGCCGATACAACCTCTTCCATCACTTTCAATGGTTTCATCGAGGTACAAAAAGAAGAAGAAGAAGAAGAGCTGATGATGTTCGCGACGCGACGCAACGATGTGCTTTGTCGCTTTCGCTGCCATCCTTTGCCAGCTGATGACCCAGTTATGCGGCTCTAAGCATTATTATTTATGCGTTAATTAAATATTCCGTATACACATGTTCCTAAGCACCCACAGCATGTTTACAGGGCCCATATTAAGTTGTAAACGGGACAACTCGCTCTCTGCTGCCATAAAATACATTACGCACATGAATAGACATAGATACAGCTTCATGTGTGTGTGTGTGTGTGTGTGTGTGTGTGTGGACTAGTTCATAAAATAATTCAATTTATGAGAGTTGTGGAAGTGCGTGGCTATATTTATTTTACTGCCATAATTATCTGAATAATGTATAGGGATTAAAGCTGAGAGAACGTTAGAAGTTGAATAGAAAAATATAGAAAGAGATAGGAAAAGCAGGAGTCAGGGTATCTGCTAGTTGGTAACTCTATAGTTTGTACATGTCAAGAACTTAAGCTAAGATCTTAGGTATATTTTAAGCATATATCGAACTTGAACTAATCTATTCTCATTCCTTTCCAGATTTGAGCTCAATCTTTGCTGCACCATGATGGAGCTGGAGCCTCGCGTGGCTATACTGCAGGATCTGCGGCTACAGACGTTCGACTCGATACGCTTCGCCTCGTATCGCACGGCATCGAAGCTGCGCTATATACAGAAATCGACAAATTTACACCTGGTGGACATATGGAATGTGATCGAGGCATTTCGGGAGAATGGCCTGAATACGCTGGAGCCGCAAAGTGATGTGAGCGTAGCTCGACTGGAGACCTTGGTCTCATCGCTATATCATAATTTGAACAAGCGTTTGCCCACGGCACAGCAGGTGCCCGTGGACTCCAAGGCGGGTCTCTTGCTCAACTGGCTGCTGGCTGCCTACAGCAGGTGAGCGCGTGGAGTTACCTGTAGTAGAATCCCAAACTAATCTCTTTACCCATCTCCTGCAGCGACAACTCTGGCAAAATACGCGTATTTTCCATTAAGGTAGCGCTGGCTACCATGTGCTCCGGCAAGCTGGTGGATAAGCTCAGATGTGAGTAGTACATGCCTTATATATAGATTGATCTGCAGCTCATATCTCTCTCTCTCTCTTTAGATATATTCTCACAGATTTCGGATGGCGCTGGCCAGTTGGTCGCCTGGAAGCTGGGCGAGTTTTTGCGCGAAGTGTTAGCTTTGCCTGCGGCCGTTTATGAGTCGCCGACATTTCACTATAAGGATGGGCTGGAGGAGGAGATCTTTCCGGCTGAGAATAAGGTCACCGTGAACGATTTCATGGCAACACTTATGTCCGAACCGGGCCCATCGTGTCTCGTTTGGTTGCCGCTGCTGCACCGGCTGGCAACCGTTGAGACAATTGTGCATCCGACGATCTGTTCTGTTTGCCACAAGGAAAACTTTACCGGATTTCGTTATCGTTGTCAGCGGTGCCACGCCTACCAATTGTGCCAGGAGTGCTTTTGGCATGGCAAGACATCGCTGAACCATCAAAACGATCACGAGGTGAAAGAGTACTCGAGCTATAAGTCGCCCAGCAAACAGATCGGCCACTCGTTGCGCAAAAGTTTTCGCTGTGTGCCCGAGAAGACGACGCAAGTGTTGCCACGATTCCCCGACCAGCCCGAAAAGACACTCAATCTATCGCACATTGTGCCCCCATCGCCGTTGCCCTCACACAACGGCTTCTCCGACCCGGCGTTGGGCCACTTGCATGGCCCTGGTCCCGGTCCAGGCCATCATACCGGCATCTTTGATCGTTCCAGCACGCTGGACTCACGGGCCACGGGCCGCAGCCTGGACACGACAATGTCGCGCGTGGCCGCCGCCTCGGCCAACGATGAGGAGCATCGTCTAATTGCACGCTATGCAGCGCGTCTAGCCCAGGAGAATCGAGCGGTGAGCGTTGATAGATTCTTTAATTGAATTCATTTTTTTGAAATTTCCTCATTTTTGCAGCCCTCGAATATGCCGAATGCGGAGAGCATCACGCCCATTGGCACAGACAATTCGCGTGCTCAGCGCGAGCTGATCGCGCAGCTGGAGTCGAAGAACAAGGAGATAATGCGTGAGATCGCGCGCCTGCGTCGCCAGCAGGAGACTGAGCAAATGGCGCCGGAGAATCCAGCGCTGATCAATGAGCTGCGTGCGCTGCGGCAGCGCAAGGGCGAGCTGGAGGGTCATTTGGGCGCACTGCAGGATTCGCGGCGGCAGCTGATGGAACAGCTGGAGGGTCTGATGCGCATGCTCAAGAATCAACAGACTGCCTCGCCACGTTCCACGCCCAACTCGAGTCCACGCTCCGGCAAATCGCCACCGATGCCGGGTGGCAGTGGAGCGGCTGGTGCGGGCCCACCAGCCGCCGGTGGTGGCGCCATGAGCGCCTTGCACGCTCAACAGCTGCAGCAGCTGCAACAGCATCCCATGCTGCGCTCCACACAGCAACAGTTGCTCCAGCAGCAGCAACAACAACAACAACAACAACAACAGCAGCAGCAGCAACAAAATCAATCTTCCGCCAGCTTCAGTCAGAGTCAAATGGAGCAGCTCAATCAGATCAGCAGCGATATGCGCAGCGCCTTTGCCGCCAATGGCAGTGCAAGTGAGTGTTCAGACCTTAAGGGGACTCGTGGGTTTACCTTGACTTGACTCCAGTTGGAGTTGGATATTCTTGGGTTCTTCTTTAACTCGTTTAGGCTGGCTGCATACTGAACACATTCGATTGTTAGGCTACACTCAGTTCTCTCTCTCTCTTTCTTGCTCTTTCTCTCTATGTGTCTCTCACACACAATTTATATGATATGATACACCACCATGAATCAAGCTCTCTCTCACAAATGTCACACATACACAGAGCCACACATGTAGCTGCTGAGCCACTGAGCCACAGAACCACTGAACCACTCAGCCACTGAGCCACTTAGCTACTCTTCAAACACACATTTCAGTTATTCACGTGTCACGAATACGCTATCGTGCGTGATTTTAATATTTCGATATATTAAAAATATTCATTTAAATTCTATAAAAATAATTATCGATAACTTAGATCGATATTTAGAGATTTATAGTTTCGCTACGATTGATAAGACAATAATCGATAAATGTCTAAATTTACATTTAAATTCTATAAAAATAACAATCGATAACTTATATCGATAAATATAGAGAGATTTATACTTTCGTTATTAATTAGAAAATAATCGATAAATACATTTATACATTTACATATAACTTGTATAAAATAATGATCGATAAATGATATCGATATAGATATTATTATCGATTATATGATTCGATATTTATAGTCCCGCTTTGATTGATCAGAAAATAATCGATAAATGCATATAAAACAATATTAAGCGCATCTATGCATATCTTTAGTTATATATCGATATATTTACACTTATCTATAACACTTAAATAGCATTTCGTGGCACGCTGCTATATCTGCTGTCAGTTATACACGACTAGAGTACACCCTATATCAAATATGTCTACAAATATCTCTCGCTTTATATATATATATATATATACATATATATATATATATATATATATATATATATATATATATTCATACGATATATATGTGTATATTGTATGGCTTCACAGCCCCGTCGCCCATATTGAATGCTAATCCAAATGCCGATGCGGAGCTCAACGAAGCTGCCGACAACATAACATCGGCCATTTCGACGATGGTCAGCGATCTCAATGCAGGTAATTCTGAGCTGTTCCTAAGAAATTCCCAATTCGAAAAGCAAAAGTCGAAATTCCTTAACTCAAAAGCTCGAAACACCCATTCGTGTCGCTTCCTCTCGCTCTGCTGCTGCTGTTCCACCTAGTTGCTTGATTTACATATATATATATATATGATATAGCATATATAGCTTAGTTGTTGCACCTGCAATTTGCACCTGGCTTCTAGAGCTGTTTTCGTTTCTTTGATTTTGGCACTGCATTTTGGCTCGAGCACCCAGGCTTTTAGGCACTGACTGAATGTTCTCTCTCTCTCTCTGTCTCACGTACACACCTTCTCTCTCTCTCTTTCTCTTTCTCTCTCTGTGTGTGTTGCTTTGCGTTTGTCCTTGCTCCGTTTGGTCCAGGACAAGCGAACAGCGTCGTCGGCTCCTTGCCGCAAACGCGTTTCATTCTGCCTCTGGGTAAGTTTTCCGAAGCGAAACATCGTCGACTCCGAACTTCGTCTACAGCGTTGCCACCCAGTTTTCTTTAGTTTCCTTTTTTCATATGTTTTTCCTTCTTTTTTTTTTTTTTTTAGATTATTTCCCCAATAGACGGCATAAGAAAAAATGCTGCAAATCTTGACTTGAGTTTTTTCTTTTCCATTTTGATTTTCCTTTGGTTTTTCTTTTTGTTTTTGTTTTTTAATCTAAACCTCTATATAACTCCTATCGTAAACACACCCAATTTGAAGCATATCGGCACATCGAGGGTCGCGAATCGTCCGACAGCCGCGATTGCGATTGCGACTGCGATTGCGAGAGCTACGAGCAGATCTTCGGCAATGAGCGCGCGGATGTGGAATGCGAGGGCGCTGCCTCGGCGCTGACCACGCCCCTTTATACAGATCCCTGCGATGGGGATGTCGCTGTCGATGAGGCGCAATTTGAGTTGAATCGCCTGCTCGCGTATCGTCACCATCCCGAGCTGTTCATCGATGATCAGGAGGCGGGCTTTCCGGCCCTCCATGAGATCGGTGAGACAATCGATGAGCTGCAGCTGATAATGCACGCTTACATTATGAAATACAGTTTGAATATATAGAACAGAAATAAATAAGCGATTCTTCAGGTAATATATATACATATATATATACCTATATATGTAGCGTATATCATATATTATGCCTGGATGCCTTGTGACTCGCTAGTTCTGCCGTTCATTTCGATTGGAGTTTTTATCTATATAATATCTGAATCATTCATGGCGATATAACGGGGGGAGTGGAGTAGTCGAAAAGGGGGGCGGGTTAGTAGCAGTCTGATATATATATCTGATATATTAATGTACTTCTAATAGCCCCCCTTTGACTACGCCACTGCCTGACAAGCCTTCGCCTTCATCTTGCACTCAAGTCGTCTCATATATACTATCTATGTATAACTGTAACTCAAGTCGATATCAAGATCTACTTCTCTCGCTTCCCACTCTCCCTCTCTCTCTCTCTCTGTCTTCCCCTATTCTCGCTCTCTCGTTCGTTCATTTGACATTCCACTCGACTCCACTCAGAATCAGTTCATCGTGGCACATATCAGTGTTTCACTGTATTTAGCTAAAATATCGAATTTATATATATATATATCTATAGAGAGAAGCTGTGCTAAAAAAGGTTAGCTTAGGCTTAGTTACTGGCATATATATATATAACTGATTCTCATGCAATTTGCACACAATTTCAGATTTCGATGAGAACCAAACATATAATCCCGAATGGAATGAAAAGGTAAAGGATTTCGATATAGAAATCGTGCTAGCAACAGTTACTTCTTTGTTTACATCTCTATATATATATATCTTTTTTGTTTCTACATGCACACAAAATATGATCAATCATATCTATATATCTATATATATTGTAATTGATGTATGTAGCTTGTATAACGGCTTATATATATAAAGCCTATATATATATATATACAATTTTATTTTTCACCTTCTTTTGTATTTTGATATTGCATGCTAAAGTCTTAGAGCTGTGGGTAGCTATATAAAACTGTTGATATATCTATAACTATATGCCCTGAACTCTTACTGAAAATGGAAATATATATATGCCTGATCAGGCTTGTCTGATCAGGCTTGATTCCTTTCAAGAATACATATTCCTTGTCATTATCACACAGAGTCCAGGGTATTTCCCAGTCGAGCATGCCCGACTAAAGCACTTTTACTCGATTTTTTTTATCAAATTTTTCTAATTGATTTTTCCCTACAATTTTCTTTCAGGCAAATGCGAATAGCCAATGGCAGGAGCAATTTGCACAATGGAGTCTCAATTCACAAAATAACTAAATGGATTCTAACTGGGCGCAGACATATATATATATATATACGACTATATATATATGGATATACTTAGGCTCTCGCTTAGCTTTTTAAAGGAAAGAAAACTTAAATCTTATGTTTGATCTAGAGCAATTTATTTATTGACTAACTTAGTCTATATACTATTCTAATTTATGAAACTGACGTGTGTATATATGTATAACAGTTATATACATACATATATATACGCCTTATATACGTACATTTGAAGTCTCTTGAATCTCTAAATTTTTCCATCATTTTTAATTTTGCCACAGAAATTTGAGTTGAAACAAATGGAAAATCAAATATAAATACAAAATACAAAATACTAAATAGAAATTTATGTACTTAGAACTTAGAAATTGTTGAGCAAAAAAAAACAAGGAAAAAGAAACAAAAAATCAAATACGGAATGCTGATTCCTTCAAGTTTAATCCCCCCTCAAAAGGAAAAGGCAGCAGTACAATAAAATATTACAAAAAAAAAAAAAACAAACAAACACTTTGATATACGATATAATAATTACACAAAGTATGCAATCTATATATCTATATATATATATATATACATCTATGAGCTGGAAGAAGTTGCAGAGAAACTAGAGAACTTTCCAAAGTTTATACATTTAATATTTTGGATATATTGTATTTTATGTTATATACATACAACAAAGCTGAGTTTTATTTAAAAATGAAATGAAAAAGGGTTAGGTATCCATTGTTATGTCGATACTTATTAAATTATTATATATCAATTTATATTATGCATTCATATAAACAAAAATGTTATTACATATAATCGCAAGGCAAATGAAGAACAAAATGAGATGAAAAACAAAAAAACAAAAAAAACACACAAAATCAGACATTTATAGAAATTATACATAAATAACCACTGAATAATGGAGAATATTACAAAAAAAATGAAAAAAAGTAAATAAAAATACATTTTAAACAATTCTAAACAAAAACTGTTTTACATTTTAAATTGAAAAGTAGCGCGCCAAAGTTAACAGTAACGCAAAATGCTCTAACAGCGACGCAAAATGCACCAGCAACCAGTGCTGCAAAGTTGCCTAACAGTAGCTGTTGCTTAACAGCGGTGAACACTTCACGCAAGCGCCCGCTCTTGCCGCGCTTTCGCATTCGAGTCATTCGTGTCGTGACAGTCGAAGTGTGCAGACGTTTTAAGCGAACAAGCATCAGTCATTCGTGGGTGTGTGTGTGTGTTGAAACATAATTGCAACTCAAGTAAACTGGGCTTACACACATAGACAGCAGTGAGAGAGAGCGCGCGCGCACGCACACATACACGCAGCTGAGTAGAATAACATAAGAAACCAGCTTAGAGCGAGCTAACAAGTGTGTGTCGATCGTTCAGCATCCGCGCATTGCCGTGCAACGAAAAGAGAGAAAGCTAACTGTTTTTGGGCACGTCTTGAGCGCGTTTTTCGTTAACAGTTAAGAAAAGTTGCTGCGGCCGTTGCAAATTAATAACAAAAGGGTGTGGTGCAAAGTACATATTCTGAATAACAGAATCCAAATGTGGCAAGCTGAGCTAATGAAGATGAACAATTTGTGGCACGCATTGGCGGTGGTGCTGCTGCTGGTGGCGTGCGGAGAGGCGCAGCGAACGCCAACGATTTCGTACATCACACAGGAGCAGATCAAGGATATTGGCGGCACCGTCGAGTTCGACTGTTCCGTGCAGTATGCCAAAGAATACAATGTGCTCTTCCTGAAGACCGACTCGGATCCAGTCTTCCTCTCGACGGGCTCCACGCTGGTCATCAAAGATTCCCGCTTCTCGCTGCGCTACGATCCCAACTCTTCCACCTACAAGCTGCAGATCAAGGACATCCAGGAGACGGACGCTGGCACCTACACCTGTCAGGTGGTCATCTCCACGGTCCACAAAGTGAGCGCCAACGTCAAGCTCTCCGTGCGCCGCCCGCCCGTCATCTCCGACAACTCGACGCAATCGATTGTGGCCAGCGAGGGCAGCGAGGTCCAAATGGAATGCTACGCCAGCGGCTACCCAACGCCGACCATCACATGGCGTCGCGAGAACAATGCCATACTGCCAACGGGTGGGTCTCACTTTTTACATACTTTAATTATTTACTTACTAACGCTATTTGCTGACCCCCTCACTCCACACACTAGCAGACGTTTAACCTCAGCTCTCTTTACATGTCTGTTTCTTTTGGGGCGCTGTCCTCTCTTGCGCTCTCATTCTCACACTCACACTAGGTGTCTGTGTGTGTGTGTGTTTGACCGTGACTCACTCTGGCGTCAGCGCTTTGCGCGTTTGTTTATTTGCTAGTTTCTAGACTTTCTTTATTGTTTTTTTGCGTGTTATGCACTTTCCGCCTGTTCTTAGTTATTTTGCCTTTTGCATTTGCTCTTATGAAAATAACAGTTTCAGTTGAGTTTCAGCCTCTTGCTGCGCGTTAAGCTTGGCTCAGCTTGAGCGCTCTCTCACACTCACACACACACACACACACACCGTCTGCGCTCTCTTCCCACTCTTTAAGTTGTATGTATGTGTGCATAGTTGTTGTCTTTGCTTTCTTCCGAAAATTCCTTGCACTTGTAGTTTTATGAGTCCCTTTTGTTGCTGCTGCGAAAAGCTAATAAAAAGTAATTGAATAGACTCAGCTTGGGCTAGATCTGTACCTGTAGCTAGCAAGGTCAATGCCAATCCCTTACAGGTGCCTAATTTATGCTATATTCTACCTGTTCCAAGCACACCTTGCGTGCCATAAACGACGCCGACGCCGACGTCGCCGCTGGTTGTGCGGGCATAATTGATTTTTAAGCCGCGTTTAACAAGATTGCAGCGTCATTTGCTTGATGCAGCCGACAGCGACGCTGGCAGCGACGCTAGCAGCGGTAGCCATAGCCACGCATCAATTAGTAAATACTAAGAAACATGAAGAGAAATATTGAGAAAAAGAAGATATTTTTCAAGAATTTAGGCTTAGGCAGCGGCTTAGTGTCCAGGGCTTAAGTACTCTATAGTTTCCTATCCACCTGTATAGGTATAGGTATAGGTAAAGGCCCTTCAATTATAGTCTTAAGAACTGCCCTTGACTGGGTAGATTTACAGTGATAAAGCAATTGTATGACTATAACACACAATTATCAATTAAATTGAAGTATATATTCCATAGATCTCTTATCTGCTTATACATATAATATATAGGTGTTATATTTCATAGTAATCGCAAAGCAGTTCATAGGATCATAGGTAAATTTTGAGGAAAACGTAGATAACCTTGCTGAAAGAGGCTATCAGAATGCGAGTTGCTTTCCCTACATATTATATAGATTAATATGTAGGGAATGCTATTAAATATAATATAATTTGACTATTTTTGCGATACTTTTTATATGAAGTCAAAAAGATATGGCAAAAAATTGAATCTATCCCTAATATAGAGACTTATATAACCATATTTTCTGTAATATACCTATTCTGAAGTTGAATAGAGTATATTGGCTTTGCCCAACTTATGTTTACTCTGTATAGCTCTAGTATTATGATTCAGATTTTGCGGATATATTAAATCGAATAGAATATATTATATATCTTCTGCACGATTCCTCTTACCAAGCCAACTGAGTCTTGTCGCTATACTTCTCGAGCTTGCTCTTTGAACACGCCCGCCTAATTTCATAGCCCCTATATATCAGTCCCATTGCTATGCTCAGCTTGTGCAATCTTTAATTACTTTGGCCTTGATTCGCTTGCTGTTGGCTGTGGCATCGTCTATCAAAATGCTATCAAAGTGGACTGTTTGGGTGTGTGTTGGGGGCACTTGAAGCTGAAAGCTACTTAAGAACGAGCTGGGAATGGGGGAATCGAGCTATGAATTGGGTAAAGGGGCTTGGGACACGCTTCAGTAACTTGCTAGCCAGGGCAGAGCTTGTATATATAATATATATAGCTATACCTGAACAATAAATCAAAGCTAAATGTGGCTAGTCCTTGTTCAAGGCTCGGCAGCTGCCGTCGCCAACGCTGTCGTGCCCTTCTGTCAACTTTCACACGATATTTTTCTAATTTAAAGCGTTTGGGCTGGGCAAACAAAAATCGCGCAGCTCAGCTTTGAAATGCGCCAACGAGCCGTGCAGGTGAGGGTGGGCTGGGAGTGCACGGGAGGAGGGAGAGGAGTGCTGCATATGAGACCCGTTTTGCTCCCTTGCTTTTGGCTTTTGCCACTAGAGAAGCTTTTTGTGCAGTCGCCGTGGACGCATTCGAGGCATTCGACAACTTCAGCACGCGCAATTGCTTCCGCAACTTGAAAACGCGCCGTTTGCGTTTGATGATGTCGCTGGCAGCGAGGGAGGCAATCTCAAAAATGTAGCTGGGCGTGGCAGGCAGCAGTTGAGGTAACATATGAGTGAGAGGCAAAGGCAAGGGCAAGGGCTGAGGCGTTGCTGTGCATCAGACACGGTTACGGCTTCGGCTCTGGGTACAGTGCAACACAAATAACACGAACATAGAACAATAGAAACTGCAACTGTTGAGGCCATGTCGAATGGCGCCCCTAACGCCGCGCCCCGGCGTGTGCATAATTTGTATTTTGATAGCCGGCATAAACAATGCCAACAATAAACAACATATATACAATATATATATGCATATATACTCCATACAATATATATATATAAATATATAAATTACAAGCCAAAAAGGTAAAGCAGAAAGAAAGCGCGCACAAACCCTAAACCCGAACAAAAAACCCTATCCGTAACCCCTGCCTCGGCGCCGGCCCACTGGCTGCCCCCTTGCAAACAAACATTTGCCGCAGCCTAAGCAACCCTACCCTACCCCACCCTGCCCTGCTAGCAGCCGAGGGTCTTCTGGGCGACGCCTTCGCCGCGAGCGCAAAAAAAAACTGTGTAGAAAGAGAAACAGCGACACGCACACAAACAACAGCAAACAAACAGCAATAACAATAACAACAAGGCTGCAGGAACCCCTAATCAGGCGCTTCCGTTGGCAAAAGTGCGCAGAGCAAGCTGGGTAAACGACTGGAGGATACCCTGTAGAATATGCCAAGCTTCAAGTTGAAGCATAAATTTGAAATTTGAAAAATTTAGAGAGCTTTACTCCCAAATAACACCAAATATGAAATATATAGTCAAATTTACAGGGTATCTGAAAGCTGAGCATTATAATTTAGTTAAGGAGTATAATAAATGAGGCTGATTTGTATATATAGAGTAGATTATACGTCTACAGATTTGACTAGACTTCACTCACAGCCAATATACCCGCTTTGCCCCACAAATCTACAGGGTATATAGCGCAGAGGGCATCTTTAGCACTCGCACATCAAGCGCTCAATTTGTGCTTTGCCATGCAAATCGATGTGTGGACCTCTTCGAAAACTTTCATTCAGCCAAAGCGCTCAGAATGAAGCACCTGGCTGTTTGTTTACCTTAGCCACGCCCCAGTCGTTGTCGCCGCCGCTGCCCCTTTCCCTGCCCCTTTGCCCTCTCGGCCTTTGCCATGCAAAAACTGCATTGGCCAGTGATTTCTTTACGACTTACCTTGGCCCAGCTACAGCGATTCACGTGAGGCCGCAAAAAAAAACTGAATCGAATTGAGTTTTCAATTTTCCAGAAATTCGAGCTGCGTTTGCCAAAACAAAAATTGAAATACAAAATAAATAAAATGAAAACAAACAGTGACGCGAGGGCTCAATTTGCAACGCTCGCAAATTTTTATGATTCGAGCATTATTTTGATAAAAAAAAATAGAGCCAGCTGTTGCTACAAACGAGGGCAGTTTGGAGAGTAGTGGCGGAGAAATGAGAGATGTTAGGGAAGAGGTTTATTAAGGACTGGCCTAATAAGCTATAGCAAATCAAGGCAGATTGTATTTTGATATGCCTTACGCCTAGATTAATGAAAGTATGAAATTATTAAATATTTTTGTGGAATTTTTCAGATATTTTTGAAGGTTTCACGAACAGTTTAGACGGGAGTACTAGACCTCGTATGTGACTTAGACTAATTTCTCAATTTCCGACAGACATAAGTTTATTTATTTATTTTATTCCAATTTGAGGATCACTATCTCTAGAGTGTTCAAGTGCTTATTGTCTTGCTAGCTTCTTCTTCTTTTACTTTATGGCTATAGCAATTTTATGATCAGTATCCAATTTGCTCATATATTTTATAGCTATAACCACTGAAACATTGCTCAATTGATCTCTTAGATTCCATTCATTCCTCGCAATCTCATTGATCATGCCCATGATCCCCCCATGCATTGTTATATTGTCTAAAGCGGAAGTGAATTCCCATTCATCGGCCACATAAAGAACATTTTCTGGCCTCAAACTTATCTAAATAAAAGATAAAAGATGTTTAGATGCCAATCGAGCGATAAGTTTAGTTTTCTTAAGCCGCAGTCAATTGACGCTAATTGGACAATAATGTGGAACGAAGCAGAAAGATATGTTCTTGAGATATACTATATAGTATATGCCATATGATCGAAGTATGTGTGAACGCTGTGAAGCTTCTCCCTCTTGGCATTGGCCCGAGCTCTAGTTGAGCGTAAAAACGTTTATGCAAATTAAAGCAACTCGAGCGCACTTTTCTCGAGTGCTCCAATTGCGTAATCAAATACCAAATACAATTTCAATCTGAACTTCCCCCTAACTAGCCCAAGGGTGAAACACCCATTTTATGTAAATTGTGTTCCCAAGTTGATTTGATGATGAAATTTACGCTTAAACATTTCGTTGCGCAATCGATGCGGCACTACAGATCGCAACGGGGCGTGGCTAAATTAGTTGCCCTTGTTGCCAAAATATATTTAATGAAAAATCTCTAGCAAGCCACTCAAGAAGTCAGCCCTTGCCACCCGCCCCCTTCCCGCCCTCTCTCTCTCTTACTACAATTGAATTTGTATCTCTGTTGGCTGCGTCCACTTTGATACTGCTCAAATATTTGCAAGTAATTATGAGAGCGCAAAGGGGTTTGGGGCCATTTATGCTTTTATTATTGCATATGCAAGCATATTGCCCCCTCTCTCCCTCTCTCTCCCTTTCTCTCTGTCTCTATCTTCTACATACGCCCCTTTCCTCCCTCTCTCTTTGGTCTGGAGCTTTGAGAATGTCGTATTGTTGTCTGTGTATGCGTATTATGGGTCTGTGTTCTAGTTGCCAAAGGTAAAATAGAATAGCAAGAAACCACTGGAGTATGCAAAGAATTTGTGCTAGACTAAGAGATACCCTGCCTAAGGCTCTGACTCGTTTTAATATGGCATTCCAAAGTAAAGAAGAGCAGAATAGAGTTGTGAAAGAAGCCAAAGAAATCTGTAGAGTGTGCTAGACACCTATTCACGACTAAGAGATACCCTGTAAACGGGTTTAAAATGCAATAATATAAAGATTAAGATGCATAATTGTAGGTAAAAGTCTAAGAAATCACTGGAGTGTATAGATATACCCTGTAAGTTGCTGCTGAGAAATCAGAGTATATAGATATACCCTGTAAGTTGATGCGACTTGTTATGACATGAAGAATATGATGTTCTTTATATTGAAGGAAGAGAAGGAAGAGAGATTCAAAAGAAACAGTTACGAGTGTGCTAGGCAGAAATACCCTGTAAATAGTATTCTTCTCTTGTTGAAATCTAGCTAATGTTGAAAGACTGTATAGTGAGAAGAGCATAGATAGTTTATAGTATATACCCCACGCTCAAAACTAGTTACAGGGTATTGCCAACTAACGACCACAGAACAACAATATACGTTATGATGATGACGTACTGAAAAACTTGTTTATAAATGTTGATTGCTAGGGCAACGACCAGCAAAAACCGGCAGCCAGAAGGGATTGGTAACTAGGCAACGGGCAACGGGCAATGGACAATGGGCAATGGGTCTTTTCACTCGGTACTTTGACGTTGCTAAAAGTTTAGCTGTAAGTGGCCAACTAACTTGTTAGTTAATTGGTGGGCCTTTTACGATAGCTGCCTATATATATGTATATATACCTTTTGCAGCCTAGCCCCTTTAGTGGCAGACGATTGGGCAGTAAAACAACGATTGAGGAGATTTCTGTGGGTTTTAAGGGCTTTTAAAGCGAGAAATAACTACTGTGAGAAGGTGTCTGTTGAGGTTCTTTCAAACTAAAAGCGAGGGAAAGATAGATATTGAAGGAAACTGCCTGGGAAAGCAAAGCTTTTAGCTCTAATTAGCTTTTACAATTAAAAACAGCTGCGAATTCTCATAACTTCTATCGGTTCCTTAGCTTACTGTTAGCTCTATAGACTTAACAGCGCTTGCTATGTTAACACAAAATGTTAAACTCTGGCATGTTAGGCTGGATCTTCTCTCTTTCTCTGTCAAGCTAACATTTGTTGAGCAACTTTAAACTTTCACACATTAAATATCGTGGGAAATGTTATATATAAAACCAGCTTAAACATATATAAACCTATATTTTGCCCAACTCAAATTTCACAGCACATTTGCCGCCATTTTGTGAACCTTTAACCCTGAGCTAGCTTAAGGGTTAGACAGTGTACACATAGACCTATATATATATATTTGTGTTTACTTATGTAGATCTGCGTGGCTCTTTTCGTTTTCATTTCCATTTGCATTGTTCATGGCGCTTATCACGCGTAATTCACGTATTTCAATGCAATTGCCTTATTTACTTAGCACTTTCATTGTCCCATGTCACACACGCAGGACAAATCCGACCGGCTTTTTAATCCTTATCACATTTGGTTTGCCCTGCGACTTTTCCCTCACGCTCTCTTTTTGGGGGGTTTGCGATATTTGTGTTTATTTTCCGGATTTATGCGTATTTATTTAGGCCTCAGATATTGCAGGATATTTATGCCTTCCCATTGTTATTATTGCTATTTTAATAGCTGTTAGATGGAGATTTATTTTGGATTAGTTTGTTTGAATGGATCCTGAACCAAATGAACTAGAGCTAGCTAATGTGTATGAGCCATAGAACTAGTTCTACTAGATAAACTGAAGAAATGAACCAGATATCTATTGTGTGTATTGTTCATGAACTACTCACAAAATGGAACTAGTCAAGCTAACTGAACTAGACAATGAACTAGAATTTCCTCTACCCTTTATATAGTATAGTATGAATCATATCTGCATTCCCCAAGTACAGTCTACACACACAAATTCAATCAGACGACATTTTTGATAAAAAAAAAGTAATCTTCACTAAAAAAAACTCAATTGAGTTGGTTCTTTTGTGAGTGGTGAACTGAGAGATTCTTGGGTAAGTGTGTGTGTTTGTGTCATAAATCCAATAAATGGCATGCCGGGTAGCTATAATGTGCTCTACTCGAAGAAATCACTTTTCAAAAGTCAACAACACAGAGTGGAGTGGAGCTAGAGTGAGAGGGAAGCTATGCAAGGTTTACAGGGTATAGAAAGAGAGAGAGAGAGAGATGCAGTGAAGGGATAGGCTTGATGTGCTGTGGGGGTGGCTCAAGTCTCGCCTGCGTCCGGAGGGTGTCTCGTTTTTGTGGGCTTGCGGTTGCTGTCGCTGAGAGACTGTTGTTGAAGGTTGATGCGTTAGCCACCAAAGTGGGTGCATTCACATGTCTCAAGAGCTTGTTATATGCTCGATATATACACATAGATATATACATATATATATGTATATATATATATATATAGCTATAAGACGAAGAAGATGGAAGATGACTTCTCATAATGTAGCTGTGTTGATGAGTTTCGGGTGACAAAACAGGAAGAAGCGACAAATTTGCACAGCTATGCAATTTTTTAATAAGAATAACAGAGCAAAGACAGAGCGAGAGAGAGAGAGTGAAAGAGAAAGAGAAGGCAGATATGTTGCAATGTGAAGGTGTTGCCAAGCGGTAAGAGATGAATGAAAAATGGCAAGAAGTTAGATTTTCAACCTCAGGTAACTCGAGTTGCACAACAGCTATGGAGTTGAAATTTGATGTAGACATAATGGAAGACAAGAAAAGGGTGTCTTTAAGATATTATAACATTAGAAATCATATATATAGTGAGATCTAATACAGTATAAGGAGTCTGAACATATCTTTGCCTGTATATGAGCAGATAACAATTCTGAAATCTAAGTCATATAACTTGATATCTAGCACAGTTTTACTGTTTTTATCCTATCCTAACTCAAGTAACTCAGCTGCTGGCAAAATTTTACAGCCAAAATTTGTTATGTGCGTAGCTTACTAAAGAAATTCTAAAAATATATGTAAATAAGCATTAAAACTACCCATATTTAGCCAACTAACTCAAGTAACTCGACTTCTAGCAGAGTTATAAAGCTGAAATTTGTTTTGCTATCAGCGAATAGCATTTCTAACTCAAGTAACTCGAGTAACAAAAGAGTTTGCTGTAAAATATTGGAAGTATGTCAACAATTCAAGCTAGTGGAGCTCTATAGATGCCTACCTAGAGACTACTGCAGTAAAAGCTCTTCTGCTATCATTTCTTTCTTTCATAACTTAATTTAAAGCATTTTTCAAACAAGTATATCATAGTTAAGCGACTCTACCAGCTCATAAAGCTATAACAACATGATAAATGTTCGTTGAGCAAAGGAAAAAAGAAAAAGAAAAAGAAAAACAAATCAACGCACGAAATCTGAGTCTAGAAAAAAAGTGAAAATTGCATTAGAAGCAAACAACGTGTGCGCACTTTTTAATTGGATTTCAGACTAGGCTAGAGCAGAGCTAGAGCAAGGCAGAGAGACAGAGAGAGAAAGAGAGAGAGAGAGAGAGAGAGAGAGGGCGAAGAGGCGACATGCCGCTAGCTGGAAATGAAACTTGGAAGAGGTTGCGCTGTGCTCTGGCACTGTGCAACGTGCAGAAATAATATGGAGCGTCATTAAAGGCTCAGCTGGCGTCGCAGTCGACGTCGCAGTCGACGTCGCAGTCGACGCTTTGATTATGATGAGTCACATGAGATTGTTGTTGCCGTTGCTATGTTGCATTAACATTCATAATTTCCACATGGCAGCGTTGCTTAGAACCAAATGGAAAGCGCACTTGAGTCCACCTTGATGCCGTCTCTGGCCCACCTGGACGGGCTCTTTAGCCCAGCTTTGGCTCAACTCCATGTTGACATTTGAAGAGTCGATTGTGTTTTTTGCTTTCCTGCGCTTTGCCTGCGCTTTTCCAAAACAAAACTTCAAACCAGGAAATTGAAAGGGAAAAGCAAATATGGCCACAGGCAGCTGTCGCAAGAGCAAGGGGAACAGCTCGGTACGGCAGACACCAGCTCTACCTCCTGGCCACGTTTTTCCATCAATTTGCCCTCGCCGCCTCGCCGCTGTCGTTGCTTTTGATTGGTGCGAATAGATTTTTGCATGCCATTTAATTTTCATCAGACCTAAAACAGCGGTGGTTGGTTAGAGCCCAAAATGGCGCCCTCTAAACGTAGTTTACCATAACCAAAAAAGTTATATACATATATGTATATATATATATCCATGAGCTGCAACCCTTCGATTTCCCAGCAACTTGTCACAAATTTTCCAAGTCAGCGCGCAGCGCCGTAAAAAATTAAAACTAAACGTTTGGCGATCAACAAAATTGTTATGGCATAGGCATAGGCTAGGCATAGCAGTTAGCAGCTCATGGTAGGGGTAGTTTGAGCTACCCCCTAAAAACGTGTACATAACTCAAAAACTCAACAGCTCGTGTATATATTTTGACGGAGGCTCGCTAAAAGTTGTTGAAGCGCCGCCAGGTGAAAAATATTGCCTCAATAAACTGTTGATGGTTTTCTGAATACTCTATAAGAAGGGGGTATAAGGGATAGGTGAAGGGTTGTGCGAGGATATATTTTAGAAAGCAAACGATAGGCGCTAATGCTAGATATGAGTAGGCAGATATATATGAATAAATCTATAGTCCTTGAGCAATTGCAAAGGATAGAGATAGGAGAAAAGATGGAAGCATATCGTAGGCTTGAATGAGAGCAGCAGTAAAGCAAGCTCAAAATGAAGTCTAATAACAATATATGTTACATATATATCTCTATAAGTTCTTGCTTCTATTCAATTATTTAATTTCCTTCTTCTATTCAATTCAACATCTAGTTCCTAGCCATTGTCTTAGCTGCTCACAACTCACCTGCACTTCAGGCCCCATTTGTTTTCTTAGGGTATTCGTACTGTCTCATTTCTTATCTCTTGCTAGCTTACTCTTCAGTTTATAACCTTTTACCTTTTGCTGCGCTGCGGCCTGAATGCATTTCCTCTGAGTCGGCATTTATTTTTCTTTCGTTTTTTGTTGAGACCTGCTACAAAAGAGGCCTTGTTACATTTCGCATCCTTTTTTTCCATGCAGGGAAGCAGGTATTACCTGCTGCTGCTGCTGCTGCTCTTACCTGTGCCACAAAAGGTTGCCTCGGTCTCGGCTGCTGCTTCTTATTTGTTTCGTCTTCTGCTCTTTTCTCACCTTGCACTTTGCGCACAATTTTCCTGCCTCAGCCTTTAACTGACAATTTATCTCTCGCTGTTTGCCCAAGGGACGTCATTTGTTCTTGCTGCTGCTACAGACAGGTTCCTTGGCCTGGCCTAAACAAATGCTGTCTGTCCTCTGTCTGATTTTTCATTACCAACGCTCGTGAGCCGGCATATGTTTGTGTTTTCCTTTCATTAGTTAGGCTGACTCTGACTGCCGCCTGCCTGGCCATACCAGCTAAACACACACACACACACATACCCATACACCTGACACACACACACACACTCTCTCTCTTAGAGTTTTTCCCGCTTATCATTGCCAGCTACTCCTGCCCCTTTGCTGCAAAGTGTTTTTAATTCTCTCATTAGTAACTGAAATTACAACGCAACATTTAGACTTTGACTCGCTGTCTCTAGCTCCAGCTCCAGTTCCGTCTCTGCCTCTGACTCCGACTCTCTTCTGTAGAGCGCGCTGCAAGTGTGTGCATCATTTCCGGCTAGGCCCTGCATTAGCTCCATTTGTATCATTATCTCACTGTTTCTCTCCCACTCTCTCTCCCATTCTCTCTCTCGCCCTTCCAGTGGCATGCGGGCTTTCAGCATTTGCTTGTTAATTGAGCGCGGTGTCAGGCTCCATTTCCAGTTGGCATCATTCTCAATTTGTCATATTTAAAACGTGTTTTTGCTGACTCTGCTGCATCAATCAGTTGAGTTTAGTCGGCTATGCTTGAAAATTAAAGGCTAGCACTTGATATGAGCTGGAAAGTGTCTTTTCTGAGGGATAAGCTTGAAGGAAATGCGAATTTAACAGTTAAGAAAAGAGATTATATGAGCTGAGTATGAGCTATGAGAGAGATATTGTTTACAGATGACATATATAGTTACTGGGATGTTAAGATCTTACGATATGATAGAGTAAATGATAGTATTTAAAATTTGAGAGAAATACTCAAACAGCCTTGAGCTATTCTCATACTGTTTATGGATCTAAAAGTTTCCTAAAAGAGCTAGATCTTCATAGGAAACCCTCTTTATAATACCATTCCTTAAGGAACTCTTAGCTATACTACATTACATCATAAAGTCTGTTATGCATTATATTTTGTTTACATAAACAGCCAAGAAATACCAACAAGTTCCACACTCTGCCGGTTTACTCGAATGATATATGACCCATGCGGCATAATTACACTAGTTCCTCGCTTCGATGTAAGGGTAATTGGATATTTGTGACGTAAAGACCGCCTTGTTATCGAAATGATATATGAACTGCAAATCGTACTCGCGCAGCATGCGAAGGGTAAACTATTTTGACTGCATTGTTTATCCTGCAATTTTGATATATGATCCGTGACTCTCGGCCGCCGCATTAAGCCTAATTAACGTCACTTCATAGCCGGCAGCAGTAAATGATGGAAAAACCAATTCGTACAGGGCTTGTTCATCTCTGGCTACTGTGAATGGGTTTTCTCGCTTCGCTTAATAAATTTAACCCAAAAAGTCAACATTTGAGCTTAATTACAAACATGAACTCAAAGACAAAGAAGAACGCTTCTTATAGCACTCTCTCTCTCTCTCTCTCTCTCTCTCTCTATCTCTCTCTCTCACCCTCTCCCTCTCTCTCTCTCTCTCTCACTCTCTCTCTCTCTCTCTCACTCTCTCTCACTCTCCCTCTCTCCCTCTCTCTCTCTCTCTTTCTGCAGTAGAAAGTTGAGACTCGCTTCTGGTCTTGCATATTTAATAGCTAATTAAATTTTTTTCTTTTTGGTATTTTTTTTCTATTTTTCCCTAGACTTTTTGTTGGGCTTTATGCCACGCCCCGGTTAAATTTTGTAGTATAATTTTTTTTTTTTTTTTTTTGTTTTAGAGACTCTGTAGCTCTTTAGGCTAATGACTCTTAGCAGATCGCTTAGCTTCGCCGACTAACGGTTAACATATATCGTCATGTTCGACCTGACCTGCATCTCATTTCATGCAACAGAACACATGTTCACGAATTTCACACTCAACTTGACTCGAAGCAATTTGTCAACCGACCAGAGGGAGGTAGGGGGTAGGGGGTAGGGGCTGCCATGGCTATACGGGTCTACGGAATAGGGAACTTTGGACTGGGCACAGTTACAGTTCGTTATGGCGGCTGCGTTTAGCTCAACCTGTCACTGGGACACGGTCTGTCACGCTCTTGCACTCGGTATTCCTCCAATGACACGTTCAGCCAAAACAAAGGCAACAAACAAATATGATAGATACCCTGTAAATGTTGGGAAATGGCGTATGATGAAAGGAAGAGTAGATGAGATGTGGAAGAAGGAATAAGAATAGAGTTTGTAGAGTAAGCAAATGTTAATACCAGCAATATACCCTGTAAATATGGGGTGTGAGGTATGATAGAGTGATTGTATTAGAAATGCGGGAAGACAATAAGCAGAGGGCATATTATGCAAGCTTGTAAGGCTAATAATATTTGACTTAAACAATATATTATTTCAAAAATACCCTGTAAATCTGATGAACAGGATTCACACATGCATAGCTGGCCAACTGATTCGTTTCGGGCTAATTAAACAGAAGCCACGCGACAGTTGGTTCAGTATCAAAATGAATTTCTGCCGCTGCCGCTGCCTCGGCCTCTGCCCGCATCTCATGGAGCAACTCTAACTGGCAGCAGCATCTGCATCTAAAGTATTTCAATTGGAATTTCAGCTTAGCTATGCAATTCAATTGTCATCAGACATTGCCCTTTACTCCCCTCCTTCGCCTCTCCCTTCGCCTGTCAATTCTATTTTAATCAAATGCGTTCTTCGATTCCCCAGCGCAATTAATTTGAAATGTTTCAGTCGAATGAGCAGACGCCTGAATGTGTATCATCCACATTTATAACTTATATGCCTCAGCCCCCTCTCGACCCTTTTGGCCCGCATATTCAGGCATTTTGCATAGGGCTATGCATAAGGCATATTTACGAGCCACTCGTTCGTTGCTCGCTGCTAGCTGTTGGCCCGGTCAACGCTCTGTGCGCTCAGCTTTTGATAGTTGTGCTTGCTGCCAATTGTTTAAGCCAAATGGTTTGAGGAGCCGCAAATGTGCGCAGGCCAGAGATGAGCGCGTGTTGTGGCTTTGGAGTTGGACACGAGGTAGGAAAGGAGGAAAAATGTAGGAGACGATGAGTAATGATAATGATAATGATAACAAAAATGAGAATGATATATGAATAATGATGATGATAATGAAAATAATATTGGCTATGATCAGGATTCATGATGATGATAGTAACAATGCTTATGCTAATGCTAATGCTAATGCTAATGCTAATGATAATGCTAATGCTAATGCTAATGCTAATGATAATGACAATGACTATGATATTGACTATGATTATGATTCATGATGATAGTAACAATGCTAATGATTATGCTAATGCTAAGCTAATGCTAATGACAATGACATTAGGAATGATATTGGCTATGCTCATTATTCACATTGATAACGATATTGACTATGATCATGATTCACTATGGTGATTATAACAATACTAATGCTAATGATAATCACAATGACAATGAAAGTAACAATTGCAATAATAATGATATAATAAATCTAATACAAATCTAGCCCAATTCCCTCTATCAGTTTCACTCTCTCCCTCGCGCTCCCTCGCTCTTTCTCTTCCTCTCTCTCTCTCGCTCTCCCTCCCTCTTTGTCTCCCTCTCGCTCTCTCTCTCTCCCTCCAGTCCAATCCAAAACAATTGATTCAATCAGCAGGAAAAACAATGTTGATTTTTCGAAATATTTTCAAATGACTTCATATTGTTCAAGTTATCTAAAGTTATCTAATAATTGCAGTGGAACATGTCCGTATATGGGTTCGTGCTCATGTCCCTCATTAACTTTAACCTCACTTAGGCACACGCACTCGCCGCCCGAGCTCAGGTGGGCGCTGGGGTATGTGCGCAGGTAATCGACAGAGCGCATTGCACTCGTTTTCCACTTCCGGTTATGAACTGAATGAATGCGAGCACCTTTTGCATTCGTATTCGCATTCCCATTCACGTTTATGCTTCAGTTGATGCAGCAAACTCTCGCCTACCCCGCCTCTCTCTCTCTCTCTCTCTCTCTCTCTCTCTCTCCCATTCTCCCACTCCCTTTGTACTCCTCCCCTAGCTGCATGCGCGCGCTTTTCAAATACAAAAGTTAGTTTTGCAAAAATGTTGAGTGTGTCTCTAAATGGTTTGCTGCTTGTTAGAGGTCATTAACGTGGCCATTGTTAGAGCTATATACCCTCCAAAAAAAAGGTCACCCGCTATCTGAGAGCCAGCGGATGCTCAGCGGCGCCTCATTAAAATCAGATTTGAGTGCACAAACACAAAGCCGCAGCAACGCAGCATTTAACTCGTATTTCGATAGCTCGCCACACTTGAACACCCGCTATTAATGACCTTCCTGCTCTATAACACCCTGTCTCTGCTCTCCCCTCACTCTCTCTACCAGTTCTCGCTCAACTGAAATTCCTAGAATACTCCACTTATGAATATCTCTCTCTCGAACACCCTTTACTAATAATATCTCTCTCTCTCTCTCTGTCTTTCTCGCCTTACAGATAGCGCCACCTATGTCGGCAACATTCTGCGCATCAAGTCCGTGAAGAAGGAGGATCGTGGCACCTACTACTGCGTTGCGGACAACGGCGTCAGCAAGGGCGATCGTCGCAACATCAATGTGGAGGTTGAGTTCGCGCCTGTGATCACTGTGCCCCGTCCACGTCTGGGCCAGGCGCTGCAATACGACATGGATCTGGAGTGCCACATCGAAGCGTATCCCCCACCGGCCATTGTCTGGACCAAGGACGACATCCAGTTGGCCAACAACCAGCACTACACCGTCTCGCACTTTGCCACCGCCGACGAGTACACCGACTCGACGCTGCGCGTCATTACGATCGAGAAGCGGCAGTACGGCGATTATGTGTGCAAGGCGACAAATCGCTTTGGCGATGCCGAGGCGCGCGTCAATCTGTTCGAGACCATCATTCCCGTCTGCCCGCCAGCCTGTGGCCAGGCGTACTACGGAGGAGCTGAGCATATCGCTGCATCCGCCTCCTCCCTGGCATTGCTGGGCATTTTCCTGGCCGTGCTCTACTCCAGATAAGCCAATCCAAAACCAACAACGATGCTTCTCACATAATCATATCTAATCCATCTCGAATATACGAATATATCTATATATATATATGTATCGAAAATATATATAGCTAAACATAGACATCAGCTGTAGAAGTTTCACTGTCGCAAAATCCTTTTTCTGAAATTCTGTTTATCTATATGTTTTCTCCAGTCCATATAAAACGTCCAATCTTATCTTAAGTTAAGTTTAAGTTTTTAAACGAGCTCACGCAACTTTAACTAATTTAGTAAAACATCCAACTCGAATCCCAAAAAAAAAAACAAAAACAAAACCCGTCCGTTTTTTTCTGTCTCTGTATATTTTTAAAGAACTTTAGCTTATAAGATATATATATATATATATGTAACTATATATATATATGCCAGACATTCCCGTTCTATACATCACATATGACATTGTTTGATTTTCCACACTTCGTTTACAAAAAGAGAAAATATTTTATTTTTTATTAAATAAATAATAAAGTATTTTCGTGCAGCTCTATATAAATGAATGTGTGTAATTAGTTTGATATATATCTAACTGAACATTTCGAGAGATAAAGATACAAATTGCGAATAATAACGAAAACGAATACAATTAATACTTTTCTAACCCGCATTTGGGTGTAAATAAACAATTTTTGTATTACAAACTAAGAGAAAAGAAAATAAAGCGAAAAAAAATGTGTAAAATGAAGAATTGTAATTTAAATTTGATATAAACTATAAACTTGATGTATACTATTCATAAGAGTTTCTTAAACTTAAGACTTAATCGAACCACCCGCTGTGGCCATGCGATAATAGAGATTGAATTCGGATTCGTAGACCGCAAAGTTGGCATTCTTATAGAAGCTGCTGGGCGGCACATAGAGGCGCATGGGATTCTCCACTATGAAGCGATATATGCGCTTGATCCTGTGCAGCTGATGCTGTGTCTTAGTGCCCAGGGACTCGATGTTATCCAGCAGCTGCACAATTTCCTCGTGCTGCCGACGCGCCTTGAGCTTCAAATCGTGTGGATCAACTGAAAAGCGAAAGTGGAAATGGAAATGAAGTTGGCAAAAAGAGAAAGGGCGCTGCGAGCTTACCAATTAACGTCTCCAAACTCAATTTCAAATCGGATGTGTGTGCAGCAATTGCTGACGCCCACAAAATGCGTTTACGTACTTCCTGCAGCGCCCCAATGGGGGTTAGCAAATGACCAGGAGCCAATTGCATGGTGGAGGCCAATTCCTGTGACTCCACGATGAGCGGATTGGCCGAAAGCAAAAAGGCGCTGCGAAACAAGGAAATTCAATTAGCATAGAAGACAAACTGTATATAGAGAGGTATATATATAGATATATATGTATGTGTTTGTACAGAAGTACAGCTATATAAGGCAGACAGATATGAGTGACTCAGAGAAAGAAGTTGAGATGCAAGTATGCTCCTACTGCTCCACTTGGCTATAGACAATCTCCCTGCTTCCTGCCTAGTCTACTCTAGCCTCTCAACTATCGCTCTGTCTATGTACTCCACTCTCTAAACTATCCTTCTGTCTCTCGCCAGATCAAATCTATTCTATATTATCCGTATCACATACCTAAAAAGAGATTTAATTATACGTACAACATGATGTATGATATATATCGAGCTTACCAGTTGCGTGGCACACAGCTCAGCTTCTCCAGTGGCATCTCAGCAAAGGTATTCACCTCCAGCAGATGCGAGGGCAAGGTGGAGGGTGAGCTGCTCGCAGGCGGCAGCATAGGAGTCGATGTACAATTGCCGGGCACAATTGTTGTATTGTCAAAGCTGCGACGCAGCGTTGTCTCCAACGGGCTCGCATCGAGCTCTAGCCTGGTGCTGGAGAAGACACTCTCGTTGGCCAGACTGAAGCTCTCCATGCCCAGGTATGACATGTTGCCCACCTTAAACTTGCTGTTAAACAATTGGGATTTGGCATTCTGTTGGTGGGTCGTCGCCTGCATGTCGTCCAGCATATTCTTCAGTATGTCCTTGGAGTATAGGATTTTCTCTTTGATCTGTGATAGCTGCAGCATGTCGTGCTGTATGCCATTGACCGAGGTATTGATTTCGCCATAGATCTGTTTAATGGAGCACAGGAGCAGCTCGTGGTTTTCCAGTTGGCGCGCGCCGGCTTCCAGCTCCAGGCGCAGCTGCTCAATCTGCTCGCTGAGATACTCGTTGCGTGCCTGATTGAAATTACGCAAATTGTATTGAAGTATAAAGTCAGAGATGATCTCCTCGCTGCTCTCGTCCTCCGCATCGCTGCTGATGCCATTGAAATTGTTCACCTTCCGCTGCAGTTCGTCCAAGAATGTGGAATAGGCGGCGGCGAAGCGCTCCTCCAGCTGCGCAACTTCATTTTGTGCTGCCAAATGCTTGGCCACCAGCCCGAGCAGCTCCGCCTTTGTCTTCAGCAACTTGATATCAAAGTTATTCAGCGTTGGCTTGGACAGATAACTAATGGATTCGATGTGCTGGCTGCTCTTGTTGAGCTGCATCACGTGCTGCAGCTGCTCCTCCTTGATGCGCATGATGGCATTGAAGAGCAGAACGTTGGGAGTATTCGCAAAGATCTGCCGCATCTGTGACCAGAGCTGATGCTTCGCCTCTGCCATTTGCTGGCTATTGTTGCCTTCGGTATTGCAGATTCTGTAGAACTGTTCCAGCTCCTTGAGTGCCTGCTCCACGGCCTTTGTGGCCAGCTTCTCGCTGGCATTCGTATGATTCAGTCTAACGGGCATTGTGGATAGGATCTGCGCTTTGTTGGAGAGCTCCTGTTCATAGGTTTTGTTTAGGGATTCCAGCTTGAGTTGCAGCAAATTATGTTTGGATTGGTGCAGCTGCTGCTTGTGCGTTGCGCTAATTGTTTGAATATCTGAAAGGATCACCAGAGAGAGAGAGAGAGGGAGAGATCATTTTCCTGTTGAGCCTCGACGGCTGCAGCTCGCTGCACTTACTCTTGGTTTTGATGGAGGCAGCCAAGTTGTCATACTCCTTCTTGGCTTCGACGAGGCGCAGCTTCTCCTTTTCCTTCTCCTTCAGCAAATCCTGCATTTTGAGATGCACTTGCAGCTGGCGTGGCAGAGAACTGCGTCCACGGGCGGGCACCACTTTCCCTTTGTGCTGCGCCATCTGCGCAATCAGCAGATTCTCGCGCACCTCCTGCACACGCTGGCGCGGCTGGATGCGCGCCTGCATTTGCAAAAATAGTTGACTGTGACGCGATTTAAATATGCTGAAATGGGAAAAATGAAAACAAATTGGCGGTTCGACTTGAATTTGAACTGGAAATTTGCTAAGACTTACGATTTGAGAGCGTCCTCATTGGGCATCGCGTGAGGCGGACAGCCTAAGCTGGTGGCCCACTCGCGAAATCCTTTTATCTGTTCATCAACATCCATGTTTTCAATCTATTTAACTCAAAATGATTTTAAACGTCGCAACCGCGCAAAATTTACAGCTATGCACTCACACTAAGCCACAACAAAGCCAGGGCTGCTAAGCGATACGTATTTTACAATATATACATAAATAATCGATAAATAAGCTTGTATCGTCTAGTAAAATGTAAAAACTTTATTATGTACACACTTAAAACATAAACGGTAAACAAAATTTGAACTACAACGAATTAACTAAGCACCCAAGCCGCATTGGGTAACAAATGTCTTGGCCAGCGCACACTCTGCGCTCTGTGTCCAGCGGTGGGCTGGACAATTTTTGAAATATTCCATATAGGTGCAGCCCAGCACAATGGCTGCAAATGGGCTGCATTTCGGTTGCTTTGGGTTGAATTGTTGAATTGCTGCCAATCTGCGCTGGGCTTGTGGCTCACACTTTGTAAACGCCGCAGCCATGGCCTCAACGTAAACTGTATCATTTGAGAACTTTGATGTTAAATCGCTGCGTATGAGCTCCAAGTCGAGAGTTTTTGGCTCTTTCTTGTATTGAGCTGTTGTGAGAATGCAGTCGGCCAGGCACTAAAGGAAGAGATAAGCGATAGTTAAGTATCGATAACAAGATAACAGTTCGGTGTGCCAGACAGCCCTGTTCTTGTGTTTAAATTAGTATTCGTTATGGATGTAACTACATGAAAATTGTGGAAATATTATAGATATCTCTTTCATACTTACAGTTGCCCCATCCATGGAAGGTGGCCCATTATTTTGCTGGCCACTTGGTGCGCCCAAAACTTTCTCTGCACATTTTTCGGCAATTTGATCGCGTCCTCCGTCCCGACAGCAAAGTGCAGGATCCTTCAAGTCCAATAAAAATGTAGAAAATTCCAGAAAGCTTCAACAGTTTACTTACCACTAACTGCGGCGGTCTTTGGCAGTCAATTGTTTGACCATAGGCGATTGATCCACATCCCAGCAGAATGAAAGCCAAAATATTTCTGAAATCCCACATAGCTGTAGCTATTTTGAATGATGCTTCAAGCTGAACTGCGAAAATAGTTTAGACAAACGACGTTTTTATATGAATGGAGGCGGGCTAGCTGGCTATTAGAAGCAGCCACGCAGAACAAATAACTCTGGGCAGGTTCATTGTTGCGATTGTTTGTTATTTGGTGCCAATGTCATATCTAATACTATATTTTGGAACGTTGACATCGTGGACGGAAAAAATGGTAAGTGTTTCATTAAATGAATTTTCAATACACATTTCTCGATTGGTCAATTAAAAAGTAATTTTAGAGGAAGTACAATTACCACATATATGTAAATGTGTGGTTCAAGGTGACAAATTTCCAAAAAATAATAAATAAAATAAACACACATGTTTATGATTATTGATAATTATTGGTAATCCCAAAATTGAAATGCTTAACGGTCATTCGGGTCACCCTTTTTAACAATCTACGTTTAACAGGCCTATCGAAGCTGTAAATAATTAACAGAAGTGTAATTGAACTAATGATATTGGCAGTGGTATTCTAAATTATCATTGAGCGGAAAAAATTAAATTCTTCCAATTGGGATCAGAGCTTCTGTTAACACACGGCGCTTAACAGAACTCTACACCACTGTTAACATCGGTCCGATCAGCTGCTTGCCTATCGAAACTGGGAATATCGATAAGAAACGCAATAAGACGTAGCAAGCAGATGGATGTGACTATAAAAATGTATTTAAACAAACGTTTAAATTTACAATAAATAAAGGCAACAGTTAATCAAATTTTAATTACAGATTAGTTGTGGGCGATGTGCGTGGTCGTTTCAAGCAGCTGTTCAGCCGAGTGGAGCAGGTAAACAAAAAGGCGGGACCATTTGAGATTTTGTGCTGCGTCGGTGACTTTTTTGGCGCCGAAAAACAAAACGAAGAACTCATTGCCTACAAAAATGGCTTTAAACACAGTAAGTGGAATCGATTTTTATTGTTAATATATGATATTTATGTGTATATATTACAGTTACGGTGCCCACATATATACTGGGACCCAATAAGGAGGAGGACAGAAAATATTACGAAGATTTGTCGGATGGCGAAATCTGCACGAATCTCACATATTTGGGCAAGCGAGGAGTTTATACGCTTAGTAGCGGAGTTAAAATCGCATATTTAAGTGGCGTAGAAGCCGCAGCGAACAGTGGCGCGAAATGCGGCGAACATGAATTCACCAAAGCCGATATACAAGCTGTGCGCAATTCCTGTTTGATTGCCAAGAACTGCGGCACGGACTACAGAGGCGTGGACGTGCTCCTAACTTCACAGTGGCCCTACGGCCTGCAGGAGGAACAGAATGTAACTAAAGGCATGCCTAATATATATTTGATTGAGTATATATTCTCTTTTTATGCACTCGCCAGTCAACCGCCTCCAAGCTGATCTCGTTTCTGTGCCGTGAAATCAAGCCGCGCTATCATTTCTGTGGGATCAATGGAACCCACTACGAGTGCCCGCCTTTTCGCATGCCCAAGGATGACACCACGCAATTTGAGCTGTGCACGAGATTTATATCGCTTGCCGATGTGGGCAATGCAGATAAGGCTAAATATATTTATGCCTTAAGCTTGAAGCCCGTGGACAAGGCGCGTTTGCTCGATCTGGTGCAGAAGACAACTAACGAAATCGAATGCCCGTTTATTGGCTTGAAAATGGATGGCGTTATTAACCAGAATGAAACGGTGAGAGCTTATAGAATATATATATCCAGCATATATATCATATATTCCTGTTATAGTCGGAGAGTCGACAATACTTTTATGATATGGACTCGAGTGGCAATCGCAAGCGACGCGGCGACATGGACAGACGTGATAAGCGACCTAGGATAATGCAAATAGATCAAGGTAGATCTGAAATATATGTACTATAAATGTTACAGCATTTCCTTATTTACTCTCTTTATAGAGAAGTGCTGGTTCTGCCTGTCCTCTGAGAAAGTGGAGAAGCACTTGATTATCACCGTGGGTGAACACTTCTACTTGGCTTTGGCCAAAGGACCTATAAATAGTCACCATGTCTTGATCTTGTCCACCATGCATGTGCCCTGTGCCGCTCAGCTCAGCGCGGAGGATTGGGAAGAGTTGCTCAAATTTAAGACAGCTCTGCGTGAACTCTTCAAAAGTCTGGGACAAGTCGCTTGCTTCACAGAGCGACACTATAAGACTTCACATTTGGTTATAGATGTTTTGGGCTTCGAGGAGGGCTATGCGTGGAAGATAAAGCATAGCTTTGAGGTGCGATTAAAACTGCAGTTATATTTAATTGTAAACTAACAGTGCATTTATTTAGTCATAATAATATAAAAATATTTCCGATTTCAGGACAAAGCTGAGGAATTTAATCTAGAATTTGAAACCCTGCCCGCCTTGACCTCAGCTGAAATGTTGCCCGAAGTGGGTCCCTATTTCCTGGCCGAGCTGCCCGATGACACCGCCCTAATTACACGTCAAATGAAACATTTTCCTCTCCATTTTGCCAGGTGCGTTGTCTGGACTTGAAATGGTTAGATTATTTATACGTATTTATAAACTATTGTTATTATGTATATTTATAGAGATGTTTTCTGTTCGGAGAACTTGTTAAATTGTGATGAGAAAGTGAATTGGAAGGATTGTCTGCTTGACAATGAGGAGGAGAAAGCAAACGTTGAAGAGTTTCGTAAACGTTTTGCGCCCTTCGATTTTACAGATGATGATTGATTGTTTCATGATTGATGATTAAAAGCAGAACATAATTCGTGAGTTCCAAAAATTCTATGTTTTACTTATTGCATACATATTGCCATTGCTGTTGCAATTCAGCCTATAAACTATGAAGTATATAGTATATATAGATACTATGTGCATATATGTAGTATAATGCTTAAGAGTCCCTTTGATAGATTTTGTTAAGTATTTGCAAGAATGTTTGATGCGGCACTCCCCGAGATGTTTGCTGTATGTGGGTCTTGATCATGTTGTAAGATTCCTCCTCGAATATGGCATATGTAGAGGGCAGGCTGAGCTCCTTGTATAGAGCCTTAACGCGCTCTACTTTGAGGGGATCTACAAGAATGAAATATATAAATATATATTTATATGTGCTTATAGTTAAAAAGTTTCTGCACTCGCACCCTCTTGTCCGTAGCAGTCTATCATGATTTGCTTCTGCTCCGCATTGGCGCGCTGCATGGCCACCACAGCGAGCCAAGAGCATTTGTTGTCCTGTATATCAGTGCCCACTTTGCCGGTGACCTCTGGATTGCCAAAGCAATCGAGAAAATCGTCTTGCACCTGGAAGAAATGACCCATTTCGAGCAGAATTGTCTTCGACTGTCTAAATGCTTCGGCGTCCTTGTAGCTGCAAAATAATTTTAGTTATTATTTATATATAATTAATTGGAGTTGTCTATTCATACCCGGCTAAATGCATGGCTAAGGCAAAGGGTAGGTAGAAGGAATAGTGTGCGGTCTTATTATCCACAATTGCTTTGTAGTTCTCCATTGTGAACTCTGAGACCCGCTTGTTCGAGTTGAGCAAGTCGAGCGATTGGCCACAGGTTGTGATGTAGGTGACCTCGTGGAACAGCTCCATCAGAGCCACATAGCAGTCCAAGTGACTGAAATGTTGCTTAAGTATCGCATACATGGCATTCTCTATCATTAATGCGTCATTAATGGCTATCATGCCAACTGATTCCACTCGATGCCAACACTTTTGACCCCTGCGCGTGATACTATTGTCCATCACATCATCCGACATAATGAAGAAACTTTGCAGCTGCAATTTACGAACGGTTTTCAAATTTAGTATTTTGCAGTATTTAGTATTTTTAGAGTCCTCACCATTTCGACACACCAGCCCAAGTATTGAGCTAGTTTGATGTTCTCAGGTGTTAGGTTTTCGGCAGGTACTAGATTTTTGTATGTAAGCACCGTTAGGATGCCACGGTTCTTCTTGCCACGGGGCACATTGTACTGCATGACCTGGGCGAACCATTTAACGGCGTCGCTGCAATTGAAACCCTTTGTATAGCTGGTCAGGTCACGCACCACATCTGGAAAAGTATAAATAAATCATCATTCATATACAAAAATCTAAATGCAAATGTTTAGCATTATTATGCTAATTGATGCTCACCTGGAAATACGGCCATAAAGTCGCGACTTTCATCTTTTGAGACTGTGACGCGCGCTGCAATTGGCACCGAATGATTTTGAAGCGTTGATAAAGTTCTGTAAACAAGTTAAAACAATATAAATACGAATAACGTAATTTAATACACGAATAACAGAAAAATACTGCAGCAAATGATGGTAGCTGACGGAAAATACTGCTACAACAGCTGTGCGGCGGCCTACGTGACCGCCCACTTTCACTCCATGTTCGCCACGCCCATAGCGGTAGATGCGCAGCATCACAATGTAAACAATTGTGTTTTCATCTTCTCTTTGCTTTTACCTCGTTGTTTTCTTCAGTTTCTGCTCGTTGACCAATTCAGTGGGCAAGCCGCCAATTGTGTCCACAGATTTAACTTCGTCGCTGGTTGATATATATCTACGCATAAATGCAGTGCGTTGTAGCAAACGCTGCTGCGGCAACAACTTTTGCGCTAACTTAAACATGTTTTGAACTATTTTCTAGAACTTGTAGTATTATGCGTTTGCACAAAGATATTTCGTCTTTGCTCGTTTTTACTATTCTTGCTACATTCAGCACTCAGTCGTTTCAGTCTTTTTGCTAATTTCGGCAATAAATCTTGTTCAAAATTGATTTCGTCGTAAATAGAAAACAGTAAATTGTTGCGCACTTGACATTAATGTTTGCTAGTCGAAAGTCGAGAGAATTTTGACCGACCAACTAGTGTGGCCGCCAGTCTAAACATGTTTATGCCGTGCAAAACTAAATACTAAAACTATAGTTAAACGAATCGGGACATTTATCGATTGTTGAGCGCTTCGATACACGCGTAGCCACAACGCTGTTGCACATCGCTAATCGCCGAAAAGACTGGAGCGCACGCAAATAACAAAAAAAGAAAAATTGTGATTTTTTTCCGCTCTTTAACTACATCATGATGGATGAGCAACTTATTGATGAAGTGGCTCAACACGGCGTCATATACAATCGGCAAAAGTATTATTTAAATGGCAGCGCCAGCGGCGGCAAATATGAGACCAAGGACGAGGCTTGGCAGCTCATTGCGCTGAAGCTGCGAACGGACGGTAAGCCCAATAAAAAAGTTTCAACTCGAATAGCGCTAATTAGCTGAGTAAACTTAATAAACAAATACATTTCGATTGGCAGTGGAAACGTGTAAGAAGCGCTGGAAATATCTGCGCGAGCGTTATGTATCACAGCGCAAGCAAGGGGATCCACCCGTTTACGAGCATTTATCCCGTCCGTATTTGGAGAAAATGAAATTCCTGGATCAGCATATACAGCCGCGTAAATCCTACCGAAATGTGCCCAACTTTCTGACCTCACCACAATCTGCGAATAGCTCCAACTATAGTGAATTCAATGTGGACTCCAAGTCGAATAGCTCACACAAGAATATGTCGCACTTCGGTGGCCAGAACCATCACTATCATCATCATCAGCAACAGCAGTCGGGTACGATGGATCAGCAGCATCCGATGAATGCGCTCAGCACAGCTGCAGCCTCTGCGCTAGAGAATGTCAATGGACAAGTGAAAATAGAGGCAGAAATATTTAGAGATTTCGCTGCTGCCGTTGCCTCACAGCAACTGCAACATATGTCGCAATCACAAATGCAGCAGCAACAGGCGGCGGCTGTGGCCGCAGTTATGGCTGACTCGTCGCAGGGCTATCAGGAGCCGATAATAAATGGCGCCGGCAGCACAGGTGGCCTTACCTCAACGTCTTCCTCAATGAAATCACCGCTGTCCTCCCCGCTGCCTGGTATGGGTGTAACCCAGACTACGCCGCATGAGGAGCAGGCGGCTACAGTAGCGTCTCAACAGCCAGCTGTGCACTCCTCGTCCAGTGTCCAGGCGGACTATAGCCTTAAGAGTAACGATGAAATGCATTCCTCAGCCAATTATCACAATAAGAAGCCCCGCGTGCAACTAACTTCCAATGGTGTCGGCAACCATGTGCAACATGCCAGCAATGGTCTATCGAATCCTAATGGGCACTTTGTCAAAGACAGCGATGAGGACTCGGACGACAATAGCAACGACCTAATGGGACCACAAACCATGATGCAGCACGAAAATCATTACAACAATTCACTCAATATGCAACGGAACAACTCAAATGGAAATATGAACAATAACAGCCACCAACAGCAGCAGCAACAACAACAGCAGCAGCAACAACAACAACAGCAGCAGCAACATCAGCAGCAACAACAACAGCAGCAACATCCGAATATGTTCCCATCGAATACGGATTTCCTCTTCCAGCTTTATCAGCAACTGCCACAGCAGCAGGCTGCAGGCGGCTCGCATG
Source organism: Drosophila mercatorum (assembly GCA_961210405.1). Classification (NCBI taxonomy): domain Eukaryota; kingdom Metazoa; phylum Arthropoda; class Insecta; order Diptera; family Drosophilidae; genus Drosophila; species Drosophila mercatorum. The sequence continues at coordinate 1,919,226 of CAUIUS010000008.1, forward strand.
CTTCCAACTTTGGCAAATTCCAAACGCCAACGAATCCACATGGCATACAACGCTCCTCGGAGCATTTGCTGGGTGAGCTGGTCACCACGGAGCTGCTGAAAATGAACAAGGATCGTCGGAAAAATGTACAAAAAAGAATATTGGAAATACTCTTCTTTGATGATTAGGTAGCAGGGCAGTATTAAGGGTTTCCTTTGTACATAGTGTAAACATATATAGGCTATATGCGACTAACTTAATATTTAATTTATGCTTTAAGTTCTAAGCTTAAAGTTTGTATAATCTTTTATGATTAATAAGCAATGCCAAGAAAACATGTGTTGGAATTTAGTAATTCAGAATGAGAAAGTAATCTGAAAAGTATAGTCTTATACCTGATTACTAAATTCTAATGGCCTGTTGGTTTTAAGTGTATATCTGGATATATATACATGTTAATACAAATATTTATACATTATATTCATAATTATTCGTTAAGCTTAAAGTTTTGAATAAGTTGTCCGCTTTTCTATCATTTTGTTCGTTAACCCACCAAGGCATTTGAAAAGTCCCTTGTTTTCATTTGTGCTAGTCAGGAACTATATAAACATATATAAATATGATTTGTACAACTTTAAAGTTTAAGCTTAAGTTATTATTAAGAGGGATTATTGTATAACGTATCCTTTTTCAAGGAAATTAAAACTCATTTATAATTTATTCAATTTATGTTTATTAATATGTATATGTGTATATGTAACTATATATATGTATATATATCCAAATATATATACGAGTATATGGTTTACATACAATGAACGTAGTTTAATATAGCTAAGATCGGTTAAATGTAGTCTATATATATGTATGCATGTATGTATCTATGTTATTGTCTGGAAACCCGCCGTATCCTTCAGTTCCAGTGGCTTCCACCATAAATCTATGCTGTGATGAGTTTTCGGATTGGGCGTATCACAACCCGTCGTACAATTCGACTTAATATTATCAGCTGGGTCTGGCGATTGCATAAAGAAATTATACATTATATATAATGGAAGATGGTTGATGTATCAGTTGCTTACCATAGTTATGATCGTGTTCCTCGTCGCAGTTTCTGGGACAGAAGACGACCTTCACGTCGATGGGCTCGTATACCTTCAATATCAGCTCGGGCACCTTTTCCGTCGTATAGTAGCCGGCCGTTGTATACTCTAATAATGATGAACGATTCGTATGAGTCACTGGGTTGCCATTGCTAGCCGCTTGCAACGGCATTAGATGAATGCTTTGATTCTTGGATTGCAGCAGCCACGGCTTTTGATTAACCGTCAAAATCTCTTGGTGTGTGGATGCTGCACCTGCCACTTTTGGCTGTGGTGTGGTGCGAGTGGTTGGTATGGTATTTGTTGTCTTGTCTTTCACTTGACTAAGACTTTGCAGTGTTTGTAGTTTTTCTTGGCGTGTTTCTCTGAACTTTTTTGTGGGTGTCGCTTGTGTGGTGCTAGTGGTGGTTGTTGTTGCTTTAGGTCTTACTGTGTTTAGTTGCAATTGGTGTATTGAGTTTTTCATAAAAGTGAAGAGCTCTTGCCGTGTGGGTCCAGCCATCGGCTGTGTGTTGCCAGTGGTGCTGGTGGTTGTTGTTGTGGGTATTACAGTGGTGCTGTTTGATTTGACTTGCTGTGTAGGGTTTTCTTTGAGTATGAACGTCTCTTCGCGTGTGTCTGCTGCTGATTGTGCCTGTGTGTTGCGAGTGGTGCTGGTGGTTGTTGTGGTTGTTGCTGTAGGGCTTACTCTGTTGTTTGATATGAATTGCTGTGTAGGATTTTCTTTCAGTGTCAGCAACTCTGGGCTGGTGAGTGCCGCTGCTTGTGGCTCTGTGTTGCGAGTGGTGCTGGTGGTTGTTGTTTTGGGTTTTGCTGTGTTGTTGTTTGATTTCAATATCTGTTTGATCTCTTGGCTGTTGCTATTAGCTACTTTAGTTGCTGCTTTGGCTTTGACTATGCTGTTGCTATCTAGAAAATTCTGATTCTTTGATTTATGCTTTGATATTTCATTAAATTGCTTGGCTGATTGCTTGAGAAATGCGGGTACCGGTAGCGGCACACTTTGTGGCTTAAATGCAAGCGTCTGAGAGATTTGTTGCTTGTTGGCCTCGCTCGTTAACCCATTCACTTCGCTGAGAGACGGGTGTATGGAGTGTCGTTTGGCGGTGGCGGCTCTAAGCGCTGTCTGCTTAACGGCGGCTTCTGTAGTTGCGCCCGCTGCACTGTCTGCTGCCTCGGCATCGTTTACATACTCATAATCCTCATCGTCGTAGTATTCGGAGTTGCTACCGATTGCATTTAAGCTCTTGGTTGTTGTAGTGCGTGCTGTGGTGGCAACAGTTGTGCTGCTGCTGCTGCTGAGTGGAGCTGAAGTGGTGCTCGTTCTGCTCAGCTTCTGTCTTAGCAGACTCATCAATAAACTCTTTGGCACGCTTAAATCTTTTCCGTTGCTTGCTACTTCATTAGCCAACAAGTTGGTGGTGGTGGTGCTTAGTGGTGCTACGGTGTTGGCTGTTCGTATTAATTTCTGCTTTAGTAGTTGGATTAACGTCTGCTTTTGGGCATTCAAGTCGGGCTGTGCTGTGGTTTCTTGAGGCTCGTCCATGGGCTCATCATTGGCATAGTCCGAATCCACATAGTTTTCGGAGTAATCTTTAGCATTGGACTTGGCTACGGTTGCATTAGCTACAGCGGGCACAGGCACACTGGAGCTGGTCTCTAGCGGATCCATAGCGACAGCTGGCATGGGCATTGGCCTGGTTGTGCTCTCAACTGAGCTAAGAGCCGCTGTGGTGCTCGCTGTGGTGCTAACGGTGCTTTTCATTGATAACTTATTATCTTTCAGATCATGCTTATCGACTACATTCTCTAACTCATTCGTATCGTACTCGCTGTCATAGTATTCCGAATCTTCTTCAGCATCTTTGGTGGCATTTTGTGGTGGTGCTGGCAATTCACGCGTCAACTGCTTAATCGACTGCCTCAAGGACACGGCTATAAAGGGCTTTGATGTGGCCAAATTGTGCCTTGCCATTTGGGCAAAGGTTACTTTAGATGCAGGCGCTGCTGTTGTCGATATCACCCGGAAGAGCTTGTGGAGTATATGTGCTGCAGCTAAGCTGGACATGGTCGAGGGCTTCGCCAGTGGTTTCTCCGTTGTCAACTTGGCTGTGGTGCTCTCCGCTTCCGGTGCGGGCTCGTCGTTCATATAATCTAAGCTAAGCTCGTTGGAAACTAAGTTCTGGGATAACTGCGAGGATTGCGATTCGCTTTCCCCAAACAGATTTTTGTTCGATTTGCTTAAGGCAAATTGTGTTTCGGTTTCTGTGTGTTTGATACTATTAAGGTGTTGTTGTTGTTGTTGCTGTTGTTGTATGCATTGTGTGTCTGTAAAGTAGTTGATTGGGTGTGATTGAGTGTATAAATTTGGTATAAGCTGCTTAGGCTGCTTGTATAAGAGGGTGAGAGATAATATAGTTTTCTTAGGACTTACCTTCAGGTTGACAAGGTGGCAGTTTGGTGGTTGTTGTCACTCCAGTGGTGTTCTGCCCAGAAGTTGGCGTTGTACTTGTTGTTGGCGGCAGTGTTGTTGGTTGCCTGGTTGATGTTGCTTTCGAGGTTGTTGGTTTCGGAGTAGTTGGTCTTGGGGTTGTTGTGGGCTGAGGAGTTGTGGTTGGCTTAGGAGTTGTTGTAGGCTTGGGAGTTGTGGTTGGTTTTGGTGTTGTTGTTGGCGTAGGAGTTGTTGTTGGCTGAGGAGTTGTTGTCGGCTTTGCAGTCGTTGTTGGCTTGGAGGTTGTTGTTGGCTTGGGAGTTGTTGTGGGCTGAGGAGTTGTTGTGCGCTGACGTGTTGTTGACTTAGTAGTTGTTGTTGGCTTAGGAGTGGTTGTTGTTGGCTTGGAAGTAGTTGTTGTTGGCCTAGGAGTGGTTGTTGTTGGCTTAGGAGTTGTAGTTGGCTGAGGAGTTGTTGTGGGCTTGGGGGTTGTTGTTGGCTTGGGGGTTGTTGTTGGCTTAGGAGTTGTTGTTGTTGGCTTAGGAGTGGTTGTTGTTGGCTTAGGAGTAGTTGTTGTTGGCTTAGGAGTTGTTGTGGGCTTGGGGGTTGTTGTTGGCTTAGGAGTACTTGTTGTTGGCTTAGGAGTAGTTGTTGTTGGCTTAGGAGTAGTTGTTGTTGGCTTAGGAGTTGTTGTTGTTGGCTTAGGAGTGGTTGTTGTTGGAGCTGTTGGTTTTGGTGTAGTTGTAGCTTGACTAGTTGTAGTTGGTTTTGGACTTGCACTAGTTATTTTAGAAGTCGTAACCTGGTTAGTAGTTGTTCGTTTAACGGTTGTTGACCTTTGACTAGTTGGCTTAGGAGTAATTGTTGTAGGCTTAGCCGTTGTTGTTGCAGGAGTAGTTGTTGTTGGCCTAGCGGTTGTTGTGGTAGGAGGAGCTGTTGTTGGCTTAGCCGTTGTTGTTGTAGGAGTAGTTGTAGTTGGCCTAGCGGTTGTTGTAGGAGTAGTTGTTGTTGGTTTCGGAGTTGTTGGCTTGGGAGTTGTTGGTTTCGGGGTTGTTGGCTTATTAGTTGTTGGTTTAGGAGTAGTTGTTGTGGTCGTTGTCGGCCTCGTGGTAGTCGTTACTCTTGGAGTTGTTGTGGAGGTTTTTGTTGTTGTTGAAGTCGTAGTTGTTGTTGTGGGCTGAGGAGTTGTCGTTCTCAGAGTGGTTGTTGTTGGCTTGGGTGTCGTAGATGGTGCACCTGTTGAGCTGAGTACCACTGTGGTAATGATGGGCTCTTCAGTTGTTGTTTGGATGGTGGATGCGGGTGCCGGTGGCAGTATGACAATTTTTTTCTGGATAAGACTTCTAAAAGCAACACCTGACGGCTCAACCATGGGCTCAAATTCGAACTTCTCAGTCGGACTATGCGTGCTTTCGATAGTTGGAGTTGCAGTCGTGGTTGGGGCCGATGCAGAGCCGGTTGATTTATATGAGGGATATGTGTGCTTCTGGTAAGGATATTTCGGAGTGTATTTATCCGAATCTGTAGTTGGCTTGCCCGTTGTGGGGATAATAACGATTTGAACAGATGACTCTGGGTCGGGTTTCTCTTCAAGAAGCGCTGCAGGCTCCAAATGCGGAGGGTCATAGTTGTAGTTAGGGTAGGTAGGATTTGAGGGATAATAAGGATATGAAGGATAGGCAGGATACGAAGGATATGATGGATACGATGGATAGTCTGGATATTTGTAGGTGGGCGCTGTAGGCGTGGCAACAGTTGTTGTCGTCGACGTTGGCTCTGGAGTCGGCTTCGTAGGCAATATAACTATTCTGACACTTTGCTTTGGATCTTCATTGTCTGCTGCTTTAGCGCCCTCCGATATCGAGCTAATTTCAGGCTGCTCTGGTTGCTTCTCCCGTGCTCCTGTGTCAAAGTCTGCTTCGGATATGTATGGCTGATAAGGCGCCAGAGGTGCATAGGATAGATAACCTTGGCAATCGACTTCGTGGTGTGGTCGGCAAAGCTTACGCTTCGGGTCGTAGCTGTTGTTGCCAGGACATCTGTGAAAGACAGAGGACATGAATTCATATGAATTAAGTTAATCATTTCGTAAGCAACTCACTTGAAACGCGTTTGCAAATAGTTTCCATTGGGCTGCAATTTGCAGCTGTAGTACAGGGCGCAGTCCTTGGGCGATCTAAACGTGCCCTCTGTCGTGCACTCGGGAAACTTGAGCTCACAGTTCTCTGGTATATAGCTGCCGCTGTTCGAGATCTCTGTCGAAGGACACTCATCGCCGGGTATACACTTGCTTTCCAGCTGCGAGAATATGGTGCCTGTGGGACAGCCGTAAAGCTGCGGCGTCAGCTGCCGATCACACTTGTAATAGATTCGGCAATCGTATTGATAGGCAAAGCGACCCTCCTTCTTGCAAATGTGCTGATAATCAGGCTTCACACGCTCCACGCAACGGCCAGTGCTGGAGTTGAATCTCTGAGGGGGTAGGGAGAGAGAGAGGATTGTATATGGAGTATACGGAAAATATAACCAGAGGAAAGGCTAGCATATGAGACTGTAAAGATTGGAATTGTCTTAAGACTCGCTTACCTTCAGTTCCGGACACTTGCTGAAGATAACACAGTTGGGTTGGCAGACATAGTAGTACTGCTGCTGGTCGGGATGGGGCTTAATGCCTACGTAATTCCTAGAGCAACGATTGTTCTTTCGAAAAGAAAATAGTCCCAAATGTAATTTAAGGTAGATAAATATCTAGGAATGAGCTAAACCTACATAGTCCACAGTTACGGGATCTCCGCCACCTGGCAGGAATCTGTGTACGCCGTAATGGCTGTCGTAATAACTGCCCGGCGGATTGTAGAGCATTGGACGCGGGCGATAGCCAATGTCAGCGTAGGCTCCAGCAGCTGCATAGCTGTAGGGCGTGTAGTAGTAGGGATTATGTGGAGGACGATGGGGACTGCCATATCCATGCGGCACGTGCAGCGAGCGGGCATTGATGGCCACCACAAGGGCCAACAGCCAGATGCAGTTCGTCATATTAATACCCACTCGAAAACAAATTTATATATATACTTTATTATATTTATTTTAGGTTTTGGCTTTCGTCTTCACTTTGCTCGTTTTTTTTATCGCACATTAGTTGAAACCGAATTTTTCGCTTGATTATCCTTTGCTGTGGGCGCGTTCGCGCTTCGTTTGTTACTTGTGGCTTAGAGTCGTTGTGCGCGGCTTTTAAATGCGCTTTGTTCGCTTTAAGAATGTTGCATAATTGAAATGCCAAATGTGCTGATGCGTGATTTATGCTGAAGAACCTAAACGCAGTCGCCGCTCGCTGCTCGCTGCTCGCCGCTCGCCGCTCCATGCAAAGAAGCAACAACATTTTCTCACTTCGTCTAAGCGCGCTGCATCGATTCATGAGTACACGCCACGTGCGCCGAGAACCGGAAGAGAAGAAGCTGTAAAAGCATCGCAGCTCCAAAGAATACCTGACCCAAGCTCATCTTGATGCTTTGCTCTGGAGCGAGATGGCAAGTACTTGGTTGGTACTTGGCTTCCGTTGCGGCTACTTTTTGTTGATCTTCTTGCTTGCTTTCGTCTTTTTGCTGTACCACAGCTTGCATATAGTCTGAGTAATTGTACTCTGCACAGTTAGTGATAAAGAGTATATTGGTTTTATTGCATTGTTTATTTATCAGTGAATTATTCTCTTCTATCTCAATATCTTTTTCTCCCTAGCTTCAGCTGTTTATCCATCATCAATCTCTCCGCCCTTGGGCTTATCCATCTATCACTTATCCACTTATCCGACTGTTTATTCAACTACGGATAAGCACTCTGGGTCAGTGTACAAATATATATATACATACGGATAATCGGTTGACTATATGGATAAGTTATATAGTAATATCTTTATTAATCTATATCTTTGTCTATCCATATAGTCAGATATATGGATAAACGATACGTGGATAAACAGTTCTCTCTGTATATAAATGAACGTCTTCGCCTAGCTCTTCGTCTATCCATCTCTCGACAAAGCTATTGATCCCTTATCCCTTAGACTCATCAACTAGATCAGAATCCAGGGTATTCCATAGTCATCCACAGCCACTCTCTCTCTCGCTTGTTTTTGTTTCAATTCGTGGACGTGATCGATGCGGCTGCAGTTGCTGATGCCGGAACAAGAATCGTACAATGATTAAGCGAAATGCTTCCATGCGGTCTGATAAAAAATCCAACTGGGCCTGATACAGCTCGCATGCCTTTGGCATAGCAGCAATTGTCTATCAATCCATGGCGACACGGCTTATTGAATATATTAAATAGCTCTATAAATGAATATAGATCAAAGATATTGGCTAAAAGGGAGGCTGGGAGCCATTCATGTAACCCGCTCGTAAATGTCATTGACAATCGTGGAGCGTCTCTTTAGTAATTGTTTATTTTAGTTTTTAATATTTACACGTAGGCGAGAATTACGCATAGAAATATTTTCGTGCTGGTGCGTCTTTTAACACGTTCACAGTTCTTAGCCGAAGCGGCACGAATTTTTGGCTAGACGCAGAAAAACCCCGTACCGATACAGAAGAAATATATATGTATATATATATATATATTTGTAGTATTTGTGCTATAATATAACTGTGCACTTACACAAAAAAGGGCTCTTACATAAACCCTTAGCTATAAATACCTGTAACTGGTCACGTTTTGAGAGAAAAATCATCTCAGCTTGAGAATTAACTATTTTTCTTTGTAAACTTCTTATTCTATAGAAATAGTTTGCTTTTTTTTGAATGGGTGCTTTGAGCTACTGAGAAAAAGTTTGAATTACTTAATAGTGTGAAGCGGCAGCTCTGATATATTAGATTTATATTCATAATCAAAGTCTGAGGCTGCGTTTGAACATGGCTTTGAAGCTATACATAAAGTCCTTTCTTACTTGCTGTTACCTGATTATGGGTTCATTAACTTTATATGCCTTTATATTTATTATTTAATATGCTCTCTATATGAATGGTTTTTGAAGTTTGTTTGGCTATAGTTGTATTGAAAGTTGTATTGAAAGTATGTCTTCCATAACTCTTGCATATTGTCATAAGCAAGCTGCTCGCTAGATTCTAGATCTAATCAACCTATGAAGTGTCCAAGCCCCTTAGCTGGAACTGTCCCTCAAGTTGTATGGTCTAATCTTCACTTTAACTTATTAGACTTTCAATATCAGCCTCTGCCTGCATAGTTTGACCTTTATTATAATTTAGTTCTAGCTGCAAGTCAAAGAGGGTTCGTGGCCTTTGGTATGGATAGGTTTTTAAGTTTTATTGCATTTAATATATATATGTATAATTTAAATATCTTAGTTATGTAGAAATCAGTGTGTGTTTGACGTTTTGGTTTTGGTATTTGCTGTTGTTGTTAAGATTAACATATATAGATCGATATTCGATTTGAATTGTCTTAGATCTAGCTGGAATATCAATATATTTAGATATTGAGCCTCGAGACGCAAGTCGAGGTAACCGAATGCACGTGCAGTGGCCTGTAGATGTGTATTGGATATATCCATAATATATAACTGAACTGTTCAGTTCAATATATGCTTAGGCAGATGGTTTCGCTTGGTATTTACAGCTAATCACAAGAAGACGAGCAAAATTTCCTTGTGCGTTACATTTTAGACCTCTTGATTATCTTCCGACTCAGCGACCATGGTCAGACTTCGCAGCGATCTGTACGAAAAAGAAAACAAAATATATTAAAAAGAAATCTGAAATATGTGTATATATTCATATACAGATGTTGTCAGTAATCTAATCGTATGTAAGAGACATGCGCTTTTCGTGTTAGATGAGCGTCTTGACTGATAAGCCTTATCGTTGCCGGAGAGCACATGCCCAGAGCTACAGCAGATGCGAAAGCTTCGCTTTAGTCTTTGGCTGTCTCCCGAGCATTTGTGCATTTAAATATTGAAAAAGAGAAGAAAAAGAATGAAGTACTTGTGTCTAGTTCTGTGGTTAATCTGGTTAGTTCAGGCCAATGCATGTAAGTTTGCAGATAGCAAAACGAAAGCGTAGCGTGGAGCTGTTTAGCTGATTAATTGTGTTTAACGTGTTCTCCTCAGCTGCGGGCGATCTGCCCACATTTACGGGCGTCTGCGCCCTGCAGGGCGATTGGTGCTCAACCCGATGCCAAATAGCTGGCGGACGTGATGGCATTTGCAATAAGATGCAGCTCTGCCTATGCAGGCCACTCTAGTGCGCATTTGATTAGAAACGATTATCAAAAAAATAGAAATTCCAAAAATATTCTTATATTTACAATTGCGTATGGTTCTAATGGCATGCGGTTGCCTAGAGCTACGATGAAATAAAGTTCCAGATCGTTAGAAAAACTCATAGACTCATGTGCCCGCTTGGATGCAAACTGAGCTTACCTGGAGCGCTCGAAGAGCGACGGATCGGTGTAGATGGGCTCACTTGGATCCTCGAACTGGTGATTGGTGTTGCCGGCAGTGCGTATGGGATTTATCACTGGCAGCTGGCACATGCGCGCCAAATTGCTGTAAGCAGAAACAGATTTGGAGATAAGTGAACAGGTCCAGACTGGAGTGGAGTGGATGCAAATGTTACCCTGTGGCAAAAGTCTTATGTAATGAGCCGCCAAACATGGACATGTTGGTGCGAAAAGCGTGCGAGGCGCGATTCGATGTGCTGCGATTGCTGCCAGCTCCGGTTCCAGTTGCCCCACTTCCACTTGGCATGTGCCCAATTTCGGTGAAGCGCTCGTGGGTGCGTATCGAGGAGTGGGAGTGACCCAGCGAGTGAATGGGCGAGTGTCGATCCACCAGGCGGTTCTTTGATATGGATTTCCAATAGCGTCTGCAAGCCGAGATTTAGATAGCATATATATTTCGGGCTACCAATTAGCTGGCTCACCTGTAGCCCAGTCCTGCAACTAGCGTAATGCTAAACAGGAGAATCATTAGCAATATTATGGCTGTGATCAGGCCATGATATTCAGCGGGCGTCATGCAAACAGTCTCCACGGGGGCCACCAGCTTGCGTGGATACGATTCCTTTTCGATCTCCTCGCGAGTCTCAAAAACCTGAAAGCATATTTCACTCAAAGATCAAATAGATATATAAACTATCTCACACTCACTTCAATCATTTCTCGCACTTGCTCGGGTTCTTCGTTCTCCTTTGACTTCTCGCCCTCTTGCGTGGCATTCAGTTGTGCACCGCCCATAGTAGCACTGACTGTGGTGCTGTTCACCACCGTAATTTCCTCCTCCTCAGTATGGACGGCTTCCAGTGCCTGTGGTTCGGGCATTTCCTCGGTTAGGTTCAAGCTGCGTCGCCTGCGTCCAAAGGAGGGTTCCTGACGGCCCGCCGGACCCGGGCAGTAGGCGGGCTGGCAGCCCTCGCGACAGGATCTAACTGTTGCCTCGAATACTAGGAAATTGGACTCGGGTATTTTAAAGGCATTGAAACGTGCCTCCAGTGTGTCGCCATCGCGCAGCTTGTCCAGCTCGGGGAAGACATACGGATCCACAGGGCAGCTAAAGGCAAATAGGAGTCAAAGTAAAGTCTATATGAAGTCTATTATACATGTATATCTCATACCCAAAGCGATCTATCAGCTGTATGCTGCGCCCGGAGTAGGGATCCCTGGCTACGACATTTGTCGCAAATATATCGGTGACATGATTGTAGCCATCTTGTGCCTCCAGGCGGAATGTCAGGGGATCGCCCACAGCAATGGTGGTTGTGGGCCTGCCCTGATAGAGTATGCTCAAACGCACCTTGGAGCTCAACGTGTTCTCAGCTGGAAGGTATTCTATGGGTATGGGACTGCCCGAGCTGTGATAGCAGAAGATAGAAGAATCAAGCATTAATCATCAAGCGAGCTAATGATGATGATAATCATATGACTAATGATTACCCGGCGCCGATATAGCCAGAGCTGACAACCGCTTCGCCGGGGCCGCGGAAGATGCAAGTGAGATTGTAGCGCTTATCGCGACTTGTTTGTACATTGTCCGAGAATTGCACGACTACGATATTAGTCAGCGTGTCGCCGTACTGCAAGATAAAATCAAGCGCGAGATCAACGAACGTGATTAATGCAATGCATTGAGTTGTAAATTTACTTACGCGCTGTGTGCCGCAGTCGGGGTAGCCCTGGGGCCCGCTGATCCTCAGCACATTGACCGTGCCGCCGTTGCCGCGGAAGAAGCAGCGGTCGTAGAAGCCGTATGTGTAGATTCTGCCCAAGAAGCCCTCCGGCGTGCGTATGGTGAACTCCATGCCTTCCTCGTTGCACGTCTGCGTCACTGCAATGGGGGCAATTAGTCTTAGTCAATTGAAGAACCATAGATCTGCAGCATTGTTACCGTCCATGCACTCGCCGTCGCTGCGGCCGATGCTGCGCTCGTAGAAATCATAGTTGGAGGCATCGAACGAGCCCGGATCGTGTATATCCAGCTCACGTGAGTCGCGATCGCTCAGCTCGCAGTTGGGCGACTCGCGGTCACGTTCACGTTCACGATCCCGATCGTCGTAGCTGGAGGCGGTGTCTCTGCAAATTGAATATGCGATTGCGATTGCGATTGCAGTTGGAGTTTGAGCTGCTTCTATCTGTGCCACATCTGCGGCTTACCTGTAGTTGAAGCTGCGGCACACAAAGTCTCGACTCTCGATGCATTCCCGTTCGCACTGGATCAGACTCGGCACGATTAGAGCGCGTCGCACGAAATGGCGGCGCATTTTGTGCCTGGCTGCGATCTGCTTGAAATTATCGCTCTCCTCGCAGCGCGTTATGGGCGGACGCGGTGGACCAGCGCCAACAGCTACGCCCACATGCGCTGCCCCGCCGTACGGCGTGGGCGGATGTGAGAGGCCCAGACCGAGACCGGGCAGCGGTATGGGGCGATCGTCGAGGCCACCGCCACCACCATAGGGGCGGTTAAAGGGCGTGTCGTAGCGACCATATGAGCCACCCGGCGGTCGACGCGCCGGCGGTCCATCATATTCGCGATCGTAGGGCCCCGGCGCGTAACGATCGCCATAGCGCTCCTCGTAGTCGTAGTCATAGTAAGGCGGCGGACGATCCAGACCTAAATAGGAGTATGAGTATATAGAAATTAGGGTAAAATCCTAAAATTATTCTGCTGATCTCTGTGCATTGTCAAGTTTAGCACGAGTTACTAAAAGTATGCAATTTTATATAGTGCATTGGAGTTAGATAAAAGCTCGCGATAATTAATTAGTTTGGACTAAATGTGCAAATTGAAAGCATTTCCATATGGGGTATAAAACTTGGAGCTCAGCTGCTGTAAAAGCTTTTTCTAGAACTCAAAATCATAAATGGATTATATATAATATCATTATTGAATATATATAATAGAGTCGACAAAGTTAAGACTTTTCTTCTAGCAAAAATTCTTTATTAAGAAACTACAAAACTATATATAACTCGCATGTGAAGCTAGCAAGAGATCAGCAGTATAAATTAGCAATTGACCATCGTGTTTGGTGGTTTATTTTCATTGTCTGTTCAGTAGATTTAGTCATATTAGACGGGCTAGTTGATTAGTGGCTTCGTACTTACCGGGGCGTCTGCCTACGTCGCTGGGTCCTAGGCGATTGCCGTACTTGTAGATGTCAATGGGATAGCGCTCGCTACCTACCGGAAAACGATTCGGGGTCGAGGCATACTTGCTGGCGCTGCCCGTGGGCGCCAGTGGGGCTGGCGGATATCTTTTGGCCGAATCCGGTTCTGGGCGTCGGGCACTGTGCACTATATCATCATAGCGTCCGGGTGGCGAGCGCGAGTCGGGCGGATATGGATAGCGGGACGAGGGCATAGATGAGGGACGATAGCGTCTGTCCGGGAATATGCTGTCGGGCGCATCGCGACCCGTATAGCCGCCCACAGGATCACGACTGGGCGGATAACGTGCTGGATAACGGCTGTCATAGCGATTGTCGCCATATCGTCCACCTACGCCGTAGCCATAGGGCCTGTAGGGCGCATCGTCATCGGGCGGAAAAGGTCTCGTATGCGGCAGATCGCTGGGCAGCGTATTGTCGTTGATCGCCGGATAGGGCAGCGGGCGATAGGGCAGCAGGTCCCGATCACGATCACGATCGCGATCCCGTTCCCTCTCCGGATAGCGTCTGTCTCCATAGCGATCGGGCGGATAGCGTTCCGGATAGCGATCACGATCCCGATCACGATCTCGCTCTTTTGAGTTAGTAAATTAGTTGTCAGTATCGATCAGTGGCAAGTCTGTTAGTGCTGTTAAAGGTTATTGAGTTGTATCTAAAAACTTACCGTAGTCGTCTGGATAACGGTCGTAGGGTCGACCCGGATAGCCCATGCCCATGCCATCGCCGCCCGGATAACGAGAGCCGCCGCCATAGCGATCGGGTGGATAACGATCGCGGTCACGCTCACGGTCACGATCACGATCCCGGTCGCGGTCGCCATAGGGGTAACGATCTGCTAATATATTACATCGTATTAAAGCTATAAATATGGATGTTATCCGAATGATCTACCATATTCATTGGCCGCATAATCGGGATAGCGATCGTATGGCCGACCATAGTCAATGCCCTCCCCCTGGGGCAGTCTGTTGCCGCCGCCATGGGAGTTGGAGCCGCCCATGCCAGCACCTGTTGACCCCGGTTCGTAGCGATCGTCATGCTTGTTAGGCTGTCTCCAGTTGCTGCCAGAGTGATCGCCGGGTCGCTTGGCATCGTTGCTGCCACCGTGGCCAACGTCGCCGTCGGCGCCGCCGTTGCCACTGCCACTGCTGCCGCCACTGCCGCCGCCCACCACATTCACTGAGTAGACGAAAGATTAGTACGACCATTCCATTAGCACCGGCAGACGCGGCTACAGCACTTACACATCAGGTTCTCATAGTAATCATAATCAGCATCGTATATAATGCGCATGCCGTCCTTTTGATTGTACCGACTGAGGCGACAAGTACGAAAGCGATCGCTGTAAACTGCCGACCTGCAATTTGTTAAAAAAGAGTTTCCATGTGGGTTGGCCCATAGGAAGACAGCAAATGAGCAACATAGTAAAAAAAAAAAAACAAAACAAAAAAAAACAGAAAATGCTATAGAAAACAAGAAATACAAGACAAAGCGAACGACAACCACAACGCACCTGCACTGGAAGCTCGTCTGGCGGAGGCACTCGTCCAGGCACTCGCTGAGCGAACGTCCCGTGATCTCAGAGTGAAACTCGCCGCCCAGTCGCGAGTTGCGGTAACGCTGGAATGCTGTATCTGGCCGACGGCCGCTCGAGAAGAGGTGCGAGGTGACTGAGTTATCTGGATAATCGGTGGCTCGTTCTGCAACGGGAATACACAACAGTATACAGTGTACAGCTATAGCTAGAGCTAGAGCTAGAGCAAATGGCAAGTGGCATAAAACGTAGACATAGACATCAAAGCGAAGCATCAGCAGCAGCAGCAGCAGCACAAGTCTTTATGGTCAGCGTTTAATGGTGCACTTAACGCGCTGGCTGCCGTCTGGCCTAGGCTGGTCTCACTCCCTGTCTGTCCTAGTTGGTCCACTCTGTCCAGCTCTGCCCTGTTTGCCATTGAGAGCCGAGGCGCTAACTTGTGTTTGGCCACTTACGATTATCGAGGCACACGAGATCATAAAAATGATGTGTGGGACTGGAGCTGATGCTAATGTCATCCTTCTGCGAAATCGAGTCCTCCTCTGACAGTATGCACTGCTTGCTCTGATCATCAAACTCAACTGAACGGCAAAAGTATCTGCAATAGTTGTTTCTCTCTCGATTAGCCTAATGTACTTTTGAAGTATCATGCATGCATGGGGCTAGGCTTACTTCTCGGCACGCAAGCACATGGTCTGGCACTCCTCCAGCGTCATATTATTGAAGATATCCACCTCAAAGGGACCGCCCAGGCGCTTGTTCTCCTCCTTAACGAACACGGCCAGTCCATCACAGCGCCGCTCAGCTATAAAATTAAGAATTTAATTCTAGCTCATTTCAGCTAAACTGTTTGTGCGCTTGCCATTTAAGCACGTATTCTCCAGGTAGTCCGAATTGGGATCATCCTCCATTAGCTCTGGGTGTGTGCGTCGCGTGAAGCGGCTCAGCGTACAGGAGCGCATCGTGGAATCAAAGTTAGCCGAGCGACACACAAATGAGAACTCATTCAGACACTTGTCCTCGCAGTCCGACCGATTCGCGGCCGTTATCTAAAGAAACAATATAATTATGGTGCGTTAGAGGGGAGGAGAGTCTCACTGAAACCCGCCTCCTGATGTATAAGTGAATGTTTGAGTGAAGAAGCGCCAGTGCTAATTTCCTTGCTTTAATCGGTTTGAATAAAGCAATTTGCTTCTGGCTTTAGAAAGGCTGAGTTGAGAATCTGTTTCTCTATTCTCTATTAACTCTTAGTGTAATATTAGAGATTGTCCTTGTCTGCTAGCAATTTATAGTAGAATAGTTCTCCTTCTTCTATCACTTTAGTAAGTTAGAGTTCAGATATCTCTGCTCATGCCCTCTGAATGGAGTAACTCCCTTCTAAGCTCAATAGAGGGAGAGCTCCTCGCTCTGTCCCAGTCAGAGTAGAGAAACTTCCTTCTCTCTCTCTCTCTCACACACCTCTGTCTAGCTGGTTAAATTGCAGTAATCTACTCACTGCAGCACTTTAGATTAGAGCAACGCCTCTGTTAATCCCTCACTCACCTCCTTGATGTCGCTGATGGGCAGTTTCAATTTCTTGCGCGGATGTCGCTCGAAAACATATCGTCGACTGGGACACTCGCGCTCGGGGCGGCTAGCTGCAATTAGTTGGATGAAGAGAGCAATTTGAGCAAACCAATTGGAAACGATGTCAGCACCCACACACACAGACAGACAGACAGATACACTCACATGTCAGACAGATCTCGTTAAAGTGCACACTGTTCGGCACCAGCATCAGGCTGCCAATGCCCTCGGGTCCGGCCTGCTCGGAGGTGAGATAGCAGAGGGACTCCTCGTATTCGGAGGTGCCACCGAATGAGGTGATCCGGCTACCAGGCTGAAAGTCAAAGCTGGTGCAGGTGCGCACTAGATTATTCGTGCCGGTGCGATCGCGCAGACACAGATCCTGACACTTCTCCAGCACTCGAAAAGGTGGTGCCGTGTCTCGCACCACATCGTCGTCGTAGCCCTGCAGCTGCTGGTTGGGCAGCCGCTCATAGAGCACGCGTCCCAGTCCATTCTTGCAGGTAGTTTGAGCTGTGAGTGATGCAAGTTAAGGCTAAGAATTCAACTGGACGCTGGAGTCTCCACGACTTACCATAGCTCTGGCTCAAGCCAAGGCTAGCCAGCGTAGCTATTATTAATATTAAGCGCAATTCCATGTCGCTCTAGAACTCAGTGTGCACTAGCCAACGGCTTAACGCGGCATCATTAGCACATTCAGTGGGCGATCGCGTGTTCTACAATTTCTATATATATATAAATATAATTCAATAATGAGCATTTATCAGACATGGTCAAATCAGATTCAGTTCGTAGGCTAGCCAATTACAACGCGACCTCAATAGGTGACTAAAAATTTCACCAAATCCCCACAATTGGAAACAGAACTGAACTGAACTGAAAAACAGACATGGCCATATATGAATAGTTAAATATTTCTAAGTACAGCACCATAATGTGCACAATGCGTAACGCCAAATTGGATCATTAAACGAATAGCCGAACAATGCTACGTGTAGCTTTGCTCATATCGATCCACAACTCCGGATGTTGCTTCCGGCTCATTGTACCACTCGGCTCTATTTATGCTTAACACAATACGAATCCACTTTTTAGTCTTTTTTTCTATGTCTGCTGAAAAGGAAAACTCACTAAGCTCTCGCATTGACCTCAAAGGTGCTTTTTTTTAGATTAATTCGGCTGCATCATGGACACATATTTGTTTTTCTGATGAAATATGTTGAGTCTAATAGAGCTTAGAATTTCTTTGAGTAGATTTCTTAGTGTGGGCCTCAGGCACTTGCTGTAGGTGTCGGTAGTAATAAAGTTAGCTTAAGCCTGAGTCTAAAGAATTTTTCGAAATTTATTTAAAAACTTTTTAAATTCTTAATATAATTGTTAAAATTTTTTTAAATTTCTTTTTTATTGATTATATATTTTTTAATAATTTCACTATTTAATATTTACTATATATTATATATTTTAGTATATTTTGGTATTCATTATTTTTTGTGCATCTATTATTTATTTAGTTTTTATTCTTCATATATTTTGTATGAAAGGAAGACTTTTCATTTTTCATATTTGAAATATTTTTTATTACAAAAATTCATATAAAATTTATTTTTTGTATTTTATATTCAAAACTTTTGAAAATGTTTTGAATCACAACTTTTAATCCTTGGATTTCTCACAGTTTTATTTGAATTTGATTAAAATTAGCACAATTTCCCATATAGTTAAAGATCTACCCAAATTTTTCCTATAAATTCCACAAGTCTCTGATCCTTGTCAGATCCTTGCAGACTTTATTTTCACTTGGATTTTCGACAAAAACTTTACACACACCTTTACTGTAGGCCAAAGGATCTTCGAATTTATTTGGTTTACTTATTCACTTAGCACTTAATCAGAGTTTAACTCCCGGGGGACGCTCGACCAAAAAAACTCGACCGATCGTTAGAATTATTTGCGACAAACTAAATGCGTTGGCCGCTGGGCAGACTTTTGAGCTCTGTCGCTTTGGCTTGGCTTTGGGCTGTGGCTGCAATCGGATCGGTACATTACCTCAATGTACCA
The DNA here is from genome assembly GCA_961210405.1 of Drosophila mercatorum. Lineage (NCBI taxonomy): Eukaryota > Metazoa > Arthropoda > Insecta > Diptera > Drosophilidae > Drosophila > Drosophila mercatorum. The sequence goes on from CAUIUS010000008.1 coordinate 1,937,571, forward strand.
TTAACATTAGCCGGCGGGCGGGGGTGGCAGTGGCGGCGGCAGCAGCAACTCCACAGCTAACAATGGATCCAAAGAGGAATTAATTAGATGTGGGGACAACAACAACAATGAACATAAAGTTCTAAATAATTTCGTATTTTGTTATTTTGTTTTTTTTTTTTTTTTGTAAATTTCAATTCAAATGTTAATCAGCGCACAAAACTCCATCGGAGCAGAGTTGACAATGGACACACACGCACAGCTCGTTTGTGGGTGTGTTGTGCCTGTGCCTCTGCGCAGGTGTGAGTGCGTCGTCGCTGTTCTGCCTAGATACAGCAAAACGTTCTGGCCCAATGTGCAGGGCGCACATTGAACGCTAACCATAATGACACCTGTGGGCGTAGCAGGCACATAGAGTCAGATATAGCTATCTATATATCTAGTATATATATGCTTCCAAATTCATGAACAACATTCGGGTTCAACTACTTTCCCAGCTTGTGTGAAGGGCAAGCGCGCTGCTCCACAAGCCAGCAGCTAAACGTTTGCTGCGCCCGCGCTCCATTGTCCGCCCGATCGAAGCTGTATATACTATATGTATATATATAGAGTTGAATTCTGAATGTGAATGTGAATGCGCTTCACGTCTGAATAAGTTCGAGGCTGGAGAGACACACCACAGTCACACTCTCTCAGCCCATCAGCGGTCATCGTCAATTGCAGAATTATTTAAATATTATGCGCTTTGCAGCTTGCACCTGTCTGGGCGCTGGGTGTGTGGTGTGTGTTTGGGGTGTGCGTGGCGGCTGGTGTATGTTTAAGTGGGCGCGGCTTGAGCTTTAATGAGCCAAGGGCGTGGCATGTCATGCAAATGCATTGACTGCAGCTCAAGCCCTTCCACTTAACAATAAATTAGTTGGGCACTTTACAATGATGTTGAGTAGCTGGTAAATTTTATAGCTAAACAGAGCTCGCACCACCTGCTTTAACCAGTTGTCAAGTTTGATCTTCGTTTGCCTTCCCCAGCACTGTGTCAAGCTTGATTTTCTTCTCTCCACATTGAGTTTCCAATTGAGTTTAGCTGTCGAACCACTAATCTGCATGTTAATCTGCATGTTAAAGATCTTACCAGGCATTTGGCAAGCTTCTGACATACTCTTCTCGCTGTCAATTCAACGTGTTGGCCTTGTCATAATTATAAATGAAGTTTATACTTGATGGCAAACAAGTTGGAATGATTTGATAGGGTATGTTCGACTTAATCTGATAAATATTTATTAGTGAGATCGATATTTCTTGAATATATAATATATAGTGATTACTCCCAGAGCCTCTACATGGCCTCCCGCAGTAAAGCTAAAATACTATAGCACTGCTGAAGTATCTGTAAAAGGCAAGAGTTCCGTGTGCTCTAAGATCTGCTTAAGTAAAGCCCACTTAACTCACCAGTGAGTAGGTGGCCAGGGTGAAGGGCGGAAAGGGCTTAGCCGCATAGAGCAGAGGCTTCTGCGCACGCTTAATCACAAAGAGAATATCTCGTTGTATAAAAGCAGGCTTCGTATACCAATCCCTCAGCTCAAAGGCAGCCTGGGCCACATTGGTTGACTGTTAACAGAATTGATATGCTTCTACATATATGGAGATTATAGAGTTGGAGTGTTAAGACCCACCTGAGTAACCACTAGAGTGCCAGCAATACACCAGTAGGACAGCTGCACGAAGGTGACAAACAAGAAGAGCAGAAATTTGGCTGCAACCTTGGGATCACCTACAGCTGCCATGGCCTCGAAGGTGGACATCGATATCAGAGCGAAGCTGGCGATCATTTGGGCTATGAAAGTGCCATGAAATATGCGATTGTTCTTCTGCACAGTGCTGTGAAGGGGAGTTAGAAATAGTTCGATATTATCTATTAAAACTTACTTCTGAATCAGTTCCCTTTACATCATTCTTTACCTAATTATATGCTGATGAAAGTGAATAATTTTGCGAAACTCTGCATGAAATTGTGAATCGGTCAGCTGCTGTTTGCTCAGCTTTCGCATCTCCAGACAGAGTATCTTGAGGTTGAGGGCCGTGTTTAGAAAGGTGTGTATGCCCAGGCCGTCGATCTGGCAGATGGCCATCAGATTGAACTGCGAGGTGAGCGCCTGCCAAATATAGATGAGTCTATGCGTCTGTGGATGCTCTTCGGAGTTGTGCCAGCCGAAGGGAAAGACCGCATGATAGGGCAAGTCGCGTTCCGAGAACAAAGGCTGAATGCAAATGGCGACATTGAAGAGAAACACAAAGCCCATTAAGACAGCGAGAATAGTTGTTTCGACCAAATAGCACAAGCGCTTCCAGCGACATATTTCCACATTCTCGGCTTCAAGATCGGCCTGCTTGAAGGTCTGAGCTGGTCTAAAGCAGTTGTCATAATAATGGAAATCCCCAATTACTTCATCGATCTGATTGGCTCGCAAATAGACGTAGAAGTTCTTGGTCACAATCAGACCTATCTGAGGAGACCATCAAAGCTATAGAACAGATAAAGTTATTATTAGTGGAGCTAACCCCAATCATCCAGGCCATATCGTCGCCCATATCGACCACATTCGTCGACTCGTGTATGGCAAACATAATCGGCAAGAAAAGGCACGCCGAATTAACCAAGAGCAGGCGGTTGCAGTGCTTGTAGCTGCCGTATTTGGCCAGCAGGCTGCGATTCGGGTAGAGGCCCCATATGCTGCAAAATACAACGAATTAGTTCAAATTTCTTCGTCTCATTTTTCGGCCAACACTTTGAGCCATAATTTCGATTCAGCCATACACTAAAAACGCACGATTGTAGTTCAAGGCAAGGCGTGGCGGCTGCTGCGATTTTTGCCTAAGAACCGTTCGATACTCGCCAAAGAAGCCGCACAGCAGGCCAAGATATGACTTGAAATCCCCATTGGCCATCGTGTCTGAGCGCTCTCTAACTGTGTCTAGCCCCCAGAACCTCTCAACGGCAATTGAGCTCTGGCCTATCTATATCTCAGCCTCGGCCTTATATATGTGCCAATTGATTGGCCATGCAGGATTCCAATTACAATATTTACGAGTTGGCTACGCCGTTTAGCAAACAAGACCTATGATTAGCAACATGTGCCGCCAATCGCAATCAGCTCTTGCATCTAAATGGCAGCAGAAGCCTTAAGCCTGAAGGAAATGGCAAGTAATTGTCCATTGTAGGCGTTTGCATTGGGCCACAAAGCAGATGCAAAGAGGCTTCCAAATGGCTGGGGCCAGTTTTAATTACTCGTTTAATTGTGGGAGAAAAATTGCCTAGATCTGATGATAGTGCATTTGTAAACAGTCTTTAACTGCAGAGCGGTTCAAGGTTGAAGGTTAATTACCTCCTTTGCCTAGGCATAGAAAATATATGTTTAAAGGAAGAGTCTTAATTGATGTCTTAGAAGTTGTTGAAGGTCTCTTAGTTTGGTATGGATTATTGAATGATTATAGCAGATATACTGTTTATGTCTTTTGGCTGAATATAGGGTATCTATAAGACTAACTAATATACCCCTTTAGCCCTCTGGGCAGCGTGTAGGAATATTACGAGTGCCCAGCAAGAGATTGATTGCTCATCAGCTTAACTATTTCATGTATTGATGTATATACAATACTCAAGTAATACTATGATATATATGAGAGATATGATATATATAATCTATATTCTATGTTGTATAATACCCCAGCATATAAAAGCGTGCAATGAACCCGCTCAATGTATAGTTGGCTGGACATTTTTCGCGTGACTTGGAAAACCATTAGATCATCAGCATCATTACCTGACAATAAAACAGAGACAGAAAAAAAAAAACAAAAAACAAAAATGATATCAACTAAAATTCATGTTAAATTTTATTTATTCACAATTTTTGAAGCGTATAGCAAAACATGCGCAGAGCTAAAAAAAATAATATCATAGAAAATCAAATAAAATAAAATAAATAAATAAAAGAGTTCAATCAACCTGCCGCCCCGTGGCGAGCAGCTCATAAACTTTGGCACTTCCGCTGCGAGGCTCGAGCTACTTCGTCTTCTTCTTCCTTACATATACTTTATTTATGATTTCATAAATAACGAAATTTGTTTAAATAGCATATATATATGCATTACGAGATGATTGATGACTTAATTTGTGCCTGTCGAGCAATATGAAAAGAGAGAAAAACTCGCTTTGCCGGAGACTTAAAGCGAGTTTTTTTTTGTGTAGGAAAAGGAGTTATAGTCAGGATTGTCGCGTGTTTCAGTTAACGTACAGGTTTATACAGGTTCTTAAACGAGTTGCAGGCGTCTAACGGAGCGCTCAAATGACCAGCCAAAATAGCAATAGACCGTCGTCGATAGCCGTTGAATATGTTTGTCTAGCGGCAGCACTCCCAGGTGTTGTCATAAAAATACAAGGAAGAGATCGACCTGAACATGGGCTAACACTTGCTCCAACTGAGCGAGGGTGGTTTGAGGAATTGTTTGGGTGGATGAATGTGAAGATTAAAGTAGGTCTTAAAGTATATCAGAAGAATATAGAGAAAGAGAAAGAGATAGAGATAGAGGTAGAGGTAGAGATTGAGGTAGAGATACAGATACAGATACAGATACAGATACAGATACAGATACAGATACAGATACAGATACAGATACAGATACAGATACAGATACAGATACAGATACAGATACAGATACAGATACAGATACAGATACAGATACAGATACAGATACAGATACAGATACAGATACAGATACAGATACAGATACAGATACAGATACAGATACAGATACAGATACAGATACAGATACAGATACAGATACAGATACAGATACAGATACAGATACAGATACAGATACAGATACAGATACAGATACAGATACAGATACAGATACAGATACAGATACAGATACAGATACAGACAGATACAGATACAGATACAGATACAGATACAGATACAGATACAGATAGAGAAGTGTCCCTCTCACCTCTCAGAGATTGCCCCAACTAAGCCAAGCTTCTGCCATTAGTAGGGCTATATCTGTATATATTTAGGTATAGACAGGCCGATTATCTGTTTAATGGCAAAGCTAAGCCACCCCGTTTTCACTTAACTACAGGGTATTAGTTATTATGCTGCAATATTTGCTCGTAGTTCGCATAACACGCGCCAATGGACGCGCGACTGTTGACTCCTGCCGCCGGAGGGGGAGCTAATAAAGTGTTTTATTTAGCATTGACCAGGCCTAACAATTTAATGGCCTCATAATGGTAGCGGCATTAAACCAAATTGATATCAATTTAACAACAATATATGCACAAGTGCAGAGCACATCGTTAGCCTCACGGCTGCAACAAATGCGCCAGCAACAATTGCTGCCACAGCAACGGCAACGGCAACAGCAACAGCAACAAACAACAATTGCAGCAGCATTGAACTCTTCGCTGAGCTGCAAGCGGGATTGAGGCACACACACACACACACACACACACGCACACTCAGCACACACTCGAAGCTGGATATACTGGCCATGCATCTGTTTCGATAGAGCCAATAACAGTATAGACCAGTTCCGAGTTGGCAAAGCGCCGTTTGATGCTCTAATTTATACAGCATACTGATGAGCAGTTGACCGCTCTGCCACAGAATTGCACTCAAAGGCGGCTTCGCGCGTCTAGCCACGAAAATGTGGCAACAACGACTAGGAAATGCTGCAGTTGCAAGCCAAACAAACAACGGCTCAATGCTCGTTCAACTAAACAAAAGCAAGTCGAACTAGAATGAGGTAGATGAAGTTGAGGATGTCTAAAAAAGAAGTTCTCAATCCACATGCACTATCTATAGATCTATAAGCATTAGCTTGTAAAATATCTCTACAGTGGTCGAGTTTTAAAGCCAGATCAACTTTATAGCTTGATCTTTGATTATTCACAAAAACCAATATGCCCCTTTCTCCTGCGCTAAGCGCGCATAACAAGCGGTTCTTAGCGATGCAGCAGAAGTTTAGCTGCGGCTGCCACTTGACCAGCGCGCACAAATGGAAATATTTGTAGCGGTTAGCGTTTAATTGAAATGCATTTGGCTTGTTGGCTGTCAATCAAGCGACATTGCAACAGTCGAACAAACAGCATGCCACAAGCTGCATGCAACGAACAAGGAGTCAGCAGTCAGCAGTCAGCAGAGGAACCACCTAGCTAGCCACTCAGTGGGTTGCCTGCCTGACCAATGCCCTGGCTAATGGAAGTGCTGTACAATTGCCGACCTTCTCCAGAGTCCAGACTCCAGTCTCCGGCTGCAGCTGCCCCCGTCATATGCCACAGTGGCATCCACAATCCGTTATGGTCATCAGCAATGTGTGAGTTTTATGTGTGGAGCCCCGCAGCCGACTGGGGTGCTACCTCTTGCGCAGTTTATCGCACATTTGTCTAGTCGCTGTTGTCCAGTTTTATGATGATCTGATAATTAAGCCCGATAACTGACTTAAGTCTTATTTTATTGGCCATCGAGCGAGTTGAAGCAGGTTTCACAGCAATTATCGTCCAAGCTCTGCCGCTGATTACGTCCTCAGTGGGCTTTCAATGCGTTTATCTGTTTTCGAGTGGGCATCTCGATTGACTTGCTTGAATTTAATTGTGCAGGATATGGTTTAGGCAAGGCATTGCTATGAGGAAGGCATTGATGAGCATATGAATGGATTTTAGACGGAAGAAGGACTGACTATAGGGAAGCTGTTGCTTATAGCACTCGCAGCAGTTGCTTTAGATACGTTGATTACTTTAGGGATATCTTGAAAAGCTAAGAGACATATCTTTACGGTAGATCTCACTACCATTTCCAGTTCATTCAGTACACATAAAGCAGATTACACAAATGCCTGAGACTTTGATTTATTAGGCAGACACATTCCAGTGGTTGCATCACATGCTTGGAGCTCTGCCTAACTGATCCTCCGCATAGTGTATGAGCTCACATTAACCGGAGCCAGACAACTCCCCCATAACACATAATTGTCTCGTAGCTCCACTTGTAGCTCGCCTGGTACCGTTATGGACCCCATGCCGCTGCGCGCAGTGCGCAGCTCATATAAAGCACATTTTCATGTTTATTGCGGCGGCACATCGAAGCAATTGATAATAAGTTTTCGGCCTCGCATACAAAGCAGATGGTGCAGAAAATACTGGACCAATGCAAACATTTTTCAAGCGTTATTTATGAATACGACTGGAGCTGCGAGTCGGCTGCGAGTCGGTTGCGAGCATCTCGCATTGCACGCTGCAAGTTTGTTTAGCCGCAGTAACAAGAGCAATAACAACAACAACAACAACAACTGCAACAAGTGAATCAATAACAAGGCTGACTGAGCTGACGGGCTGCCAGGGCACGCGGGCTGGCGGCGAACGGGTTTGCGCCTCGACGACATCGACGGATCAGACGGGCACCGCGACTGGACCGCCTGTCCAGCCTGTGCCTCTGTCAGTGCCGTGTGTACAAAGTTTGCATAAGCTGCACTAGCCTACAGACAGCGCTGCTCCTGCTGCCTGCCTGTGTTCTGATACACGCTCAAGTTGTGGAAGGAAGAGTATATGGGATTTTGCGTGAAAGAATTAACTATGGCTGGAGAGAGTTAGAAACTTGGGGCTAGACTAGCAGGGGAAGAAACCTAATCTCCTTTATATATATAGCATAATCTCTACCTCTATCATAGCGTAGCCTCATGCTTTCCCAGACCTCTTCAGTTCCTGGAACAAGCAAGTCACAATCGAACTCTATTTATAGATATTCCTTTAAAAATCAGAGTCTTTCGCTGAGCGAGTATCACGCAGTCAGCTGCCCGCCATTGGTGCGTGCCCACTTGCTTTTTATGATATTTTTTTATTTTCCGTAGTTTACAGTTAAAGATTTATGGAACATGTTGGCTGCCGATACGCGGGGTAATTGTGTGTAGGTAACGCAGCAAGCAGCAATAGGCAGCATCAGCCGCAGCCGCAGCCGCAGCCAGCGAGATCTGCAGCAAAAAACAAATTTATGCCGAATCTAGAGATAAGTCTGGGCTGAATGGGAGCGCAGTTACGGCTGACCGTGAGGCAACTACATTTCGATTTAGATTTCGAATCGAATCACATAAATGCATGTTCACAATGAGCGGAGGCAGAAATGGAAATGCATATCCAAAAGCCAAAAGCTCGCACTGGGTCATAAAAATCGAAGACGCCTTTAGAACCGACAGATCTGGGATCAAATGAGCTGCATTATGGGCCAGGCCAGCTGCAGCGAAAACTTTCTAAAAGAGAGAAAAAAAAGAGGAAAAACTGTTTAGAAATAAAAAATAAACAAACTGTAAATGCAGCCGTTAATAGTTATAGCATGAATTTGTTGCTCTGTCGCCAACTAAAGCATAATTATTGCCCAGGCCACATTTGGTATGGGGAATGGCAATGGAAACCGAAAGAGCGAAGCAATGGAGAGATGTGAGAGCTGGGAGAGATGCGAGATGCAGAGACACGAGACACTTGCAGCTAAAGCAGCTATTGCTTTATACTCTAACTGAGAGTATTATAGGTTTAGGTCTAGGCTTTGTTGTCTGCTTAGCCATAAACAATCAAAGTTGGTGTATTTTGTCTGGCTTGATTAATGGTCAGCGTAGAACCTAATCTATGAGATCAAACACGTTTTATTTATTTGATAGAAAAGCTTTCTTTCTTTTCAATCACTTTGTGTCTCTAAATCATGGAAGCCTTTGATGCAGCTGTGATTTTGTCTGCTGTTTTCTAATTGAAAAGTAAACTTAGTCTAGTGAAAGTTCTGGATCTGTGAGGAATACTTGAGCATTCGAGAGGTAGTAATGAGATGAATGTGAGCTCCTTAGTCATTATATTCTATAAAAATATATCAGAGTTCTATAAGCTAGAACAACTCAGAGAACATCTTTGTAGAATCTAGACTTTAGAATATGTATATTATATTTATAGGCATTTCACTTAAACTAAAACTTATGAGAGCTCGATTCGATCCTCATACCAGAAGAGTCAAATACCAAGTCAAGCACTTCCCATCACTTCCCATACTTCTACTACTACTACTACTCATACTTGCAGCAAGTGTATAGAAACTTCTTCAGTTCGCACACGACAATTCTTTGGCAATATTTTTTGTATTATTGCCGCAGTTTTGTTGTTGGCTACTTAACTGTTTTTAATTGAAACCAGTTTGTGTAATCGATTTTGGCTGGCAAACGCAAACGCAGCAAGCGTTGCCAGCGCTGCCAGCGCCTTATATGCTACAACTCGCTTATGTCAAACAGATTGTCCGTGTAATTTGAGCAACGGCAAAGCTCATAACTCAGCATCGAGTGCGAGTCAAATGGGAGTGAGGATCTCTCATATTTGTGCCCGTTCAGTGGAAGCAGTGGAAGCTGTGCTCGTTGTTGCATGCAACCTGAAGTTGTCAAAGTTTTCACTTGTTCTAGTTAATTTGGCGGAGTGAGGAAAATGCACTCAACTGTGACTAAGATGCTGCGAATGGCTTTGTAAATTGTTGTAAATGATGTTGAACCAATGACAAATGACGCCAACTGATGCGGCCAATCAAATTGGAGCGAGGCCGAAAAGGCGGCTTTTCTCTTTGTGCCGCACGTGCAGCACTCGGCCCAGTCAGTCAGGGAGCGATGGAGAGGCAGAACCGTTAGCCTGTCCAGACACGCAATGTTATTTACACTTCAAACGGTACTCAAGATGCAGCATCTATCTGCCTCTGCCGCTGCTTATCGGCGAGCAGCACACGCTGCGTATGCTTGATATGTGCAAGTACGTTAATTAGCTCGCATTCGCACACATCACAACATTTCTTATACAATTTGTCAAAACAAACTTATACTTTCGACATATAAGAGCGTAAAGCCAAGTAGTCTAAAGAAAACAAATGAGAAATGTATGAAAAAGAAAAACTCGTTTGAGAGCGAGCAGCGAGCAGCGGCAGCAAATTTTCGCCGACTTCCTCAGCGTCTCGGCTCAAGCCGCAGTCGCTTCGTTGATGGCGACCTTGATAGACGTGCCAGCGGCTTAAAAACTAACAACGAAGAAGAAGAAGAAGCCCTCGAAAAAGAAAAATAGAAAAAGCTTTCTATAGTTAAACAAAAAAAAAAGTGTTTGTTTTTGGCGTGACGAAAAAAATATGTAAAAAATATTTAAGAAAAAGAAAAAACGAATCTACAAACAAATGTGAAAAATGTGTAAAAAATTTGGCTGGAAAAGCGATGATTTTCCAAGTGTAATGCATGTGTGCTAAAGCAAAAGTTAAAGTTTTTCTATATCTCTATATCTCAGTTGATAGCTGATTCAACGAATGAAAATCTGCTAAAGCAGCGCGAAAATCCAAGCTCCAAGCTCCAAGAGCTGTACCGTTAAATAGCAATTGTTCAAGCATTTTCCGCAAACCCCACTTGAGGTGTTAATTTCTATTCATTGGCCGGAACCTGCGAACGAGCTGTGAGTACAAATTTGCATTTCCTTTTGCCCAACCCAAAAAAAACAAAAAACGTAACAAGAAAGTTACAGTTAGCGCTCTGTGAATTGTTGTTGGCTTATAGAGCGAGCCAGATCTGGATGGAGCTTAAGAACTCTTAGCATCAAGTTGTCATTGCTTGTTGAGATGGTTTTGCTAGCTTCAAGTTTTCTAGGTGACAATAAGTCTTGAGAACTTTTAGGCTTAGTTTGAGACAAAGAGTAGATGACTATGAATATCTCCCGTCATAATCTTTGGAACATAAATAGGGCTTAGTTATGCAAATTGTATGGTGTTTATATTTTAAGATATATCATTTAGTTTTGACTGTTTTTCATACAAAGAAATTTATAGAATGTTTATTTTTGTTACAAAAAACTATTGTTCAACGTTAGCGAGAACCTTTCTCTCCCGCTTTCAGACAGCCAACGGATGCTGAGTCAGGCGAATTTTTGTTTTTTTGTCTTCTCATGTGAGCCAAAAATCGACCCAATTCTAAATAGCTGATTAGTTCGTTGGGATTTATGGAAGCTAAACTTCTGTGAGTTGTTCTGAAGTGAATTATATAGAGAATATATATATGAGAATATATTTTATACCATATTATGGTCACATAATTTCCATAAATAGACCTGATGGATTTTCTGAAAATAAAAATGACCAAAGTGTTGAAGTATCACTGTTTGGCCCCTTAAACTTAATTTCTCATCGTATATGTTTTTCGCCATACTTCTATTCATATTTGCGAGCTCTAAGCTAACTTTTTAGACCCTGAGAACTGGCGAATAAAATTTATTTGAATGACAATTTGACAGCTCAAGCCAAGAACGTGTCTTGAGCTTAGCTTCGCCAGATTAATTTATTTATTGCGAATTTTTTTCTATATTTCCACATTTAATTCAAACTGAAATTTTCAATTAAAGTTCAAATTTTTTATTCCAATTTAAATTCCTCAATAAACAAGTTGCATTTTCCACAGAAAATATTAGAAGCTTCATATATTTTCCTACACAAAAAACGCTAAAATTAAAGTAATCTAGCCAAAAGGCTAGATTTATTAGCAAGTGAGGACAGCCCAGCTATAACTAACTCGATAGCTGAGTACTACTCATTACAAGTATATACAATTCTTTCCATAGGATTTAGCCATATATATAGTATAATATATATCATATGTAGCGCACAATCTTCAACTGTGTCTGGCTGTTCTCAATCAACTCTTGGGTAGCTCGGCCCCAGTTCCATTTACTGTTCACTCAAATTACACACACCTCGTACGGTCGACCTTTAGCTTCCAGTTCGTGCCACATATGGTTACATTTCCACAACGTTATCAAGTTGCTTTTCACACATTCCCAACATTTCTAATAACGAAAAAAAAGAAAAAGGTTTATTTTTTTTTATATCTCTGTTCGGCCCTTTGGTTATGGCCCCTTTTTTCTTTTGGGCTGCGGACTGCCCTGGCTGTGCAGTTGAATGAAATTAAGCTTATCAGACCATTGAGTTTAGGTCACTGGGCAGGCGCACTGCGAATAGATCAAGATCTTTTAAGGTGAAAGTAATTTGACCAAACACCAAACACCAAACGGCAAATGCCGAACCAAACCAAACCAAACCAAACCCAGCCCAGTCGAACCGAGCCAAACTGAAATCCAGTCAAAGCCAAAAAGTTAAGAGAGCCAACAGCAATATGGTCAATATGGTAGCTGACCAGTCGAGTGGAGCTCGACTTGGAGTTGATTGCACTGTCGTAATTTAGTTTTAACAACTATTTTGAAAACCGTTGGCCAGCCCTAGCCAGATGGAGCTAAAAGCCTAGCCTAGCCTAGCCTAGCCTAGCCTAGCCTACGCCAAGCATAAGTACATATTAAAGCACATTAAGGCGTCGAGCAAATGATGCGCTTCTCTAACCACACAATGGACCAAACACCGAGCCAGCCAGCCAGTCAGCCAGCCAGCCAGCCAGCGGACTAGCCGCAAATATGTTGAATAAATTTCAAATTTGTTATGAGAGCAAAGAGAGATGAAGAGAGGGAGAGAGGTCCAGGGGAGTAGCTTCTATAGCGACTCATATGCGACTAGCGTGTGTTCTAAGTGTTAAAAGTGAGCCGAGTGTGACGTGGACTCGGAAGTGTAGCGACTGCAAAAGCAGACAATGCCCCCCAACAACAACAACAATTGTGTGTGCACTGCATCTGCGTGTGCATAGGTTAGAGCTGCATACATATATATATATATATATATCCATATATATATATATATAGCAATATATAGAGAGAAACATAAATTTATGCGCAAACTTAGAACAATGTGCAGCATATCGTGTTGCCTAATAATTAATGAACGTGCATGCAGCAAGCAGCATGTTGTCCATATACACACACATACATATATCTATATATATACACCTGGCGCGCAAAGTTCAATTACCTGTTAATTGAGTTTAGACGAATGCAAAAAGTCAAGTCGCACAATTGCCAGTCTCAGTCTCGGCGCATCATCAAAATCACATCAGTCAAAGGCAAATACATTTGCTGCACCAGCCGCAGTCGCACAAATCAAGCTAAAAATGGCTAAAAATCAGGTCATTTCTGTCATTAAATTGTTTCAAAATGCAAAGAGATTGGGCCACAGCAGCCTCATCCATAAATACATGGTATTATATATTGTTGTTAATCTTTAAATGCCAGCTAACTGTACAAAATGGTTCGCTGTTCGCTGTTCACTGCTCGCTGCTCGCTCTGACTGCTCAATCAAAGAGACTCAAGCAACGAACTAACAAATCAAAAGACTCAAACAACGAACTTCACACAAAATTTTACTTTCAAATTAGGCCGCAACTGTTGCTTTTTTTATCGCTTTCTTCTCGTATTCTAGAGCCACCAAATAACAAAGTAGACAACACCACCAACAACAACAACAACAACGAAACATAATGATTGTTTCCACTTAGACTATTGTTATTGTTGTTGTTGTTCCTCTTCTTTGTGTATAGCTTAAGTGTAACAAACAGTTAGAAGTCCCCAATAATATTTTGGTGTTGCTTTGTTTGTGTGAAATATTTATGTAAATTGTGGTCAAGCGGCTAAAGTGCAACTGATTAGCGGTATAAATACAACAACATGCCCTCTCTCTCCCTCTCTCTCTCAGTGAGTTGTATGTAGATTAAGCAGACATAACTGCAGTCGCATTGGTAACGGTATACGGCGAGCAGGCCAGGTTAGATACGTATGTGTGGCTTGTACGCAGCTTGTTCCCAGGCAGAAGCGACGCACTTGCTCCACCGCTGCATAATTCTAGCCGGTGGTGCTGTTAGCTCTTGCTGTGGCTGTTACTGTTGCTGGTGGTGCTATCATGTGTGTGTGTGTGTGAGTGTTTTTTATAAGTATATACATTTCGCCTCGCAGAACGAGTTTTAATTGCAACATTTGTTTAAATGTTGTCCGTTAGCTGCCGCTGCAACTAGCAACTAGCAACTAACTACAACAACAACAAGATCAGCAGCAGCAGCAGCAACCACTTGGCTTTTGATGCTGCTCCATTTACAAAAATGGACGACAACAATTTTTGCCTCATTACCGCCGCTTAAAGAATGTCACCTGGGTGTGCGTGTGTGTGTGTGTGGACAAGCGCAGTCAGTGGGGAAATCTAAACGTATTTGTTTTTCTTTCATACCCTGAAGCTATTGCAAATGAGCGAAACGGGTATCACGTTTATGTGGCAATCTATGTGACAGGCGCCCCTTACCTCTGGCCAAACACAAAAAGCTGACAGATTGTAGATGGCAGATAACGTTGTGGGACTTGCTCACTATAATCGATGTAGATTAAAGACTTGAAGTTATAAATATATGTAACTTCGTTAGACAAGTTACAAGAATTTCCGCAATATCCATAAAATACTAGTTTGAGACTATTGTTTTTTTTTAGCATAACTCGAGAACTATAAGAGCTGGCGTTATTAAAATTTCTATGTGGAAGCTCTTTAGGTATTTACATATAAGAAATAACTCACATTTGGTATATTTGCGACTTATCACATAGTAAATATAAATTATTGAGTAGGTTTCTTTCCTTTACTGCTTTACTCTCCCACTGACCTTATTCTAGTTGCCTTAGTTATTTAATGTTCTTCAATATCTTTATTTCTATTTACTACCAATAAAAATTCAATTTAGAACTGAATTTTCTCAGCCTAACTCGAGAACTTTGGGAGCCACAGCTATCAAATTTGGTATGTGGCGGCTTTTGAGCTAAACACATACAAAAACTAGCTCTTGTGTGAGCTTTATCTGCCGCATTTAGAGCAAATATATGTTAATTCAAGTAAATAAAAATAGGTTTATCAAACTTTCTATTCCCTGCTTTTATCTTCACTTTAAAGTAGTTTATTATATAGTAATAAAATGGACAATATCTAGTCTTTTGGTAACAAACTTGATTTTTGTTTAGGCATAACTCAAGAACTTTCAGAGCTGAAGAAGGCAAACTTCGGTAACTTCAATTCTCTTCTATCCTCACATATATAACAAATATCTTATGCTATATAAACCATCCATTTATCTCCTCGCTCAGCGTATTTTCTAGCCGTTTACTGCCAACTTTTTGAGTTGTTTTCTTTCATTTCTGTGTGTTTTTCGCCTTTAGCTGCTGCTGCTGCTGATGTTTTTTTTCTCGCGTTGTTGCGTTTTGGATTTGTTTTAATTAGTCGCGCGTTTTCTCTCTTGTACAACTTATTTATGGCTTAAATGTGCTTGTTTTTCGCTCGTTTTTCGTTTCTAGCCCCAGCCCGACCCGGTCGCATGCATTAGCTATGATGCGCTTGCTGCGATGCCTCGCACCAACATTGGCTATTCCTTCTGGCTGCCGCTGCTGCCGCTGCTGCTGCTGCTGCTCGCCTGCTGCTGTCATCGAGCAACTGGCACGCCCACAGCGCCAGCAAGCAGAGCTGGCGGGCAGGTCATTGGCGCCACCTCCTTGGCAGCGACCCAAGCGGCTGTCTTTGCTGCCGCCAACAGCAACAACAACAACAACAACAACAACAATAGGAAGCGACACAGCGACATTCAGAGAAATCAACTAGCTGATTTAATGCCAGCAAATTTACTGTTAGAGGATCTGCAACAGTCTAACGGACAGCTAATCAATCTGACAAGGCATCACGATGGCGATATCTTCTACACGAGCGGTAAGCACCTACTAAAGTATATATATATATACTATAGCGAATAACCCCTAATACAAATCCAAAAGCTTAAGCTTCAAGCTGCTGATGTTGCTGCAGTTGATGCTGTTACTGCTGCTAATGCTGTGAGCCATGCTGCTGACAGCAGCATTAATTTCCAGCTAGTCAACTTATTAGCCAAGCTAAGCCACACTGAGAGAAATTCAATTGACTTTAAGCTAGATTCTTACTAGATTTCTAATATATCTTCAAAGTATATACAGAGTAATATCATAATTCTTTATCCCTCTAGAACTTTCATATTCTTTTGTCTATTCTTCTCTCTTTACTTCAAAGTATCTTTATATATTTGGCTCAACTTCAGTTCGAATTCTAAATCGTATCTTAATCTTTGCTTTTCTCAGTGTAGCCTCGTGGCTCGTTCTGTTGTGACGGGCTTAAATCAAGCTGACATCAGCTTCCAGCCCCCTTGTCTCCCAGTCTCCCACTCTGTCTTCGCTTCCTCTCTGTGTCCGTTAACAGTTTCTCTTTCTTCTTACGCAGGTTTGGGTCTTGGCGGCGCTTGCAACGCGGACACCTGCATCGGGCTGTCCAGCGGCACCGCGGCTGTCGTGCGTCTGGGTGGCGACTCCAACGGTAACTGCTCGATTCATATGGAAATTTTATTTGCCACTCGTTGCCTAATCTGTAGCTCCGTTTGTTTGCTTATTCCATTTGTTTAGCGGCCGACGCAGGGGGTCAAGCCTCCGCCTCGCTGGCCAGCTCGCGGCTTGAGCTGCTCACGCGTCGCATGAAGCTGCAGCGAGGCAACGCGCAGCCAGGAGGCGTGGCTATGCAGAAGCAGGCCGACGCTGAGGAGGAGGAGGGCTGCAGCTGTCGCTGCTTGCCATATCTGCGCGCCTATCGCGAGGACTTGGGCATCTGTGTGGATGACATACATGGTAAGTTACAGAGCTGATGACGATGACGATGACGCGGAAGCGCTGACTAAATAATTAGTCAGCCAATTCGTTGCAAATTGTGTGCTCCATTTCCACAGCAAGTGGCAAGTGGCGCTGGGAAAATGCGCCACCTTTTTCCCAGGCATTGTTAGCTGAATATAGTATATTATAGCCAAAAAAAAAAAGAAGAAGAAGAAAAACACAAAAAATCACAATGGTTGCTCAACTATTTTTTCTGCTTTGATTGCGAAAAAGAAATGCTGTAATAATAATAACAAAATTGTGCAGGGCGCGAGCGCTCGAACCGGAGAATGAAAACGAAACGTGACGCAAAATACATAAGCGACAGAGAGACAAGAGCAGAGCCCTACGTGAAGACATAGACGAAGTTTAGATGCGCTGTAAATGCTGATACTCTAGATGAAAGATAGATTAGCTAAGAGTAAAAGACTGAAAGAGACATAAGTTGACTAAGAGTAGAAGTGAACATAGGGAGATGCCTGGAACTGTATCATAAGATGATTCCTAATTACTTAGAGCTAGCTGCATTGCTATGTAAGCTGAGCCTGCACAAAGGAGTTCAGGAAATCCTTATGTTAGTCTAGTCAAAAGTGATATAAGAGATATATGAGCCATTCCGAATGACCTGAGAGCCTTTCTTTTATATTCAGGACTGAGGATAACTCTCCAGTCTAAAGTCTAGTTCAGTATGTTAGCCTTTAGACTGAAGAGGTAGATGCTTGATAGGAAACATGACTAGAGTCTTATCGGATTATAGCATATATTATAGAATATAGGATAACTGTCCTACTACTCGTCATATTAGCTATCAAGCATCTCTACCCTTATACCTGCCACCTACCCACCTTCACTTCCTGTATGCCATGCCTCGTATGCTAGGCAAGCAACTTCGTATGCTTAGAGTAACTCAAAGCATAACAAACGGTAGCCGTAGACGTCGGCTAGTATGGCAAATATGTGCTATTATTGAACAAATCAACTCGGAGCACTTTTATGAAAGGAAAAATAGTTTAAGCCAACTTTCGCTGACAACAACAATGACAACAACAACAATAGTAATAACAACAACGATAACAATAAACCTTCGAAAATCCATCATGACGGAAAGTAAGAGCGTTTCGAAAAACAAAAACAAAAATCAAGAAATGTTTATTTTTTGTTTTTTTTTTGGGAAAATTCATTCGTCTGGCTGTGTGTATCAATAATGGATCGAATGATGTTATCACAGCCGTAATATAAACATCGAGATATTATTTCTAGTTCGTATTTCTGCTGCTGTCGCCGCTGTCCAGACTTTCTCATTGAGCTATTTTTTGTTGTTGATGTTTTTCTTTCATTTATTTTTGCAGAATGCTCTCTCTCACCATTTGTTAGCGGCTCATCGTCGGAGAAAATTCCATTTGTGTTTTTGCCGCTGCGCGGCCAAATCATTTACCCCAGCAGAGAAATCAGTTTTCCCAGTAAGTATATACATATCTATATCCAGAGATATACACCCAACAACTCTATATATATGCATAAACATTTAGATATACACACGCCCGTTTGTGCGGTAACGGGCGCCCAGTACCTCGGCTCGAATGGCTGGTCGGATCTGCGTAACCCCATTGACACGGACTATCCATTTCGCATGTTCCGCGACGAGGGTCGCAGCTTTCTGCAGTGGCTGGGCGAGACGGAGCTGCGCCAGAAGATGCAGGGCCGCCTCATCGTGGTGCACCTGGTGTGCCGCGACATGACCGTGGCCCTAAATGCCAGCCAGAAAGGTGAGTGTAAGACCGAGGGAAATTGACAATCAGACGGACAGGGGGACAGAGAGACAGACGGTTTAACGAACAGTTAGACACAATTACTATTGGCATTATCTTAATTGATTCTCCTTCTCTTCTAGATCATCTGATGCCGCCCAAGAATGTGCACTCGCCTTGCGTCGCCTTCCGTGTCAATGGCAGTCCGGTCAAATATACGCACAGTAAGTACGCCCAGCTGGCCATCTCTGCTCAGCTTTAATATATCTCTCTCTCTCTCTCTCTCTCTCTCTTTCTTTCTCCCAACTCTTGTCTAGATGTGCCGGAGGTCTTCTTTCAGCCCGCGAACTCGACGACTCTGGCCTCCACCTCGGATGGCATGACCATGCGGGAGTATGTGGTCATTGGCATCTGCAGCCTGCTGCTGGGCCTCATCTATGTGGCCTCTGTGTTCCTCTATCTGTACATGAAGAAGCGCAAGAATCGTGGCCGGCACAGTTCACGGCACTCGCTGGACAATATGGCCAATGAGATCAACTATCCGAAGAACGATCAAGTGACGTATGGGGCGCCCTTTAGTCGCGTGGGCAGCATCTACTCGGCCAACAGCATGGGGCTGGGCAGCGGGAACGGCAACGAGGCGGGCACGCGTGCCAGCATGGCCAGCCTCAAGGAGGACCTGGGCATCGTGAAGAACAATCCGCTGCTGCAGCACTTTCCGCAGCTGGGCGAGCGGGAGCACAATTCCGGCTTTGCCAGTGATATCTCCAACTCGAACTCCGAGTGCGAGATGGAGGAGAAGATTAAGGTGAGTCACATTAGCTCTACACTTGGTCTATGCTAGACAGCCTGACCTGGTTCTACTGCAGAGTTCGGTTTCGGTTCTGGTGCATCCACAGCTGAACAAATCGCCCAAGCCGGGACACAGCTCTGGGGCGGAGAGCTCTTCGCTCGAGTCCGATGACTTTCTGCAGGACAACGAGTGCCTGCCCACGGAGAACGTGGCCGTCATTGAGGATCTGATGAGCGAGGAAAAACTGGAGAACCTACGCGCCATGGTCAACGGCAACGTGCGCAAGAAGCTCTACTTCAATCCAGCCTACTTTGAGCCCCATTTGCTAGCGGTAAGTCCCAGTGGGGGCATCGTCTGCTGGAATCCATTGCTAATCTCAATGTCCTTTCGCTGCAGGAGCCGCCGCAAGCTGCCATTGAGTTTCTGCAGAAGATCCGCGAGGTGATTGCCATTGCCAAGTACAAGATGGCAGCGAAGCGTTATCAGCCGTCGCTCAATATCATACACGAGGAGGCCAGCCTGGACTCCAGCTCGAGCAGGTACAATGCGCCGCTGCTGCAGCAGCAGAATCTGCAGGCCAAGAGCCTGGGCGACAAGCGCAACAGCATCGAGCAGTGGCTCCAGAGCGTGCCCAACTCCGAGCCCACGCAGCAGTCGAAGAAGAGCAATCAATCACCTACGAAGCCCACGCAGCGCAAGGAGATCTCGGCGCCCAAGGAGCGTCCACCTCCGCCACCCATGCCCAAGCCGCAGCAGGAGCCACAGGCCAAGCACAGTCCCGAACCCCAGTCCAGTTCAAGCACAGATCTGCGCACCAGCAAGTCCAGTCCGGAGCCCGTCAAGCCCAAGTCTCCCTCCTACGACAGCTATACGGCGTATGCGGCAACCGTCTCCGCCAATGTCTATAGCTTTGCGGAAACTGGCGGCGAGATCTACAATAATCCCAAGTTTATGCTGGCCGACTCGCCCGTTGGCTCCATGCGCAGCACTTCCAGCCGCTCCAAATCTCTGCGCAAGCGAGGCGACGTCCTGGATCAATTCGCGGCGGCCAACTCGACGCCCACCTCGCTCAACTCCTTCGATCGGCAGCACTATAATATGCTGCGCAACATGAAGCCTGCGGAGCTGATATACGATTCGCTGAAGCGGGAGTACGCGGCGCACATACCCACGCCGGACTACGACAGCACGATCGAGAAGAAGATCAAGGATATCTACAGCAGCACACAGAGCAGCATTCCGTCCGTGCCCACGCCGGACTACAGTTCGCTGAGTCGCAAGAGCCTGAAGCAATTCCAGCCAGATTCGCCGATCTACAGGCGCAAGTCGCCCCAGTATCTGATCGTGGACTATGAGACGGATAGCTTGGAGCGGCTGGAGCCGAGCAAGCGCAAGAGCTCGCACTCCTCCAGCTCGCCCTCGTCCGATGTCAGCTCGCAGCTGAGCCCCAGCTTGAGCACAGCGCTGCCGCTGGAGGAGGAGATGGAGATCAGCCATACGGTTTACGATCGCATCAACGGATTTCGCAAGGAGGGCGACCTGAAGAAGCGTCTAGCGGGCAAGCACCAGCACGGCCAGCAGCATGGCCAGGCGCAGCGGCACAAGGAGGCGGCGGCACGCATCAAGTACGACACGCCCTTTCGTGGCAGCATGACCATCGAGGTGGAGCACGAGCCGCCCTCCGACATGGAGCGCACGGACAGCGACCAATTCGAGCCGGACACACTGGATCGCAAGCCCAAGAAGCAGAGCTTCTGCGACATAAATGCTTGGGACAATCATGGGCGGCAGAGCAGAGCGGAGGTCGTCGAGGACTACAACCAGATCAACTCGTTGCCCGATCTCAGTCGCCAGGTGGGCAGCTGTCCGGCGGAGAGCAGCCAGCTGAATAAGCCGCGCACCGCCTCCTTCATACTGCGCTCCAGCAACTCTTTTCGCAATCTGCGCGAGATCTACGAATCTCCTCTGGCGGTGCAGGAGAACTTCAAGAGTGAGCCGCAGCAGCAGCAGCAGCGACAGCAGCTGAGCGACGAACAGGGTCGCATCCTGACGCTGGAGGCCAAGCACTCCAGGCGGCAGCGTGGCCTGCAATCCTCGCCCACACTGTCCGTGGTGGACGTGGCCAAGGCGAGTGTGAATAAGACCACGATAACAATATCCTCGCCCAAGCTGCCAGAGAAGCAGCAGCCGGCCAAGGCCGAGCCGAGCAAGGCGAAGCAGCACTACTGCGCTCCGTTGGTGCACAACAAGCGGCCGCTGCCTCCGCCACCACCGTCGCCCAGCTACCAGGAGAGGGGAGGAGCTGGCGATGAGGATGCCTACAGCCTGCGCAGCGAGATTACCGAGTTGACTGGCGTCTCGGATACCCTGGACAACTCGTGCAACAACACCATGTCCAGCGTCATCTCGGCCATGACGGAGCAGTCGAAGCAGCTGAAGGGAAAGTCCTCTGTGCTGGAGCAGAAGGCGCAGCTGGACGCGGACTACGATGGCATCGAGGGCATCTATGGCAAGAAGATGAACAGCCTGCGCAACGACTACAGCCTCAACAAGTATCTCAATCGGCGGAAGCGCGAGAGCAGCAACGAACTGGAACTGGAACTGGAGAAGCAGCAGCAGCTGGACCTGAAGGACTCCTCAGATCTTGACTCTGGCAACAATAACAACAACAACAATGTGAAGAACCTTAAGGACGTGGATCTCAATCAATTCGATGCGCTGTCCATTAGCTCGCGATCGAACAGGAGCAGCAGCCACCTCTCGGAGCGCACCAAGGAGCTGTACAGGAATGCGGGAGTGCCCGTGGGCATTGCGTATCCCCAGAGAGCGGCCAACAGTGGCGTCAGCACCTCCACGACCAGCACCTCCAATGTCAACGTGCAGACCGTCTATCGCTGCGAGATCGAGCCGGCGCAGCTGACCGCGGGCATGCAGATCGCCATTGGCCTCAAGGACCGGGCCAAGAAGGCCAAGGATCTGAAGAACGCGTGGCGCAAGTTCGTGACCATGGCGGCCAACAAGTTCAGTCCCAGCCAGAGTCCCGCTCCGACGTACGGCACCAAGACTGCAGCTGGGTTTTTGGAGGATGAGGACGGCATCGCCTCCATCATAGAGGCAGCGGCGGCTCAGCCGGGCTCACAGACTCAGCCGGTGGGCCAGAACTACTATGAGCAGCGCTTCGGGCAGCTGGACAGTGGGTACATGAGCACCGATTCCACGGAGCTGTACAAACGGAATGTCTACGATCGGTACAACTTCAAGCGGCAGATCATACGCGTCGACACCATCGAGGACAATGAGGAGGAGAGCGTGAATGGCAACAGACTCGAGATGGATGCCTCGCGCTTTGAGGATCTCGAGCACATGGTCTCGCCGGGCAACAATCGAGCAGCTCCAAACGCTGGCGAGGATCTGAGCGATGCCGAATCTGATAAGACTCTGACCCGTTCGCAAACCAATGAGCTGCACTGCTCCAACACGATGTCCTCCTACTCCTCGGAGGATGAGCAGCGACGGGGCCACAGCACCTGTTGCGGCTCCTCGGACGAAGAGACGAATGCCGAGGACATGTGGGAATCGGGTGCGGAGAGCATCGAGACCCACTCGGTGCTCTACAAGATGATACGAAAGAGTTAGTTAATATATCTAGGAATATATATATATATATAGTTTAGGAATGTGCAATATCTGAACCAGACGAAAGACTTCCATTAAGCTAAGCGACCAACAGGTGCAATAATACTACGATCCTTGCCAAACCATAAGGTGCAATTTATACCTAAATATAAGAGATATATATATATACTATATAGTGATTAGGGTGGGGGCCAACTGCAGCTGATATCGCAATAGTTGCCTTTGTGGGCAACACATCACTGTGGAGCTGCCCCTATACCAGACAAGCAATGAATACTCTATAGTTAACTGAACATATATCGATATAGATCATATATCGATCTATATATTTATATACATACATACATACATATAGCTTACATCGCATTAGCTAGTTATCGGATGCGAATTGTGATAAATGTTAGCAGTCTTTGGGCCGGAAATGTGCAATCTTTAATTTTAGTCTCAGTATAAACTAAATATATACATACATACATACACACATACATCATACATATCGATAAGTTTAACTGTAACTACTGTTTACTCAATTTCTTAAAAATAAATAGTGTATATAAATTTTCATGCAAAAGAAAAATAATATTAATAAGCAAAAGCTATAAACAGTGTCAAAGTAAACAACAAAACACGAGTATCAAATCTCTTTGAGCGCCGTTCCCTGATTAATCCACGGCACTCACTCATATGTATGTATGTAATTATATTTCTTTCTCATTTGCTTTAGCTTGCTGTACTCTTGCCGGCATTTACACTCAGTTGCTCCCTTTCGCTCTTTAGAAGATAAGAAAACGAGAAGAAACCAACTTATACACTTACTCACACTCGTCGCTCTCTCTCTCTCTCTCTCTCTCTCTCACTCAGCAGCGGCTAAATTGCAAAGACTTGACTACTTATACAACTTAAATGCGTGTGACAGTTAGAGAGTGAGCGCTCTCCCTCGCTCTTTATAAGACAAACAAGGCAAACGTTAAGCAAATGTGTGTGCATGAAAACACTTATACAAGCTAATAACTAAATCAGATCGGCGAACACTCTTGCAGGCTGAGCGGTAAACATATTAAATTTTTATGCATGTACATGTGTGTGTGCATTTTGCACTTTGTAATTATACATGAGAGGCTATGCAGCGTACTCTCCCTCGCTCTCTGTATGCTGATAAGCAGATTCTTAGCAGAAGACTCATACTGTATGCTAGTGTGTGTGAGTAGCAGGCGCTGAGCATAATTTATTTTCAAGCAAGGCGTCAGTTCACCGCCAGACACGGAGGAGTGTGGTTCGTTTAGCCTAAGTGGAAATGTCGAAGATTTTGTTCGTGATTTGTTTTGCGTTGTGCGGAGTTGCGCTTGCATCAAGCAGCGACCGCTGGTGGTCAGCCAAGTTGAAGTCTGATCCTGTCTCCTACTCCCCAGAGCTGTTGGATGATATGCGCGACTTTATAAGCCTCATACCGCTGGTTACCATCGACGAGGTCATTGCAGAGCATATGCTGACCGATTCCGGATTCCGCAAAGCGATTAAATTTCTGCGCAGTTCGGACTTTAAGCATTTGCAGCAACGCGCCGAGTCGCTGCCCGAGATAATTGAGGTTATAAATTTCGTGCATTTGAATGATACGGCTATCAGGCCGAGAATTGTTATCGACGACCGTCTCAATCAGCAGCTAAGAGCCGTTGCATACAAAAACTATGGCTATCGGTCTATAGCTGAAAATGGCATCGACGAGGAGGAGGACGAGGAGCTGGAGGAGAATGAGGACGGCGTAGTCGTGATACTTGTCCCACTGCCAGCCCATCTGTCACCCAAGCCAGCTGCCAGTTTCAACAGCTTTGTGAGCTTCGTCCAGGAGTTGTTGACGCACCTGCCGCGCGATCATTTTTCGGCGCTAATCAACGAGAAACGTAAAAATGGCATCGTTTTTCCCAAATTCTACGAAGCCATACGCAGTGAGGGATTCAACGCTCTCCTAGAGAAGACAATGGTACTAATTGAACTATCTTTATATATGTATGTATATTTATTATATTTTCTTTGTCACTACAGAAATCGCAGAATGTGCAGAATCTGATTAAAACGCTGGCCAGCCATGAGATCGATGCTGAGAGTCTGAAGCGCGTTGCATTAGAAGTCATCTCTTGGGGACCAAAGATCTGATTTGACTTAAAGTAAATAGTTTGTTTAAGACCTTGCATGTATGTAATCTGAGCTGTGATAACGCTTGTTAATCTTTGCTCGAACATTCATGTGCATTTGAGGTTCTTCCCATTGCATACTTTTATGCTAACTAAAATAAAATTTAATATGATAAATGTGGCATACTTTTGGGCATATTTGTTTATTTAAAATTAGCGTGTTAACAGTCTGCTAATCTACAGCTGGTAACACCGCTGCTACTCTACAGCTGCTAAAGGGCAGTACTAAAGGTTAGCATACTTTTAGGCAGATTCGTATATTTTAATTTTTCTTGTTAACAGTCTGCTAAACTGCCAGCTTTGCTACTGTAAAGAACCAGCTTATGTTAAACTGCTGCAGCTATAAATAACTTAAAATGATTATATTTCCGGTTGTATATGTGCGATCTTGAAGTAAAATCCATGTGATCCTTAGATAAGCCTATGATATTTTTATGTGGATCGATGTAAGAGATCCGTCCAAGTCTAACGCACCAAGTCCTGTGCAAATCGGCAAGGATATGGCCGAGTTAGAGCTATTTTTCTAAATCAGGACATTTTTTAAATTGCCATAACTCAGCCATATCCTTAAGGATCTCGGAAGGACATGTGTTTTTGAGATCGTGGGGGCGAGGACTATCGATTGCCATCCAAGGTTTTCCAGGATTCAACCAAAAATTGATCTCAAATTTTTACAAGGGATATGGTCGAAAAATGGCCAAAAATACCAAAAATGCACATTATCTTGGCCATTTGAAGGACTAGAAGGACGAAACTTGGAACATAGAATGTCATCGTCCTCTAGATTAAGAATTAACAATTGGAAGGATAAAAGTCCTTCAAACAGCTGAGATATGAGTAGTTCTTTCTCTACAAGAAAAGTCCTTATATCTCAGTTGTATCCTTGAGTATCCTGGCAAGCCAGGTCTCAAACTGACGGGGGTCAACAGGACTAACATCTGGCCAAAGGACATTCAAATCGCGCCAGCCGTTTCGGAGATATTGGCGATTTTGTGTGTTTTTGGTCATTTCCTTCGCTGCCGAGGCCAATTCGAGAAGGAGATATCACAAGTCCTGGATTCTTAGATAAGCCCATAATTTTTGGATGGGGATCGATGGGGTTGACTCCCACGATCCTAACGCACCATGTCCTTTCGTCCTGCGACAGGATATGGCCGAGTTAGAGCCATTTTTCCGCTGAAATAAGTTGATTTTCAGCTAACTATAACTCGGCTAAATGAACAAGGATCTTGAACGGATATGAATTTCTGAAGTCGTAGAAGTCAGGTCTATCGATTCCCATTCAAGGATTTTTAGGATTGCTTCGTTCGCATTTAAAAATCCAACACTTTTTTAATGTGCAGCTGCGGATCATAATGGCCCAGCCCAAAAGTATGTAACAGAATTTCAACATTTTTTGTTTTTTATTATGTCGGTATTTATTTGCACGCATAAAAGTATGCACCAGTTTTAAATAAATACTTTTTTGCGTATTTAATGAAAAGGCCTGAAAGTATGCACTGGAATTTATAGTCTTGCTGTTAACAAGGAATCTTAAAAATTCTAATATTTCGAGTTCGTCATATGCTTAAATTCACAAATAATCATTTTTTCTTCTTGCCAGCTGCTTAGATTTGCCAGACCTTACACTTTCTGACTGTCCCACTGGCATTGTATAAGATCTGCAATAAAAAACGGTATTCTTCAGTTTGAAATGTTACTTATATTTGTTTTATTTATATTTATGAAAATAATATATCATATTTATATTTTAAATGAGTTAACTATGGTATGGACTGCAGTAGTTGCTTGCTTTTGTATTGCCTACTTTTAAGCTTTTCCTTTAATAAAACCCTTTTGTCTCCCACGCCCTTTTCAAAGCCTACTTTTGGTTGATTTCACTTTATTTCACTTCTATGTACAGCTTTGCTTTTCGGTTTATTGGGGAGCGCAACTTGTTGATCGGTTCAACTTGCTGATCAGTTGGTCTTTGGATATTTCGGAGTGCAGTTGTCTGGCGCGGAAGCATTTAGTGAGTGTCTAAAACAAAAAAAGCCCAAATATGGCAGTTTTTAAAATGAAACTGAGCAAATAAAAAATATTCGAAACGAAATGAATCATTTAAAAATATGCAAATCGAAAGTGATTTATCTCAAGAGATGTCGTTTGCCCACACTCATCGACTGAGATTTCAATATACTAAATGACAGTTAAAGTGAATCACGCTTGTAATGCAGATATAACCCAAACAACAACAACAACAACAACAAATGAGCAAACCGCAGTTGCAAACTGCTCAGCACTTACGACCCACACAAACAACAACAACAACAACATCAACAGCAGAAATAAATTAAAAATTGAAAAAGTTTCAAAACACGTTTTTCGAATCAAGGAATAAAAAGCGCGCATAAAACAAAAGAAACTGCAATTAATTAATAAAAACTTTTTAAAGACAAATGATTAAAAGACTTCAAACACTATGTACATACAAATCTATATATATATAGTATATACATATATATTCATAAACTTTTTAAAGTACTGTGACCTCATCTAAACTGAGTTTTTCTAGACACATTTTTGGCTTATTCAGTGGGCAGATCTATTCAACAAAACCACTTGTAGCTGCCTTTTAAGGCAACGCCTTTGGCCAGGCATGAGCTGAAGATATGAGAAATTAAATTTATATATATATACGTATATATCTATATATATGGGTGTAGATTGCAGTTTTCGCTGCGTTCCTCAATTAACATTGGCTTAAGGCACGCACTCACACACACGGACGCCATTTCCGTTAGGCTCAATTATGAGTACATTAATCCAACTCTATATTTGTCTGTGTTTGTGTTAGCATTTGCATATGTTTATTGCTCTATTAGCTGCATAAACTAAGTAATTGACTGCTTAAGGCATGGACATGCCGATACCTCTGCCCTCTCACTCTCACTCACTCTCACTCTCCCTCTCTCCTTCTCTCTCTCTCAGACGCTTTGGCTACCTGGCCGTGCTCCTGCTTTGCTTCTATTGGCTACGCCCACGATTCGTACATTTTTCGTGCCGTGAACAGTGGCGTAGCTTTTCCTTTAATAAAACCCTTTTGTCTCCCACGCCCTTTTCAAAGCCTACTTTTGGTTGATTTCACTTTATTTCACTTCTATGTACAGCTTTGCTTTTCGGTTTATTGGGGAGCGCAACTTGTTGATCGGTTCAACTTGCTGATCAGTTGGTCTTTGGATATTTCGGAGTGCAGTTGTCTGGCGCGGAAGCATTTAGTGAGTGTCTAAAACAAAAAAAGCCCAAATATGGCAGTTTTTAAAATGAAACTGAGCAAATAAAAAATATTCGAAACGAAATGAATCATTTAAAAATATGCAAATCGAAAGTGATTTATCTCAAGAGATGTCGTTTGCCCACACTCATCGACTGAGATTTCAATATACTAAATGACAGTTAAAGTGAATCACGCTTGTAATGCAGATATAACCCAAACAACAACAACAACAACAACAAATGAGCAAACCGCAGTTGCAAACTGCTCAGCACTTACGACCCACACAAACAACAACAACAACAACATCAACAGCAGAAATAAATTAAAAATTGAAAAAGTTTCAAAACACGTTTTTCGAATCAAGGAATAAAAAGCGCGCATAAAACAAAAGAAACTGCAATTAATTAATAAAAACTTTTTAAAGACAAATGATTAAAAGACTTCAAACACTATGTACATACAAATCTATATATATATAGTATATACATATATATTCATAAACTTTTTAAAGTACTGTGACCTCATCTAAACTGAGTTTTTCTAGACACATTTTTGGCTTATTCAGTGGGCAGATCTATTCAACAAAACCACTTGTAGCTGCCTTTTAAGGCAACGCCTTTGGCCAGGCATGAGCTGAAGATATGAGAAATTAAATTTATATATATATACGTATATATCTATATATATGGGTGTAGATTGCAGTTTTCGCTGCGTTCCTCAATTAACATTGGCTTAAGGCACGCACTCACACACACGGACGCCATTTCCGTTAGGCTCAATTATGAGTACATTAATCCAACTCTATATTTGTCTGTGTTTGTGTTAGCATTTGCATATGTTTATTGCTCTATTAGCTGCATAAACTAAGTAATTGACTGCTTAAGGCATGGACATGCCGATACCTCTGCCCTCTCACTCTCACTCACTCTCACTCTCCCTCTCTCCTTCTCTCTCTCTCAGACGCTTTGGCTACCTGGCCGTGCTCCTGCTTTGCTTCTATTGGCTACGCCCACGATTCGTACATTTTTCGTGCCGTGAACAGTGGCGTAGCTGGCATTCATTTGATTGGGGCTGATGGGCTGGGGGTGGCGTGTAATGAGCTCAATAACTGTTAACTCTTTGGCTGTCGATTTGAATTCTAGATTCATTTCATTTAATTAATTGGAATATGTCGTGGCATTTGTCTAACACAAGCAGCGAATCTCGTTCGCTCGCCACGATTTTCCACACTCTCTGTATGTATGTATGTGTGTGTGTGCGTGTGTGTTTGTGTGTGTATTTAATTCGTTTAATTTTACAAATTATTGAAAGAGGGGCAACCCCTACACACCCTGCTTGTGCACTCGCCCCTCTTTTCCCTTCCTCTGCCCGCTGCCCACTCAACCGACCTCTTGTTATTGTAATCGTGAAATGCTTTTGTTATTGCTCTCCATCTAGGCCAGCCAATTGTTTATGAAGTGCACATAGGGTATATAGACACTATATATATATCCACTTATTGTCTGTCTCTCTCTCTGTGTGTGTGTATTGTGTTTCCATGCTGGAAATGAAATTTTTCGGCATATGCCATAGCCAGCGAGAGAGCAGAGAGCGTCGCATGAAGTCATGCTCAGACGGCTCAGCTTCAGTCCCTCCTCAGGCACATCCATCTTAATTATGACGTTTTTATGATGACAATTTCGGAGATGTTCAAAAATGAAGACAAGATAAAAAGCAGAAGCGAGCTGTACTACTACTACTCTAGGGCCATGTTTTCATAATACCCATTAGAAATCGGCGAAAAAAAGGGCTTAGTTAAAGTGTAGCATGAGAGAGAGAGAGAGGGGATAGGGGAGGAGGGTAAGAGACAGAGAGAGAGAGAGAGAGAGAGAGAGAGAAGCAGGCAAGTGAAACGGGCTTTTATATATATATTTATTTCTGATCTTATATAGTCAGCGAAGAGTCAAGAGTGTATAATGGCACTGGTATGCCCTCCTCAAGCTCTGTCAGCTTGATGGAATTATAAAATGTTGAGAAACTATATAGAAGTTAGTTTACAGAGTATATTTTGTAAATTTTATTCATAAAATTATATATAAGTATATTTATTTATATATCTAATCATTTTCTCTATTATATTTCCAAGTTAACAATCTATAAGTTGAAATTTTGAAAGAAGATTTGAAATGATATGGCCAGAAATCAGTTTTTGAGATATAAGTAAATATACTATATTACATATCCTCATAAAGACTCTTATATACACATCTCTCCCAGACATCTCTCAGCTCCCCAAGCTTCAAAAACCTATTGCATAATGAAACTGTTAACATATTTCTTCACCCAGCTACAGGGTATACTCTACTCTACTCTACTCCACTCCAGCTCATTGCAGCTTGTTAAACATGAACTGTTTATAATTGCGCACTTGATCGCATTAAGAAACAAGATTTCGTTCGCTCTATGGAAAAGTGTGTTCGTGTTTATAGACTTTTTCAGCTTCAGCTTCTGCTTCTGCTTCTTCTTCAACATTCTTTAAACTTAATGTAAACAGAATTTTTTGCAGCTGCATTAAAAATTGGCCATAAATGAAAATCGCTAAAACAAACAACAAATTGTAACGAATTTTTAGTGTTTATATACTCGACTATATATATGAGTGTGTGGGTGTGTGTGCTTGTGCCGTAGGCCCATCTGGAGAGCTTCTAGAGATTTTTTAAGATCACGCTGCCCGACTTTTCTGACACGCCTTTCTCCCTCTCAAAGACAGCTCGTCACGTACAGCGAACCCGAGTCCCAAAATCGCTGACAAACAAAATGTTTTTTTGTGTTTTGTTTATTGGTGATACCCTAAACCCATCAAGAGTGGCAGTATTAGGAGTATTACGCTTTTGTGGGAATGTTTGTAACAGTCAAGAGAAGGCGTGGTTGATATTATAAAGCATATAATTATATATATTCCTGATATCTACTGCAGTTCAAAGCTGTCCTTAGTTATGTTTGTCCATGGATCGGTCTGCTTGTACCTCTGGCTATTTGTCCGTCCGTCCAGCTATGTCTGCCCTTTCGCTAGTCCCATCTGACTATCCGCCCTTCCATATGTCTGTCTCTCTGTTTGTCTGTCCATCCGTCCCACTCCTGGTCCCATCGTCCATCCTTCCGCCTGTTTGTCCTTTCGTTTGCCTATACGTCCGTCTCTCTGACTACCTATTTGTCCGTCCATCGGACATACTCCTAGTCATCCGTCTCTGTGCATCTATGTAAGATAAGATAAATACTTCATACACCCAAAATTAAATATTTGGAGCAGCAACTCCGCACAGGATGTTAGGGTATCTGTCGGTCTGTCCGCCACTCTCCTCTCACGGCCATTTAATTGTTTTTTTTTTTGCTTGCATCCATTATTTATTTTTTGTTTATGCTATCCGTGCAATAAACTTGTCATGGAACTTGAGTTGCGCAAAACTTCCTCGAAGCCAAGTGATTATTTCGCAACTTTTATTTTTGTGCCGATTTCTGTGTCTGTGTGCAAGGAAACTCGCCGAACGAGTTTGTCCAGCTGCGCGAAATGCAGCGGATATTGCAGCAGAGATTGCATTTTGCACTTTTACTTTACTCCGAGAAGAAGCTGAAGTCATAGAGCAGTTGCTCAATTACTTCATTCTAATACCTTTCAAGTTCTATTTGCTTAATAAACAATGAATTCTTTTGTCATGCGACAGCTTTAATTGGCTTTGCAAACAGCAGTCGCGGGCAAATAGAGCCGCAGCTAATTTGTTGACAATTATATTACGAGAGCTGCCTCAGACATTGGGGAGCTTCAACTTGTGTGTGATTTTCAACAAATTTCATATTGAATCATGTTTTCTTATAGCTATGCGAGGTATCCGAACTTGATGTTTGTATATTCATGCGGAAGCTAAGCCTAGCTTCGAGCAATGTAAAGTTAGAGCGAGACCTGAATATGTACTCTTGCTATTGCTTAAGCTTTCCATAACTTCACTTTTTATCAAATTTTTAAATATTTCATACAAATTTGCACTATTTTAGAGGTAACTGTGACTTGGAGCCTGAGATTGGCCTTAAGTTGAGGTTTGGTAAGCTTGCTCGACTCATGACTCCAGTGACTCATGGCTTAAACATATTCCACAACTTCGATTCGCATTTCAAATCCAAATAAATCCAAATTTGTTAACTGTCTTCAACTAAATATTCCATTTAGTGCAGAGTTCGAGGCATCGGCTGCTCTTAAGCTGCCTTTAATTATGCGGCTTTAACACCTACCAATAAATATCAGCCCGATAAACAAAGTCCGAGTTCATAGGCCACACAAATTATCATTTATCTTCAATGTAATAATAGAGGCCGACTGAAAGGCAGGCAGCATAATCTGGAAAGGAATGCGAATCCCCCCGCCCGATAGAAGGCAGCCAATTAGCTGAAGTGATGCTGCAAATACTGCCGGCTGGAGCTGGCTCCCAAGACTTGGGGTCAAGCAACAGCGTTTTTACAATAAATAATTTGTAAAAGCTATCAAATGACGACAGCTACTTATTAGTTGTTCGCTGATTACTAATAGATATACACTCTGCTTCTTCCTCAACGTCTTCTTCTTCTTCTTCCACTCAGCTGTACATTTGATTATATATACAGCAGCTGGGGTATATTCAAATGAGCCCAAGTCAGCGTCTCTGGCGTGATTAGCCGATTTCTCACACATATCAAGCGTCAAAACAGATTCGAATTGAATAGTCCCAAACATTAGAAGAGGCAGCAGCAGCCGCTTTGAATTCGATTTTTGGTTTTTGGCATACCGTTTCGAGTTGTGCTTGAAGAGTATATAGGTTTTTGCGACATGTACGTCTGTTGAGTGTTTCTATTTGCCCAAAGACTTTGAGTGTTAGCTCTTAGCTCTTCTGGTAAAGTTAAAAGAGTTCCAGTTAGGATTACAAGTTTTCCAGCTGTCATCAGAAACGTCTGCAGTTGAGTCAGACCTGTGTAGGTAGTCTACGCTTATGAGTCATAGTTTATCTTAAATTTGATATGGTCAACTCATCGATCTCTCGCCTCTCCTCAAGTATTACACATGCAGTCAGCTACACCCGACTGCCATATATTTTATTGTTTTCTTTTTCGGAGTCTTCAAATCGAGCTTTGCGGCCGGCCAGATCGCAAAAGAATTGAAAGCGTAAAGCGCAACAAATTGATTGCTAATTGATATTGATATGTCGATTATTTTATGCTTATTCTTTATGATGGTTAAGAAGTCGAAAGACGAGAAACCCGAATGTCCGCCATGACGGCCAAGCCAGCGGATCACAAGGCTAACACGGCGCCACGCCCACACGACTGTTATAATTTCATAAGCAATTAGATGAGAGCGAACCACAGAAAGCACTTAACCGAACGCTTTCTTTAATTACCACACAGAAATCCAATTGTACATTTATTATCTTGTCTTTGAAATTGTTCGCTTTTGTTTTTTCTTCCATGAGAAAAACCTGTAGAGCAGCTTTTGACCAAACGGTCAAGCTGCCATCAACACTTGGCCAAAAACCGCCTGCTCCACAGCTTGTGAAAATCAACGTACCATGAAGCGTGTGTCAAGCATCTCCCTCTCTCTCTCTCTCTCTCTCTCTGTGTGTGTGTGGCAGCCAAAAACTTTTGTTTAGCTTCAAGGTTTCATGCCCCCATCTCGCATTTAGCATAGCCGGACAACTGCAACTACGTTTTAAATTGAATGTGGGCTGCTTCTCCATGGAATACCATTTCCGAGGGGTCTTTGATGCTTATGCTCATATAAGTAATCTAGTTTTAAGCTTATTTATGCTGCCTGGCTCTATATATATCTAATATATATTTATTACTCATATTTTATGAGCTGTTCTGATAAGACTTGAATGAAGAGATTGTTGAAAGCTATAAAGCAGTTTGCAGTTGCTTAAATATATATATATATATATATCTATACATGGGCTTATCACAAAATTATTACAGTCTACTATTTACATACAAATATATATATATAGATTATATCATATATAATATGTATTTCCATATCACTGTATATATTCCAAATGATTATTCTCTGTATATATATAATACCTAAGCCTCTGCGCTCTATATGCGATCGCACGCAGGCGCAGACAGCTAGACGTACAAAGTGATATCGACTATATTGCCTATTCATGCCGATCAAAAATATATATGTATATATTAGATTAGTATAGCAATACGTAGACACGTTCTATATACAAAAGAACTTCAACTGTCTATCTGAGAAAGGATCTAATATAATACTTCCCTTGGCTAGACTAGACTAGACTCAAGTATAGTCAGCAAACTCACCCTTGCAATTGTTCCATTCCAGTTAACAGCTCTACCTCTAACTCCACACGACAAAGATGGACTTGACCGGTTGCGGTTTGAGTGATCCGCAGACGCAGCTGGCCGCTGCGCTGGCCAATCGCAATATAAACGAGTTCAGAGCGGCGCTGCAGATGGGCGCACAGCCCAACCTGGAGGACGAGCGCCACGCGAGCATCTATGAGAAGGCTTTGTCCACGCCGGGCTGTGCGGACTTCATCGAGGCGTGCCTGCTGCACGGCTGCAATGTGAATCATGTGAGTAGCTGCCAGGCTATAGCCAAAGCTGAAGCTAATCTCAAATCTCTTTCTCTCCTGCAGATCAATCAGAAGCACAATAAGGCAGCTATTAGCTATGCCACCGACTCCAGGGATCCACTGAACTTGGCGGTGCTGCTGCGTCGGCCCAAGGTGCAGGTGGATCGTAAATATGGACAGCTGACTCCGCTCCACTCGCTGGCCAAGAATCTGACGTCAGAGAACGTGGAGCAGGTGCACAGGTGCATGCAGCAGCTGCTCGCGTACGGCGCCTCGCCCAATGTCGTGGACCAGGGCGAGCAGACGCCGCTGCACTTGGTGCTGCGCAACAACAAGGTGCAGCCGGCTGCCAAGCAGGAGCTGGTGAAGCTCTTCTTACAGCAGCCCAACCTGGACATCGACACCTATCGCAATGGCCAGGTGCGCCAGCTGCTGGTGGCGCAGTATCCAGAGCTGCCGCTGCCGGCGCATCGATTGGTGAACGTCGATGGGGAGATCGACTTCGAGAGGCTGCGGCGGCACCTGCGAGATGGCGACGAGTCCCAGTTCGAGCAGCTGTTCACCGAGCGCCAGTTGAACCTCAGCGACAAGGACAATCAGCGCAACATACTGCAGGAGGAGCATTTGCCGCTGCTGCTGGAGTCCATCAAGCTGGGCAAACAGCGCGCCTTCGAGGCGATCCTCCAGACGGGCGTCAACATCAATCAGAAGCCACTGGGCCAGGCCAGCTCAGCCGTGGAGCTGGCCATCATCTGGGGCAATTGGCGTGCCCTCGAGCAGCTCCTGCACCATCCGGAGCTGAAGCTGGAGCCGGGCAGCACGCTGCTCAACGCCGTGATCAGTAGGCTGGACCAGCAGCCGTTGGACAACTTCTGCGATCATTCGCGCTGCTTCGAGCTGCTGCTCGACAGCCAGCATGTGGACATCAACGAGAAGGACGCCAGTGGGCAGGTGCCGCTCTACTATGCGGTCAAGTACCGCAACATGCAGGCGGTGCAGACGCTGCTGTGTCGCGGGGCCTACATCGGCTCGAGGAGCGTCTTCGGCGAGCTGGCCATAGAGGACATGTGGCCGGAGCTGCTTGAGCAGCACTTCGACTCCTGCATCACGACGAATGCCCAAAAGCCGGGCGATCAGAACTACGAAATAATCATCGACTACAAGAATCTGATGCGACAGCAGCCAGCAGTCCAGCAGCAGCCGCTCAAGGGGCAATCGCCGCACGCTCAGGACGAAATGGCGCCCATTGCGTGCATAGCCAAGTCAAAGGAGCTGAGGCACTTGCTGCAGCATCCCTTGATCTCCAGTTTTCTCTTCCTGAAGTGGCATCGGCTCTCGCTCATCTTCTACATCAACTTCGTGATCTACACCTTCTTCACGGGCTCCATCATCGTCTACACGCTGCTCAAGTTCCACGAGAGCGACTCGTCTATCACAGTGCCCTTCGCCGTCTGCTCGTGGGTGGGCATATTCTATCTGATCGTAAGGGAACTGATACAGTTACTCATGGCGCCCAAATGGAACTACTTCTTCTCACTCACCAATCTTCTGGAGCTGGCTCTGATTGTCCTGTCGATCATGACGTGCAAGGAGTCGAGCTTTGACAAGGAGACACAGCGTGTTCTGGCTGTCTGCACCATCCTCCTGGTGGCCTTGGAGTTCTGCTTGCTTGTTGGCTCGCTGCCCGTCTTGTCCATATCGACGCACATGCTCATGCTGCGCGCCGTCTCGAGCAGCTTCATCAAGAGCTTCGGCCTTTACTCCATCTTTGTGGTCACTTTCAGCTTGTGCTTTTACATACTGTTCGGCAAGCCGCAGGAGCAGCAGACGCAGCCGCCGCAGCCGGGAGCTGAGAAGGACGGCGGCTTCAATAGCTTCTCGAAGCCCATTGAGGCGCTGATCAAGACCATAGTCATGCTGACGGGCGAGTTCGATGCTGGAGACATCGAGTTCGATAGCGTGCCCACCTACTTCATCTTCCTGCTCTTCGTCTTCTTCATGACCATCGTGCTGTTCAATCTGCTCAATGGCCTGGCTGTCTCCGACACTCAGGTAGAATTAACTCCCAACGAACTCTACTTACCCTTGTTATGCTAATCATCATCTGTTCCTTTGCAGGCCATCAAAGCCCAGGCGGAGCTGAACGGCGCCATCTGCCGCACCAACACGCTGCTGCGCTACGAGCAGGTGCTGATGGATCGCAAGGGACGCACCGGCTACCTGATGAGCACGAAGCCCCTGCGCTGGACCTATGAGCGTCTGATACACGTCTATCCCAACTATTTGGCACTGCGCCAGATCTCGGTGCTGCCCAACGATGGCAACAAGGTGCTCATACCGCTCATCGATCCCACCGAGATGAAGGAGCGCAACAACGCCCGCTTCCAGGCGGTGCCCACCAATCAGGACTACCAACAGAAGCTGCTCGATCCGCCCCTGAACCTGCCCTGCTGCTTCCCGGTGCTCAAGGGCAAGTGCTCCCGCATCGACAATCGCACCGTCAAGCTGGCCCTGGCGGTCATCGAGCAGCGCTCCAGCGGCGAACAGAAGCGTCAGCGAGAGCAAAACACTGAACGGCGCCTACAGCACATCGAGCAGAAGCTGGAACAGATGCTGCAGCTGCTGCAGAAGTAATGTACATAAGCGAGGGTAGCCCAAAAAATACGTTGAAACTTAAAAGAGAAATTAGAATAATAAAAATTAAGTTATGAAAAAATATGTTAAAAAACTATTATTTTTAAATTGATAAAGTAATAAGACTACCCTCGCATACATACACAGATTGATGCGTTTGCTTGCTGCCCACTGCTTCCGCTATTATATGTATCCTGCGTCCTGCTTCCACTTGGCTGTTATTTTGTAGTTTGGAAATTATTTTTATTAACATATGAATATATAAATATAATGAAATTTAACAAAAACCCTTAAGAGTTATTAACCGAATGGAAATAATCACTATTCTATAATAGTTACGATCTGCTCCACATATATATACATATACTATATATATATATATATATATATATACTTGGAACTTTCAACTGAAAACAATTTGTTTCGCTATTTTTATGTTTTGATCAACAAATTCTTTGTTTTTATATTTTTATTTATATATATATAGACTATATGTTCTGCTCCTAACATTGTTCACACCCACTGTGCACCGTGGTCAACTGTTTTTATTATTCAATATTTTCAAATGTTTTCAGTTTTAAAAGTTGATTCTCATTTTTTTTGTTTTTCAGTTAATAAATTTTGACTTTTGATAAGTTATACGTATAAGTATTTCTTTTTTTTTTTATAGTATAACTATAATGATTATATAATATTTAGACAGTAAATATTGTATAAACGAATGTCTTTACTGTACCAATTTGTACCCGAGTAAATATATATATATGTATAATATATATATATATATATACATATATAGATGTTTTTCTTTTTATTGCAAATGTTAGAATTTTGCCTTTTGTTTGTTTTGATATGAATTCGGTTCAATAGGTGACACTATATATATATATATATATATATATATATATATATATATATATATATATATATATATATATATATATATATATATATATATATATATATATATATATATATATGTATATACTATATATATATATGAATATACATATATACATGTAAATATATATATAGACATCTTCAACTATGGCTATGAGCGTAGCGGGTCAAAGCAAATTCAACTCTCATTGAAAAAAATCATTTAAAAAATGTGCTAACAAATTTGGAATGATATATACATATATCTTTATATATATATATGGGTGTATACATATATACATATATAGTTTTTTGTCTTCGATCCGTTGCTATTTGAGCGCAGCTATGCATATGTATATGTATGTATATACATATACATATTTGTATAAATATAATTTGAAGCTAAGTTTAATATACTTTTGTTTTTTTGATTATGCTTGGAATGAGGACTAAAACGCGTTTCGAATATACAAAAAAATGTTTTTCTTTATACTAAAATTTATACTCGTTCAAGTTGTGGAAAGAAGTATATTGATTTTGCGCTCTGTACAGCTTAAGGTTGTTTTTACTATTTAGAAAAGGAAGCTGTTCTATGTAGCTTTCTCTGATAAAGTATTGAGAACTTTTGAATACGCCCATAAAAGCAATTTATAAAATTTTGTTTAGTAAATGTTACTAGTAATTTAAAATATATATACTCCATAGACAGCAAATATAAGACTTACATAGCTATTCTCATTGAGAGCTTGGCAAATCATAAAAAAATATATTCAGCAGTTTTACAGCTAGCATCTATGAGTTGTTCTATGATCGAAGCACATTGAGTTTGTATGAATCAATTTAGCTACTTTTTGCACCATGAACGAGTATTGGACAGTCGGTTATACCCGACTGCAATTAGTTCTCACTTAATTTATATTATTTTGGTTGTTAACGCAAATTAAAAATAATTGACATTGTTTGCAGAGCATATGTTAAACAATTTCTATGCTCCTCCTAATATATATGTATATATAACTTACTATATATATATATAATTATCGTAATATTTATTATTATTATATAATTTCATTTGTTACTATTTTTGTTGATATATATATATGAAACGTTAACTTGTTTTTATTTTTAAATTTACTTTGAACCTCAACAAATAAAATCGTTTATACTGTAAGGCATGCCTAATCAAACCAGCTGTACTTAATCGTTATTGACTATATATGTATATATATATATATATGTATGCATATATACACTATTTGTTCAATACATATATATAAATCTATTTTTATGTATTTGCATTGTTTGACGATTCGTTCCACTGCTATATTAAATGCATAGGACTGTATTCTTTTTTCTATATATTTGGTTGGTTCAATTTTGTTTGGACTAAGTTTCTCTGGTTTATTTAGCTATTTTTCTGGGTTCATTGGAATTTGTGAAGCTCTGGCCCGTCTTTATTTAATTTATATATGTAATATTACTATATGCCTCATTCGTTTTTTATTGTCTTTATATTTTATGACTAAATCAAATGTTGCCTTTTTTCTTTTATAGTTGTGAATCGAAAGTTTTAGTTTACATTAAGTTTAAGCGATTATTTGAATGAAAAATTAAAGCTTTGCTATATAATTTAATAATAATATGTATATATATATATATATTGTATGTATACGTATATATTTACAAATTGAAAGATGGTACACTCTATTTTATATATGTTGCTGTTGCTTTTGCTGCTTTCATTCTTTATATGCCTATATATGTACCAATTAATAAATATCACTTAATTGACGAGTGTTTATTTTTGGTTTGTTTTTGTTTTTTGGTTTCTGACTGCTCTGTATTCAATAAATTATTACTTAAACATTATTTAGCAATTTGTTAACAATTCTAATTAAAATTTTATTATGATCTTAAGTTTTCTTGTTTGTTTTGTTGTGTAAAAATTGCAGTTTAAAATCACAAGTGTGTACGTCTTTGTATTTGTTATTTGTTCTGGAGAAAACGATTTGTAGTTGGTACCATAATTTCAATTTACGATCAATCGTCTGTCTGATTGTCTGTTGTATATAGATAGATATATATATGTATATATATATATAGTAAATATATAGTATAGAGTAGATGAGTGGGCGCGTGTAGGAGGGGGTCATTAAAAACTTAACATATGATTGATTGCATGCAGCTAAACTAAACATAATTCACTTTTGTTTCTTCGAAACTTGGCCAAGGCCTAATAAAATAGTATATAGTATATATTAAATGTATAGTTTATCATATATAGATGATATCAAATGTCATTTTGTGGAAGCTTGTATAGAAGAGCATTTATGCAAATTTTGATTTCACAATTCAATATATATATGTAAGAGTTCTGTTCTTTTTCTTTAAATATTCTAAATAAAAACATTTTATGCCTAAATGGTAGATATTCGATATAGCATAAGTTGTATCAATGCACATTGCTTAGGTAGGACTGCGGTTCAAACTGGCTGTTTAGATTCGTTAGAGAATTAAGAAAACGTTATGTGACAAGTGTTACTGTACCACAAATATCGTATATGGCATATGGCGTATGGCGTATGGTAAATGTAATAAACACCCGATTGGGTCTTAGCTATTAGATGAATTTAAATTGCTTTTTAGTTTTCTTCTTTTGGAGTTTTAAATCACTTGACATTATTTGTGTTTTGGCTTGTTTTGTTTTAGTTTTTGAGTTCTTGAAATTTCTGAGTTCTGAGAAATAAGTGTGAGTAGATTGTTTGCAAAGAGTATTGAAAACTACATTTGTTAATACTTCTCCTTTGTACTTATACGCTTAAACTATCAAATGAAATGAACAAACATAAAAATGTAGGGAAAAAAGTTGGGAAACTGTATTCTCATAAATATTTCAATTCAATTGTCGCTAACTAATTCTTTTTTAATATATTGCTATGAATAGTAATCTCTATATATAATTAGCTTTAAAATACTTCCTTTGGCATATGTACAAAATATATATATATATATATACATATATATAGTTGTAAACATATACAATATATATATATATATATGTATATGTATGTATTGCATTGAAGAAAATCAAACTCTAAGCCTAAGTCTACAACGCGATTGTTAAGTTATGTATGTATATATAACTATGTAAGTATGTTTCGTATCGTATCGTATTTGTATTTGTATTGTATAATTTAAAACAACCTTTAAAATATCTTTCGAAATCGGCCGTTAAAGCCACTTGACTGATTGACTGACTGTCATAACGAAAATCCAACCATTTTAGCTAGAATCTAATTGTACATAACTCTATCATATCTATAATGTTAATGTTAATGTTAAGTTTTACTGTTACTGTTAATGTTAGTGTTTTCCATTTGATTTGATTTTTGAGTATTACAACGTGTACGCACTTGTACGGTATAATGCACGTTTTGTTAACACAGAGTTTATATTGATTTTTTTTCTTGTTAAAACTAATCTAATTCTAGTTCTAAGACTAGGCTAGACACTTGGCTGGACGCACAGCGCACTGTTGCCAAGACTTAAATTTATATGTATATAGAATGATATAAACATTGGATAGTTCTGTCTAAGTATCGTATAAAGCAACTATGTATATATATAATTAATCGACTAGAATAACAAATGGGGCAAAAACGCTTGCCCCGTGCCTAGGTCTAAGCATTTATAAGTACTCTTCCAAAATGCACGTGAAAATTGCTCTCAGACTGGAGTTTGTCAACTTGGACGCTGTCCAGTTGACTGGCTAGCTGATGAAGTGCTGCTGCTGCTGCTGCTGTTGCTGTTAATGCTGCTGCAGCTGCTCGTTTTGCTGCTGGTGCTGCTGCTCGAATGTTTGTCTTGCTGCTGTTCCTTCGCTGGCTCTGCCACATTAACTGAAGGTCATCTCTGCTTATCTTCGGCATCAGGCAGCTTATCGTCCATGGGCTCTATAACATTGCTACTATCCATATTCGAGTCGGGATTGTATTCGTAGAACACTTGCGATGTATCTCCTTGCACATTCACATCGATGGGCGCATCCACATCGACTGTGGGTGTGTAGGCAGCACTGAAGTCGCCGCGAGGCGGGTCCTTTGGGCTGTCAACCATTATCTGCACTGTGGGCATTAGACAGGCATCCATTCCACTCTCTATTGAGCCAGTGTTGATGCGTATTTGCGGCGGTTTCGGCTTGTCATGGCCACTGCCATTTGTTGAGCCTTGGCCCGGGGAGGAGAGGCTGCACTCATCCTCCTCCTTGTACTCCTCGCTCTCACGATGCACCAGGACGTGAACGAGCGTCGCATTGTCCGGCCGTAGGCTGAGTGCATGGCCATGTGGGTGAGTCTGCTGCTCGGGCGATGGTTTCGTCACAATCACCTCCGGTGCCGGGGCCTCCGCTGAAAGGTTATGAAAATAGGAGAACTTACATGAATGGACTTGCTCCTGGGTACAGGATAAGGGCTCACACATACAGACATAAGCGTTCTTGTTAACTCTTAAAGCGCTTTGTGCTGACAAACCTCTTTCTAGGGGCGGTTTCTTGCGTATAAAACTAGAGGCGCGCTTACGCGTTGGAGTTGGCGCCACCTGTTGTTGGTGTTGCGTTAGCTTGTCGCTTTCAACGGCGGTGGCGCTAGCAGAGACGAAGGCAGAGGTTGAGGCGGAGGCAGATGTGACGGATGTGGAGTTTGAGGTTGTGTTGTTGTTGCTGGTGTTCATTGCTGCTGTTGTAGGTGAAATGCACAGCATTAGTGTATAACGATCGTGATACGAACAAAGTACATAATACATAGAGGACCGTGTGACAAAAGAGGGCAAAGATCAACAGGATTTAAATTGTAAGTAAAGTAGGTAAAAGTGAGCTGTAGTAGGTAAACAGTAGATAAGTTACAGACAGTAGATAAGTCGCATGTAGAGCTGTATAGTAAGTAGTAGTAGTTTTTCAGTAGCAGGAGTAGGAGTAGTAGAAGTAGTTGTAGTACTAGATGGTAGTAGTACTAGTACCGTGATACTAGTAGTAAGAGTAGTAGTTGTAGGCGTAATAACAGTCGTAGTAGTAGTAGAAATAGTAGTAGCTATAGTAGTAGCTTTAGCAGTAATATCAGCAATCGATTACTGCGCATTGCTCTGTGAATATTGAAAGCTCTGAATATTTTTATATGCAAAAGTCTCAGATTAGAGTTGATCTTTAACCTTGAGTAGTTGTATATGCTTGTATGAAATGATTCTAACTATGGATTAGGATCAGGAGTCAGTAGTTTTTACATAAAAATTTTGGAATGGGAGACGTTTAGCAATAGAGTAAATGATCATTCTGTATTCAGTATATATCAAAAAGTCCGTTGATAGAGTAAATATTATATGTAGTTCTTGTAGTAAAGTATTTGCTATTAATACAGTGGTATAGTCAACTGTACGTAGAGTCAGTATGAAGTAGAAAAGTGTACTTAAAATACTAATAACATATTTAGTGGTATTTACTTAAGTAAAAGTTAGGGTATATATAGAGTATGTTATGATTAACAAAATTTGCGAGTGTGTTTGTACAACGATGATTGATTTTGATTGGCAAAAGCAACGTTTGATGTGCGATTTTATCGTATCACAATGATAAAAACTGAGTTGAAATTGGACAGAGAGAGAGAGAGAGAGAGAGAGAGAGAGAGAGACGGCGAGACAGAGTTTGACAGAGAATTGTAGCCACATGATAATGATATATCTATATACTGGAATGGTTATACGTGAGTTTAGCTTATAAATAATTGTAAGTGCAGTCTATGGTGGCGACTATGTACAATAGAATATATACACAAACATATTGATTGATTGATAGATTGATTGATTGATAGTGATAAAGTGATTCGGTGTTTTTAGGCACTTGTCAATAATTACTTTTTCTATGTACTGAAGGTGAGGTTAAGCTGTCATCGACAGCATCCTGATGACGCAAAAAGAAATTATAAAAGCTTCGGCGACGAGTTGCTCGAGGCGCTTCCACAAATATGCTACCGCTAATGATTATAGATTGATAGAAATAATAATGATCCAAAGAAAATAAACCAATAAATTTTGTTTATATATTGATATTGATATGGTCAAGACTGTAGATAGATAATAGTTACAGATATATATTTATTTATTTTTTTTTTTTTTATCAAATTCTCTGCAATTTTTTGACGAAATTATGGATTCATAGTTGTCGTTTTTCATAGAACTGTACAAAAAAGCTGCAAATTCAATAAGCTGTACATTATTATAATACAGGGTATGTGAGAGTGTGAGTGTGTCAATAATAATTGGTTTGCTCAATTTCATTTCAGAGATCGCTGTACTTGAATTTTGAATTTTTGCATGTGTTTCGGGCGGTATATATGATAATATATATGCTGCTACAGTAAAGAAAGATTGAAAA
Source organism: Drosophila mercatorum (assembly GCA_961210405.1). NCBI lineage: Eukaryota > Metazoa > Arthropoda > Insecta > Diptera > Drosophilidae > Drosophila > Drosophila mercatorum. The sequence continues at coordinate 1,982,374 of CAUIUS010000008.1, forward strand.
CTATAAAAGTTATAATGATAATCGTGTCAAAGATCGGGCAAGCAGCGGCTAAGCAACTGAGCAGATAAACTTAACTAAACTAAAATTTACGCATTCAAGACGAATTTTTGATTTTCGAGTTTTTAGAGAATTTCTTATGTAGAGAGAGAGAGAGAGAGCGAGACAGAGATCAACTACTTACAAATTATAAATTTCGATAAGTTAATTTCATAATTTTTAATTTGTACTGCATAAAGTTTGGTTTTTAGTTGTAGAGTTTAGCATTGGCAGCAATGAGAGAGACTTTGAAACTGTTTTAGTTTTGCTTTGCTGTATGAGTATGTTGAAACTAACTAGATAAGTCGACTTGTACGAGATACTGGGTAAATATCATAATTATTATTATATATATATATTTGTCGAGAGAAACGGAGAGAGAGCGAGAGAGAGAGAGCGGCAGAGAAAGGTATTTATATATGAGTGAGCTGGTGGCGGCGAGTTATTGAAGAGAGAACTTAAAACAGATATTTGCTAGTTTGTATTTGTTGTATTTGGTATTGTAATTGTAACTGTTGGTTATTTGTTGTTTTAGCTAACTGATATAAGCTTTGGCTTTACCTAAATAATTCAAGCCGTTGGGCTGGGAGCCACTTCTTAAAACGGCTGTGACCATATCGGCGAGCAAGGACTCATAGTTTAGGGAGATACAAGAGGATATGCTAAAAATAGGGCTCAATTTTTTATATATATTCATGGAACACAAAAGACGTTAAAGAAATTTCATTTTGGTTTTTAGAAATTTTTCGTTTTATCAATGTTGTTGCTGTTTGCTGTTCATGATTGTGAAAGCCTTTCGTCTAAAAATTGCATTTCGAATCACGTTTACGATATATACATATATATAAATTATATATTTTATATATATATATATATATATAACTGTGTGTGTGTGTGTGTGTGTTTGTATATGCATCTGTGTGCGTGTGTGTATTAAGTACAAGATTAAATACCGTTTGCCCATTTCGTCGCTTTGCTGTTTGATATCCTTCACTACATCATCGGCGCCAGAGACGAGCATCAAGGGCAAATTCAGCCAAGGCCCAGCCAGTTCGCTCAGATCAGAGCCATCCGAGGCGCGTGAAGACTTGCGCGAGGAGGCGCGACTGGAGCAAGCAGTGCCACGACGGCTTACCTATAGAGAGAAAGAGTTTAGTAAAGGCAAGATTTCAAGCATATATCTCAGACTCACTTGCAGATGGAAAAAGTTGAGAGCGGAGAGCTTCGATTGCCAGCCGCCTGGACTAGAGTTTTGTGTGGCGCTATCGCCCGAATTGGAGCGTTCCTTTTCACTTTTGCGCCTGTGAAATAAGTATAAAAATCATATGAGTCACAAAATTGATCAAAATTCATTATTATATATATTATGGGATTGTGTTTTGGGCTAGCTGCTGTTAGTACCGCAAATAGTCCTTCCATGCGGTCTGAATGGTCTTTGCTGCCTTTTCCTGGCGCTTCCAGATCCGTGTTGATGAAACAATTTCCAATTCTTTTCGTGTTGGAAACTGTTTCTTGAACTTGACATCCATTTGTTCCTGCAACTGTTTGAAGTTATCGGTCTCCTCGACATGACCTAGCACGTGCTTAACTAGCGCGTGCAAAATATCGAGACAGTGTATTTTATTACCCTTCGAGATGGGTAGATTAAATGACACTAAAGCGACATTATTGGGCTTCGAGATGCCCAATGGTGGATCGAGTGAGGCAATAAAATCGGACAGTTGCGAGAAGTGTATAAATTGGGTGGCATGTGGATCATATCTGGAACGAAATCAAATGCAAAGTCAATTTTAAAATTCGCCCAGCTCCTGTGTTCGTTGCGGACTCTAGATTTCGAGTACGAAATCAAGGTCGAGAACCTACTTGGACCAACGTATGTAAAACATTTCCAAATCATCTTCAACGATGCCAATTTCCTCTTCCTGATGCGCCTGATTGAAATTCTCCAGAATGATGGCAATGTACATGTTAATCACAATCATATAACTGATTATTATGAAGCTCGTAAAGTAGGTGATCGCCAGCAGCGGATGCCCGCAGTCGCCGTTCGTTTGTCTATTGAAGAACGGATCACAGTCTGGCGGCTGTATCATTAGCGACTCGAGCACATCATTCCAGCCAGCCGACGTCATCAGACGGAACAGTAATTGCATGCTACGGCCGAAGGTCTGAAAGTTCACCATGTCATCCAGTGCGCCTTGCAGCTTGACATGTCCAAACAGCGACATGCCCAATATGGCATAGATGAAGGTGATGAGGCCGAGCAGGGCACCAATGTTGAAGAGAGCTGGCAGCGAGACGACCAAAGCAAATAGTAGCTTGCGTATTCCTTTGGCCGCCTTGATAAGACGCAAGATGCGACCAATGCGAAAGACGCGCACCACACGCAGCAGCGTCGGACTGATGGGCAAATCAATCATGATGTCCTCCATGAGTATGCCGAAGATGGAGGCCAACACTAGCAGGAAATCAAATACATTCCAAGGCACCGTGAAGTAATGATAGCGCAGACCCACAATCTTGACTATGGCCTCTGTGGGTGAGTGAATGAATTAAGGTGAGTATGGGAGTTCAGATAAATATAGATATATGTATAAGTATGATTTGAGTATAAGCTCTCAGTTTAAATAGTCTTCCGCCTTGTTATGGAGACTTACCTAGTCCAAAGACCGTGGTGAAAAATGCATTGCTCACTTCTAGTATAAAGAACACAGCATGGGGTTGATCGTAGTGCTCAATGCCCATGGTAAGCATATTTAGAAAAATCAGTACAAAGATCGCTATTTCGAATCTGCATATATGATCGATGCCGATTCATTCGTATACATATATATGAAATTACAAACAGATATTAATTAAGTAAAGAGTTTTCGAACAAATGGGAGAGACACAGACTTCGTGCGTGCCGAAGTACAGATGCTGCTCAAAGAACATAAACTATCAAAATATATATATACAGATATTTGAGTAGCATAAGACTAAAGACTAGTTCTATATTTATATACATGCTTATCAATAGTATTTGTAATATAATAATAGTTACATAGATTAAATCAACCCCCGACCACTAACTCTGTTAACTATTTACTTTACTTTATTGAGCATGCGCACACTTCACAGAGTGCGTTAAGATTTGAATTTTGGAATGCATTAGGAAACATCTATATATATTAAGATATACGTATATAGTAGTGCTCTAAAACATCTATAAACATATCGGATTGGAAAAGATTTGTAGTTGCATTATGGCTTATGGGCGTTTGGGCGACTTCTTCGGGTTGCGCTAAAGAAGCAGCCAACAAAACAGCCAGCGAAACATCATCAAATGCGGAGAATGTGAAGTGTTCAAATGGATTTTATCACCAAATCAAAAATTATAGTTATATATATATATAGATAAATAGAGAGAGACGGAGAGAGAATCGTGTTGATGTTTGCCTAACCAGTAGTAGAGTATTATGTTTTTAGAGCTAACAGTTAGAGTATATAATTAAAACTATATATTTTAAGTTTACATAGAAGTATAGGTTAAGCAAAAATAATTTTTTTTTTTTGTGGGTTTTTGCAGAAAACTTTTTGGTTTTGTTTACCTTCTCGAATTGGATAAATCATAAAACATAGCTAAAAAATGATTTATAGGTCGCTTAATAACTTTCTGTGGTTTCTTTCGTCCCAATTTTTTCATAGCGGTGTAATAATGTTTTTGAGATTCGGTGAGAAACATTTCCAACACTCCTCCTTCATACTATATAAAAGTGATGAGAATAGAATGAACATTTATTTATATATACAGTACATACAATACACACATAAATATATTAATATCAAAAACAATATGAGGAAATCAACACCAATACACACACTAGTTATAGAACACCGATAACTGAATGAACGGAGGGGGGAATCGGGGTTTATACATCGATTGTTTTATACATTTCAAGTGAGTGTTTTGGCTGGTTGGTTAAGGTTGGTTACGAGGTTTGTTTAGACTTGCTTTTTTTTTTAGATATATATATATATATTTATAATATATACAGTTGTCGAACAATTAGAGAGTATTGATTAGTCTGGATGAGAACTTAGGCCATATGGCTTACCTTCTTCTTGAGCATATTGAAATTATCAATGATAACTCCAATGAATAGATTGAGTGTAAAGAACGATCCGCAGACAATAAAGATAACAAAATAAATATACGCATATAAATTGGCCTCGCGCTGAGGTTGCAAATCGACGCCACGCGCATCCACGGCATCCGCCATCACCTCCATCCAACCCTCAAAGGTGGCCACCTGCAGTAGAGCCAAATAGCCCATGCCGACATGATCGAAGGTGATTTTCGAATTGATCCACGTATAGTTTTGCTCAATGCAATCCCACTTATCGTTGACCTCCTACAAGAAGACCCAAAGAGAAATATGTTAAATCACATTTTCATATCATTTATATATATTCAAGTATATAGATTTACAGATCCTGATTTGGGTTTTGGCATACTTACAGTAATTGGCAGCAATTCGCCCAATTCATTGACGCATTTGAAAAATTTACCACCAAAGAATTGTACACCCATTATTGAGAAAATTAACCAAAAAACTAAACAAACCAAAAGTACATTGAAAATTGATGGGATTGCATACATGAGAGCATTTACTACAATCCGCATTCCTTGCCACCTGGAATAGAAATGTTTAATGAAACGCTAAAAATCTGTTAAGGATGGGACAATTTCTTTTTGGGTAGGGAATACAGCTACAAAATACATTATTAAATCCCAATTATATTATAAGGAATGTGCTTTTCTCATCTGCTAAAAGAGCTACGCAAAATATATAGAGTATATATATATACAAGTGTTGACTGCTTATATACAAAGGATAGTCTTGATACTATACGAGTCGTTGGCTATTTACATTATGGATATATGGAGTTATGGAGTTATGTACTACAAAATAGATTTCTATTCGAAATTCATAAAGAAGACGAGATTGTATTAAACACTGCACAGCTCATTAAACGCGCTGATGCCGATTCGATTCGATTTGATTTGAGTTTTAAAAGAAATAAGAGTTATAAGAAAGTAGAAACCTACGTAGAGATAGAGAGCTTACACTTGGATTAGCATTAGGTAGAGAATTGCTTCTCTCTTTCACTGATTCAGCAGTTAGTTAGGTGCAACCTAAACTTAGAAAAACTCGGTCGGCCACTTACCTAGAGATGGCTCTCAACGGACGTAATGCGCGCAGAGTGCGCAAGGAGCGCAGAACCTTAAGATTCTCATTCTCTTCAATGAGCAGCGAGAAAACAGAGACCTGAAAAGTAAGCGAAGATAAATATATATACGACAATATAGTGCATCACTATAGAGCTTACAAAAACTATAATAAAGTCGAGTATAGTCCAAAAGCTAGTGAAATATTTGGAAAATCCTAAAGCCAACCACTTGAGCACCATTTCCACGACGAAGATGAGACAGAAGGAGAAATTGGTCCAATAGAGCACACGCTTTAAAGTCTTATTGCTATCCAAATAGATATCCTCGAAGCAGAGCGTAATACTAGACGCAAAGATCAACACTAGCACAAACCACTCAAAGGCTGGAGTATCGACAACCGTCAAGACAGCCGTACGCACGCGTGTCCAATGCTTGGCACTCGGCGTATCCATACAGGACATGAACCAGGGACAACGGAAGTACAAGCTGCAAAAGGCAAGATATATATAATAAATTTATATACAGATTAAATATAACTCACTGTTCGTAGCACTTTTGTGGAAAACAATCGTCTGGCACTTTTGGCGGCTTTGCCTGGCCAAAGCTTGGAAAAGTCATGGGATCATTGTAGGCGCCCTGCGAGTTACGTCTCCCACCGACAGTGAGATCGTCTACGTAGGAAACCAGACAATGCCATGGTTTTTCTGTAAGTCGTGCAAACGCCGATGGTTTGCTTAACGACGGCTCAGTCTTCTCGCTGCTTGAAGCTCTAAGCAACTCTTGCTGGCGACTATTGTTGCTGCTGTTGCCCACACCGGGTAAAGCTAAATGTGAAGCTGTGCCGGAACTATGGGATTCGGTGCGTGCCGATTGAAAGGAGGCGGCTTTGTCTAATGTCGATTGTGGATGCTCGGCACGGCGTTGTTTACTACTACTCATAGCCGTGCTCACAGCCTTTGTTGTCGTTGCTGCTGTTGCTGTAGCCGCTGTGGCAGCTTGTGTTGTGGTCTGTTGTATGCTTGTCGCATGATAGTGCTGCTGGTGCTCAGTTAGGGCAGCCAGCGGCGGTGTTGCTTTCAGCGATGAAATTTGCGCCAGTGTCGGCGGCTCAATGCTCGATTTAAGAGACGTGGGCGGCGTGGCTGGCTGCTTAGCAGCATCTCTACACATTTGCTTCTGTATCAGTAAATTCTCATACGAATTGGTGCTCTTCAGCGAGAGGCTATCCATGCGCAGTTTGTCGCTGTTCAGAAACTTTCGCGGCATCTTCTCCGACTCAATGCGCAGCGTTGATATGGGTTTATCCTCCTCGGGCAGCTCCTCAACGCGCTCGATCAGAGACAGGCGCTTAAATCGATCGAACTGCACGCTAAATGGATCGTTCTTGCGTCTCATGAAGGGCGACTGGCTACCGGATTGATGGCTGCCACTGGTCGCGGCCACGGCCAGCGCCTCCATTGCTGCAAATGGGGCGTGTATTTGATCACAGATTTTGCGTATTTCATTCGATATGCTAAAGTCTTCGTCGATCTTGCGCTGCTTTTCCAAGCTACGCCGTTTGAGCTTTACGGATTGTCGCTGAGCGGCTGCGCTGACAGATTGCGAGCGTCGGGGCACAGTGGATAGGTCATAGCTATCGTAGGGATTCAATGGATGCACTACTTCATCGGCAGTTGTGCGCTCCGAGGCGCCAGTTATGATCGCTATATGATCCATTATCGCTTTTGTTGCTTCATCCGCTGCAGGCGAAGGTTCGGAGAGTGTTGAAATCTTTCTCTCCAGCGAGCTAGTCGAACGCTTAATCTCTTCCAGCTCTTTTTCGAAACTCTGTATGATATTGTCAAATTCCGAATGCTGTTCCATGAGCGGCTCACTCTCTTGCTGGCCATTGGAATGGCTGCCACTATGTCTCGAGTCCAACGTTTGCATTATGGAATTGGAGATATAGCTAAGATTCGACTTGATGCTGCTTGTCGTCGTCGGCTTCTTCTTGCCTAGCAGCTCTTCGTCCTCTTGCAGAAATTGAAACAATTCCTTTTGATCGCAATTGAGCAGCTCCTCGCGCAAATTCGCCTGCTGTGACAACAGCTCATCCTGCTCCAGCGAAATGGAGTTGAGCGAGTGCCCACTTGAGTGTCTTCGCATGGCGCTCTCCTCGGATTTGAGACTGCGCGAGGGAAGCAGCGAGCGTTGCGACTGCCCGCTGGATTGGGATAAACGATCGAGAGATTTGCGGTAGCTGGGCGAACGAGTGAGCAGCGATTTTTGATACTTGATGAAGGCTTCGTCGGTGTCTTGCAGCGAGCCGCTGCGCTGATCCGCTGCATAGGCGTACGGATCTGTGTCTGTGGAATTATATTGACCAAGCAGACGCAGCTCTATAGATTCCGTATATGTCGCCGAATCGTTTTGCAGCGAATCATTTTGCTGAGTACCCACGCCCGAGGAGATTTGATGCTGCAATCGGCTACGCTCAGCAGCCGCCAAAGGCGTTAGATTGGAGGCAACGCCATTGCTCGAGGCATGCTGCATGGCGCACTCATATGTGGGTGGCAGGGAATCAGTTGCAGGTTGCTGCTGATGCTGTATTGCCGGCTCCTCATCATATTCCAGGCCATCGACTATGGTGTGCAGCCCGTCGCTGAGTGGAATTTGAAAGCCAAAATCAGAGCCGGAAACGGGACGATTCATAGATTCCTATGGGTAAATAAGATAACCGTTTAACTTACTTTCTCTCATTTGCGACAACAGCTCAACTCACCTGATAGCTTAATCTATGAAATTTTGTTTCCTCCAGCAGACCTGGCTTATCAATCTCTCTCACTGCCACCGTCGCTGAGTGCGCCTGCTGCTGTGCCTCGAGCACAATTTGCTGAAACTTCTCAGCAAATTTACGCTCTTTGCGATCCTTGCGCTCCTGCCGTTTCTTTCTTATCAGATCACGCACACGTTCTATGCTGCGAGCCAGCTTTGACTCCTCGCCCACCTCCTACACGAAGCAATAAATTAGGCATTAGATAAAGTTGCTTCACAGATAGGGTATGCACAACTAAAGATTACACTACTAATAATAGCTTTTTGGTATATTTTTCAATTTTACACACATATATATATAGAATTAGTTAGTCCAATGCAACAATATACAATCTAACAGCCAAAAAGCTAAACATTTAGAAACACAATAGGAAATTAGTTGCAATTTTTGTACAAATACGTTAACAATTGGTTTTATGTACAGGGTTTTTTTTTAAATTTATTGTATTTTAGTTTTTTAAATTGAAAATAAAAGGTAAACAGCAAACAATTTATTTAAGTAGCTTTTTTTTTAAGTTTGAGTTGGAAAAAATTACCTTTTTCTTGAAAATCTGTTTAACGGTTTTTTGTGTGTGGTTTTTATTTTAAATATTGGGTTATTATTTTGGTATTTTTAGGTGTATTTTGTGTGTGTGTGTTGTGTTTTAGTATTAAAAAGTTTTAAACGCATTGTGCAAAAGTTGACGAACAGAGTTTTAGATTTTTAGTTAATACAATTAAATATTTAGTGCATATGAAAAGATTAGTATATTAAGACTTAAGACACTGAGACTTAGACAGGGTTTTTATCAGAGGAAATGCAAGTAGACATACTTTCAAATAAAATACCAACAACAGAAATACGAAATTTCGTACAAAGCCGAAATTGCATATAAACATTTTTTGTAAACATAGAAGAATTAGTTAATTAACAATTACAATAGTTTTGGTGTTTTGTAGTGAGTATGGGAATTTAAAGAATTTGATTTCAGTGTATGTTACACCTTTTGTTGGGTAAAAAGTGCTCAACTTTCCGTTTTCTGTGTATAATTCAATTGGGCATCAAATGTAGTTTTGAATGCGTTTTGTGTAGAATGCGGCTTTAGATACTTAGTCTAGTTAATCTAGTTAGACACGAATCACACTCAAACAACACGCATACAAAGTGCAGGCAAACACCATATAGATGTAGATATATAGAGATATATAGGTTGTATATAAATATATTTGGGTTTAGCATTTGGATTTTTATGACAAGCTCTGCGCTTGTGCTCAAGACTCGCTTTGGTGTTTAGTTTAAGGGTTTTCCTTTTTTTTTTTAGTTTTTGTTTAAGTGGCACACACACATACATACACATTTAACGGATAGACATATAGACATTCCACATAACAATATATACGAAAAGCATTTCTTTCTTTCCAAATGGAAAACGCATTGGACTTGCCTCTTTTTTCGATTTCAGCTCCTCGGAATTGAAGCTGTTGAGCAACAGAGCCAAGAACAAATTTAAAACCATAAAATTTCCCATCACCAACGTCGGTAAGAAGATGGCAAAGCAGGTGGAAGCGCCTTGCTGTAATGGAAAATTTATATATATAGAATACACATATGTTTAACAATTAAATATATCGAACCTCCTCTTCGGCACGCATACAATCCCATAGTGGTTCAATCCACTCGCCACACAAAATGCGAAAAATCATCATGAAAGAGTGAAAGAAATCATTGAAATTCCATCTGTAAAAGAAAATTCGTATTATATACATTTATATACATTATTTAAAGGTAAAACTTGCCTGGGCACCGGGTCGGGATCAAATTTTTCGGGCGTGTAATCTTTGGAAAACAATTGCATGCCAATCACAGCGAATATATAGATGACTATAACAAGGATCAACGTGAGGTTGCCGAGCGCACCAATTGTCGAGATAATGATGCTCAACAGCACCTTCATCGTCGTCCAAGACTGCGCCAGTTTCAGTACACGCAACTGCAATAGAAGTCAAAGTAGTTAGACATCTATTTAGAGGTGTATATTAAAAGTCTTCCTACCAAGCGCAGACCACGCAGCACGCTGAGTCCATCAACTAGCTCAAAAATGATATCAAGCAGGCTGGCAGTGACAATAATCAGATCAAAGATGTTCCAACCACATAGAAAGAACTCTTTGGATAAAGCCATCAGCTTTACAATGCACTCGAAGGTGAAAATGGAAGTAAACACCTGGAAAATATGAAAAGTTAATGTGATTCTTGTCAATAAGCCTCTCTATATCCACCTTGTTGCCCACATCTAGAGCATTGCGAAAGCTTTCGCTCATGCCATGATGTTCCATGGCCAGAAATGCGGTGTTTAGCACAATGCACAGCGTAATAGCCAGCTCGAAGAGCGGATCACGCACCACCTTATAAAGGCAATTCTGGAATTGTAGCCAACTCTCGTAATCCGCGCAGCAGTGCACACAGCGATCACAATTGCGATCAGGCAGATCATCTGAAAAGAGCACAAGCTTTAGTACATATTTATATATTATATAGATTCAGTTGTTGACTAACCAATGACGACCACTTCGGAGGAGAATTCCTGATGCAGCGCATAGACATTGTGATTCTTAATCCGCGCTATATTTCCATTGCATTTGATTAAGCGCACCTCGCGTGGGGATAGAGCCAGCTCCACTGTGGAGACATGACCCATTTCGTTGACCGTCTCTTGCTCGTCGTGGTCATCGACCACGCCCGAATCATCCTGCGAGGATTCTCGATTAACGCCGCCACTTGAATTGGAGCTCGTCTGGCGACTGCTTGTGATTAGCTGACCCTTGTAGTCAGAGGGATATAGCATATTGGGATTCTTAACGCTGCCCTCTCTGAAGCTAATGCGTGTTCGCTGCTGCGATGTTGCAGCTGCTTCGCCTTGAACGAGCTGTTGCTGCTGCTGTTGCTCCATTTGCTGGTATTGCTGCTGTGCTTGCAGCGCCAAAGCCGAAGGACGATCCGTGGTGCTGTGCCGTGGGCTTCGTCCTGGGCTAGGCGTAGCCGAGTGCGTTTTCGATCTTTCATGATCATTGCCATTGCTGCCATTGCCATTACCATTGCCGTTGCCATTACCATTTCCATTTCCATTGCCGTTGCCATTGCCAATGCTGATGTTGTCTTTGCCTCCTTTAGTCTTTTTTCGACGCGTCTTCTTTTTGCTGTAGGAGGCGAGCAGCACGCCTTTGCGTGAATCTATTTTCTTCTTGTTGTTCTTGTTGAGCTTCTTGACATTTAACACTGAAGGATCAAAGCTAAAGGTGGAATCATCACGATGATCCAGCAAATCCTTTTTTCGCTCCTAGAAAAATAAGAGGATTTAGCTAGAGCTCTTCCCTTGGCTTACAGATAGCTTACTTCATTTGTTATTTCCGCCTCCTCCTCGTAGCTCAAGGCCACAACAGCCAACATCAAATTGATTAAGTAGAAAGAGCCAAAAAACACAACCACTGTAAAAAACGTAACGCTCATTGGACCACACGTAGCTAAAACCTATAAGAGAGAGAACGAGAGTGAGATACTATAGCAAGACTAGATATGAAGAGTTAAGGTGTCGTCTTACCATATTGTATACATTCTCCCAATAGTCCAACGTTATCAATTGAAACGTTGTCAGCATGGACCACATAAAGTTGTCGAAATTCGTATAGCCATGATTGGGATTATCGCCCACACAGATGCACATATAGCCCAGTGGGCAATGACGAGCGCCAGTCAGATTGCCACACAGCGTGGGCATCTCTTCCTCATCGTACAGCCAATTGTCCGTGTCGTTTACCCAGCTGGAAAGCAAGATAAACATATTTTAAGTACTCAATAGATAAACTGAGTAACTAATATTTAAGATTTTCATACAGTATGATTATGATGCAATTATTAAAGCGCGCCAAAAAAATTTGAATATTTAACTTCAATTATATAACAATTTAATACGTATAACACTTTCATGAGCATTTGGCGCTCTGCTGATTTCTCGCTTCATATAACGGTTTCTAGCATTGCTACATGCAGATTCTACAACGGTAAAACAGCATTTGCTTGCTGATCAAATTTACCAAGATGGCGGCTTGCTTTACTTCACATATGCGAATTTCTTCTGATTGATTCACTCTTAGCCTACTTATCAAACTTACATTTTCCAATCCAGATGCGATATGTTCGTCCAATCTGTGGGCACATTCCGCACGCACTTGTTGCGCAATTCGCCCATGTAAACCTGCAAGGCGAACAGCGCAAAGACCATCAGGCAAAATATGGTCAAGGTCATGACCTCTGCCAATTGGCGAAACGAATGCAACAGTGCATTGATAATCGTTTTGAGGCCCGGCATAATGGATACCGTTTTGAGTGCACGCAGCACACGGAATGTGCGCAGCCCCGCCAGATTGCCCACTTCCATGCCGATGGTCGCGTAGCCGCTGGTGATGACCACAAAGTCCAGCCAATTCCATGGATTACGCAAATAGGTGTATTTGTTGAGCAAAAAGCCTTTGGCAATGATTTTGATAACCATTTCAATTGAGTAAATGGCCAGGAAGATATATCTGCAAATCACAAAATTAGTAATCGATTAATCGTAGATCAGTTATTAGTTTAGTTAGCGACTTACTCCGCTTCCTCCACAGTCTCTGTCATGGCTAGGAATATACAGTTGAACAGTATGGTTGCCATTACACAGTAGTCGAAGAATTGATTTGTTGCTATATAGACACAGACTCGTCGCCATGGACTCCATGGATGGAAGAGGAATAGGCTTTTGGTGCCCGTAAAACGATGTATATAATTCTTTCGGAAACGCTTCGACACCACACAAAATGTCTGCAAGAGAACAGTTAATATTGGCGCCACATTAGGGTTGATTTGAACATTTTATCGTTGGCAGCACCATTTAACAGTGCTGCTCCTCACTTAACATAATTGCTCGCTATTTAACAGAAATGCTTATGTTAAGCAAATGTCATGTGATGTATCGATAAGTTGTGAACTGTCAAAATCGAGCCACGCGAAGCTGCCAGCTAGATTTCCGTTCAACCATCGTTCTTTCGTTCTCAGGCCGTCTCCGTAAGCAGAAGGAAAATGAGAGCTAAGGTAAAAACTCCAAATTTTCTCAAAATCAATAAGTGCGCAAGTGAAAAAAATAAAATAAATTCAATGCATTAAATATTTAAAAAACAATTGCTACATTGATTGTGTACTCTTGTGTATTTGCAGTGGCGTAAGAAGCGTATGCGTAGGTTGAAGCGTAAGCGCAGGAAGATGCGTGCAAGGTCCAAGTAGACTCGCTGCTCCGCTATCGACCATTTTCGTGGTGAGTACCGTTTGTCGGCGGCCGGCGGAGCGCTAGCGCTCCAATGGCAGCTTTTACTTTTCGTTCAGCACTCATGTGATACTTATTTTGTGTGTGTTTATTTTTGCATCTCTTTGCAGGAACTTCTGACGTACAAAAATGAAAAACATGCCGACTGGGCGCAAATTGAAGCCCGAAGTAATTTGCAAATTTCGTTTTCGACAACGAGAAAAATAATTGTGCTTTACAAAAAATTCACTTTGAAATTTCCATTAGAGAAAACATTTTAATAAATTGCTGGTTTAAAAACGTTCCACAAAAAAATAACTAGAAAAATTGTGTGTAATTTTGTCGAATGCGTTAGAAGTTTTTAAGTATTCCGAACGTGCTTTTTCAACATAACCAAATTTCTATGTGTACACATGTGCGTGTTGAGAATCGCTTGCATGTGTTTGGAGCTGAATTGTGGAAGGAAGCGTGAGTGTCAGTTGCAGCAACACTGAAGCAGAGAAGTTATTCGCAGACCAGCCCAGCCCACAATGCGTATTTTATTGTATTTAGATTAAGTACAAAAACACTCAGCAGGAGTATCCATCGTGCTTTGGTTGGATATTAGTCAAACAGTTCAATTGGAACATTTTTCTTTATGAAGTATTCGCTAACGGAACAACAACGACGCTAAGTTGAAATAAGAATGAGGGATAAGGTGAGTACCCAAGAGAAGAGAAGGACGATCAGTTAGGCGAGGCTGCAGCGATAGCCGCCTATCGATTAGTTCTGATTGGCATTGACTGGGCAGAGCCTGCCTCTGGCTAGGCGTAGCAGCAGAGGTTCATTAGCGCTGATTTCTTCAATTAAGTATGCTGGCCATAATCAAATGCTCTCCCCCTGCCATCAAGGCCGTTTGTGCCGTTCAGCCGTGTAAGCAGAAATTTTAATGTAACAAGCAGAAATTAAGATTTACCCAGGCCCAGGCCGCTGGTCTTGTGTATGTGTGCGTACCTCTGTAAATTTGCATGTTCTGTTAAGGCTGTGTGTTTGTATGTGGGTATGTGCGTGCTCTGTAAATTTGCATGTTCTGTTAAGGCAGCTGTGTGTGTTTGCGTCTGTCAGCTTAAGAAAAAGCGTGTGCGCAAAATGAAAAGTTGTGTTAGCACTTGTAACCAGATAGAGAGCAAGTGGAAGGGGCGTGGGGAGTGGGGGAAAATCTGTTCTTAGATTGTGTACATTTGGGCAAACATGCTGCTGCTGCTGCTGCTGGTCTCTTATCACATGCCACTGCAGATGTTTGCGCTTGCCTTTGGCCAGCTTAAAGTGTGCCATTAAATGCCATTAAGCACTTTGATTTTCCGTTCCCCCACTTGATGTATACACACACACACACACACATACACATGCAGTGTGAATTGGCGTTGCCATGCGTGCTTGTGCTCAAATGTCTGGCAACATTACGTTACACTTACGCGCCAGCCCTGATGGCCATTTGAATGCATGTTTACGTTACGGCCCAACTCATGCCACTAAGGAATTATTTGGTCAGAACACGTTTATGTATATGTATATGTATGTGTGTGTCATGGAATGCCGCCAAGTCTTGAGTAAACTTGCATGTTCGCCTATAATTTGTTCGGCTTGCCTGGCCGCTGCTGCTGCATAGCTGCTGCTGCTGCTGGCTCCACCTGTCGGCCGTTGGCAGTTTGTTTAAGTTAGCAGTCACGTAAAGAGGAAAAAAAAACTGTTGTCACATTGCTGCTCGGCCATTTTTAAGGCAAACTCTCTCTGCCTGACCCATTTCCTGTTTGCATGCATGTGTGTGTGTGTGTGTACTTGTATTTCTTTGCTTTAGCTGTTGCTAAATTTACTCTCACTTTATTTGCCCTTTTCTGTGGCACATTATGCTGATATCCGCGCCGCTTACTCAAGTGGCGACCCCACGAGGGCTGTTCTAGCCGTTTTGCATGCGCATTAACCTCACTGCTGTTTCTTTTTTCTATTATTATTATTATTTTGTTTCTCTTTTCCTCTATTTTGACATCAAAAAGTGCATTCGTTTTCATTAAGTCGTTGCATTTTGCACTTTTGCACAACAACAATGGCGACGACAGCGCGTTCCATTTCCGCTTGTGCCACTTGCTGCACACTGTGAATGGGGGCATTGAAACGGTTTGGGTTTGCCCTGTGTATATGTGTGTGTGTGTGTCTGTGTGTGTGTGACTGTGTTTGTTTCTGTTTGAGTTATTAATTAAAGGCTATGGAAATGGCAATGGGCCAAATGCAGAATTTTAATAAATTTTGTTGCTGTTTCGTTCTCGCTTTGTTTCGCCTGCCACGCTAATATGCATATGAATGAGTGGGAGAGGGGTTGCTCCGCTTACCTCCTCGTATATAAAGGTGTCAATCTCCTCGAGCGGCTTGCCGTACATATCCTCCGGAAAAGGCTCAAACTTTCGTGGCAGCACGTCGCCATCCTCCACGGAGGCCTTCGTCCGCGGATGGAAGCCATATTCGCGCACCAGCTGAATGTGCCGATTCTCGTGCTTGACCTGCGACTTTTGCGTGTAGGCAACGACTTGCTGTTTGGCAACTGCAAGAGAGAGAACGAGAGAGAGAATGAGTGAGAGGGAGTTGGTAAATGATTAAGCACACATCACACAGGGTGTCACATAAATCTTGGCTAAAATAAAGTGTTTTTCTTTTTTGGGGACTGCGGCTGGGGGCATAAATGTCACATCCATCTTAGTGGGAAACTAGCAAAGTTGTGGCGACACACAGGGTGTCATTGGAGACTTAATAGCTTATAGAAATAATGGTTTTCTTTTTCATACAGGGTGTTTTATACTAGTAGTAATAGTTTCTCTATTAGAAAAAGTCTCACATGTGAAACTCTCTCACAGGGCGCCTCTCGGAGCATAATGTTACAGACTCGATTCACCTCACAGGGTGCCTCATAAGGCTGAGAATGCTATTAGAGAATGATTTCATCATTCGATTAGCGAACAGAGCAGCACTCCAAGGGAGATACTCTAAGAAGCATGCACAGGGTGTCGTGTAAATCGACACAGGGTGTCTTACTTAAATTATAAAAAGAATGTGAAAATTGTATTTTTGGTCACTTAGTGCGCACAGGGTGTATGTGAAGTCTTTGAGGGCAGCTAAGAAATTTTTCTGTATATTCACTTTATATACAGGGTGTTACAGGTGTGATTTAGTTGTTAAGCCAGCACAGGGTGTCTTTTGAAATCTTTATAAAATGTTGGGAAACCTAATTTCTCGCATCAAACTTCTCACAGGGCGTCACCTGAATGTTAAAGCAGGCACAAACTCAGCACAGGGTGTCACTTAACTCTTCAAGAGTAGTGAAAACGTATCCTTTTATTAAAGTTCCAAATACAACTGAGCACAGGGTGTCTCCCAACTCTTTGTAGGCAATCTATCAATTTCCATGACGCACACAGGGTGCTTAGATTTGTAGGTTATGTAGAAGATAATGAAGCAAAGAAGTATTTTCCAGCATTGTATGAACTTTGACTAACTTTTGCAGCAGTCAAGCACCACGAACTCTGCGCGAGTGCAAATGCTCCAGGCCCTCGGAGGTGGTGTTTCAGGTGCATTAACCCGATTCGTATCGCACCCGTTCGATGTGCTGAAGATTCGATTCCAATTGCAGGTGGAGCCGTTGAAGAGGCGCTCGGAGATCTCCAAATACGCCGGGATGATGCACGCCTTCTCGACCATCTTCAAGGAGGAGGGCCTCCGTGGCATCTGGAAGGGCCACATGCCGGCCCAAATGATGAGCATCACGTACGCCCTGGTCCAGTTCTGGTCCTACGAGCAGCTCCATACGGCCGCTCTGCAGTATAAGTTTGGTCGCGATAATGTCCATCTGTCATATTTTATGTGCGGCGGCCTGGCTGGCTGTGTGGGCACAGTGGTGGCCCAGCCGTTCGATGTGGTGCGGACTCGTGTGGTTGCCGCCGACCCGGGCACACATGCCGGCACCCTGAAGCCGCTTTCCGGCGTGCGAAAGGTGTTTCAGCGGGAGGGCCTGCGTGGTGTGTCCAGCGGCATGATGATGACCCTCGTCCAAATCTATCCGCTCGTCGGCGCCAACTTCGTCATCTACAAGTTCCTAAATCATTTAACATTTAAGCTCATCAGCCTCATACGGGAGGATCATCATGTGAGGCGTGAGATTCCGGGGCCGCTGCTGTTCCTCAACGGTGCCATATCCGGCGTAATGTCCAAGATGCTCATCTATCCGGCCGACCTGATCAAGAAGCGCACCATGCTCAGCCACTTCCAGGAGGACCGCAAGAGCTTCGGCATGAATCCGCTCTGCGACACGATAATGCTCTGCATACGCAGCACCATTGAGAAGGAGGGCTTCCGGGGCTTCTACAAGGGCATGTGGCCCACCCTGTTCAAGTCGGGCGTCATGTCCGCCTGCTACTTCACCATATACGATTACTTCAACAACTACGTCACCGTGCCCTACAAGCAGTACGAGCGTCAGCAGACCGAGGACACCAACAAGAAAAATTCTAAGTAGCGAGAAATTCGAATGCAGATGCAGAGATCCAAAGAAAATCAGAAATCAATTTCCAATCGAACGGAATGTATATGACATAATACTAAAAATATGGACGTGAGAGATTCAACCATTTTCGATATCAAAGTGACAAAAAGGAAAACCACAAAAAAAAAACTAACAAAAAAAAAAAGACAAGAAAACAAACAAACAAAAACATAAACCAAATTCTAAATTTTCTTGTCCAACTATATTTTGTCGCTGTTTTGATTTTTAGCATTTTCTACTCTCCATTAATAAAAATTTCCAAATATATTATATATTAACAGATCTGCATTTTTATTCAAAATTAAAGAAAAAAAAACTTAAGAACTTTCTGCTAACCATGAACAAAATTTCTTTATGAACAAAAAATCGGAATTTTTGGAAAATTAAAAAAAATTAATAAATAAAAAAAAAAATAAATAACAGCTTTTTAAGAATATTCTACTATCCAAGAATCAAAAAGATTTATATATAACAGAAAAACTGAATTTTTATTAAATAAAAAAGGGGAAAAAAATAAATTTAAAAATCAAGTTTTTTTTGCATTTATAATTATTTTTTAATTTTGTTCTTCTTTTTACCATATAAAAAAATAAAAGCACATCCTAACTTTTAACTAAGTAGATGCACAGAAACATCTATAGATATAATATATTACCCATATATAATAAATCTATATTTATATACAGTTTATAGATGAAAGTAGAACGGACGACTGTATAATACCTATTCCCTACCACAGGGCGCTGGGTAAGGTAAAGATATAGCTATAAATACAGATACAGCTATAGTTATAGCCATACAACTAAGTATAGAGCTAACTGTAGAGTCTGTCAGTTAAAGAGAAATCCAACTGACAGACTTCTGTTGACCCTCTAAGATTGTTCTAGCTCTTAAATGGTAGAGTATGAGATTATAGATGTATATATACTTTAGACTAGACTTTTGGCATTCTTACCTAGAGAATGTTAAAAGCAACAGCTTCATTCATGGCCCAAATGGCCTAGAATATATAATATATATTATATATACATTTGATGCTGATATTTGGTTCAGGTATACACTAGTCTATCATCTTTAACTTTTTCTGTAGAATTATACATTAATAATATAAGGATAGTCCTATCATAATAATAATTAATAATAATAATAATAATAATAATAATAATAATAATAATAATAATAATATAATGATAATATAATGATAATTATTATTCAAGTATATAAGATATACTTGGCTGACCTATATAAAACAGTGCATAAATCAAACCAATACAGTGAAGTCCGATTGAGTTGCCCAACAAATCCTATATTTTATATAGTATATAAATAACATATATCTATATCAGTATATTGTTTCTAGAATACAGATAATATATGTAGCTAGAATACCTTTGCCATCTGCTAGCCATTCTTCATAACTCGATTATTACCTAATCATTATTATCACAATTATCATCAAGTTCCCTTTATATACTCCTCTTCTGCTTGACATAATGCCCATTCCATCTAGCTCTTATTTTCCTTTCATTATTATATAAACCAGCTTCATTATTATGTTGTTAATTAACATCATTATGATGGTCATCAGCGCTAATAACTTTTGATTGCTCTTGAATTTCCATTGCATCATCTTCAGCTCTTACGTCTTCAACTTGATCTTCAGCTCATCGCCCCAACCGCCATCCACATGTCTCCTCACCTTCTTCTTCTTCTTCTTCTTCCTCTCTTAGACTTTCACCTCGTCTGACATAATCTCGTGTGGCTTTGACTTTTAGATAGACTCAGACAAGTTTTGTTGCTCTTAAATTATAACACTACATACTTTATTTTGTACATGGACATAACATTTGGGTTAATCCCCCCCGTCCCCTTGGGGCGGGGGGCGGGCGAGTGAGGGGGGTCGGTTACATAAATACGAAGAGTATATGTGAGTGGATGCTGGGTATGGATGCTGATCGGTGAATCATATAACTTATCTCCAATGGGGCGCGGGGGCCATGAACATGAACATAGACTAGACGACCGGAGTGGGTCAGAGTGGGGCCGCTGGCTTAGGCCCAGCCGGAGTTGCCGCCGGACCAGCCGCCAGTGGGCGCGGCGTAGTTGTAGCCGCTGCCACCACCAACACCACCACCTCCTGAGCCACCAGCTGCCGCTGCAACAATGTGACTGTCATCGTGGCCACCACTGTAGCTGCCGCCGGTGCTGTAGCTGCCGCCTGTGCTGTAGCTGCTGCCACCACTGTAGCTGCTGCTGCCACCACTGTAGCCGCCGCTGTAGCTGGAGCCGGAGCCAGAGCCAGAGCCTGTCCAGCCGCTAGCTGGAGCCGCATAGCTGCTGTAGCTGGCATCGCCACCGCCATGCGAGGAGCCGGAGGACGCAGCAGTCGCCGCCGCCACAGCGGCTAAATGGGCGTCGTCATGGCCGCCGCCGCCGCCACCGCTGTAACCGCTGTAGCCGCCATGTGAAGCGGACTCGGTGGCAATGGCTGCGATTTGAGCCACACCATGTCCACCACCACCACCGCCGCCGCCGCTGTAGCCACCGCCATGTCCACCACTGTAACCACCGTAGCCGCTGCTGCCATGCGAGGAGGCGTCCGAGCTGGCTGCAATGGCTGCAATTTGAGCCACACCATGTCCACCGCCACCACCGCTGCTGTAACCACCGCCGTGTCCACCACTGTAGCCACCATAGCCGCTGCTGCCGTGCGAGGAGGCGTCCGAGCTAGCCGCAATAGCCGCAATGTGCGCGACGCCACTGTCATGGCCACCACCGCCGCCGCCGCCTCCACTGTAGCCGCCATGGCCGCCATGATCCCCGCCAGCGCCTGCAGCCGCAGCGATCACAGCCAGCTTGCCGTCGTCGTGCCCGTGTCCATGGCTGTAACCACCGGAGCCGCCGTAATGACCGCCGCCGGAGGAGCCGCCGTGGTGGTTCTCCGTGATGACGGCAAAGGTGCTCACATGACCGCCGCCGCCGCCGCCAGCGCTATAGCCGCCGTATCCGCCGCCACCACCGCCGCCGCCGCCGCCATGGCCATGGCCGTGTTCATGGATTTCGTAGGCGGAAAAGTCGCCGCCGCCGCCGTGGCCATGATCATGACCACCGCCATGATCGCCGCCGC
The DNA here is from genome assembly GCA_961210405.1 of Drosophila mercatorum. Lineage (NCBI taxonomy): Eukaryota > Metazoa > Arthropoda > Insecta > Diptera > Drosophilidae > Drosophila > Drosophila mercatorum. The sequence continues at coordinate 2,003,444 of CAUIUS010000008.1, forward strand.
TCTCCGGCAGGTGGATGCGTATGTGCACGTGCTCGCGTCCAAAGGTCGGCTTGCTCCATGCAGCGGGACTGGCGAGCAGCAGAGCGCTCAGCTAGAGTGGGTGGAAGTAGGAGTGGGAGTGGGAGTGGGAGGGAGAGGGAGAGGGAGACAGCACTAGTTAGCAAGCAATGCAACGGGCAGCAGCAACAACACTCACTATGAAATACGCCGCCATTTCGCTGGTCAAGGATAACGGTTCTGCCTTCGTGTGTGTGTGTGTCTGGCTTTCGCTTTGTGTCGTCCGCTGGAGCAACGACAAACTGTAAATGATTCGGCTGACGATGCAGCGGCGCGTTTTATACACGAAACGAACTGGCGGCGAGCGCGGGTTATGTAAGCTGGCCGCTGGCTGGCAAGTGCAGGAGAGCAAGTGAGAGCGAGAGAGGGAGAGAGGAGAGAGTAGAGAGCAGAGAGTGCGTCTGCAGACGAAACAAGCAGCAGCAGCAGCAGCTCGCTGAAGGCCGTCGCGTTTTGCTTTCGTTCGTTTTCGTTTCGTTTCGTTTCGTGTTGTTGACCTTTTGCACGAGACGCGAGGCGCCCTTTGCAAAAGCTGCGAGCGCGAGATCAAGATCGCTCTGGAGCTCTTCCGCTCTGGCTCTGGCTCTGGCCGTTGCTCCACTTTCGTTGACTCAAGAGTGAAAATCGGGTTTTTAGATTTTTAAATCATTTATCGAACAGCAACAAATGAATATGCAAGCTGCCCTCTGCTGCTCTCCTCTCCCGTCGTTCCCATTATTTATTACTGGTTAGATATTAACTGTTATTTTGATTGTGTTTACGTTTATGCTTATGGTAATGCTGCCTGCCTGCCTGCCTGCCTGCGCTGATATGAACTTCCTATTGGCAATTCCTTTTGTCACATTGTTGTTGTTGTTGCTGCAGCGCCTTCGCCTTATACAACAGACAGAGATAGCAACAGCAACAACGACCGTTACTTGCATAACGGCCCCGTTGGCTGCCACTGGGAATTGCTTTTGCTTTGATTGGCCAAACCCTTTTTGCTCACGGGCATTTTTCGGCATTTTTCGTTTCTTTTTTTGTTTTTTTTTGTTTCTCGTTCGAACTCGCTGTTAACCCATTAACATTTGTCTACGAAATGTGGCCCGCTTCGAGCCGTGATTAAGCTGTCATCAGCTCGACAGCATTTCAAAATTATTTCTATTTAATTGACGCCAATTACAATTGTTTTTACACATGTGAAATATATATAAGCATATATATGATATATATGTCAATGGCTCCATCCATCGTTTAGCAAATTATGTCAAATTGATTTCTGGGTTTTTTATGTGTCAATTTAATGATACATGGGCATATTTATGAATTATTTGAGCAGCAGGTGTTAATATTGTATATAGGAAAGTATCTATATGCTTGTATATTAAGGCTTATGATATGCATATGCATATATATTTATTAATTTTGAAATTTTAAAATACTTAAATTTATTTAATTAATTTTTTTTATATATTTATTATTTAATTTATTAAAATTTATATATAATTTATTATTATTAATTATGATTTAAAATATATATTTAAATAGTTTACGTTGTTCTTCCCTGTAAAATTTGCCAATTGAAATTGAATTGAGCCCAAGTGGAGGATGCTAGCAAATATAATGGGAAAAGTTTGAGCTGAGAACTCATTTAAATCCCAATCGGCAGTCGGAAATTCTAATTAGATTAAAAGTTTCAAACAATCGCCTGAACCGACCCGATTGGGAGAGGGAAGTCAATAAAGGTTTTATTTAGTTTCAGTTTGGACTTCAACTAATTTTAAGCCTTTATGAAATTTTAATAAAAAATTTGTAAAATTGTGGCTAATTTTTAAATAAAATTTAATAATTTTATAAAATTGCTATTAATTTTTTATTATATTTTAAAATTTTATACCTTGATAAAAATCAAATGAAATATTAATTTCGTATGCATTTTTAATAAAATTATTATAAATTTCTATTATTAATTTTATTATCTGATAAAATTTATAAAAAATTAATTTCTTATAGATTTTTAATTGATTTATAAAATCCATTTTAATTTTTAATAAATCTACTGCGCCTTGTACTGAAATTATGGGTATTCCCGCATAGTTTCATATGCAAAATCTTGCGCTAAATTTAAGCTCTAGCTAGATTCGAGCCTATATCTGGAAGCTCTTTGCGGTTAAGGCGTCAACTATAAAAGATTTATAGTTGGGTCTGCCTCACATTTATTTTATTTAAATTTAAGCAAATTAAATCGTTAAAAATGCTTTTAATTTTTAAAAATATAAGTATTTAAATTGTAAGATTTCAAAGAATTTTCTAAGCCTTTGCCGGACAAGCCGTTACACTTTGAACTGTCTGACCAAAGCCTATTTAAGCATAAGTCTCTTCCGCTGCTCAAACTTTGCTTTACATAGAATTGCCACACAATGTATATATATATATTGATGTAAGTATGGATACGTAAGCGGATTATTTTGTGCATGACAACAAATTCGCATTGCCATTTTTTTTTTTCTTAAGTAATTTCTGTTGTCTGATGCCGTAATTGGGTTGCCATTGGGTTAAGACTTGCCACTGGCTGGTTGCAGCTGCCACCGCCTGTGCCACTGCCACTGCCAGCGCTTGTGTTGCCACCAGCAAAACCGAAAACATCATCAACAACTACAACAACAACTGTAACAACAACAAGCATCATAACACGCTCTGCTGCAGCGTTGGCGAAATTGTAACGCAAATTGTCTCGATTCGCCGTTCATTTCTACGCGTTCTTACATCAGAGACGAGGTCATGGTCACCGAGCCCGCATCCCATCTTTGGTCAGCGTCTGTATGTATGTAACTGTGTTACTGTAACTGTAATTGTAACTGTAGCTCACTGAATGCAGCTGTAATTGTATCTCACTAAATGTATCTGTATCTGCATGTGAATGTATCTGTATCTGTATCTATGTCTGCTCCAATTAGTGTGTAATTAAATGAAACTGCATATTTGGTCTGCCCTACAGTTAACATATATAACTGTTATTGTATCTGTATCTCACTGAAAGTATCTGTAAATCTATGTGACTGTATGTAACTGTATTTGAAGCCCATCTCTGCTTATCTGTACATGTATCTTATGATAAACATATCTGTGGCTGACCAGATGTATCTGCATCTTAGCCCAATTGAGTTTTAATTATATAGTTTGTATCTGTGCTTTATAATTTGTATCTATAATGACTATATCTACATATATATCTGATAAATGTATCTATATCCCACTAGACCAATATGTCAATTAATAAATCTCTGCATCGTTAGCTCACCAAATGTATCTGTATCTACTCCACATCACCTATCTTAGAATGTATCTATCTAGTGCTTGTATCTTCTTTTTGTAATACATATATTTCACCATTTGTATCTGCATCTCTGTTTCACATTCTATATCTAAATAAGCATCTGTTATCTTCAGTAACTTCATGCATAACACATGTATCTTTGCCTTTACATTTGTATCTATACATTTTCGCCAACTGTCTGCTTGTGCTCTGTATGTATCTGTATCTCACATTGTGTATTCTGTATCTCACATCTTCTCACATGTATCTGTAGCTCACATCGTATATCTATGACTCATATATGTGTATGGCAGCCATCTGCATGTCAGTTTATTTAACAATTTGTATCTGTAAGTATCTCGCTAAGTATCTGCACATTTTCTCTGTGTATCTGTAGCTGACATTTTGCATATGTATCTTTAGCTTTGCATCTGTATCTTGCTGCTCTCCATGTATCGGTATTTGCATATTCTGCCTCACTCTCTCCCCCTCTCCCTCTCTGTCTCTCTCTCTGTCTATAGTTCATGGTCCTGTCCATTGTTTGGCTTTCGCTGCTGATTAGTAATCCAGCTGCTGTTGGCCAAGTGGGCGGCAATATTCATTAACCGTTATTTCTTTTTTAGATCCGAGTGAAATGTGGGGATGGGCGAGGTGGAGCTGACATACATATGCCATATATATATGTTATATGTAACAATGCAAATCAGCTGATTAACATTTCTCATACGGTGTTTCGTTTTGTTGTGGGTTGTGCAAGTCTAACCGATCAGATTCCATCTATTGCCAAATTAATTAATATACATTTTGATTCACTCAAGAGGCAACATAAGTGTGTAAACAAAAGACCCATCAAAAGCCATCACAGCCAGCCGAATCATAATATATACTTATATATATATATATATATATATATCATCAAACCAGGTGCTTACATAAACACCACTTCACCAGCAGCTAACAACAATGGCAAGAGCAGCAGCAAGAGCAAGAGCAAACAGCAATGAGGGCAGCTGTTACAAGTATCATAAGAGGCGGAAAAAGTTTTCAATGTCGCACCGTTGGCTCTGATGCCCTTAATTCAATTAGATCTCGGATAAAAAGTGAGAGTTGTTAATTAGGAATTTATGCAAACTATGTAAAAGCTATAAATGCGTTTGATTAATGTGATTAATGTCGAAGATTGAAGACATTTTGTAATGGCAGTAGCGATAGATAAGCGGAGAGAGAGAGAGAGAGAGAGAGAGAGAGAGAGATATGTGGTTGATGTAGATTGAAATCAGACGATTTCTATGGGTGAATATATACCAGATGCGTAGATAGTCAGATGAGCAGACTTAAAGATATTCAGATAGATGCGTAGAGTAAAAGATAATCAGATACAGATAGTTGTATACATAGAAAGATATGTCAGTTCATAGCTAAATAGATGGATGGAGAGAGAAAGAAGTAGATATATAGATATATAGCAAAATGTGTAAATAAAGACATGTTTGGAATGCGAAAAGAGTAGAGAGAGATAGATTCATATGTAGATCTCCACAGACAGATTGATAGAGAAAACAATGAAGAGTTGTGATATATTATGAGATAGATTGAACGAATCTGGAGTAGAGGCAAAATTGATAAAGAAAAAGGAGTAGAGACAGATAGATACATATGCAGATAAATATATAGATATGTAGGTCAAAGATATGTACTAGATACCACAGAGTATCTGAGATGTATTGATTGGTGAATGGTAGGAGTAGCATAGATAGATATATAGACAGATGGATATAGAGAAAGGTAGAGAGACAACTTGATAAAGATACAGATGCAGATACATATTAGATACGGCTGGTATATTTAGATATAGATAGACAGATATAGATGAGTTCGATTGATATTGATATTGATTGACATAGGTTAATAAATAGCTAATGTATCTACATCTATATAGTTATATATACAGAGTGAGAGTGAGAGATAGAAGTTAATCAAAATCGAATTTAAATTTATTTATATTATTTTCTACAATCGATTTGAGCAAATAAATGGAGGAAGTCAATGATATAATAGATGTTAATACTTTTTTATTTAATTATGAACGCCTTTTATGAATGGAAAGATTTGTAGTTGTTTTGTAGTTGTTTTGTCGTACTTCCCCCGGGGCAAACAATGAATGAAAAGCGGACAAAAGGAAACTTTGGCAAACATGACTCGAGTATTCGCTATACCCGGAATTAGTAAGAGGGTATAGCTAGTAACGATGATTAGGTAAAAAGCATATGAAATGCATTTTGGATACAATAATTTCTACTATAGTAGACGCGATAGACGGCAGACCGTACAGGTCGTTAGCTAGCCGAGAAAATCAAGTTCGTATGTAACGCTTGATGAAGATTAACAGTCGAGACTACGACAACAAAGCAGCGGGTTATTAAGCCAACCCAGACAGTGAGAGTGAAGCAGTGTGAGACGGAGATAGCAAAAGAGAGCGAGAGAGGGTCAGACTGGGAGACTGGAACTGGGAAGCAGGGCTCCCATGATGGGCAACCGGTTGGCGGTCGCACATTAACATTAAATGCAACCAACGCACATCTTCCCTGTATTGCATAATGCAACAACGACAGCAACAGCAGCAGCAGCAGCAGCAGCAGCATCTCCTACAACAGCAACGACGACAACCTGATTGCAACATCTTCGGCAGATGCGCGACTAAAGCTTATGCGGAAGCAAAATGATTCTCAAAAGCGCCTCAGATACAAAGTCAAAAGGAAATTGTGCACACAAACACACACACACACACACAGGTGCAGCGGCACAGTTATGTAGCAAAAGTTGGCTTTTCCAAAAATACCAAAAAAATATAATGAAAATAAGCAAACAAACAAGTGTGCTCTTAAAAGGGCAATGCACGACTAGCTGATACCCTAACTATTGAGTTAGGCTCTCTTTTTGTATGAGAAAGTAGTTAAAAGTATTATTGCCTATGCAATTCATAGGCCTTCCAGATTAGATATTCATAAAAAGATTTATTCTTAACAAACATAAGCTTAGCAGTAGCTCAGATACCAAATTTGGTATGTCTAGCGCTTAAAGTGTTCGAGTAATGTCAAAGAAAAGCCATTACTAGATCTAGAGCAAGCTGATCTATAGATATCTATAGATAGCTAACAGATATAGTTGATTTGTTCTCTATCTATTTTATACTTATATCTATTATATATTTACACCTATTATCTGCTTATATCTATTATCTATCTATATATATTAAGTATCTTTATAAATCTATACCTACTTCAAGTCCCTTTATACACCAGTTGCCTTGACTTTAGCTCTTGAGTTAGCCTTCAAATATCTTCGACACACAAAAACTGAGACATTTTATGGCTTTATATACTTTATGAGCCTGTACATACGAAATTCCGTTAACTTTAACTACTCTGCAGCCCGAGCTTGGCCTAAAAAAGTGTCCGGACATATTCGAAATGCCAAACATATTATTTTGCATATTTTACGAGCATTTACATACGAAATTTTATAGCCGCAGCTATCAAAGTTCTCGAGTTGAAAAACTGCCTTATATTTTATATCTGTGCATACTTTAAGAACATCAAATGCGTATGAAATTTTATAGCTCTATTGGTCAGGGCGGATAAGATATATTGCAAAAGTGATGTATTTTCTATAAATGTAGACTTGACGAGCTTATGTGTATAAAATTTTATGAGGCCAGCTCCTGTAGTCTTCGAGTTATGGACAGGACTGAGGACTAAGATATCTTTAGACTGGATTTTATATGAAAAAGTGTAAAATTTATAAGAGTTGAAGATTCCGTTTCAAATTTATCTTTGAATCTTGAATCAAGGCTCAAATGCAGGCTTTAGCTTTATTATATAAAAAAGCCAAAATATCTTTAAGATATGTTTTAGCTATGACTCAGACTTGAAGTCCCTTATCTGCTGCTGCATCTCGACCCATTCATACTTATGTGTCACGTGCCTTTCCTATTTGCTTTCCTCTACCTATTACATACCTTATCATTCAGTCATCATAGCCCACAGCTGGTAATTACAAGGTATTAAAACCAGTCAAAGTTGCAAGTCGCCCGTTGCATTCATGTTAAAAGTCGCTGCAGCTGTGCAGACCTTTGCACAAGTTCAATGGTGACTGGGAGTTGGGAGTCTGCATGTGTGTGTATGTGTGTGTGTGTGTGTGTGTGTGTGTGTGACATAATTGCCAGTCAGCGTGCTGCACTTTCTTTCTTTTGCCATACGCTTCCTGGCCAAAGGCAAATTGAATTGCCACCAAAAAAAAAGGCAAGAAATATGAACAAAAAATGGGGGAAAACCCAAAAAAAAATGGAATAAAAAGCAAAATTAAAATAAAATAGAATATACAGTCCAAGGTAAACGGCTGCACAGTTTGCTCTACATATTTAATTAGTTTCCGTTTCCGTTCATATTTGTAATCCGTTGTCGTTGCCCGCCCCCGCCCCCGCTGCTCGGCCTGCCACGCCCCCTCTTGCGCGCTGCGCTTTGGCCTTTGTGCATTGTTTCCCGCTGCACTGAGCGACGGGTTGCGTTAAGGCCAAACAATTGGCCCAGCTGGCAATTGTAGCAATGCCACGCGCACGACCCCCACTGGCCGCCTCCCCTCGTCAACTCCCACATTGCGTAACCTATGGCCACTCATTAGCGAGAGGGAGACGGCGATAAAGGGACGTGTGTGTTTGTGTGTGTGAAAGAGATGGCTAGTCGCTCCCCTAGCGATTGCGTTTTTAGTTTATCATTTATTTAAACAGCCTCCAAATCCAGGCTGCTCCTTAAGCATAGCTCTGTGCACGTATGCGTGTGTGTGTGTGTGTGTGTGTGTGTGTGTGTGTGTGTGTGGCATATTTGATTCGAGTTTGAGTCAAATTTTATTGAGCTGCACACACAATGAGCAATGGCTATTTAATTATGCTGATGAGCCAAGCACGAGTCCGGAACGTAGCCAACTGCCCCTGCCATCTGCACCCTCCTCTGCCTCCCACTCCTTGCAAAGGAGCAAAAAAAGCAACAACAACAAAAAAAAGAGAGAATCAAGCAACACACGCACACACAACACACAACAGCAGCTAACCGTAAATACTCGCCCACATCATGCAGATGTGGCCCGCGCTGGCCCCTGGTGTAGCCCCTGCTCCATGCTGTGGCCCCGGCTCTAATGCCTGCCTTATTGCCAATCCCTGCACAGCTTTTAGCTTTGCGTGTTGCTATACCCTGTAACTAGTCGTGGTGTTGTGCTGCATGGACTAGGACTGGACTTGGGGTCTGTTTTATAGTTTTTGTTGGTCAGTAGGAGGAATTTTTTAAATAACGTTAGTCAAAGTGTGACCTAGTCTTAGTTACAAGACTGGAGTTTGAGTATCTCTCAGTCGAATACCCTTAAATTGATGCAACAGGAGGTATAAGAAGTATATATAAGGTAAGATGATCATTTCTATCATTTTCCAGATTTTACTGTATTTTTCTAGCCATTTTCAACCATTCATGTGCTTTATTCACTAGCCAAGCAGAGTATTACTTAATTGAATACCCTGTAAATAGCACTAAGTGATACAAATATATAGATAATATTGTAAATAAAGTTCAAATTTGTTGTTTTTTAAGCTGTTTTCCAATTTTGTATACTTTTTTATAGCTACACTCTAGTCTTGATTGTAAAACAGAGTATCTTTCTGTCGGATAACACGTAATAGAAATCACATATTATATAATGTATATTATTAATGCATGCTGAATCCATTATATAAATCTAAATATCAACATTATTTCCTGCAGCAATTTCTATAAGCTCGTACAGAGTATCTCTTAGTCGACTACGTTGTCAACAACTCTAATGTGATTAATATACAATCTACTATATAAGCTTAGATGCATGCTAAAGATATGCTCTAAACCAGACTGCTGACTGCTTCTTACTCGTGTTCAACTTCTACAATCTATGACAAACTTTACGGAGTATCTCTAAGTCGTATACTTTATAAGTAATACTAATATTATATATATATGCTACATATATATCATTTTCACTACTTTATATACCCCTTCTATACACATGCAACCTTTACAGTCTATAGCAAAGATTACAGAGTATCCTTTAGTCGAATACTTTATAGTAAATAGTAGTAAAAAGTATATACATATATCCTACGTATATAAGTTTAGATTCCCATAGCTTCACAGTAGACTTCTAGCCATTTCAGCCTCTACAATGAATGTCCCTCTTTACAGAGTATCTATCGGTCGGATATTTTACAGTTATATATCGTAATAAACTATTTTATTGTTGTTCTAGGCATTAGCTAAGCTTCACAGCACCCGAGTGCCTGTGCAGGGTATCTGGTAGTCGTGCCCGCTGCCCATTTCGTTATTGCCTGTTTGCCTTTGGGCCAGTGGCTGGGTGTCGGAGCAGCGCTCCTCCCAGCGCCCCCCTATTGCCTGGGGCTCATTTGATATGCATGGCCCAGGACCGGGCGCAGATTTGATGGCAACTCAAACCAGACGTCGCTCGCCTCGACAATCTGTTTCATACTCGATATTTATGGCAACTACCACTATATATACTATATATAAATCTCTGTATGTGTGTTGGTGTGTGTTTGTGGCACCTTTATGAACTTACCTTTATCATCATTCTGTGCTGCAAGCGTTTGATCATCACTCATCTTGACTGATTGTCCTCGTTAATATCCTTGTTTGCTTTTGTTGTTGCTCTCTTAACGCAGCTGCATGCTCTCTTTCTCTCTCTCTCGCTCCCACTTCCAATCTCTCTCTCTCTCTCTCTCTGTAGCTCTGTCACTCGCTGTCTCTGTCACACTTTAGCACTGCTCAGACATTGGGATCGTCGCATTTAGCGTTAATATTGTCGCCTTTGTTAACATTTTGCATTTGCCTCATGTCCTTCCTTGTGACATCCTTCGGCCGTCGTCGGCGTCTTTAGCTATGCAAATCTGTTGAGTCTGACGGGTATTTCCAATAATGGGCATGGCTCAACGCCTTTGCCTTTTGTTACTGAGACTTTGTTGTTGCCTCGTTTATTGTTATTGCTGTTGTTGTTGTTGTTGCTGTTGTCGTTGTCGTTGGCCTCACATTTTGTGCTTTGTAGTTGGGGCTTACTGCAGGCAATTGGTATGCAAAGCAATTGGGGTAAAAAGGAAGAAAAAAGGACAACTTATTAGTTTGGTAACTCATTTAGTTCAGGCCCTTTATAAGTAAATTGTGCCACGCAGCCAAATTAGAAGATATTTGCCTTAATATATATGCATATCAAATACGATTAGGCTTTTATCTGGACTAATCCCATTTAGTTTGAGAGTTTTAGGTGAAAATTCGATTGAATTTTGTACTTTTCATTCAAGATATACATCTGCTTATAGTCGGGGTATTTCAGATTGAATTTTATAAAAAAAATAATAATTCTTATAGAATAAGGCAGCTGGTGGATACTAGTGGGGAGTGAGCGACTAGCAGATACCAGGAACTCAGCTCAGAGCTGTTATGAGAATCATATTATGTTACTTTTATAGCATATATAGCAAACAACGGATGCAGAGACACAGATATTTACACACACACACATATATACACACCCATAAGCACACGCGCACATACACACATAAGCAGTAGCTGCTTTTTGGACTTGGCTACATTTTTCTTTGGGACTTGCCTAATGAAATTTTCAGAGCATGCTGAAGGTCTTCTATATGTATCTATCAATATATATACATATATCCACTTTACTATACTATGATTCCGAAATCTCTAGCTAAAAATCTAATGAAATCAATTTAACGATAAAATGAAAATGGGATAAGTTATCGATAGAATGTTATAAACTGATAGAGAGTCTGGTATAAAGGAATATACATTTAACAATTCTAGCTGTTGGAAGAAGTAGGTAAAGTTGGATTATCCAAGATGTCCTTATAGAGTCGAGAGTAATTTTTAGCTATTGTGTCTTAAGAGTCGTTGGGTTCATATGGAAGCACAAGAGTTGAACAGATACTCAGAAGGACAATCAGATAGACAGGCAGACATAGCCATAATGACTATATAGTGGAGAATAGAGAGAGAGAGAGAGAGAGAGAGAAAGAGAGATACATACATGACTTTAGCTACTCAACTTGTTGGCCTGATTAAAAGTATACATATGTATATATTTTATGGGGCCTGCCGCATCTGTTACAGCCTCCTTCGTATTTTCATGTTAGGAGCCATATATACTATGGAACTATCTGAATATATTACAATACTTTATGATTATACTATTATTTTATACATTATTATTAAGCTGATAATATATTTATATAGATGTCAAAGAACATTTACTATCATATTGACAGCATTCCGCGCTTAATAGACCTGCCTCGCACGGAGTATCTTCTTAATTGTCAGCTTATATCTCATACATATATATATTCACGTTCGCTCGTTTGTCAGCGAGCGGCGTTCCGCTCAATTGTCTCTGCTCATTAAACGGAAATTGGCTGCCAGATAATGTGCAGTTTAAGACACCTACACGAAGGCTTACGTGGCGTATGCGTAATGTAAGCTTGCTATCGCATTACGTTTACGTAACGTATACGTAATGTGCGTAGCGGAAAAGATAAACGAGCGAGCGAGACAGACAGAGGTAGAATAAATGTGGAAGCGGAAAATGTGCACGCTTTAAGACTTAAAGCATTACCAAAAGATAAAGTTAATTAACATTATGGCAGCACACACACACACACATATACATAAACACACACACACACGCACGCACAACTAAAAGTAAGTTACAAGAATTGATAAATGGCGCACAGCAAAAGGCAAACAGAAGGAGGCCAAGCTTCGGATGCTGTGTGAGCAGCTTTTGTATGTGTATGTGTGTGTGTGTGTGTGTAGGTGTTTGGGTGTGCGTGTGTTTGGTTGACTTGGGTGCTACGTAGGCCTGCTTCCTGTTGTGTTTTTACAAAACTTCTTGACACCGCTGACGCTGGCGAAATGGAAAACGTTAGATGAAGTGCCATAAAATATTCAATATCAAGTACGGCACAGCATCTCGCATAGTTGCAGGCAGCCAGGCAGGTGTGCGTGTGTGTGTGTGTGCCTTGCCAGCCGCCTGTCGGAAGCCGCACTGTGATTGAATGAGCGTCGGAGCGTGGGCGCGTGGCTGGGGGCCGGGAGGCAGCGTACTTAGTGGGGGACAGGTGTCAAGAGTGCGCAACAATGCAGTCATAAAGCGACTGAGACTCCTGAGCACCGAGTGTACTTATGTACAGTGAGCACTCTGATAAAGCGCACAATGAAGCGATAAGGCGCACTAAGCACTAGCTACAGTTGCATAGCACCAGATGTGCTTAGAGAGTCTAAATAGAAATGAAGTGGCGGCAGGCTTTGCTCATTAGATATTAGCTGTTCGTTAATAGGGGCTTTACTGTATAACTTACTATTATCTTAAGCTATAATTTGATTGTATTAAACAGATAGCTTCTACTACTGCTAGCTGTTCGTTAGCTAAGGCTGTACAGACTGAATTCATACCACAGACTTTAGTTTCGGAATTGCTAATCTGCAGATATCAACTGAGACAGAGAGAGAGAGAGAGAGAGAGAGAGAGAGAGAGAAGAGGTACTTAAAGCAAGCAGACATGGGTTCGTAGCCTAATCAAAGAGATACTTGAGATATGCTTAACTGTATCGAATGTAGTTCAGGATATTTCCCGATTCAGTCATTCTAGGGCAATCTAGAGTTTTTTCATTTGTTTAATAAAGATTTTTCTATATATTATATATAGCTCAGCTCTTTCTTGTCTTTGACTGTTCTTTCCAGTTCTTTCTAGCTGTGCTTTATCGCAGACTTTATTGCCTCTTATCTTAGTTTGCGGAGCTAATCAAATTTTTGAGCGTAGTGCTCAGCTCTTTCCAGTTTTTTCTAGTGGTTCGCCAATGCTAGTCGTACTTATACCTATATATTTATGGTGTATGCCTTAAGCTAATCAACTTAATAAGGTCATATATCACATGAATTTCGCATTCATTATTCCATTAGAAGCTTTACTGTAGCTCACATTAAGTTACTTAATCAAATTGATATCTGTATATATATTGTATATATTATATAATATATATAGTAAAGCAAATTTGTATATTTTTAGCAGTTTTCTAGTTTTATCTCAATTGAGCCTTTCCAGCATATTCTATTTCTTTCCCAATTTACAGCTTATCATACATACTTAATCACTTCTATATACATAGATCTACTCTTAAAACTTTTCAAGAGTATAGTTCTCACACTTATATTCTTCAAACATATTCCCATTCGTTCATTAATTGAGGTTTTACTGTCTCTTTGCTGCGTGCGGCAGTCGATAAGCAAATGGCCAAGCAGCGCACAGAAATCAGTTAGCGGAACCTTTGCGGTATCTCTCCTCTCTCTCTCCCACCTACCTGCTGCCTGCGCTCTGTCTGCCTCACTGCCTGCCACTCTCTCTCTGTCTCTCTCGCTCGCTCGCCTGCACTGCTTAGCACAGAAATCGTCAAAAAAATATATATATTTTTTATTACAACAATAAGAGCAGCTCACGTCGCTACGTGGCGGCGGGGCTTGTTTTAATTTTTGTTTTTGTGTTTTTGGGCGTGACCTCAGGGCACTTGGTTAGGAGGAAGCTGGCCTGCGCCTTGAGCCATGCTACAGTTTTTGGCCTTTCGCCTGCTAGTTAAGTGCAGCACATCAAGCGCTAATTTATGGGCCAAAAATAAAAAACAACAACAAAGAGCGAGAAACACAGAAACAGAAACAACAAAAAAGTAAGGCAATGCCACAAGCCACAACCGCAAAGGCCGCAATAGCGCACACAGCAAGCGCCACGCCCCCTCGACCACGGGCAGCACATGTGTGCAAACAAACGCATACACACACACACACATACATACACACATAGACACACACACACAAATTGAAATGTTCGCTGATTTACCTTAAAACATGTTTAATTGCCTTTTATTGCATTTGTTTGTAGTTGTTGCTGTTTTCTTTATGTAATCGCTGAACAACGCACAGGATATGCACACAGGCGCACGCATGTGTGTGTGTGTACGTGTGTGTGTTTGTGTATTTACATTTCAATTTGCCCAATGCACTAGTTACTATTTATATTCACACACACACTCAAATACATATATACATACATATGCTGGCTGCATTCGATTGTTGCAATTTGCCCTTCTGCTCGCTTTTTGCTTCGCTCTTCCTTTACTGCGGCTACTTCAATTGCCCGCAGCTGGGCACACTTTTGTTATGATTATTGCGCTTGCTGCTGCTAGTGCTTCTTCTTTTACTCTCCTTGTTGTTGTTGTTGTATGTATATATTTTACATTAATTACATTTTTATTTTAGTCGCGACTCTCTATGCAACAATGCTGGCCAAGCAGGCTCAGCGGCGCTGGCGAAAGCAACAAAAATGAAAACAGCGCTGGCACGCACATTGTTTGACACACATACACACCGCACACACACACGCATACCACGACGACGACGACGGCGACGACGGCGTTGCACGCACACACCTTAAGCCGAGAAGTGTTATTACAATTTACTGTTGATTTCTTTTTCTGGTTTGAAGCGCGTGCGAGCGAGCGCGCAATAGCACAGGCGTCACAGTTACTGTAGATGTGTGTGTGTGTGTGTGTGTACGTTCGTTCGTTCGTTTGTATGGCTGTGCGTGTGTGTGTTGGTCTTGGCTTGTGCGAAAGCGTGCGAAAGAGCGCGAAAATGTAGGTTAGTTTCCGTTATATCCTGCTTTACAACAACAACAATATGCACATTTCACTCTATTTTTGGGCGCAGAAGACTTTTTCGCTGCTTGCACTTGTAAATCTCTGTTTCTCAGACTAACTCTGTGTGTGTGTGAGTGTATGGGTTGATGGGTGTGTGTGTGTGTTCCTCAGTCTGTGTGTGTGCGTGTGTATCAGTGTGCTGTCTTTTCTTATATATATATATATTTGATATATTTTTTGTTGGTTTTCTTTTTTTTTTTTGTATTATTTTATTTGTTCTTTTGTATTTGTGTGGCTCGCACTACGGACGCGTGCATTGCAATGGCGACTGCTCGGTTCTAAGGTTCGTTGGTGACTGACTGCGAGCAAACGGGTTTTCCTTTCCGTTTGACGTAATCTGCAGAGCAGCCAGACGAAAAAGTACCGACCAAAAATTCCCCCTATTGCGCACATGCCAGGACACAAGCGCGCGCTCTCTCTCTCTCCCTCTCTCTCTCTCTCTCTCTCTGTCTTGCTCGTTTGCTCTCTCTTTCGCAGTGGCGTGTGCCATGTGCGTGTCGCAGTCGAGCCACGGCGTGTGTTTTGGCCAAAATGTCAAAAGCAACCGACCAACCAGGCTAAGCACTCGAAGAAAACTAAAACGTGGCTTCGACTACTCGGCTAAACTCGTCATTGCCAGCGTCGATTTGGCACAGTTTTCCTCTTTTTCTTCTTTTTTTCTTTACTCCTGCCGGCATAAACAAATGCGCTGCTGGGCATGACAAATTTCCCAGTATTCTTGCTGCCTCTGCTGCTGCTGTCGCTGCTGCTGTCGCTGCTGCTGCTGCACCTCAGGCCGCTGTCTAAAAACGTTAAAATTATTAAGCCCCAAATATGGGCCAGTGACTAACAAAAGATGAATTGGATGCTGCGACGCCAGCGCTTTGCTCGCCATTCAATCGAAAGCCAAGTTAACTGTAATTCTTTACCGGTGTGCCACATGCCGTATACTTCATTTCGTTTCTGGCCTTGAGAGCGAACCCAGGCGAGAGTGCGAGTGAGAGGGAGAGGGAGAGAGAGCGGGAGAGGCGAAGTGTTTGGCAACGAGTGCTCAATGCAATTGCAGCACAGCGTATAAATAACGTTTTATTTATTATTTAAATAGAAATTTATTTAAATTTAGGTCTGTGTGTGTGTGTGTGCGTGAGTATGTATGTGTATAGGTGTAAGTGTGCTTGTGCATGTGATAGCCAATCAGAAAGCAGACAACGTTCACTCGCAGCAGCGCTGTAGAACTTAAGTGAAGCGTTTTTCTTAGTTGGCGCCGTCCTCCTCGATTCTCATGAATTCAAGTAGGCGCTGGCTGCTTTTGATGCTAGGCAAAGTAATTATGTGTGGGTGTGTGTGTGATGTGAAATTTGGTAAGTATGTAGAGAGTGTAGCTAGAGCACGAGTAGGTAGAGTATGTAGAGTATGTAAAATATGTGGAGTAAGAGTAGGTAGAGTATGTAGAGTGTGTAGAGTATTGAGAGTGTGTAGAGTATGTGGAGTAGGTAGTGTGTAGAGTAGGTAGAATATGTAGGGTATGTAGAGTATGTAGAGTATGTAGAGTATGTGGAGTAGGTAGTATGTAGAGTAGGTAGAATATGTAGAGTATGTAGAGTATGGAGAGTATGGAGAGTATGCAGAATATGTAGAATATGTAAAGTGTAGAGTATGTAGACTAGTATGTTTAGTATGTAGAGTATGTAGAGTATGTAAAGTGTGTAGAGTATAGAGAGTATTAAGAGTTTGTAGACTAGGTAGAGTGTGAAGAGTATGCAGAATATGTAGAGTATGTAAAGTGTAGAGTATATAGAGTATGTAGACTAGTATGTAGAGTATATAGAGTATGTAAACTAGTATGTAGAGTATGTAGAGTAGGTAGTATGTAGAGTATGCAGAATATGTAAAATGAGTATGAGTATGGAGAGTATGTAGCGTATGTAGAGTGTTTAGAGTATGTAGAGTAAGAGTATGTAGAGTTTCTCTTATTATATACCAAAGCGACTGCAGCTCAAGTTGAACTAATATATTTGTTTGTTTATTGCTCTCCTCCCCAATTCTCATAAATTTGAATTAGATCTGAAGGTTTCGTATGCTATAATCAAGGCAACCGCAGCTTTCTGGATTCTGTGTTAGTTGAGCTCGAAGCTGATAAGAAATGCTGCTCAAAGTCGTTGTACACAGCGTGGGTGGTAATAAAAGTTGTGCTAAACATATATACATTATATTATCATTTCTATATTCCCCACTGCTTGAGCAACCCGCTCGACCTCAGCTCTGCGCCCTTATGGGAAAAAACATGTACTCAAATCTCTGGCTCAGTGCGCAATGAGAGCTCGTATGGCTCGCAGCTCACAGCTCTGGAGGATCGTAAACAAATACTTAACGAGTGTGAAACAGCGACGCAGCTCGAGAATTGATAAGCCGCAGACGAGTTGAGTTATCGGCAGCAGCTGCTCCGACGGAAATTAGCTTGAAGCAGGGCAGCTACGCTCAAGGCTCCAGCAACCGCCAGCCATGCTCTGGCACAGGGTGCTCCTACTGCTGCTGCTGCTGGCAGTTGGCTACTGCTCGGCCACGCCCACATCGAATCATACCAGTCAGTATGAGGCGTCCACGCAGCGTATACTTGATGTGGCCACGCAGCGTATGCGCGTCATATGGGACATGCGTCGTCGCATCTTCCTGCAGCTCACCTCGAAGGGCAAGTCGCCGCTGGGCGGTCAGGCGCCCAGCAAGCAGGAGGTGGAGACAGAGACCTACAAGCTGGCCTACGAGCTGGCGGCCAATCTGAGTGTTGTGCCCGTGGAGCAGCTGCGCGATCCGCTGCTCCGCCGACGCGTTCAGCGCTTGGCCAAGCTCCAGCTGCAGGGCTTGAGGCCGGAGGACTACGAGCAGGCCAAGGATCTGCTGCGCGCCATGCAGAACTTCATCAGCGGCGCCTTGGTCTGCTCCAACGATGACTGCTCGGCACGCCGACCGCTGGCCATGTACCCGCAGCTCTACAATCAGAATATGCACACGAAACTCTACGAGGATCTGAAGCTGAACTGGTTCAACTGGCGCACCGCCATCAACGACAAGGATACGGCCCGATCTACGTTCATCGACTACGTGCGTCTCTTGCGCATCGCGGCCACCTACAATGGCCATGTGACGCCGTCGAGAACCTGGTATTTGTACTACGATACGGAGAACTTCCAGGCGGAAATGGAGGAGGGTAAGATAAGGCGAGAAATCTGTGTGGGAACTCTATAATATATATAATATAGGATAGTCCATCTCGATAGGGAGACTGATTGATCGACTTACTCACTGATTGATTGATTGTTTGATTGACTTGAGTTATAGTTGGGCTCATAGAGCTCACAAGCTGACTGATTGAATGGGTAAGGTTGTGTTTGATAGATTGATTGACTGTTTGATTGATTGATGACTGATTGATTGATTGGCTAACTACTGATTGACTGACTGATTGATAGGTAGTCTTACGGCTAAATGACTGTTGTCGGAATGATTGACTAATGATTGACTGACTGATTGATAGGTAGCTTTACGACTGTTTGAATGACTGATTGATTGACTGACAGATTGATAGATAGTCTTACGACTGATTGACAGCTGGCTTGATGAATTAACTATTTGATTAATTGATTGACTGATTGATTCTTTGGCCAACTGATTGACTGACTGACTGATTGATTGATTGATGGATTTAAAGCATTGTTGATAGATAGACTCAATGATGACTGAGTGATCGTATCATCATTGGTATCATTGGCATACATTTAAACATCTATCTGCATCTATATTCCTCAGTTATCTGGGAGATAATGCCGCTCTATAGGGAGATGCACGCCTATCTGAGGCACTCGGCTATGCTGGCCTACCCCAAGGCCAATTTCAAAGATGATGGCGCCATCTCAGCGCCCGTTTTCGATCAAATGCTATCGCAGGCCTGGTACTCGCATCAAATCTTTCGCACGCCCTATCCCAAGGATCAGTTGCCCTCGGTTCATCATCGGCTGGAGGAGGTGCTCGTCACACCAGTCAAGATCAACAACAAGGCGGTCGAGTTCTTCGACTCGTTGGGTCTCAATCACTTGTCCAGGTGAGACTTAGATACCTCCTACAGGGTATCTCTTAGTCAGTCAATCTTAAATGTGTTTTTGCTTCACAGCAACTTCAACGAGCGCTTCTTGCGGCGCATGAACGATGACGAAGGCGGTCCGGACTGCAAGTCGCAAGTCTACTACTTCCCGCCAGATGTCGCTATGCGCTACTGTCCCAAGCCCAACTACAAGAAGATGATGCAGATCCATGGCACCATGGCGGAGCTGCAGTACAACATCTACAAGCGGGATCTGCCCTTCGGCTTGGACACGGAACCCTGCCCGGGATTTGCTGCTGCTCTCGGCGAGACTGCGGTGCTGGCTTCGGGCACACCGCGCCATCTCCATCGTCTGTACATCCTGCTGAATGACAGCCTCACGGAGAACCAATCCCTGAATCGACTCTTCCGCATGGGCGTCCACACGCTGCTGGCGGTGCCGCAGTATTTCATCAACGATAAATTCTTGGTGGACGTCATGGACGGGCGCATTGGCGTGCAGGACTACAACTGCGCCTATTGGCGGCTGCAGGATAAGTTTGCGGGCGTGCAGCCGCCCATATGGCGCACGGCTAAGGACTTCGATTTGGACTATAAATTCTATCGTGGCCTGCAGCCGGAGAGATCGAGCACGAGGTGGGCACGCACACGGCGTATTTTCCTTGACTTATACAGTCTTTCCTGTCTTATACTGATTTGTTTCTTTCCTTCTGCCCCCTTCACAGAAAATTCATCGCTGAGGTCCTTGGCTTCCAGTTCTATCGCTCCTTTTGCCTGGCTAGCCAACAGTATAAGCCCGGCGATCCCAGCTACCCGCTGCACAATTGCGACTTCCACAAAAGCACTGAGGCGGGCGAGATGATGCGGTAAGTATAGCTTCCTCCAGTGATATATGCTAGCTATATACTAAATTTCCTTTTATCTATATAGCGAAATGATGAAATTGGGCGCCAGCAAACATTGGCGCGATGTCATGTTCATAGCCACAGGCGAACGTAAGCTCAGTGGGCGTGGCATCTTGGAGTACTTTGCGCCGCTGTTCACCTGGCTGAAGGAGCGGAATTCGCAGCTGGAACTGGAGCCGGGCTGGGATGCAGATGAGCGTGAGTCTATATATAGTTTTTGGATATATGCATGATTTTGTACTATTTTATATTTCTAGTGTGTCGCAAGGAGTAGCAGTCGGACTTTACTTATCTTATATATATATCTATGAAGAAACATATATGAGTATACATAAAGCTTAAGGCGGGTCTAGCTATAAATCTCCAGTATAGCAAGCTATATCTATACCTATACTCATACCCATGCCCATATCTAAATATATATACCTATCTATATTGATATCTATATCTATAACTATATCTAATCGTATCTCCTTTTTGTCTTACCAGCAGAAATATGAATCATGATTCATAGTTACTCCATATACCCAGAGCAAATGATATCTGTCTATATATAGATATCTCCTACAGTCCCACCCAAAATGATTAAACCGAAATCTTGACATACAAAAGAATCGTTTATTTGTTGTTGTTGTTGTTTTTCTATATATATATACAAAGGCACTTTGGTAAAACGACAGAAGCTTAAAAACTAATTTAGGTTTAACGTTAAATACATTTATCGATATAATTATATAAGATATAAGTAAACAGTTATCATTTAGTTTGTAGGCGAATCGTTTACAGTTAACTTTATATAGATATGTTGTATAGTGTTCGATTCGAGTCAATCGAGATCTTTGATGTATATGTGATTGAATGATTCATATGAATCATTCAATAACTTATCAATGATGCAAACGATGTCAATAAGTCATTGAAGGATTCATATAGTGGAGCTCAAATGATATCAATAAGTTATCAAGTTATATCTGGAGAGTTACGGATTGAATCATATGATATTTAGAGCTAATGAAATGATTCATTCATATGATAGCTTTTTGAATGATTCATGTAGTATTTGAAAACAGAATGAATATTAGAGTTTTAAGTAAGTTATAGATTCACATAGCAAAGGAAATCAATCAATGCTAATGATAATGGTCTGACTCAGACGATAGTTACAACTTATTGATTCATTAGTTACTGAACGATTCATATGCTAGCTATAAATATTTGTTACTGGTCCTTCACATGGTTGTCTCGGAGTCGGGCGGCGTATGATAGTTAAGATTATAGGCAGGCGGTCCATTGTTGAGGAAGGCCATGGAGCGTATGCTCTCCCTGGAGGCGGTGCGCTTCGAGAAGTTGATGTGAGACTGGGCGCTGACATAGGCAGGCGCTGGCTCTGGCACAGGAGGCGGCAAATATTGTTGCTGCTGCTGTTGTTGGTGGATAGGATGCTGCTGGTAGAGTGGCGGCGTGCAGGGCGGCTGCGGCGGACTGGCGCTGGCACCGCTCAGACCCACGAACACATTCTCCGCATTGTTGTAGGCGGTGGAGAGTGGGCGTGAGCCATGGAAATTGGAATAACTGGAGCGCACAGAGGGCGGACGATTGTTGTACAGCTCATCGCTGGCATGGCCCACATCGTTAAGCTGCGTGGTCGAGTGCTGATAGCTGGGATTATAATGACCACCGCCCAGTGCTGCGGGCGGTGGTGGCGGCGGTGGCAATGGCGGCGATGCCTGCTGCTCCAGCAACATGCCCTGCCCATTCGTGTTATAGTAAATGGGATCGAGTGGTATATTCTTGCGGTAGCTGTGATAAAAGTTGCTGTTGCTCATCATGTTGATGTTGCTGTTGTTGATGTTGCTGTTGCTGGCGATGTCCGCATTGAGACTCTGCAAATTGGAGGCTGTCAGCGTGCGCTGGCGGTGGAATGAGCCCAGTTGGGGCTGTTGCTGCAGCTGCTGCTGATGCAGCTGCAACTGTTGCTGCTGTTGTTGTTGCTGTTGCAGCTGCAACTGTTGCTGCTGGTCAAGCAATTTGGTCACCGGATTCTGTTGATACTTGCGCCGCGAGCTACGCGTGCTGCTGCGCACATAGCTGCCGCTGCTGCTGTCGCCATGCCCATGTCCATGCTTCGATCTCAAGGTGTTGCTCGAGCCGTGATGCGAGCGTCGGCTGCTGCTGCCGCTGCCTCCGGCGCCACTCGATTGCCTGCCATGGGAGCCGCGCGCCATGACCGAACGCCGCTTGACGCGACGCGGCGTCATAGGCTTGGGACTCAGCTCGCCGCCATCCTGGTCCTGATCCTGGTCGTGTGGATCGCCAAAGCCCAGCATAACGTCGCCTCGATGCCGGATCGTGTCGCTGATGTCAATGGAGTAGAGCGACTGGCGATGCTTCGACTGCTTGCTAATGTGCTTCACTGTGGATGACGAAAGGCAATCAATTAGTTCAGAGATCGAATGAATAACGATTATAATGCAGATATAGCTAGCTAAGTTAACAGCAGTTACCTGAGCATGGTTAGATTTTGATTTTTGATGTTTGTGTGATTAAAATGTATACAGAATTAGCTACGAGAGAGAGAGAGAGAGAGAGAGAGGGGGATACAGAGAGATACAGTTAGAGGATAGCAGCTAGATGAAGCCAGTTAACCAGATTATATATAAATATGTATTGAATTTCGATAACTATCGATCGATAACAAAAAGCCAAAAAACATTTTGTGTAAATGAACATTTATTAATATTAATATTTTGTTGTTTTAGAGGGTTAAACGCTTTGCAGAATATATATTGGCACGCAATCAGCTCGTAGAACTATATAGACTCTATAAGTAGAACTACATACATATATACTATATAGATCGATCGTTCTGCCTATTAACTATTTAGCGAATTTCTCTTGTGTAAAGCTTAACAACTAGTCTTAACAATTGATATATAGTATATAGATATATCTATTAACGAATCTCGTTTAAATTTTCTTTAATTCTCTCTTCTTTTTCTTTAAATATTTCTCAACAAAAAGTTTTTCTTTCTTTCTTAAAGGCATTTTGGTTGCATTGGCAAATTTAAATATTTTCATTTTTGATTTTTGATTTTTAACAATTTTTGTGACATTTTTTTGTGTGTGTTTTAATAATTTGTTATCGTTATGTAGAGTATCACAGTTGAACATAAAATTATGAAGGCA
Source organism: Drosophila mercatorum (assembly GCA_961210405.1). Taxonomy (NCBI): domain Eukaryota; kingdom Metazoa; phylum Arthropoda; class Insecta; order Diptera; family Drosophilidae; genus Drosophila; species Drosophila mercatorum. The sequence continues at coordinate 2,026,810 of CAUIUS010000008.1, forward strand.
TTTGGACTTTCCGCTTAGCGTTACGTTTCTCTTCCCATCAATATATTCCCTTCCCAGTTTATAGTTGCTCGTTTCATTTCCTTTCGGTTCGTTTCGTTTCGTTTCACTTTTTGTTTTTATCATCTTTTCTATCACATTTCATAATGTTGTTGTTTTGCAGCCATTATGGAAAGTCTCATATGAGAGCGCGTATGTATGTATGTATGTACCTATGTATGTATGTTTCTATGTATGTATGTAGTTGTCACATAATTCAGTGAACGGCTGTCAAGGCATCCGATATTTAGCTTAAATCTAGTTTTTTTTTTTTGAGCCACTTCAAGTGCTATGCAAGGCAAATCTAGACGCAAAAATTCATTTAACTTTGTTATTTCGTTTCGTTGCAATTATCTTTTGTGCATTTTGCTAGACTAAATTTCTTTAAGTGTATAAAATTGTATGTTTTCTGTTTGCCATTTGCTTGAGCTGCAATTGGAACAGTTGGAATTGCATATGGATAAAAGTGTTCCTACCTATACTGGGAACAACTCATTGCACTCGCAGTAAACATTTATCAGCTGTTCCTGGGAACAGTTTTAACTGATTTACATGACACTTAGTATTGCGCTGTTCCTATTAGCTCACTGAGAACAGTTTCTCAGACAACAGTATACAGCTAAGTACGTAACTGTTCCTACTCTTCAACTGAAACTGGGAACAGCAGCATGTCAACAGTTCTTTGAAGTGAGCACAGCTCACTATTAGCTTCTTTCTCAGTTACAACTGTAACTGGGAACAGTTTTTAAAAAGTCGAAACCATTCTCTTGCATTGCACTTAAAGAGAGCACTTTATCAACTAACTCTATCTATATAGTGTTTCTAGGTCGTGCTCGTTGTTTGCATTCAAATTGAACTCTGTTAGCCACGACAATTAGGATGACAACACAGACTAAATCGTAATATACAGTTAGTTAGTATGGACAAACACATGAGACACAAGCGGCAAATCTCGCCCAGCACCCACAGAAGAGATTTATATATATATATATATCAGAGAGTGAGAGAGAGAGAGAGACACTAAGAGTTGAACATACTTGAGTCAAAGAGAGCGGGAGAGAGAGAGAGAGACAACTGCAGCTTCGGTTGAAATAATCTCCTAAAAGTCTATAAGATTTGGTCAAAAGGAATGCAGCAAAATGAGGATCAGTTTGTGTGTGTGTGTGTGGGAGGCTCTTAGGCTTGGGCGCCCACAATGGAATTGCAGAAGGAGCGCGGACGAGCTTTGCGTCCGCTGCGTCGACTGACATGCGGCGCCGACTGCGATGGCGAATGGGATTGGGAGTGAGCCGGACCCGGGTGCTCCTCCAGCTGATCTTGGCTATGGGCGCGCAGCATGTAGCCGGGCGGAGTGTCGCGTATCTGATCACAGAAATTGGCCGGAGCTGGATGTGGGCGTGGGCGACGCTGGCTGCGACGCACCATGGGCGAGCCGCCAGGCACATGCTGTGTGGGCATGGCATATTTCTCGGCTATCTCGGGCGAGAGATCGGGATAGGGCGCTTGGCCCAGACGGGGCTGAAAGATGTGCGGACGCGGCACAGGTGGAGGCGGAGGCGACAGAGTCAGTTCCGACTCCGGATCAGGCTCGACATGGCAGCTGTGTATGGGCACCGTGGGCAGCGGTATTTGTGTGGGGCGAGGCAGTTGCTTATAGCTCGAAATGGCGGGCAAAGCCAAAGGCAAAGGCAAACCATGCTGCTCATACGGATAATGATTGTTGTTGTTGTTGGCCTGCTCGGGATGGGCGCTGAAGGCAATGTGCGGCGTGCCCAGATTATTATTCTCGACAAACAAACTGTTGGGCGTGGGACTCTGGAAGGGTACATAGGTGACGCCATTGTCGCCGTTGGGCGATAGATTATGCAATGAGAAACTATCCTCGTCCTCCTCCAAATTTCGTGAGAGTCGGGCCAGAGCCACCTGGGCATATTTGATGTCGGGCAAAGATTTGGGCGCCTTTGGCTTGTGGTGAATGCGAGCAAAGTGTCCACTGGACGTGTCGTTGCAAATGCTATAGTTGCTGGTGCTCAGCTGGGGATTCGAGTTCTGCAGCGAAGCGTATGAGAGCGAGGAGGTTGTCTGCGGCGACATGGACATGGACATGGACTGGGACATGGGACTGACAGAGTTCAGAGCGGGTGATTTGCTCTGATAGAGACGCTTGCGCTGCTGTTGCTCTTTGTTTTGGCTCTCGTGTGGTTGCTGCGACTTGCTGCGAGTGTTCTTGCTGCTGCTGCTGTTGTTGTTGCTGCTCTTGTTGTTGTTGCTGTAGCTGTTGTTGTTGTGGTTGCCACTTGTGTGGGTTAAATGTGGTTGGTATGCATTAAGGTTATTTGCTTGCTGTGCTTGTGGCTGTTGATGAACATTGCTGAGTGTATTATTGTAGCTGCTGTTGTTGCTATTGTTGTTGTTGTTGCTGTTGCTCGATTTGTGTCTGTGTTGATGATAGAATTGCAGTGAGTATTGCTGCTGCTGCTGCTGATGTTGCTGCTGCTGCTGCTGCTCTTGTTGCTGCTGCTGCAAGTGCTTATTTGACTGCATTGTCGCGCTTGCAGACGTTGTTGGTATACTTGTATAGCTCACGTACATTGGATGGACGACGGTGTGCTGTGGACTCTTCGCATCGCCGTTCATGAAATCGACTGTAAACCAGAAATTGTTTAAGATGCTTTAACATTATAAGTAAAATACAGATAAAATGTGTAGTATGTATGTGTGTGCGATTAAACAGCAGAAGCAATTAACAATCAAAAATTATAGCTCTTCTCATTGGTTTTTCACAACATAGATATATAACATAGAGTACGTTCACGAGCATATATATGTAAGATATGGATATATGATAAATGTATTGAGTATATATATATATATATATGGCATATGGTTGGTTGTATCTGGTATGCATAACATTTCAGTTTGGTTTTCACATTCGTTTTATAAACATTTCGCTTGGTTAATAAGAATCAACAAAAATCAACAAGTAGACATTCCGGGCAGGTATTCTAGGATTTTGTTTTGTATATATCAAAGCATTGAAATTCATATAACATAACACAGTTCACTTCTTTCTTTTTTGTTTACACATAAATAATATAGTTTAACAATCATAGATATAAACATGACAGCAGTCAGTCGATGCGTACACAAACATTCAGCTTAAATTTGTCGGGGAACTTTGGGGAAATTATTATAAAAAAAAATAAATATATTTACAACAAGTTGGTTAAATCAAGAGACAAAACTACGAATTGTTAGAAACCAATTACCAAAGAGTGCTTGACAACATTTTTAGATATATACAGATATGGATGTATGTGCTTGAAATCGGTCGAGCTTTGCAGCAACTTACATCTGTCGTCCTCATCGAGAAATATGCAGCTGATTAGAATCGCACCAAGTATGCCCAGCAGCTAAACAGCGACGGAGGGGGAGAGAGAGAAAGAGTCAGACAATTGATGACAATTCGTAGCACTTAAAATTGATTAACACATGTTTATATACATGTATATATATGGTTTGCTCACCGCCAGCGCGCATTGTGCACCCGAATGTATGACCTCAACGAGCGTATAGTCCAGCAGGCAGTCCTCAACACGCTCCGGCCTCAAAGGTCGAAACGGATCATCCGAAGTAATGTTGTAGGTGGGCTTGCAGCCATAGCCATTCGCCTCGAACCAGGACACGCTGCCAGTGCCCATATTAAGCAAATCGCTATCCTGTAAGCGGCAAAGGGAGAAGTTAATACATAGTTAATACTGGGAATACGGATATATGAGTGGAAGGAGTTAGCATATACTCTATTTATGGAGCTCTGTTATGAATGTAGGTCAGATATGCTCTCTTCTTAACTCTATACACTCATATAAAGGCAGTTATTATAATAGAAATATATAAAATAAATTATCTTAACGGAAGAGAAATGTGCATAGGCTCAAAGTAGGCCATATAGAGCGGAAGACTTTCTGATAAGAGTCTCTTAAGCAAACAATTTAAAAGCAGTTAAAATCTATTACAGTAAGAGCTGTATATATATATAAATATATAATTATACATGAATCATCTAAAAATAGATTTCAATAATCGGCAAACTGTTTTCTTCAAGCAAATAAAAGCTTTTTTGAATACAATTTGCTGCCTCATAAAGGCATAGCTCTGTTCTATATAACAAATAACAAAGTTTTTATCAGCCTAAGCCCTATTTTCCATTTTTTGACCTCAATTGCGCTTACCTTATCCAGGCTGCCGACATTCAAATAGAAGCATATTAAAAACGCATTCCAACCAATCCACACAAAGTTCCATAATAAATACTGTGAACACAAAATTTGGGTTATCATCGAATAGTTTGTTATCTCGCTGGGTCTGGGGTAAGTACTTACGGTTATAATGTATTTGATTCTAAAATGATATGCACCATAGAAGCCGAATATGATGAACAGTATTTGAAAGAAGTTGACCAATATGGGCGCCCACATATATCCGAGAAAGTCGAATACCTGGCGTTCGATAATCGTTATCTATCGATTGGGAACAGATATCAACCATTGTTTGTATGTCCATAAAAAATAGGGAAAACAAAATTAATATTAGGGTCAGCCATATGGTGTTCTCTCTCTCCCTCTCTCTCACACACACAACTTACCATTTGCAGGAAGCATGTTGACAGCAGAAAGTGTCGCCGTGTACACGAGCACGAGCCCATCACAACATAATTATTCCATTCATTCAATTTGTGCCAAAGATTGTTTGCATGTATGCGTGTGTACTGCTAGTGTATGTGTTTGTATTATCTGCAGTTCCAGTGCAGAAAGCTGCATTGATTTAGTTCACAACACACACAGACAGAGTCCGAACACTGGTTCTTTTATGATGTTTTGTTCCGTAGTTTTTGTTGTTGTTGTTGTTGTTGATCGTCGCTTTCTTTATGGCAGGCGCTTTATCTGCTTCTGCTTATGGTCGAGTGTTTTTCTATTGGCATTTCCGGGGGTTGCGTTCTCGCATTTAACCTGTCCAGAGTCGGGCCAGCCAGGCAGCCACTTGTTCTCTTTCGCACCTTAGAATAATATGCTTAAAAGGGAGACGAAGAAATGTAATGTAATGCAGCTGCAGCGCGAGGACAGGCACTTGATGACTGGAAAACCTGATCTGTGTGAACTAAAAGTAAATAAAAAGAAATTAATACGAAATGAGCAGCAGCTAGCTACCGAGAGAAACTTCGTTGCTCTCCCTCTCTCTCTCACACACACATATGCACACAAGCAAGCAAACATACTTATGCACTGGCAGCATATTTATGTAGGTATGCGTGCATGTATGTATGTAAACAAGTATTACGTGCACATGAACTTATTCATTTTTTTTGAACTATTCCATTTTCTTCAAGTATGTATGTGCACACACACAGACACACACATGATATATATACTATTTTAAACAATTCTTCAGCTTTAACGCGCACATTGAGTGACCGCTTAGGTCAAATAATTAATTAATTAATAAAGTAGAGCTACACCAACACTAACACTCACACACACATAGACTATCAGTTCACATACAGTCAGCACATAAAGTTTGCGTATGAGTAGTTTAAAAATTGTTTATTGTTGTTATGCATACTAATTGAATTAATCAAATTAATGCCTATGACAACACACACAATTCAACGTATTTTGATACCAGAGACAATGACGCGTTCTCTCCCCTGGCTTATGAGTCAAACTTTAACTGAATTTATTTCCGTTTGGAGCACCTCCTGCACACACGCACACTAATGCATACACACAAATAGTAGATTACACCATTTAACCAGTTATGCAGGCACTGCAGTCAGTTGCATATGTTACGACTTGATTATTATTGGTGTTATTTCAATTTACATAATACTGTGGACTACGTTTTTATTTTATCAATAAATTAACACTTTTTAACTTACGTAGCAAGGTGCGCGTAGCTTCTACCTATTCGCCGTGCACGCAACAACTACTACTTCAAGTGGAGTGCACAGTGTGAACGTGTGCATCATGCGAGAAAATACCAATCAACTAAATACCAAATGATAGTATTTTTAAGTAGTTCAAACAGAACCGGCGTTCACTTAATTTCACAATATTGTGCTAACAATATGTAAAGCTAAATGAAGCTTTTATATTATTTATATGATTATAGCTTTATAACATTTAGTTAGTAATGGTAATAGTAGTTTAGGTCTGTAGTTGCTGATATTTCACACATAAATATTTGTTCCTTCGACACTGGTTCCGGCTCTGTTTGTAAATGAAAACAACAAATTTTTAAGTGAAAAGTGCAATTTCGTTGCGGCATTTGTTATATCTGTATAATAATTAGTTACGCATGTCAGCGTTAAGAAACCACGAATATGACTGCACCACCAGGTGCCGCCAACGTCAACATGGCAACTGCATTACCGCAGCGCTGACCAAACGCTCCATCGACGATCAGAACTTGGCGACTTTCGTGGCCAAAAGCTGTGCGAATTTCTGCAATATTCCGGATTATTTGGGTCGCTCCGCCGTACACATGTGTGCCTCCGTGGCAAGATACAGGATACTCGAATGGCTACTGAACCAGGGCGCACATGCCAACGAACGAGATTGGGAATCGGGCTTTACGCCGTTGCATAGAGCTTTATATTACGGCTCAATTGACTGCGCCGTACTGCTGTTGCGTTACGGCAGCAGCTTGGAGCTGCTGGACGAGGATACACGCTGTCCGCTGCAGGCCATATGCCGCAAATGTGACCAGGAGCAGCAGGTCGAGACGCAGTGAGTAATCCCTCATCACGTGACTTTTGCCGTAATCACCAATTCGTAATCCTTTCTAGAAACGAAGCGCTCGTCTGGGGCTCCAATCGGAACTATAATCTGGGCGTTGGCAATGAGCAGAACACCCTGACGCCCCAATCCTTGGACTTCTTTCGCAAGTCCAATCTCTGGCTGGAGCAAGTGGCGCTCGGACCCTTCCACAGTCTCTTTCTGGACAAGCGTGGCCAGCTCTATGCGGTGGGCCATGGCAAGGGCGGCCGCTTGGGCATTGGTGTGGAGAACAGCCTGCCGGCGCCCAAGCGAGTCAAGGTGCCGCTCAAGCACAACGACGAGCGCATCATAGGCATCAGTGTCTCGCGGCAGCATTCGCTGCTGCTGACCAATCGCTCCTTGGTCTTCGCCTGCGGCCTGAACGACCAACAGCAGCTGGGCGTACGGGATGCTGGGGACTACTTGACCACCTTCAAGGAGGTCGTTGCGCTAAGGGACAAAGGCGCGAGTCAGCTGCTGCGTGTCATCGCCTGCGATCAGCACTCGATTGCGTACAGCGCGAAGGGCATCTATGTGTGGGGCGCCAATCAGGGCCAATTCGGCATCAGCGCCAATACAAAAATCATTGCCGCGCCCACTTTGGTAGGAAAACTGATAGATTAGCTGACTATAACTAAAGTTTTCTACTTTGTTACCTCAGTTAAAGCTGGCGGAACGCACCTGCATACGCTTCGTGGAGGCAAACAATGCCGCAACTGTGGTCTACACCGAGGAGAAGCTGATACTGCTCTTCTATGCGGACAAGCCCAGGACTATAAAGACGCCCAAGTGGGTTAACTATATGGAAAGTGCTATACCTTTATATACTCTTACTGTCTCTCTATTGAAGCTATGAGCACTTGAAGAGCCTCTCTGTCATGGGCGGTCACATCAAGAACTCCACCAAAGGCTCTGCTGCCGCCTTGAAGCTGTTGATGTTGACCGAAACGAATGTTGTTTTTCTTTGGTATGAGAATACGCAACAGTTCTACAGGCAATTATATTTGAACCCACCTCGAAGTCTACAATCTCTCATCGCGTTGCCTTTTTCAGATGCGTCTTCGCGCCCATTCGCATGCCGCAAATCAAGCGCATCTTGTACAAGTGCAACCAGGTGCTGCTGCTCTCCATGGATGGCTGCGTCTATCGCGGCAAATGCCATCAGCTGGCCTTGCCCGCCAGCTCTCAGGAGAAATCAAAGCCTAATTTGGATATATGGCAGAATAATGACCAGCATCGCACTGAGATCTCCAGGGAACACTATATTCGAATCGACCTGCAGCGCGTGCCAAATGTGGATCGTGTTGTGGACATTGTGTGCGACGAGAGCTTCGCTTCGTTCGCTGTGCTCCAAGAATCGCACCTGAAATACTTTCGCAAACCCGCACTGCCACGGCGTGAGCACAGCTTCAAGAAGCTCTACCACGACACGAGTGAAGCGGATGCTGTGCACGACTTAGTCTTCCACGTGGATGGAGAACGCTTTGCTGCGCATAAGTTTATCATCTTTGGACGTGCGCCGGGCTTGAGGGAACTCATTCGCGCTTACTTGGATAAGAATATTTATTTAAACTTTGAGAATTTAACTGGCAAAATGTTCGAACTGATGCTGAAGCATATCTACACGAGCTATTGGCCCACGGAGGAGGGTAAGCAGATGGTTCAAAGCATTCTGAGTAGCTTTACTAATTTTCTCTCTTTCCTTTCAGACATTGACTGCATGCAGCAGAGCTTGGGTCCGAGCAAACCCGCGCAGCGCAGTCGAGTCTGCGAAATGTTTCATGCACATCTGGAAAAGTTTCAGCTCCATGAGCTGGCCAAATATGTCCACAAGTGAGTCAGCTGCGCTTGCCTCCTCTCACTCTATATATAAACTCTTGCATGCCCTTCAGCTACATCAGCGAGCAGCAGTTCCCGATGCCGCCGCGACAACGCTTCCATCGCCTGCAACGCTCGCAGTATCCGGAGCTGTACGATGTGCGCATCGTCTGCGAGGACAATCAAGTTCTGGAGGCTCACAAATGCATACTCGTCGCTCGTCTCGAATACTTTGAAATGATGTTCATGCACTCGTGGGCCGAGCGCACCACAGTGCACTTCGATGGCGTACCCTTTGAGTACTTGGAGCCGGTGCTGGACTATCTCTACAGCCTGGACACAGAGGCGTTCTGCAAGCAAAACTATACCGAAACGTTTCTGTACAATATGATAACGCTGTGTGATCAGTACTTCATTGAATCGCTGCAGAATGTGTGTGAATCTCTGATTCTGGACAAGATTAGCATACGGAAGTGCGGCGAGATGCTGGAGTTCGCCACGATGTACAACTGCAAGCTGCTGCAGCAGGGCTGCTTGGATTTCATCTGCCAGAATCTGGCGCGTGTCCTCTGCTATCGGAGCATCGAGCAGTGCGAACCGAACACACTGCAACGCCTCAACGAGCACTATCGCAGGATGTTCCAATCGGTCTTCGACTACAGGCAGATCACCCCGTTTTCCGAAGCGATTGAGGATGAGCTGCTGCTCAGCCTTGTGGAGGGTTCTGAAGTGGACCTGGATTATCGTATGGATGCGGTTTGTGTTGGAATTCATTTAAATAAAATAAAATTAAGCTAAACCCTCCCCATTCCCTAGGACACCAAGCTGAAAGAGGCTGCCAAGCACAAGCAGAAGGAGCTGCACAACAAGCAGGATGCGCGTCACTATGAGCAGCAGGCCATATCCAGCATGATGCGCTCGCTGAGCCTCAGTGAATCAACTGGGCCAGCACAGGCAGCAACCACAGCAACCAGCTCCGAGGCAGCGCCAACTGAGGCTAAGAACTGGTCCCGCGTGGTGGACAAAAAGGAGCAAAAGCGCAAGCTGGCCGAGACGGCGGTGAAGGTCAACAATGTGCTCAAGCAGGAGGAGCTGCCCTCCCCGGAGCTTGTGCCCATATCGCCACGTGCCATGCCCACAAAGGAGGCAACGCCTCCACCAGTCTCCGCCAACAGCTCAGCCGAGTGCAGCACTCCCTTGAGCAAGAGCTACAATCTGGACTTAAGTTCCTTGGTGCCGCAGTCGGCCAAGCTGTCGCAGAAGCAGCGCAAGCGTCTCTCCTCTGAGTCACAGAGCTGGCGGGCACCAGTGGAACAGCAGAATAGCTCCACGCCAGTGGCCGTGCCCAATGCCTGGGGCGTCACAGCCAGCTCACCGAACTCCTCATACATCGAGCCGTTCAACCCGCCTTCAACGGCTGCCACGGGCAGCAGCTCAGATCCCACATCCTTTGCCAACATGATGCGTGGCGGACAGGTGGCCAGTCCAGCGGAGTCCGGCAACAGCTTCACACAGATCCTCGCCGACGAGCGTCGTCAACGCGACAGCTACGAGCGCATGCGCAACAAATCGCTCATCCACACACAGATCGAGGAGACGGCGATCGCAGAGCTGCGCGAATTCTACAATGTCGACAACATAGACGACGAGACGATTACCATCGAGCGCAAGTCGCGGCCCAGCAATATTAATTTCACCACCTGGCTGAAGCATTAAGGCGCCCAAAATAGTTGCTAATACATTTATTTAGGAGTCTGTGTATTTCTTAAAGGAAGTTAAGATCTAGCCGGTTGCCTAGAAATTCGTCTCAGATGTAGAACTCGGAGCCACCTGCAAAGGTGCGTTAAGACTGCTTCAGCGATGCGAGATTAGGAGAGTGGACAACACACAGCGGCTATAGTACAGTGAACGCTCGGCATGTGAAACTGCCCAAGATATCTTTGAATTTTCTTACTTTTAATTATATTTAAGCATACATTGTTTGACTTTTGACTATATCCTTTCAAAGGATATTCTTAATTGTTTACAATAAATGCAGATTTATTGTACGTATGTTGAGATGGATATATATAAATATTTGATCTGATCCATAGATCTTTAACTTGTCTATGACAGATAGCCTATATCATTTATCTGTCATAGGAAGAGTTACAGATCTATGGCAGCTATAGACTAAAGCGAGCGATCACTGTACTATCTATATATATAATCAGTCTTAGCATACCCCGAAGGACGACACAACATGGGGCTATATCCTAGCTATAAACAACCGTCAGCCCACATATAGAGTAACAACTTTTTATTATAATGCAATTACGTAGATATATAGATAGATATATAAAGATATATTTACAGGCTGGGACACACGCATAGCGAATGAGGCAACAAAACACAAGGACGAATAAATAGAAAAATAGAAAACAAACCCAAAACCTAATTGAGATGAACGTGAGTTGAGTATTGAGAGGGAGCGGGAGGCGGATGGGGATTGGTGGGGAGGAGATCAAGATGGAGATGGAGACTTAGCTCTAGATCGAAAGGGAAATGGGAATGGGAATAGGAGAGGAGTAGGCAGTAGGGAAGGAAATGGAATGGGATTGGGATGAGGAATAGGTTTAGGATGAGGAGTGGAAAATGGGTATGCGGCTGGTGGGTGAACTCAAAAGCACTCCTTACGAAAGGCGAATCCGTATTGATCACACTTGACGCGCAGCGTCTTGGCCAGCTGTGGCGGGCCGCAGTAGAAGACGGTGACCTTGCCCTTCTGCTGGGCCTGCAGCTGCTTGAAGACCTTGTCCCAGTTGGGTCTGCCCGCATTGGTGCGGGTTTTGAGGCCCGTAATCAGATCACGCTTGCCCTGGCGAACATTTAAAATGTGAATAGATTATCCGACAGGCTGAAGCCAGCTCCCTTACCTTCTCGTGCAGCAGATCGAGGGCGAGCTGCAGTCCAACCGCCTTCATGTCCGTGCGCTGCAGTGCGCTGGTGATGTACATGTGCATGTCCAAGAAGCTGGCGAGGAATGTGCGCCATTAGCAATAGATGCAGCTTGGATATAGTGAACAGCTTACCGCTCCATGGCGCCGCCCAACTCCGCCTGCTCGATCTCCAGCTGGGAGAGCAGATTGACGAACCACTCGAAGGAGCGCTGGTCCCGGTTGATCCAGAAGAAGTCCACCTTGCGCAGATTCATCACAGACTTGGGTATCTCGCTGGCCCACTCGAACTGGCACCTCGGGCAGCTGTGCCGCGCCTTCCAGTAGCGATGCATGATGGACTGCAGGATGGAGGCGAATGGCGTCACCCCAATCCCAGTGCCGATGAGCACCGCGTGCTGAGCGCCGAAGATGTGGCTCGAGGGAGCACCGTAAGGGCCATCTATGAAGATCTGAAAGGGAGCAGGGATTAGCCCAGGATTAGGGTTAGAGTGTTTAGCTGTGTGTGTGTGTGTATGGCCCGCACCTCCATGACGCCCGCGTCGAGTGTGACCTTGCTACCGCTGTTAGTTGTGGAGCTGCCGCCGCCGCCGCCACCTCCGCCGCCCCGATTAGTTATGGAGGTGGACAGCGTGCGCAGAAATGTGGGACGACGCAGGCGCGACTTTCGATTATCCTTGGGGGAGCAAGCATTAAATGGTTAGTTAGTCTTTAGTTAGTTAGTTAGTTAACTCCTGCCCACCTCCAGCGGCTTCTGCTCCGCGCCCAGGCTGAGCCGCATCAGCTGCTCCGTGCCACTGTCCGCATGCCCTTGCTCCGCGGAGCTGGCCTCCACGAGGCCATTGCTGTCGGCCGCTCCTGCTGCTGCCTGTTGCGCCTCGCTCAGCTCCAGGCTGGGCGTCTTGAAGGCGATGATGGTGGGCTTGTTGCGCATGTAGCGGAAGCTCTGCGCCAGCGACTTGTTCTGCGGACTCAGATAGGCCAGGCCCACGCTGTTGTTGCGAGCGCGTCTCAAGCGCTGGTCATCGAAGGCGCGCTCCGACTCGGAGCGACCCAGGGCGCGCAGTCTGCAAAGGAATGGCATTAGAGAGGAAGGGCGGAAGGGCAAAGGGAGTTAGACTAGAGAGAGGCAGGAATCTCTAGAGGCTGCCTAGGCTAATAGAGAGATCTCCAAGTCTAGTCGAGTCAATGGGTGAAAGAGAGAGAGGGAGAGGGGTCCCTGGTGCTTGCCTATGCTTCTAGAGAAAGCGGAGGTAGAAAGGGAGTTGGGGTGAGACTAGGAAAAGGAGTTCCTAGGGTATCTTATGGGATCTCTATAGCCTCCCTAGTCTTTAAGAGAGACAGAGAGAGGCAGAAAGAGAGAGAGAGAGAGAGAGAGAGAGACAGAGTGAGGGGTGCCTACTCAGGCTTATAGGGAAAGCGAAGGAGCACTAGGGTATCTCAGGGATCTCTATAGTCTCTAGTCTAATAGAGAGAGAGAGAGAGAGAGAGAGAGAACGAGAGAGGGATCTCTGAGAAGGATCCCTAGCTTAAGTTCCCATCAACACTTACGCCTTAAGCCGGCTGCGCTTCTTGCTCTTCATGCTGATGTCCGGCAGCGAGATGCTCTTCTCTAGGGGCCGCTGCTTGCGGCTGAGTTGCTCACGCTCCAGCTCGGCCGTGAAGGCGCCATTGGCTACGCCCGAGTTCTTCGGCTCCGACGACTCCTTGCGCGAGAAGGTGCGCTGCAGAGTTTTCTTGATGCTGCGTATGCGATTCACGCCCGTTGTGCTGGAAGCAGCTTCCGGCGGAGCAGCTGCCGACTTGCTGCGATGCTGCCGTGGCGGACGTGCCGGAGGCAGCTGCTCATCGGGGCTGCTGCCCCTGCTGGCCATGTTGCGCGCCAGGAAGTCCGTCTGGGGCGTCGTTGTGCTGGACTGGCGCGAGATCTCCGCCAGCGCCGGATTGCGCGCCTCGTTGAGCAGCATGAAACTGGGCGTGGGTATCGCGTGCATGTGGGTGTTCACCTCGCCCTTGTGCAGCTTCTGCTGCTCCCGTTCGAAGTAGCGGTAGAGGCGATTCGTCCACTCGCCCACGGTGCGTATGTGCAGCCACATGTAGTCCTCCTGCTCCGGAGCCGAGCTGATCGTAAACGGATGCCACTCGTAGTTCGCAATGGCGGGTATGTTGACGAAGACGTAGTCGCCAGGGCGGAAGTTGAAGTTGAAGGGTCGCTTGATGACCAAGTGAATCACCTTCGAGGGCAGCAACAGGCCGGAGCTGATGTAGGTCTTGCCGTGCTCGCCGCGCATCCAGACGAAGCGCAGCACGCGCTCCACGATGTACACCAGGCCGGGCAGCATGAACCACTTCCAGAAGTTGGGCCCGTGGAAGAGGGTGAGTATCCAGAAGGGCACGTAGAGCAGATGCGTCCAGTAGAACACCTCAAAGCTGCCCTTGCGCCGCACAAACGGCTGCGAGCAGACGAACATCACAATCAGTATGGTGAGCAGGGCAACGCCAGTGGGATTGGCGCAGCCCGGTATGAGCCCAAAGAGGCCCGGACGATCCGTGAGCAGCCACTCGCCTATGGTGAAGTGTCCGGCGTTGATCTGCGGATCGTTGATCACGATGATGGAGAAGTTGAACAGATGCATGATCGTGTGCACCAGGCTCAGCACCGAAATCGTAATGCCCGTCAGCTTGTGCAGATAGACGTGATGGTCGAGGGGGAGGAACGAGGACAGGCCGCGCGAGCGGAGGTAGGTGAGCGAGTGCCGCAGCATCAGCACCAGGACCCAGGCGCAGTTGAAGTTGAGGCATTGACCTGGACAGAGGAGAAGAGTTGGATTAAAGGGAGTCCGACAATGGAGGAGGTAAAGTCCTTACCACAAGCCCTTGCTATGATCACGAAGCCATTGCTGGCGCGATACTGTATGGCACGGGAGATGAACAGGCAGAGATTGACGGCGATGTAGAAGAACAGGTACGTGACGAACACCTGGTTGTTCTTCATGTAGGCCAGCGTCAGCTGGTGAGGTATGGTGTGCCACAGTCGCGACGTCTTGTGGCTAGACGGCGGCTCCTCCGCTATGGGCACCAGCCAGCGATCAATGCTGCAAGGTTAAAGATATATTATTATTATCCTCGCATTATCCTTCATCCAAGTCTCTATCTACGTTATGCTGAGATTCTCGAGCAATCCGCCGTGCTTGTGGAGCTGGTTCTTGAGCGCCTCGTAGGTGATCTCGCCGCTGTTGTGCGGATCGGCATCCTCGAACATGGCGCTGGTCAGATCCTCGATTTGATCCTCGGAGAACTCCATGCCGTTCTCCTTGATGCAATGCCGTATCACATCGTGCAGCTCCTTGTGCTGTATGAGACCATCGCCTGGAAAATACCATGGGAATTAGTCCGGGAATCTCTTGAGCTGCTCTAGTCATATACCATCTATATCGTAGACCTTGAAGAGAAACCTTATCTTATCATCAGCCGATTGTCCTGAGAACTGATGTATGGCATCGATGAACTCCTGCAGCGATATGGAGCCGGAGTTGTCCTTGTCAAAGATCTGGAAGACGCGCTCCGTAAAGAACGGCTGCAATGGAAAGGATCTCATTTTGGTTTACTGCATAGTTGAGACGGATTGTTATCTTACATTCTTGGAGGTAACTATTTTCTGGAACTCCTCGCGTCGTATCTCCTGCTCATTGCCCACAGTGTTGCGAAAGAGCTGCTCCAAGCGGGCCAGCGAGCTCTTGTCGAAGCCTGTGCGGGGTCTGAAAAGGTAAAGGTTAGGGATAGGGAGAGATCAAAGAGGTCAGTTACTTAAAGTAAAGTTCCTGTCTTCTAGCTCATACCTGGAGTTCGTTAGATGTGATATAAATTCCATGACCTGGTTCGTTGAGATGAGGTTGGTGCCATCGATGTCAATCAGGCGATAGAGCTTATCCAATATCTGCAAATAACTCGAGTAGTTGAAGATCTTGTGGCGTTTATATGGCAGTTGAGCTACTTACGCCTCTCGTATGCCAGATATCGCGAAAGTTCTTGAAGTTCACTTGGCTCTTCTCGCCACAGATGACGTAGGCCACCGACTCGATTTGCTCCGCAAAGTCCATTTGACGATCATCGCTATAGGGAGAAAAAATATAGAGAGTTTAAGATGGATATTTATATAGATGAAAAGTAAGGATAGTCTTTCCACCTCTAACGTCCTCCTCTATCTCCTATCTATCTATCTATCTATCTATCTATCTATCTTTCTATATATCTATCTATCTATCTATCTATCTATCTATATCTATCCATCTATCTATCTATCTATCTATCTAACTATCTATCTATCTATCTACTCTCTACAGCTTCATCTATGGCTAGAGATTCCAGCCTCCTAGCTTTTTCGCCTTCCTTCTTCTGCAGTGAAGACTCTAGAGCTAAATCTCATCTCTATCATTCTCCCTTCTATCTACTCCCTCGATATCAGGCTTAGTCTCCCAATACTCAATCCACTTTCTAGCCTTCCAGCTTTCCAACTTCCTGCCTTAATTCCTTCCTCCTGGCCACAAGGCCTGGTCTGCAGTCGAACAAGTCCAAGTCAGCGAGGTACAACTGGAGCTTCTAGCCTTCCAGGTTTCCAGCCTGCCTGCTCTATCGCCTCCCTCGACACGCTATATTTGTATTTTGAATGACTTCATTACGACAGGCGGGCCAGTGACAGTCGGAGCTGCTGGGGATGGGCTGGGCCAGGGAGGGGCCAGTCGGGGCAGCGGGCATGCGGACTATGTTAGCTGTTGTATATGTTAACATACAACACAGATAGCATCACCATTGGCGATGGCATCGCCGCGGCAGTTGGCGTGCCAAGTGCAGCGCAGCTGGAATGCCAGCGCAAACGAGGCTGGAAATGGAGATGGCGACGTCGATGCTGTAGCAGCTGGAGCAGGACAGGGCTGGGTTCGGCTTGGCCTGGGCTGGGTCTGCCATATGTGCGTGTGTGACATGCTGAGATCGAGAATTGTGTGGAACGGCAAGAGGACGCTCAGGCGTGGAGAGTGAGACAGCTTTTTTGCGTGGCATCGAGCTAATTGTTTTGGCACCGCTTTGAAAAAAGGCAAATGAGATGGCTGCAAAATATCGAAAATTCGATCTAGTTGGGCAATGAACGAATTATGAATACCCTAGAAGAAGCTAATCTGTGTAGTTATAGTTGTTGATAGATATATATATCTCCAATCTTAAGGAGATCTAAAGTATCTTTGTTTGTCATACCCAATCTAACTAAGTACAGGGTATACTAAGCTCCATCATATATATATTATATGTATGATTGTGATCCATAGTTATTGATCATTTACAGGGTATAGCATGACTGAAATATGCCGAGGTTAACCTAAATACAGGGCATGAGAGATAAAAACCCATTTATAAGTAAGTATAGGGTATTAGAATTCCGTTAGTAATAAGCCCTTCAGTTTCAATGTCAATAACTTAATAATATTTCATTTAATTATAAGGTATACCTATACCAAGATCTGTAATTCATATCTATACACAAATACTCTTTACTTAGAAAACCAATATACCCGATTGCACAGCCTGATCAACTGCTGGGCATAAATAGAATCCTTCACAGTACAACTTTAGTCTCTCTCATAATACCCCAACCCACATATACCCATTTATTCATCATACCTTTTTACAGGGTATATAGCTTGATCATCCACACACACCCATATCTATACATACATATGTAGTTAAAGACATGTTAAGTGCCATATACTTACGTTAGTCGTCCCTTGAGATGTTCGATCCAGCGATCTTGTAGCAAATATCCATTTCGTTCAAGATCGAAGAGCTGAAACAGTTTCTGTTGAAATTCCTGCAAGAAGAAGAAGAAGAAGACAAAAGAAAATCAAAACAAATTAGCTGATTGTAAAGAAACTCAATTTATATAGATAGAATAGGTACATATATAAAGAATCTCTATAAATAATTGAGTTTGTTTAACAATTAATTAGCGTTCATATAAATTGAGTTTCTTTACAGCCTGATCAATTGCTTTGTTTTATATAGTATATATATGTATATATAGATATAGTATATTTACTTCTAGCCAGATGCTGTTTACCCAACAGAATTTGTTTACAAACTTCTTCGATTTATGCGCCTTTGTGGGCAGTGCGAACATAATCGAATGGCTTTGTCGTTAATTAAATGCTTATGAATATATTTTAATGACATTCAATAGCACGATACTTAGCGTCTGCATACGTATATATATGTGTGTATATATATATATATAGACTTATATGTATATTTGTTTGATCGGGCGATAGCTGCCCAGCCCGTTGAAAAAATGTGCATATTTAAGAGATGAGCTTGATGCTTGGGCCTGGAGACTGGTTCAACAGCTTTCTTGCAGTCCATAAAGCGAGAGAGCGAGAGAGAGCGAGGGAGAGAGAGAGGGAGAGAGAGCGAGAGGGCTACTACAATAAACAGCATAAATCAAAAAACCAACAAAATAAACGAGTTTAAAATTTAGCTGCGGGTAAAGGACCACAAAATATGTAGCACAAGGTCAATACACACACACACACACACTCGGACACTCTCTCTCTCTCACACACACACACAGAGTGCAAGCTACCTTAAGCTAAAGACCCTACTGTTCCAGTTTTACCCTAAAAATAAACTTGTCACAGACCAAAGAAAAACTCGTCAGAAAATATTTCAGTTTATGAATAAAGAAATTTTTTTTGTTTGTTTACATAACCCAAACTTAAGGTAGGTCTGTGGCTCTGTGGCTCTGTCAGTGTTAAATAGTTTGATAAACAAATTTTTGAAAATTAATCCACAAGAATTAGAAAATTATTGACCATGAAGCAGGTACTTGAAAACTTGTTTAAGATAAGTCAACAAACATGAAATAGGCAAAAAAATCAGTTTAAAAAGCTTTAAATAATTTTTGAAATTTAAATAATAATAGAATTATCAATAATTTTAAATTATAAATATCACAAATAATAAAGCAAAATTTGGAATATGAAATATTTTGAATTTGTATATAAGTAAAAATATATTTAAAATGTTTTTTTTTTCAAGAATACTTGTGAAACTTTATTTAAATTTAGAATTGGAAATATTTTGTATTTTTTTATATATACAAAAATTAATTCTAATTTTTGTTAAACAATTATTTAATGTTTTTATAAACTTTATTTAAAATTTTTGATTTATTTTTTAATTTTTCAATTTATTTTTAATTTAAAGTTTCTTTCATTTATTTATGTTTTTTTTAAATTTATTTATTTCACTCTTTGTTATAATGCATGTTTTTGTGATGGTTTCTTTCAATATATTAAGAGTTCAGACTTTTTCAGTTATAATAAATTTTATTTTTTTTATTTTTAAATATATATTTTTTTAGTTTTTATTTTTTTTAGTTTTTTTATGGTTTTACTGAAATGCAGTTTTAAAAATGTTTATTTAGAATTATATTATATTTTTTATATTTTTTATAATTCACATTTAGCTTCATTTTCTATTTAAAGCTCACTTTGTTTAAATTTTCGATTGAATTCGATTTAAAAAAAATTTATTTTTATGGTTTTAAATATTTAGAAAACATTGAAAATATTTCTGAACATAATTTCTAGAACGAAACAATCGCAGTAATTTGTCAAGCACACTGAAATGATCTAATTCAAGCTTTTGGCAACTACGAAATGAAGTAGTTGGCTCTGAGCGAGTCGTCGTGGTTCGTTATCAGAGCTTTCACTGTATGCTAATGTAGTTTTATCTTTATCTGCTATAGTCACTTTATATAATGTATATATAGTAAGAGTAATTAATGCAACTATGGGTGAGTCGTACCTCGTCGAGGAAGAGCTTGCGAAATGCTTCGCGCGTGTGCTTGCCCTCGCCGAAGCGGGCGCTGCATTCCGATATCAAGAGCCAGCGCTGCTTCTCGCGTCGCGCTTCCAGCTCCATGGAGCTGCAGTTTTTATCTAAATGAAGCTTGTATCGCTCCATGTACAAATTCGATTGCGGCTGATCATACGGCACTTCCTGCTTGCCATTGGCGTAATCATTGCCGTCGTCACCAATCAGAATGCTCGGCGAGGCAGCGACGGCGGAGGCGGAGGCGGAGGCGGCGACAGATGGAGAGGTAGAGGTAACCGTTTCCAGCTGCACCGATTGCGTATCCAATTGTAGCACAGCGGGTGGTGGCTCAACATCCTCCTCGACTGGGAAATCGCGTGCGCCGTGCAAGCGCTCCAGATACAGCGAGGCTTGCTGCAGCACCTGGCTGACGCCGCTGGGCTCGGGCTGTACTTGGCTGCCGGAGCCGGGCAGCTCGTCGGAGAAGGACACCTTTTTGGGCGAACGTGAGGGCGTTACGGGTATATCCAAAGATCTGCTCGAGGACACCGAACCGCGATGATTGTCCTGCGTATCCATATTCAAAGAGCACAGGAGACGGACAGGATCGAGAACTTAAAACATTTTTGCGCTGAGCGAGCGAAGCAGCGTGAGAGAGAGAGAGCGAGAGAGCAGAGCGGAGCAGCTCACGGCGAAAACAACGAACGGCGGAACGGACAGCGAGGCTGAAAGACAAAACCAATCGGACGCAGCAACGAGCAGCAACTGAAAGCGAAAGCCCGCTAAACAAGAGCCGCAGCCCCCCAACGAGCGAACGTGCGTCGGCCCTCGGCTCGGGCTGTGCTTTGTTGTTGTTGTTGTTGTTGTTGTTGTAGTAAGTGCCTTTGTTGTTGTTGTTTGTGTTGTTGTGGGGATCTGGAACTTGGAACGCGTTTTAGCTGCTTTTGACGTGCTAAAAACGCTTTAATTTCCAAGATTTTGGAATTAGTGAACAGAATGGAAGCGCGCTGAATATGTGTATGTATATGTATATATATATCTATATCTATATATGTATATATATGTATCTATCAGTCCGATCTGTGGGCAGAGAGACACAGAGAGATGTTTACGATCCGCCTGCCAGCCAGATAGATATTCTAATTTGTGTCTCTCTGTACTTTATTTGATAAGGTGCAAATAATTCCAGAGCTCCACAGGTAGCACACAGCTCTGACTGTGTTTTTCTCTCTGTTTTTTTTTTTACAATGTCTTCAATTTTTAATTTCAACGGTCGTGTTTCGTAATAATCAAACTTGTTTAGTGCGGCGAACGTGTCTGTTTCCGAATTCTGCTCTGGCTGCATTTGTAACACATTTAGCACGAAGTGCCATGGATGACGATGATGATGTTATCAATAAATGTACATTTTTATTTATATAATGTTAACTAACAGTCGGCAGCTACTGTTCGTGTGTGTGAGCCATTGAAGACAATGCACACATTATGCAAAGCGCGAACAGGAAATGATAACGGCCCTCCCCGTTGGCTTCGTGTTCTGCCCACCCCATCTGACAGCTAAGATGAAAGAAATCTCGTTAAATAGTTCATTTGCCCACGAAATTAAATCAAGGCCAAGCGACTCAAGAAACTATGCATCAAGCGCAGACCCTACACAGAGAGACAGGCCATTCACAGCTTTTTAGACACCTTTCAACAATACACACACACACACCTACACACACCTGTACATATGTATATCAATCTTTATTGAGTCATTGAACTTGGCTTTTTGATTGCAGCGCCTTGAATCATAAAAAACGTGAAGTTGAAGCTGAAAGAAACAAAAAAAAAAACGGTGAATAAATAAATTGAAGCTCAGTTTCGCAGCTTCAGCCAAAGGGCAAAAAACAAAGATTTTTGGAGCAATTTGTAGCTGGCTGTGCGCCACTCAGTCACTTAAGCGGGGGGTATGCCAGACCTAATAGACAGCTGTTAGCAGAAGTTAACAGTAATGCTAGATTGCCATCTGTTAGCTTAACAGAACTGCTGCTACTGTTAGTTAACATTTTAGGAGACAAATAAAAGCCCCTTAACATATAACATATTTCTTTATCTTAATTTATAATGTTAATGTTAACTTAACAGAATGCATTACTGTTATGGCATAACAGCTATGTAACTTAACAGAGTTGCATTTGTAGGACTACAAGAAAGAAACAGACAACTGTTAGTTATGTTATGATTATGTTAGGTCAATGTTAGGTAACATTTGCTTAACATAATCATAACATAACAGCTATCTCTTATCAGTGTATCATATGGTCCTTCAACATTTAATATTTTCATATATTTATTTGTTTTCAGCTTTTGCAGGGTATCTCTTAAGTCTCTAATCCACACCTTATCGCATTCCATATTTATTTATCCTAATAACTGCATCAACAATGGCCAATATATGAATATGATCTGTTGATTAATGTGCGCCATTGGCCTTTGGCTCGGTCAATGGTCGCCACGCACCGCTGCGGAGCTACCGCTTACTTTTACGAAAACAAAATGGCGTCGTAGAGTTTTTAAAATTCAAATTGGAGAACGTGTGCAGTTCCAATTAGACTATAGCTTTAGCTGAATTGCAAGCGCATCTCTGCCTCCCTCTCTCCCTCTCTCTCTCGCTCTCTGCTGAGCATTTTGCAGTCAGTTTATGCGTTTCACGCATTTATGGCCATTGTTGTTAATTGCTGAAATTGGCATTCCCGCGCACAGCGGGCGACTGCGCTGGCCCAGCAGCAAGTCACATTGCCAGCTCCCAGGGGAGCCAGCGAGCGGTTGGCAGCTGCAGGCGGCGTAGGTTTGCCATTAATTGAGCGCTGGCGCTGCAATTGACACCGCAGCGGCCAATTATAAAGCACCTGGAACTGCGGCACACACAAAGATATATAAATATATATATATACATATCTGTGTAGAGAATCGTATGTGTGCTGCTGGGTGGTCCAGCCTCTTGACACAGTTAGATGTCGTCGCTGACTGCTGGCATGCAGATTGATTTGCTTGGCCAAAACGTTGCCAGCTTTGTACGTAATTTTCCGAATGGCCAGCCAGCGCCGAGTGCGCGGTGTCTCATCAATTTCAATTAAGTTCCAGTCGTTATCGCCATCGTCGCTCGCGGACTCCTTCCAATCCGTTGCCCGTCATCATTATCCAAAACATGTCATTAGCCGACTCCGACTTCGACTCCAACTAGCAGCGAGCGCATCCAGAATCCTGTTCTGACACCGCTATCAACTCTCGCATTCCAACTCGACGCCAGCAGCGCAGTCAGCGTCGCACAGTGATTACGTGCGAATTCGAGTTTTGATTTAGTTATGCACAAATTTGTAGAGGGTAGAGGTTGGTGTCTGGCGTGTTACCTCTACAGAGTTGCTTATTTATTTTATTTTTTATTAATTTTTATAAAATATTTTTATACAATATTCCACATCCATATATTGGTGGGCTGTAAAAGGCGAGAGCTGTCAGAAATATTTGTTTGGCCTCTCAAACTGCGCTCAATTTTCTGCACAATCATTTGTCCATAAACGCGGGCTGTTAAAATTTTAATCTTTTTGTCACACCATCCGGCGCTGGCGCGCTCCACTGTGCGTCGGCAGCGGAAATTGGCTGCAGGCGCTTAGCAGCGGCAAACTGGAAGACGCCTGGTCGCAGTCGCCAGCGCAGACTCTGCGCAGACGCAGACGCGCTAACATCGCCTTCCACGTACGTTCAGTCGTCGTTGTTGTTGTTGTTGTCGTCGCCTAATAAAGCAGCCGCGCGGATCGCAACGCTAATTAAAATAATTGAAATTTCTCACGGGAAACGTCGCAGCTGTTTTGTTGCTGTTGCTGTTGCAAGTGTCGCAGGGCATCCAAACCGAACCATATCCGTTGCAAGTGCGGCTAATTGCAAATTGATCAGAGCAGATCAGAGCCCCGTCGTTGCTGTTGCAACTCCTTGGCAACTTTGCAACATGTTCAACAATCGAATTGACAGCCGAGAGAGTCACATTTATTTGATGGACATTAACATGGATCATGGCATCCATGCGGACAACATCCTCCGCATTAAGCCCGTTGGCATAAATGCATAAATTTCATTAGTGCAGACAGTTCTCAGTTCTTCCAATTGGAGCGCGCTCCAAGTTGCGAGCTCGGCCTGGTGTTGGCACTTAAATTAAATGTCAGCTTAGTTGGGCCCGTAAATAATTCAATATTTTTGTAGGAGCTGCTCAAAAGTGAGACAGGAAATGTGGCCAACAAGCTGAAGTGCCTCTTGCATGGGTGTGCGAGAGTGTATAAATGTGTATATGTGTGTGTGCGTGCGTGTTTTTGATCTAAGCAACAGATAACGTGGCCAACAAAATAAACAAAACTAATACACTGAAAGCAAATCAATTTTCATTTAGCAAAAGCTCAGAATTTCTGGAAAAAGAGTTTGGAAAATTTAAAATATATATTTTATGCTGAAAATATGCTTGATGAAAGAGTTTTTCATGCTTAAGCTAATTTCTTAATTTAATTGCATATCAAGCTGAAATAGTAAACACTTTCTGCAGCTTTAAGTCTCGATTCAATGTGGAAACCTTTCTCTACTCTTAGGCCTAAGCTTTGCATACTATCCCGAGTTGCCTCAGCTTTCTTCAAGCTGGAAACTTTTAGCTCTACTTAGATAGGATCTTCTTAAATATTTAAATTTTTAAACTGTACAATTCTTGGATATCTTTGAAAATCCATTAAGCCAATCATTTTTTGACAGCTCAAAAATTTTTTTAAGATTTTTTTCCCATTTGTTTTTAATTAAAAAAATTATTAAAAATTTATTTTTAAAATTAAAAATTTTTAAATTAAAAAATATAATAATAAAATTTTATTTTTAAATTTTTTTATTTAAAATTTTATTTTTAAAATTTTTTTAATTTAAAATTTTATTTCAAAGTTTTATATTAATTTTTTTCTTCAATTTACAAAAACTCTTAAATTTTTAATTAAAACTTAATTTTAAAATGACCAAAATTTTAAGAAATGAATCAATTTTAAATAAATTTAAAAACTAAATTTTTAGAATAAAAAATATAAAATTATAAGTTTAAAAAATAATTCTATAAAAGTTGTGAAATTAAAATTTTTAAACATTTTTCTTTTTAATTTTTGTAGTTTCAAATTTTTAATTTTAAAGTCTTTGAAAATGCCAAGACTTAATAATTTGTAGACAACTTGTGCCAAAATAATATTTTGTGATTCAATAGAATTTTGGAAAATATTTTAAGCTCAAGCTTGAAGCTTAAGACATACTTAACAGCAAGAAAAATTATATAAAGCTTGAAATATTTCTTCACTATTTTATACATATATCTACCACACATAACGAATGCTGCTGCAATGCGCAACTGTTAAAGTTCAGCATAAATTTGGGTTGCATGGGCACCCTTCGCTTTCGCTGAGTGTATTCAAAAGTTATGCACGTTTTTGAACGTGCGCGCGGCCGTAAAGTTGTCGAAAATGATTTGCAGATCAAGATTTGTGCGCACAATTTATGTGATAACAAAACCCAAAGGCTTGCAACATCCACAACTAATGCAACTGCAACTGCCACAGCAACAACTGCAACCGCAGCAGCAGCAGCAACTGATTCCAATTAGTGAGGCGCTTCCATTTGAAATGCAAACAATTATTAGTGCCTCCTTTGTAGCGCTAATAATGACGCCTTTAAATGTGCCACAGCAGCAACAAAAAAAAAAACGGAATACTCCAGATCAATCTCTATATATACATATACACATATATGTATCTATGTCTATATGTATGTATTTATCTACATATATGTGCGTGTGTGATTGGCTGCTTGTAACTCGCTTCAATCAGTGGCAAAAAAAGTCGCCTCATGAGCTACGTGCCACGTTTACTGATGTCAATCAGCTGGCGCAGGCATCTGTTGGCCTCATGACAGACGCGCATCATTATGTGGGCGAAGAGGAGCGACTAAAAAAGGTTTTGTTGTGGCAATATGGCGCTGGCAGTGCATGGTATGCTCTGAAATGTTATTATTATTATTAACATTATTATAATTATTATTGTTGGCATTGTCATTAGTCAGTTTTATTAGCATAGTCAGCTCATCATTTTCTTTACCATTTTATTCGTCATTATTATCATTATCAAGACTTCCTAAGCTCCCAAGTCTTCTCAGCTCATTCTTCCTCTTTCACTATATGAGAATATATATATATTTAGTAAAATATATCCTCTTCCTTATATGCCTCACACTTTCTCAAAAGACAACCCAGCCTCTCTCTCTCTCTCCATAAAAAAGGTAATTGGCAAGCTTAAGTATTTGCCATATTACGTATACGCATCGATGGCCATGCAGCGGATTAACACCATAAGCCACATATAGCTAAGTAGACTGGTGTGAAGATTAATGTGCAGCTGCGACAGCTGTAAAAGAGAAAGAACGAATGAGGCTTTAGAGCCCCCATTGAGCTTAATTGGATGCAGCAAGCGCATACATAGATGATGAGCACTTGCTGCAAGCGAAGGTGTGAGCAGGAATGAAGTGGAATATATGGAAATATGGTTATGTATAATAGAGACAACTATTATATAGATACTTAAAGATAATGCCATATGAATATATAGGTTAATGTGGGCATACCTAAGACTAGTCGAACATAGATAAAGTACTTATATGAATGTAAACTCCAATTGGAAGGCATGCTAGCTGGTTGGATTTGTGAAATTTGCAAGTTCAAGCAAAATGTGCTTCTTAAAGAATTATATTAATGAAATATTTTATATGTACTCAATATTTTTTGTTAGTTAAAAATTATATAAATATTACGTATACGTAGAATTTTAATATATTTTATTTAGTATATAAATAATAATATTAAATTACAAAACCAGCTCTAACTAGCTCATATGGTACATAAGCGGTGCAAGTCCTTCAATACATTTATTTTAGATCACATTATATTATATTAAATTTATAAATATTTATAAATATTACGTATGCGCATGGATGCATGCATATTTAAAAGTGATTCTATGTCTATATACATATTCTTGCCTCTGAATTACTGCTATCAATAATGTGGATAAGCTGTCTACACATTTTAATTTGCATATGAATTTAAAGAGAGTCCAAACGAGGTTTTATTGAAAGATATTCGAACTTAATATAAAGATGAAAGATAGATAGAAGAAAAGATTAAACTTGAAATTAATTACTTTTTAATTTATATACATTTTTATAGAAATATTTTCTAACTCTCTGCCTCTTCTCTCCATCATCCATAATAATAATATCACTACTTCAGGAGCGGCCCTCTTGGCCACGCCACATCACAAATCATTAATCAATTTTTGCGCAGTTGATTAAGAATTGGGCGCACAGCGCGCTAGTTTAGCCAAATGAAGCCCTTGGGAGAGCGGCAGTGTTAACGAGCGCTGGCCACCAAGGAGATCATTGAAATGCATAGACATGTACGCCGGACAGCCAGACAGCACGGATAGCAGGGGCGACAGCTGAAACAAAGTGTGTGTCAGTTGCAGTCAAGTGGAGTCATAAAGCTGCGGCCCAGATCGGTGGCTCGACTCTGACACCTCGATCAGTCAGCGGCGTGGCGTGGCTCTGGGATTGCTGTCGTTGTTGGAGTAGCTGCACCAGGTGAATTTATGGGCTGCCCAGCGTCAGCTTAATGAGCTACAGGCATTAATAAAAAGCACAAAGGAGCGAGCTGTGAGCCAAAGGAAGTGCGAGTGGGAGTAGGAGTCGGAGTAGGAGTCGGAGTAGAAGTTTACACTAGCGCTTGCTGTAAGACTTTGACTGGCTCCACACACACATACGCACACGCACACGCACACAGACAATCGAGTTGGCAATTGGATTAGATTAGACGTGGCCCAGCTGTCGTGACAGGTTGAGAGCTCAGAGACCCGGCACGAAAACGAACGAATGAGAATTTATGGCCAATGGCCGTGCGAGCCAGCGGCCCCGGTTCAGGCCTGGTCAGGCACGGTGCGTGCATTGGACGCAATATTTTATAATGACTTCATTACAACAAAGCAGCCAAACAGCAACAACAATGTGCATGTGTGTGTATGTGCTGTGAACGACTAACATATACCCTGGAGACAAGGCACTTAAGCTGCTCAAATTTGATGACTTCTGAAACTTCTATAGTTACCGATTATTATAGTTTTAGTTTAGAGTATCTAACAAATAAGAGGTTTTATATCTGTTGATACTTAACGATCAAAATTGTATATCTCTAATTTGAATAGTTCTCGAGTTATGCTTAAGACCTATATATACTCAGTGAAGGTAAATGTGTAAAGAACCATTTAATCTATGTTTTAGTAAAGCTGAAGAAAGCACATATACCAAATTGGGTGTCTCTAGCTCTTATAGCTCTTGAGTTTCAAGATCTGAAGTTTCTCAAGTTGAGTATCCATGAAAGGATATATTCTATATATTTGCATACTTAACAAGCATATGCGTACCAAATTGCACGTCCCTAGCTTTTAAAGTTTTCGAGCTACACTCAAATGCAGCTGATCTCCTGTTCGGTTCATCCGACTGCCTGTCACATAGCCACAGCCTAGATCAACATACCCTTTCTCGATTGCATTGATCGGCAACTGTTGCTTGGGGCCAAACTCTCGAGAATTGCAATAAAAAGCTGACTTTATTTTGATTTTCTTTTGGCCAAATTTGGCTGCTTTGATTCGTCGCATAATTGGCAATTACCGTGGCCAACTGCTACGTGGGCCCATAGCTTCTCGTGGCCCATAGCTCTCTCGTTGCCCGCTGGGTCTACGACTATATATCGCATATAATTGCCAAATCATATTTGTGCCCAGTCACGCGAACCCTGCGGGTTGTCCACCCAGCTCTTTTTTTTAAGCTTTTCAATTTTTTTGGGAGAGTCCAAAGTGGAATTCGTGACACGAGTGGGTGGGCATGGCACTGGAATTAGGTGAATAAGGATAGGAATATGCAGTTGATGAGGGAAGAGCATATAACTAATTTTAGGAATTTTTTAGAAGTGCATATGGGACTTATGGAACTATCGTTGGTACCTAGAACAGGACTTACTTTTATCTTTAACTAGCTGAAATTTTGTACAGAGCTAGAAATGGGAATAAGCTCTAGTTTTGCTTGGAGCTCTGTTCCTTGACCTCAAGCCTAGCCTTGCGACGAGGCTAAGCTTTGTTTGGGCTTGGCTTAGCTTACATACTTATATAATTTTCCCCATTTAACTATCCAGCTCTTCCTATCTCTCTCTCTCTCTTCTCTCTACTTCTCGTGTCACGCTCTCATCTCTAGCCCCTCTTTAATAGCCAAACTAACTGCATCTATGCCCAGCTGGGCTTGCAGTGTCACACGTATTTATTTTCTAACAGCATCCTAATCTGTGACTGCATCCGCCAGCCGTAAACGCTTGCGGGGGCAGCTGAAGCTGAAGCTGGAGCCAGAGCTGAAGCTGGCTTTAACTTCTTTTTATCTCATATATATATATATATATATATGTATTTTTTTTGTTATTTTTCGGCTGGGCATGTCAGCCATTTATTGATTGCTTTAATAGGCGCAGCCGTTCACTTTGCTAAGCCTCTAGCCTTAGCCTTAGCCCAGGTGAATGTGCCACACACACACACACTCGCACACTCGCTCACACACACACCTCGAGTTTCCTGCACGCACATTTGCATTTTATTTAAATGCATTTGTATGCTAAAATTAGCGTCTAATTGGAGTTTACACGCTGCATTTTTTATGCGCAAATAAATTGTGGCAATCTAGAGCCTGCCACGCCCCCCGCCGTCGCACGCCGGCCTCCCCCCAGCTGCTGCGGGTTTCTGTAGTTTGCCATTTGCCGAATTTGTCAAAGAGCTCAGCAGAAAAACAAAACGAGTTGCTGTGATTACAACAAACAAAACTAAACTCAAACTCAAAACTAGAGCCAAAATCAAAATCAACAACAAGTGCGCGCACAGCCATTCACTACGCACACACACGCACACTCTATCTCCCTCTCTCTTTCTGTCTCTCTCTCACTGTTGCACTCGTCATTGCTGTCTCACTCGCTCGCTTTTGACGGCCAACTTTGCGTATGCGTGATTTCATTTTTCGTTTCTTTCTGCTCAATTTTATAA
Source organism: Drosophila mercatorum (assembly GCA_961210405.1). Taxonomy (NCBI): domain Eukaryota; kingdom Metazoa; phylum Arthropoda; class Insecta; order Diptera; family Drosophilidae; genus Drosophila; species Drosophila mercatorum. Next base: position 2,056,453 of record CAUIUS010000008.1, read on the forward strand.
TTGCACATTATACACATACATCACACACACTCGCGCACACACATTTACGCACAGGTGTCGCAGCTGCCGAAGTGGGCGTGTTTATTAGACGGCCTCAAAGCCCGCTTTAAAATGGCGTCCATATAAATATAGCCAACAGCTGCTTGAAATTTCGTCAACAAGTTACGCGCTCGCTGCTCAAAAGTAGTTTGAAGTTAACTCAGATGCAATCGAGACTCAGTTACTGATGGATGCTCATTGAGAGGCAGCTGAGCTGTGACTATACTATAATACCATATATACAATATAGTTTATAGTTTATATTGTCTTAAGTATAGTTCAAAGTGTTTGAAATAATGAAGTAGCTAAACCAGCTTCTGTTTCAGGCATACGCTTCTTTCAAGTGATGTCTTAATAGCCAGCTGGCTCTACTCATCCAAAATGGCTCTGATGCCCGAGCTCAGTCAAACTATATAGCAAAGAAAGCTCATTTCTTGGCCTACATGAAATATCAGTATCAGTGTCTAGATCTCTCAAGTTATGGATATGGGAACTAATAACAATCATTGACTTTCCCAACAATAAACTCTGATATACTCTATTCCCTACTATTCTAACTCATTTCGGCTCTCAAGAGAAATCTCTTACCTATTTTAAAATTCCCACAGATGAAACTATTTCGAAACAGTTCCTTTTACTTCATTCCTATATAATGCACTCAGATCTATGTAGCATCCACCATCTCCTGGCTGCTATATGCATGTGCATCTCAGATTGCTCTTCTGATGACAAATTTTCAGCGTATGCTCTCATTCTTTTATATATGTATATAGGTTATATAAGACTTATATATAGGTTATATATGATATATAAAGAGCAATTTTTCCACTTAAAAGAAAAGCCTTACCCAATTAATGTGCTCGTCAAGTTCTTCCCCTTCATAATCTTTTCTTGTATTTTATATACCTATTTCAGCTTCCTATGTTCTCTGAGTTAATATTTTGCCCTCACAAACAATCGATTGTTTTATTTATTTTCCTTATAGATAGATTACTGCAACCTGTAGATTAAGCAAATCCTAGGCCATAGGTAATCAAGATCCTAAATCCTAGTTCTTAAGTCAGTCTTCTCTAAACAGTTCTCTGCTCATATTCTTATATGAAATATTTGTCTGGGTTTCTGGCAGATGCTGTTTTCCAACTACCAATTAGGTCTCTATGCCATTTCCATACTCAACGTATCTGCTTGATTTAAGAGCTTTCTGATTATGAGCTCTTAGCTGTTGCCTGTTCTATGAAGCGGTCTCTATGAAGTCACTCAATCCTCTCGGTTTTTTTTCTTAGAGTTTGGCAAATGAAACTCTTTTTTATGGCTCTTAGCTGATCTTCTTCGAATCTGTTGCCTGATCTAATCTAGCAACTGTAACATCTGGATTGGCTAACTGCATTGGCTTTATAGCTTTTGGTTTCGGGTTTTAGCAGTTCATGTCCACTGCCAGCCGCAAATGATGCCAGCAAATGATGCATCCAGCAGCATCTTTTCTTCTCTTTTTTCCTTTTTCCACCTGCCTTGCAATGTTTCGTCGACTTGGGATGCCTCACATTCTGTGGCTGCTGCTGCTGCTGCTGTTGCTGCTGTTGGTAAGGCTTGTTCAACATGTGCTTATGCCCGCCTCTGCCTGACTGGCTCGGACTCTGGCCAGGCCTCCAGTCTCCAGTCCCCAGGCCTCTCTCGTATCGGATTACGTGCAATGACAAGTGGCTGGCTACCAGAGCGAAATTCGATATAGCATTTGCTGCTGGCGCTCTTGTAGAGCAGCTGCCCAGCTTTTCGCCAACTAGGCGGCTGCCCACTTGCGTTTGCCTAGCTATATTTTTTTTTAGCATTTTTTCTAGCTTTAGTTTTTCAATTAATTTCGCATTAGGCGCCGCCCAGCGCAGCTTTTTCATAATTTTTTCTGTTTCGTATTTCGTTTTAGACATTTTTGCCGCCTGTCACTCGCAGCTATGTAACGTCATCTTCAACATGACAGCCGGCTGCTAATCCACACCTACCCAAAAACTCCATTTTGAGTGCCTTCAAGGAGCTGCTGCAGCTGCGGCTGCGGCTAAGAGGCTAACCAAGCTACCAGCTGCATTTGCTGTTTGCATTTGCTGCTCTTCGGCTCGCAGCTCAGAAAAATTATTAACGCCATTAACGGCAATAGAAATATTTTTGTGTTGTGTGCCACAAGCAAAGCACGCAGATGCTGCCCCCTTCCTGCCACGCCTCTCCTCATAACCTGGGGGGCTGCGAAAAACGGGTTGCACTTAATCGAACTAGTAAATATGCTCGACAAAGGAGTGACCGACTAGCAGATACCCCAACTTTAAATATAAATTAACTCACAAAGGTTCTACTTAGCGTCAAATAAATAACATGTTGAAACTATATATTCAAATAAAAGAGATATTATATATATAGATAATGTATTTGAGCATCTGTGTATAAAATTTGATGAACTTAGCTCTTATAGTTCTCGAGTTATGCCCAAAATATTGGTTTAATGTTATGGTAACCCAAGAAAGGATTAATTTTTTGGATATGTTTACTTAAAGAGCATCTTCGTATAAAATTTGAAGTCTTTGGTGCTTATAGTTCTCGAGTTATATCGAAAACTAAGTCGAGTTCCATGTCAATTTCTGGTGATATGCTAGAGATTGTAAATATCTATAAAGAACTAGGTCTTAGGCATGAGCAGAGTCAATATATCGGCTTATGTGATAAAGCTTACATAGATATAGTTCCTTCTATATATCACCCACTTTTTCCATTAATCAATATACCCTCTTTAATCCATTTCTAGGGTGTGCTGAAAATTACAAGTCATGGTAACAAGCGGCAACTGCGACTCTGTGCCCCACAAATGTGACTAATGGCATTTTTTAATGCAGACTCTGCCAGACTGAGCAGAGGATGTCAGAGTAGGGGTGGGGGGCATGGGCGAGGCAACTCCTCAGCTCAGCTCGATAAGTTTTATAGGCAACAATTTTTAACGCCTAGACGCAGGCGCAGGCCTCCAGCCTCAAGCAGATTCGCCCATTTTGCTCAGCTTCACGAGTTGCTCCAGCCCAGTCACAGCCTCCCAACTTTGTGTGTGTGTTTCTGCAGCGTCATTAATTTTGCCATGAATTGACAAAAACATCATAAACTACTTGTTGAACAGAAAATCCACTTCGGGCGACAGCCGCTGCCCACGCGCCAACGGCTGGCGACGACGCAAAACAGAGCTCTGTGTCTCTGAGATGGAGCATGGATGCCGTGGCGGATGCTGTGGCTGAGGCCGCGACTGTCGATGCGATTGCCGCCCGGCAGGCGCATGTTAAGTCAGCTCCTCTAGCCCCTGCCCTGCCCTGCCCTGCCCAGCTGCTCCTCTGTCTCCTGCACTGGCCTCATAAATATGTCTAGCGGTTTAATTTCCTTCTCTTTTTAGCGTCTCGCCTGACCTACAGGGCGTATGCGCTGCGCAAATTGATGACCATCAACGGATCAGATTATAGTGCACCACATATACAGCTAGTTTTGTCTGAGTGTGGCTGTCAGCTCTTGTGTGCCTGCCTGCCTGCCTGCCTGGCCCATAAATTGCGAACTTTAGCTTCATATCAATTACAGCCAAACTTGTTCACAAATAATCAAAACCAATTCGCATTTAATGCGAGCTGCGCACGACCAAAGGATTTCGTAAAGGAAAAAATTGTTATAAATTTAGAAAAATACTAAGAAAATGTCTTTTTTCTATAAAAATTGTAATGAAGTAGTTATAGGCAATATAAAATATTATATATAATATAGCCAAAAAATTGCAAAAAAAAAGGGTGGGGAAATTTGACATCTTAAAATTAAAATTTTTAAAAGTAAAAAAAATAAAATTAATTTAAAAAGAAAATTTTAAAAAATATATTTTTTAAAATTTATTAAGGAAATATATAAAAAAAATATTTATGAAATATATTTTTTTAATATATTAAAAAATTAAAAAATAAAATAATGTTTATGTATTTTTAAGTTTTATTAAATATATATGATATATATGTATGCGTTAAAACTTAAAAAAATATTATTCAGTATTAAAAGAGCTTATATTATTTCCTAAATTTCTTTTGTAAAAATAAAAATATTGAAAAAATATATATTTATCTTAAAAACTGCAAAACATAGTACTTATAGCTGTTCTATGACTGAAAACTGTATTTTTCAGTATTTAAATTTTAGCTGAATCTCTCTTAAAATATTTCAGATTTTACTTCATATCTTTTTTTGTATGATTATCTATAAGGTATATATATATACCATTCTACCTTCTTCCTCCTCTATGGTCTATACTTAACACTCTTCAATTTAAATATCTTTTACACTCTCGACCCCACAGCTGAAGCCAAATCCTTTCACACCTGCTTCACTTAAGTCAAGGCGTCTGCACTGTAGTCTAGCTTCTTAGTCTTTAAGTAGTTGACCTGAACGATCCATTAAATTGACCCGAGCTGCCAATTAAGTTAATGGTCGTGTAAGCGATTTAACAAACAGGCGACAGCAATTGGATGTTTAATGAATTGGCCAAGGAGTGGGGCAGAGGATGGGGCGACTGAGAGGTGAGACTGAGATAGCGACTGAAGCATAGAATGTCTAAGAGGGAGTAGGAGGCAGGCTGGAGGAGCAGTAAAAGCAATGACTTAGTTAGAGACTAGGAGAGATTGGCTGGAGTAGAAGATGGAGCAGAGGCTGGGACTGAAACGGAGGCTAGGCTAGAGACTGGAGCGCAGCCAAGCGTAGAGGATGGAAGAGGTGGCTGGAGGAGTAGGAATCGGAAGGGAAGGACTAGGGGAAGAAGGAGAAGGAGGAGAAACTCTAGAATAGAGACTGAAGGAGAAACTGGAGTAAAGGCTGAGGTAGGAGAGGAAGCAGCAGCCAAGACTGACAGAAGCTGAAGAAGAGGCTGCAGAAGAGGCTTGGAGAGGGACTAAAGGAGACTGAAGGGTAGAAGTTGCAGGAGAGACTGGAGAGGAGGGGAACGGAGATGGAGAAACCAGGATTGGTTGGTAAGAGGAGGTGGGGCGAGGGAAGCAGTTGCTCTAATAGAGACTAGACCAAAGGCTAGGGGAGCAAGGACTGAGAGCGGGAGAGGCTGAGACAGAGCCCAGATAGAGGCTCGAGCAGAGGCAAATCCAACAAGCAACTTTCTACAGCAAGACGAGGAACAGCAGCTACAAAACGAGTAGCAAAGTTGCCTGCCAAAGGTAAATCGAAGCCAGAGATTAATAGCGATAAGCTATTGATTAGCCAGCTAGCCACTGCCATTAGGCATAGTAAGAGAGAGAGAGGGAGAGAGGGAGAGATGGGGCAACAGTAAAGTTAAATTGTAGACGATCCACTCTAGATGTTATCAGCGACAGGTGCTTCGGGGGCTGGAGGCTGGGTTAGGTGTTACATGCATGCGATCTAAAGATAATTCAAGCGAATCTTCATAGCCGGATGCCTACAGAGAGAGAGAAGAGAAGAGAGAGAGAGAGAGAGAGAGAGAGAGAGAGGGGGGGAGCAGAGGTAGAGCTGGATCGAAAATTAAGCGCACGCTGGCAATTTGCATAAAAGCAGTTTAATGTTTAAATGTTTTATTGAATCGACGCTCGATTACAAGCGTCCACGAGGTGGATGAAGGGGGCGGGAAGGGGGGGGGGGGCGGCTGGCGGGGTGGAGCTGTTGCTGCCGTTTCTAATTTGCATTGCAAATGCAGCAGTCGAGGATCGCAGTGTAGAGTTTCTGGCTATCTGCAGCGATCCATCGACTGCGTCGTCTCGCCGTCTGCAATTTGACTAAACTATCTGACCGCATATGAGAGGCCCATTTGTAAGGCGAACGGGTTTCTCCTTCCTTTTTATATATTTTTAATTATAAGTGCTGCACGGAAATGCGGTTCAAATAAATTAAGAGAAAAGCACAGTTAGCTGACGTCGGCATACCCTGGGTAAGCCCGCATGGGAGATGCCCGACAGAGCAGTGAATGCTATAGTGAAAGTATCTTCGAAGCTAATCTACCCCATCCTAGGGTATACAATTAAAAAAGAAAAACTATATCGATAGCTTATCAAGTTAGCGGCTGCTACGTGACTAAAAGGATGCCTCCAAAAGCGTTGGCCAACAGCTCCGAGCATCAAAGCTGGACAGTCGGCACGTTGCTCGTTGCACGTTGATCAGTTGTCAATCAAATGGGACGCAGATGCTTCACACTCGCGATCGAGCCAGAGATCTGGCTGCGACTATCATCATTAGTCGGCATACAGACACGTCGCTGGCTCAGCTCCGCTCCGACTGGCTGGCTGGAGCTGCCCTAATTGCTGGAATGGCAGCTGCCGGCCGATCGATGGCTACGGCCAAGGCTCTATCCAACTGCGCGCCAGCAACTGAACTGGTTGGATTCGGCCATGCGGTGGGTCCACTCTTTCAAAAATATCGACATGGACAGACATTCACTTCTCCCCAACTCTTTTGACATGGCCCTGCTGTGCGTAGCTGAAAACCGATCTGTCGATTGCACATTTTTGCATTTTCTGTCGACTGTCTCTGCAGGAAATCATAAATTTAAATCAATAGCAACAAAATTAGAGATAAATTTGTAAAACAAATCAAATAAAATAAAAATGAAATAAAATTTTACAAAATATATATGTTTATTCATGATTTTTATTGAATACAAAAAATATATAAATTAAATAGGGGCAATAAATATATATTTATTTAAAAATATCTATCGTAATTAACATTAAACTTAATTTTCACTAAAAAAACTTTTTAAATGAAATAAAAAATATATATATTTTTTAAGTATTAATATATCAATATAAGAAAAATTAATTTTAAGGTATTCATTTTAAAAGTAAAATGTACAATAATTAAATTAAAATTTATATATAGTATATAACAATATATATTTATATTTTTGTTTTATTATATTTATTAATTTATTTTTTTATTTAATTATATTTATCTATATTTTTTTATAATTTTATATCTTACGCCAAGCAAAATTGATTTAATCTAAAATTAAATTTGAATTATTTTTTTTTTAATTTAAATATTAAATTCATTTTTAATAATTTTTTTATTATTTTTAAATATGGAAACAAATAAAAATATTTTTAAGCAAACAAATAAAAATATTTTTTAGCAAGTATAAAAATATTTTTATTTGTTTTCATATTTAAAAATAATAAAAAAAAATATTTAAAAAAAATACTTTTTTGGGTATACACAATTTTTTTTAAATTTAAGTTTTCCATTTAAAAAACTATTTTTTTGTTTTTATATTTAACAATTTTTTAAAATTTAAATTACATACATATATTTTACATTTAATATTAAATAAAAATTAAATATTAATTTAATAGTTATATATACCTATATATACATAGACATATCTCAAAATCTCTAACGATTCTCTTCATACTTCACAGTTTATGGTCCGTTCACATTTGGCATTCGATTTGGTATCGTTCGCGAGAGCAACATGATCGCTACAATTAGCACAACATGCAACAAGTGAGGCACTGACTGAGACAGAACTGACGAAGTGAGGGACTGGCAGAGGCCCAGCTGGCGGAGTCCGCGACGGCAGATGCTCGTTGTGATAGCGGAGATTTACCAAAACGGGCGACTCTAACAAATGGGCTGGCAGTTAATGCACAACAACGTTTCGCCCAAAATTGGCGTGCAGCGTAAAAATGAGACAACGTGTTCTACACAGCCAAAGAGCTGCCCCCATACTCCATACTCCATACTCCGGACTGGCATGCGAGGTACCAGATCCAGCTACAACTCTCGCTCAATCTCACGCGACACGCTCATAATTCATAAACTTGGCCATCGCATGCGCTCAGCTGCAGCTGGAAGCTAATGCAGATGCAGATGCTAATGTACAGAAATATATATATATATATATATTTTCTATATATATATATATGTATATCTACTGCAACTTCGCCATTGGCCATCAACACCCAGCTCCAAATGGAGCTCGTGTGTGGCCATTGACACACGAGGCGCTGCTGCACAGCTGGATGCGACGTCGTCCACCCAAAACGCAACTATTTAGCTATAGATAGATATGTTTTATATATATATATATATATATATATATATATATATATATATATATATATATATATATATATATATATATATATATATATATATATATATATATATATATATATAAGTGCAGGTGTGTATGTGTCGACAATTCCTGGGAATGGGAACTGCATAACTAGAGATGGCAGCGTGACAACTAAATTATGGCTCATTGCAGCAAAGCAGCTTCAATGATCTCGCACTTTTTTTTTTTTTTTTTTTTTTTTGATTGTATTTGTGAATTTATTTGCTGCTTGTTGTCAGAGACTGGAATTCCCTTTACTAGCGAGTACTTGGAAAAGAGATTTTATAATCTGCGCGTAAAAAATTATTTACTTAAGGAAAACTCTAAAGTGCATAAGGTCCAGTCAAGGTTATGTCCTGCTCTTGTCCTCGATTACATCTTCGTTTCATATCTGTTGACCCTTACGACCTACTGCAGTCGCTGCTACCTAGCTCAATGCATCATTGTCGCTTCAGTCTCTGCTACCTAGTTCTATGCATGTCACTGTAAGGCATACATACATACATGCATATATTTATGCTATACCTGCCTCTGTAGCTTCTCTCGAATCTTTACTCTCACACTCAATCTCTTACTCTTCTATTCATATACTCTCTCATTCTCTCTCTCTCTCTCTCTCTCTCTATCTCTCCGACTCTCATGATCTCTCTCACTCATTCCATCTATATCTCATTCTGCCTCTCTCTGTAGCTCATTCTTTCTCTCTCTCTCTCTATGTATCTCTCATTTACTTTCTGTCTCTGTTTCTCATTCTTTTTCTCTCTCCGATTCTCATTCTCTTTCTGTCTCTCTCTCTCTCATTCTCTCTCATTCTCGCTCTCGTTGTATCTTATTCTCTGTCTCTCTCTGTCCGTATATGTCCCTCCTTTCTCACTCTCTTTTCGCTCTATACCTATTCTCCCCTAGCAATCTCTCAACTTTACTCTCACTCCCTCTCTCTCTCTCTATTGCTTACCACCTCAGTTTTAAGCTCATCCTTTCTCTTTTTTTCAGTCGACCCTTCTATGCGATTTTCATAGATTTATAGATTCTTCAATGTTTTATCTACATACACATCATAGCTGACCCTTTCTCTCAACCCTCTTTCTCTCTATTTGACTTCACCCCAGTCTCACTCTCTCGCTCTACCTTTACCCAATCCAAAACACCTTTGCTCATTTGGTTCGTTGATGCAGTTATTTTATTGCTTTTCGTATTTAGATTTAGCTAAAGCACTAAAACATCGTCCGATTTCGATATACACGCACAGTTTTTTTTTTTTTTTTTGCTTTTCTTTGTTTTTTTTTTCTCACACTTTACAACTTAAACGCTAATAGCAGGGGGGAGGGTGTTCGTGTTTGTGTCTGTGTTAGTAGTTGGTGTTAGTATAATGAATTGGGTGTTAGTATTAGTTTTAGTTTTAGTTTCTCTCTTGGTACTTAAGGTCTATAAATATAGTTAATATATATTATCATTTAGAGCCAGATGGGTCGCTGCTATGAGCGAATGTTGCCCAGCAGCGGCGTCCGCTCGGCCGCCTTTGAGGTAATCACGGTGTGGCCCCCCGACCCCGAGGGCGGCTGTGGCGGTGCCTGTGGGCGCGGCCCTCTCGAACTGGGACCGGGTAGCTCGTCAGCCTCCTCGATGCGCGACTGGCGGGACAGGCGCTTCTGCTGGCTCAGCTCGTGCAAGTAGAGAGCACTAAGGCACATGTCCGCCACGGTGACGCCGATCGGATTCTTGGACAGCCGCGGCTCCACGCCGTACAGGCTGTACAGCAGGGTGTCCGTTGGTCCCTCAATGCGTCCCTCAGCTTTGCTCAGGCGCAGTCGCCGCATGCTGTCCGCTGGACCCAAGCTCATGCTGCTCGCCGGCTCGCCCAGGTTTTGCTGCAGCATCTGACGGAAGTCGGAGGCGGCGGCTGCTCCAGCTCCGACGCCCAATCCAACGCCAGCTGGGGGACTGCTGAAGCTGGCACGTCCAGCGTTCATTGACTGCGATAGCTGCAGCTGCTCCGGGCTCACGTCGGCAGCCAGCACAGAATTGGCTATGGAGGAGTAGGCCTCGCCAATGTTGCCGAATGAGATCAGGCTGTGCATCAGCGGATTATCACGGGCCGCTGTTTGTGGCGAGGTCTTCGCCTGGACGAGCTCATCGATGGCATGCTCTCGGATGCCCTTGATGAACTTGGAAGCCTCCTTTGGCATCTGCCATTCAGGATTGTTCAGAGTGAAGCGCACCAGCGACATTTCAGTCTTGCCACCAGCCAAGCTCTGCGGCTGCTGCTGCTGCTGGTGCTGTGGATGCAGTGGCTCATTGTTCAGACCAGGCAGATCCAGCAAATTGCTGTTGTTGATCTGCCAGTCGGGATTGCCGTGCTTGCGCACGTCCATCTGGGCGAAGGAGCAAACGTTGCCCACGCCACGCACAGAAACTGTAGACGAAGAGAAAGATTAAGACTATATAGAGAGCAGAGAGAGGTAGGGCGACTCACCTGTGAAGCTGCGGAAGAACTTGACAATCTCCATGGCCTTGGGTCGAAAGACAAAGATGAGCACGAAGGGCGTCACGAAGGGGCTGAAGATCTCGCTGAGCAAGTAGCCCGCCTTGAACTGGAAGAAGTTGCTGAACTCCTTGCGGACGTGGGCGGTGTGCGCCTGCTGCTTCCACTCGGTGGGCAGGTAGTGGACGTGGGCCAGGATGGCGGTCATCAGTTGCTCGGGACACCAGATGAGGTTCTCGTCGGGTATGAAGGTGCGGCACAGCACGCCGACCACAGTCAGGGCAGCTATGATGCTGAGCACGTGCTCCACCTGGAAGACGTGCTCGTCGTAGATGCCCAGAGCGAGGATCAGGATCAGCAGGCCTCCGCTCAAGAAGAGCCCATTGCGAGCTATCACAGCAGCCAGCGGTGAGGAGAAGGAGCTCAGGTAGCGATCGGCGTACTCGTAGGCGCGATTCAAGCGCGCGTCCAGCTCGTGGTCCAGCTCGTTGAAGTGGCGCAGGTAGAGACGGCCGTAGTTGGACCAGGTGCGCACGCCCAGGGCGCTCGGCTCCTTGCGCAGGATGTTCGCATAGGAGAAGCTGAAGTAGATCAGCTGCCAGAGGAAGATGAAGGGAGCCAGCAGCAGGTTGACCAAGGCCACGCCCAGTATCAGCTTGGACAGCCGCTGGGCCAGCTCCGTTTGGTTGCTGCGCACAGCGAACTCGTCCCGGAGCTGCCAGTTGTTCTGAAATGGCGAGCCGGGACCGCGGAAGAGTATAAAGTCGATGTTGAAGAGCATGCCGCGCGAGAGCGAGACAACCTCGCCGATCAGCGGCAGCTGGAAGCGGACGGGCAGCAGCTGCTTGTTCATCAGGGCCACCAGATAGTTCTTGAAGCGGAGCACGCGATGGTAAATGTCCAGCTCGGTGAGCAGCTCCTTGTCGATGCACATGTGCTGCTCGGCCTGCACCTTGCGCGTCCGCTGCTGCACGTCGTGCCAGGTGATGTTGTCCAGGTCGCTGTCCTCGATGCCCAGGGCAGTGTTGTAAAATCTCTTGATATCCGCGTACTGCGTGATGTGGTAGATCGACTTGAGCAGCCGTATGCCCAGGTATATGGCAGCCAGGAATATGATCAGATAGGTGAAGAACCCGAATCTGGACACACATTCACCTGTCGGTATGAAGACATCGCTGAGCATCGTCTTAGTTCGATTGGGTTCGGGCAAGCGATCGCCGAAGAGCACGTCGAACTTGATGCAGTGCGTCGTGAAGGTGAACAGCCAGATGACGAAACCGAATTCGAGCACCTGGAACACCTCGTCCAGTACAATGACACGAAATCCATGCTTCTGCTGGTAGTTGTACATGCGGGAGAAGAACGAATCGAGATCTTCGATGTGATTCCAGCGCTGCGATTCCTTGCCACTCTCGGGCACGATATGTATCATAATTCCACTGTTGTGTGGCATATCCTCGTGCGGGTCTCCATCTTCGTCATCGTCATCCGCGTGTTCGCCTAAATGCGCAGCAGCTGTAAATGTTTTTGCGTCGTCCGCATTTGTTGTTATGTTCGCTGCTGTTGTTGTTGCTGTTGTTTGAAATGGATTTGCGTGCTCCTCAGCCAAGGAGCGATAATTGATGTTTGGGCTAGCCATGACGCACACCTCACAGCGCCCAAGGTCAATTGTATATTGGCTTATATATATGTGTATATATTTATATCACTGTGCTATCTAGTATACTTTAAATGAATAATTCGTCTTCTTTGTTGTTGATTTTGGCTACTGTTCGCATAATGCGTCGCGTATAAAAAGTACTAATGAAATACCTAAAGCGCAATTAATTGGTCACACTCGACCAATAACAGCTGGTCACTCAATTTGCAGAACACCTGATGCGTTTTTGCCAAAAATGCCTACTTTTAGACGTCAAATTAATTTAATACTACTTTTGGACGCTCAAAAGTAGGCAATTATATTCGTTGTGTGGAGTGTGAGGAGCAAAAATGTCAATTAACAGACTGTTGCGACAGTTACAGCACTGTTAGATGCCCTGACAAGTGCTGCCTATCGGTCGTCGCCCATCTCTAGGTTGAACAAAAAATGCAAAAATAAGTACACGATAGACGTACAGTCATTTTAATGCTCGGTTATTAATTTGCTCGTGTTTTTGTGTTAAAATATAAATTAAGAATACAAAGGATTACTAATCAGTTAATTTGGTGTTTGTGGAAGCTGAAAAATATATAGTGTTGTTTGTGCACGCGGAACGTACAAAACTAAGGAAAGCGAAGCGAGAGGTAAGTGAGAAAAGCGACGCGACGTACAGAGGAAGAAAAAAATACTGCAAAGAATTTGTCACCTAAGAAATTGCGAATTTCACATTACACATTTGTGTCGCGCGCGGATGTGCATGTGTGTGCATGTGTATGTATTGTATGTGTGAACTAATAAAAAAATGTTATATCTGTGCTTTGCATTGCTTTCGGCAAATTGCCAATTGTGCAGCCCTTGTGCACTGTCTTTCGTGGCTTCTTTTGGCTTCCCGTTCACATTGTATTTACAACCACCAAGCTAAAAAGTTCTTGACAGGAAAAAAAAAATAGATTTGGCTGAGCTGCTTTTGCTTATTTGCTGTAATGTTACATCAGCTCTCTCGCTTGCACTCGTATGTATGTAAATGGCGCGCCGGCTTTCCGCGTTTTGAGTGCAAAGGCGTCGCAGTCGACGGCGCAGTTAGCGTTTTAACTGTTGTTGCTGCTATTGGCTTCTTTGCTTTTGTCTGTTGTTTTGTTATTTTCCACGCGCCTTTTCGCTGGCTACCGCGTGTGCCGGCACACACGCGCACAGACACACACATATACTTAACTTCATTATAGTGTAATTTAGTTATTCTTTGTTGTTGTTTTGCAAGTCGAGAGATAAAATCAAAACAAATTGTTTACTCGAAAATAGTAACTCCCACGCTTCGCTTCGCTAAACGCGCAGAGTTCAACGTGCCGCAACAAATATGGCAAAAAGCGACTAAAACCGCATAACCTATATTTTATGCATAGTATTTTGCCGTTATTTGTTTGTCGCCGCTGCTGCGGCTGACACAGCATCAATCAATCGATAGACAGAAACGCGTAGAAATTTGTTTTTATTTTTTATTTTGGCCAATCAATGTAATTAGGCACGTGTGATCGACTGAGGCACAAAAAGGGGCAGATGCTGAGAGAGAGCGAGAGGGAGATATTGCGACAGGCAAATTGAAGGAGTTTTAGTAAGAAAGAGAGAGAGCGAGATAGAGAGAAGTTGAATGCAGAGCGAATGCTGCGAGTTTAAGTAAATATAGAACTGTTCATATGAAAAAGTATAACAAAATAAGGAAATGTATAACACTTATTGAATGTATAACAAATATATGTATACTTATAACACTGCAAGCTTAAGTATTATAAATATACATGTAAAACTATAAAACTTAATATATTTATAATAAATAAATGCAAATATATGCCACTAGCTAGCAATATATAACAATTTATAACTAAATATATAACACTAAAGTCAAATGTATACCAGTTAACTCCCGATATAATTTGCAGTTAGAAGTAGTTTCTAATATATACAAAACTGTTATATAGGGTATTTTGCAGTCGTTCACTAACAACTATTACATGCTTATCAGAATTTCTAGATTTTAATTAGCGAATGTGTTCAGCTTGTGATTTTTAATTGTACTTAAAAGTTGTACTTAAATATATGTATTATATTGTATAATTAACTATGATTTATAATAATTACAGTTATTTTCATACATACATATATAATAATGCAGCCTCTCTCTCTTTCTCTTTCACTCACACGCTCTTTACTTTGACTCAGAAATAATTCTTAGAAAAATGTATTTACTTTTCCCAGGGCAAGTTTTTAGCTTTCAAATTGTTGCCACATAATCTTAGACATTGTAAATACTCAATAGAGAGAGAGAGAGAGAGAGAGGGAGAGAGAGAGAGAGAGAGGGCCAACTCTAGTGAAGATGCCACAAGACGAATGTTTTTTAACACCTTCTTTTATCTGTTGCCAACTTGTTTCAATTGCCATTTTGGTTGCTTGGAATTTGGGCTTAAAGCCGCAACCGCAGCCGCAGCTGAAAACGAATTTTATTTTTATTTCTTTTGTATTTGAACATATTTAACTTTTGCTTTTTTCCTGCGAATTCCAGTTTTAGCGCTCACTTTTATTTGCTCTCTTTAACAATGAGAGAGAGAGAGGAGAGAGAGGGTGAGCAGGGGAGCAGGGGTTGTCAAACCCTGCCAAATTGCTAATTTGTATAGCGTGTTTAGCTATTCTCTGTCTGTGTGTGTGTGTTGCGCTCTTTATTTCTCTGCATATTTTGGCAGTGAGACAATTCTACGCCAAGTTCGCCCAGTCACTGAGATTGTTCTCAGCCTTATACATATATTATATATAGAGTATATATGTCTGTGTTTTTTTTTTTGTATTATATCTCAGAATCTCTATTTGTATTTCTCTCTCACACGCGTTCTTAGCCAATTGCCATGTTATTTTTTTCTGTTTGCCAAGTCTGTTCTCTGTGTTTTATTGCGTTCATTGACATTGAGCTAAAAATCTCGAAATATATGTTTGTTTTACTAGACAACGGAGTTACCCTATCTTATTGTTAGATAGAAAAGGTTCTGAGAAGCCATAAATAATTATAATACATATTTATATAGATTGCTGAATGCTACTTGCTGATTATCAATTAATATATTGCTAATCTGTATAACAATCGGTACGTGTACACAATTTAATCAGGTATTTAATTAAGCTATATATTTTTAGTAGTTATTTTATTACCCTGTCTACAAACCTTTCCAAAATATTCAAAAAAAAAAAAAAAGAAATTTATTGATATTGATATCCATATTTGAGAATCTAATACCCATAGCAATGCAACTTCAAGTTGAACAAGTGACAGTTGCTTATTCTTCTGCCTGTTCTAGTCAGGGTATTACCTAGTCGTTCACTCCATGCCATAACTTTGTTTCTGGCTGTGTCACTTTCCGATTTCTTTCATTATTTTCGAATTGTTTTCAATGTAAATTTATTGTTGCCGCGCGCTTAGCTTGTTAATAAAGAAATAAACAGATAAGAATTTGTATATATCAGATATATATATACAAATATATAATATATTGTATAAACATGTCAAATAATGTTTTTTTGCTGTCTTTGTAATTTTGGTGACAAGCCAAAAAAAAAAAAAAAAATTAAATATATTCAAAAAGTTTGTTGAACGAAAAAATTGGTTTATTAAATGAAATTTCTCTCTTTGGCGGGGGTGTTTCGGCCTATATTTACTCATCGAATATATAAAGCCAGCCAGCCTACCCGAAAAAAATGTACATAAGTGAATGACAAGCCTTTTTCTGTATTTGCTTTTTTGGCTTCATTCAAAAGTTGTGTGTGTGTGTTGTGTTTGGCTTGGTCATAAAATATGAGCTGGCCGTATCATTGAATATTTATGCACTTTTTATATAGATCATGCATAGCTGGAAATGCAATCAGCTTAACTTAAATGCACTCGTTCTCTGCATACCCTAGACTTAAGTGCGAGAAATGGGTATATCGATTTAATAGATAGAAAAAGCTGTGGCTGTGGCTTCAAAGTCTAGATCAGGGTCCATAGGTCCGTCTATCTAGCTCTGTTATATGTTTGCCTGTCTATCTTAATGAACAGTGAGACCTGAAGACTTGCATGGCTGCCTATAGTAAGCTTAGCTTATTAAAAATAAAGTTTTATGAGCATATATTTTACTTTTAAAGATCTAGACAAGATAATCCTGAATACTTCACTTTATTTAGAATATTATAGCACATTTGTCCTAATTGCCGAGTATCTGCTAGTTGGGCCTTCCCAACTGGAGCATTACTACATATTTCATTTTCTTTTTTTTTTTGTTGTTGTTATTTTTGGCTTAAACATCAGCAGTACCTTGTTAGCCAGTTATTGCTGTACTGTCTACTCTTCGTACTGCCCACTCTTCCTCTCTTTAGCTGTATTTTGGTTTCCTGATTTCCCCGTAGGCCCAAAAAAACAGCTTTTACTGCATTTCGCTCTGTGGCTGGCTCGCATATCTGTGTACATAACATATATGTTGATGCGAGGGTTGCTTTAGAAGTTTGTTAACTGTTAGTATTAAATATGAACACATGCTGGGCATAAGGTTTTCCGTAAGAGACAGCAGAAGGCGTGCCAGACTCTGTAAAGGCATTTAGAGTCGAATACTCCCGATTAAAGCACTCTTCAACTCAACTCTCAGCAATCTTTAGAGCGAATCTCGCAACTGTAGGTTTTTTGTAAGCTCTCACATATTTTTGCTATTCAAATATTCATTTCTGCCCGCATTAACAAATATATTTTATGAAATATATTTCATCTAGTTACATGCACACATGTGGGCTAATTGTTGTTGTTGTTGTTCTTGTTGTTGTCGTTGCTTATTCATCTGTAGAGATTTGTTTCTATGATTTGCAGCTGTGATGTCATAAAACATGCAGCTTTAATTTTGAATTGTTTATCTTGTGATACTCGCTCATGAACTGAAAAGAGGGTGTATAGGTTTGTTTACCTCTAGCTGATAAGCTGTTAAGACTTTTGTTATTTATGCCTGCTCTGCAAATGAATCTATATATGTATATCTATTTTGTACCTTGAACGAGTATTATGTCGTCAGCTATAACCTGTCATCCAATGTTCTTGCTTGTTTCGTATTGTTTTTGTTGGTTATTAACGCAACTTGACGCTTTCCTCGACATGCTTTGGAGCAGCCCCGCTACCCTTCAGGCCCCTTTTTCCAGTGCCCGACATGCTTGGTAGGCCCCTCTCCGTCCTCTCTATGCGCTTCTCTAAACCCCCCTCGGGCAAAACATGTTTCGTTCAAGTTGTTTTTGATGGCTTTTGTCTTATTGAATGGCAGGCAGGCAGGCAACAAATATTTATGCTGTTATTGTTTGTCTGTTGTTGTTGTTGTTGCTTTTATGCTAATACTCGATTTGCTGCAAACACGTTTCACGAGTCGAAAAGAGCCTTGAGCTGCCTGTGGCAGCATCGCATCGTCGGCATCAGCATCAGCATCAACGGCATTTCTTGTTTTCCCATGACATTATATTGTATTGCAAATATGCTGAATATTGAATCTTTCATTATACAATCATCATCAGCTGCCAATGACTCGACACGAAACCATTTTCAACCCATGACAATTACATTCACAAATAGGAGAAGAAGAAGAGGAAAACTGCATATAAGCTTTATCTATATAACTTATGCGTATCTCCTTTCATATGGCTCCATTTTATGGCTGTAGTAAAACGTAGCGTATTAATTAGCTTAAATTAAAAATATTTATGACTATCTATGAGCTGGGGCATAAAAAGAAGCCCACGGGGTATTCCCCGTGCTAGATTCGCTTGAAAGCATTAAACTGGGCGTGTATAAAGGTGTGTAGCAGCAGACTAAGGCAGACACACGGGTAGATATGAACGATAAACATTGATAAGGCTCTATGTTTTATCTGCAACTCCACTTTAGATATCAGAAAAATTAATAGCAATAGATTAGCAGGAAAATAAGCTAATAGATAAACGAAATTGGAAAGAAATTCAAATAAAAACTCTGAGAATTATAATAATAATGATAAGGAAAGTCATAATGATAATGCTGATGCTAATGATAATACTAATAATGATAATGACAATGCTAATACCAATGCTAACGTTATTACCAATGCTAGTGTTAAGGCCAATAGTTATACTGATGATAATGATATTGCTAATGACAATGATTATGATATTGATATTATTGGCGTTAGCATTAGTATTGCTTATAATAATGAATATGAATGTAAAAATAATCATAAAAATTATAATTATTATAATTATAATACTAATAATGAATAGACTAATACAAATAAGAATAATGATGTTCTCAATATGAATCAATAATCATAATAATGCTAATAACAATACTTTAGCCATTTTTTGGGTCTGCATAATTTACAGAAACTTGTTTAAAATTCTCTCTCGAACACAAAACTTTTAATAGCTCAATATTTTATCATTAACCGCGTCTATAATTAAGTTTTATTAGCTCACTATGCAGGTCATGCTGAGAAAAGTATGAAGCGAGAAGCGCATAATTACTCAAGATGCAGATGGATGCGAATTTTGACTACGATACGAATACGGCCGCATGTAGGGGGTGTTAATGGGCAGAGGGTGGTGGAGTTGGATAAGTGGTTTGGGGGTCTGCGCCAACTGCTTTTCAATCGAAGCCTCTTAATAATTCAAATCGAATGCTTAACAGAGCAGAGAGTCAAATAGACAAGACAGAACAGCACAGGCAGGAAAATTGTCAAAGTTTGTTCTTTTTTCCTTCTCTTTTTTTTAGTATACCACGAAACTTAGTTGGCTCAGACCAGCGCACGCCATAAGGACATTAGTTTTTAGCGCAGGCACTCGGCTGGGGTATGACGGGGCCGGAAGGGGGCGGCAAGGTAGGGAATTAGCCTAGGTGGGAGCTGGTAGACACGCGATGGCCGTTGTGTGGGTTCGCTGAGCATGCTGACATGTCCATAAAAGCCTTGAAGTGGACAGACAGATAGACACAAAACGCACATAGAGCGAGGGCAGACTCGCGTTTATATATACATGTATATACATAGATATATATGTATATACATATATATTCCAAGCGATGAGAATTGTCAATTGTGTGCATTTCCGCCCACCAAAAAACCCCTGCTGTTGCTCGCCTTTTGTTGCTGTTGCGTGGCGTTTGGACTGGACATGACGTCCATTAGCTGTTTTTCCGCTAAATTATAGAGTGCTAGGTGAACGCATATACCCCACCAATAGCAGCAGCAGCAGCAGCAGCAGGAGCAGCGGCAGCAGCGTCCAATTAAGTTTACTGAAGGCCGGGTCGGCAGGGGGTGGCTTGGTAACTACAGCGCACATGCAGGCTGGCAAGGGGCACGAAAATATGCTGCTACTTTATTGTCCTGCATAAAATAACAGGCTGGGTGCGCATATAACCGTTTCCTGGTCCTCGACTGCCTCCTGTTTCCTTTTCCGCCTCCTCTTCGCTTGCTACGCGGTTTTGCACGTCTCGCCTTGTGCTCCCTCCCTCTCGCTCGCACACATTTTTGTGGTCAGCAGTCCACCTGTGTGTGTGCTTGGAACATGAAAAAATGTGTCCTAACCCCCGCACACTTAAACTAACTTATACCCTGTAGGGACACTCTTAGTAATGAAGTTGTAATAGTCCAAAGCTCATTTATCTCTGAGGTTTTATAAAACTATTATGATATTACATTTCATATGTAATTCTGCTCTCTCTCTTTCTCTGTCTCTCTTTTAAACAAAACCGATAAATATCGTTTGCTTTCTGAGTTGTACATGCAGTTTGTAGTATTACTGAAGCATCGATTAGTAGTTGCTATATACATTTATATATATAATATGTTGCTTAACATAAACTATATATAAAACATTATTTTCTCTAAATAATAATCGATAATTATCGATTGACATCAGAAGTACTATATACTATATACAGTTCCAACTGCTTAGCTCTTACTTGAGTATTTGCAGGGTATCCTGCAGTCGTTCATACTCGCTCAAACTTACGCCTACCTGTTATATTCCCACTTATTCATATTGTGTGTCTGTGCGAGGGGTTTGTGTAGGCGTGGCCGCGCTTGTGGTTAGACGTGTGTGCGCTGTCAAAAGCTATTTGAACAGGATGTGGCTAAGCGAGTGGAGTTCTCTTTCATTCTCTCTATCTCTCTCTCTGTCTCACTTGTTCCACCTCTTTGAGTGTGTGTGTGTGTGTCAATCAAATGATTTTCACATAATTGCTACCTGTCATTTATGTCACATTCAGACCCAGTTGCTTGGACTCTATCAATTGCTCAGCTACCCCGCGGCCTGCATTTCATTTACCTCCCCCACCCCACTCTCTTTCACTCTTTCGCTCTCTCTCTCTCTAAACCTTGGCATATGTCGTGGGAAGCTGTAAATATTTGATTAAGCGTCTGCGGTTGCTTTAATCAATGCCCACTTGGCTCATCTCAAGACTGGCCAAAGCAACCGCTACAAAGTGTGCCCCCAACACACACACGCACACATCCCCTATTTGTGTACCCTCCCTCTCTCTCGCTATCTCTGCGGCTTTTCTGACAACGCAATTAACCTATTATTAGTTGCTTTTGAAGCAATTGAGGCCAACGGCTGTTCAAACTCTCAGCATTTTAATTAAAAATGCGTCCGCCTTTTCCTTCTGGAAAATGGAAAATGTCCTCCTTTTTCTTTCGTATGCTCTTTGTACTTGTTGTTGTTGTAGCTCAATTTTGTTTCCATTGCAATTGCATCGAATAGCTCCTCAAGTCAATATCGAAGAATTGTTCGCAGCAAATTGCTCTAATTACATGAATAATAAAGAAGTTTTGTGTCTTTAGGCTGCATTTTCTATTTTTGCGAGCTTCACTTGAAGAAAGTTTGTGGTTACTTGAGCTGAGGTAAAGTTGAAGCGGGCTGAAAAGGCAGCCAAGTAAGTGTTTTGTTATAGAGATATATAATGCCTAGAAATCTCGATATTAGACTAAAAGTATTTACTTAGATATCATACTTAATTTAAATTAAAACAATATCAATACAATTTGTCTTAGGTGTATAATTAAAAATCTATATTAACTTCTCCCCAATAATTTCTTTCTCAGTGAATTAGTCCAATCACTCGTCTCTTTAACCATTATCAAGGCTTGGTATATCTCAGATGGTCGCTAGCCTAAAATCTTGTGTCTCAAAAGACATATCTCTCACTCCCCTCTGCAAGTATTTACATATTCATTCGTCTGTAATTTCTCTCAGTGTAACTGAACTATACTTTTCTTATAATGACAGTTCAGTTAGCTATAATGACGGCCTTGCTGCACCTGTCCACGTCAGCCTCCTTTTTTCCTAATAATATTTGCTCGCAATTTGTTGCATTTCACAGGCATTTAGCGAAGAGCCCGCCCTCTGGCTCCCCGTACTCTCCCTCTATTAATTTTTGAAGCGCTTTTTGCTGTCTTGGAGGAAACGCATTTAAAAATGCATAATGTGAAAACATCAGCTGAAGTCTTCGCATATACATATAGTATAATATATATGTGGTATAGTCGTTTATCTAATATTCATAAAGCTGCAGTCGTCGCATACCTAACCCCGGCCACGATTCAACTACGGCCCCAGCTTTTATAGTTCAGTTATTAGTTCCACATATTGCTGGAACTTGGGTTTCATTAGTTGCCCCAAAGCCAATTACTATATAAGCTTTTATATATAATTTGTCCATATGTCATAAAGATACATATATATATGTATGATTATATATACTATATATACCATGCCTTATGTAAAGCGACCCACATGTGTGTAGATCTATCAATCAAGGATATAGAAAATGCACTTTTGACCCGTACATATATACCAAACGGTATATGGGTATCTCTCTCATATTTGTGTGGTCGGTACTGTATCTATTGGTATAGCTAGTCTAACTTCTGGTTTTTCTCCACTTTTGTCTGTTGTGGCCAGAAGTCAGGGACAATTAGTGTCCCGTTGCCTAGCATCGGCAATCCATAACTCTAGTAGTACCCTCAGCATATATTTCCCCTGTTTCGCTGTCACTTGTGAACACATTTGTACGATTTCTATTGGTCAACCAATATCCGTTTCCGTAGCTATCCCTAAACCGATTTGTGTCTCCTATTGGCCAGCCAGCCTTTTGCCTGATTGCCCAAGATTTGCCTATAAATAGTCGGATATCTGGTTTATATTTTCATTAGTTTTTCTACCGTACTTGCAACAGGACATCAGCGCCTGCTGCTCCTACGACACTACAAGCTCCAACTGAGCAAAGAACAGTTCCAAAATTCAATTCAAAAATTATGTAACTGGTGAAAAATAATAGAATCTTGTGTTGACATGTGAAACTGCATGAATTGGCTCTAAACTTCCTTAAGATATGTGAAACTGAAACGAATTGTGATACGAAAGCGCCAAGAGAAAGGTAATTTAATACAAAAAATTCTATTGCACTTGAAAAACTGGGAAAATATTCGGAATTCGGCTAAAGTTTTCTATTTTATATATTTTTAAATAAAACTAAAATGTTTACTGAAGAAAACTTAGAACAAATCTGAGATGAAATAGGAGAAGGCCATTAAAAGAATTATTTAGCTGATATGAAAACTTATTAAAGATATAGCAAAAAGTTTAGCTCAAGAGTTTAGTTTCGAATTTGTTAAAAATATTTTAATTTGTTTAGAAAGTCAGATCTTATCTCTTATTACAACTCTTTATGATTATATTTTCACTTTAGCTACATCAATCAAAGCAGATTGAAACTCACTTCAAATAAAACTGAATCCATTAATCTAAGATTTAAAAGCTACTACTTAAGCTACTTCATAAGCTTGCATATGCACTTAGACAACATCAATCTATCATCAGGCAAACATAAGACTAGAAAGTCTCAACAAGAACATCGAGTAGGGAGTGCTTTAAATTTAAGCATTTTCCCACCTTGAAACCACAAAGAACAATTAATTCTTTTGAGTTCTTTTTGCTTCTTTATTAAGTCGGGCTTACGCTCCGCTGCGCACAGTGTCTGACAGCAGTTAACCAACTGGTCAATAAGAGCTTTCCAAGGTGTTTTACTTAACCTTTTTGACAATCCACCACTGCCCACACACACACACGAGCTCTCAGATACCAGATTATATGGAAGCACTTACAATATGTATGTACCTATACCTTTGCCTGTACTCGTGTAATTGTTGCCACCTGATTCATGCGACGGCACGGAACAAAGCCGCGCTTAATACTTGGCTGCTGTTTGCTCATGTATCGGACATAATTTTGACAACTTAACAGCTCCGAACAATTCAATGTTTTGACATATGAGCCGAGTTTTTTTCTGTGCTCACTTGAGTCTAGAAATGGGAAAACAAAAAACAACCTCATCTATGGGTGCTGTGGGCGGGTGTTATGACAATATCTGTATTGCTTATTCAGTGAAAAGGGGCATATTGGTTTAGTCTGTAAAGAGAATAGACTCGCGAGTCTGTTAGATATAAATTAATCTTATATGTAGATAGTTGGAAATGTCTCTTGTTGATAGTTTTTCAAGAGCGAACGGGTATTTAGCAGTCGTACATTCCCCATCTGCAGCGTTTATACTTGTTAAATACTATATGAAAACTTATTTAAATGAATTTTTATATTAAGTACATATAGATCATGGTATTTTGGCTAGTTATTCATAAATTCTCTGCTAGATGCATGTTTATTAGAACAATTGCACTTAATTATGCATAAATAATATAGAGCAAGAAATGTGGGACGTACAATTTATATTATTTCTATACTATATAGAATGCATTATTCTCATGCGCGTTGGCTGTCTGGCATTTCCGCTTGGGCATAGGGCGTAAGCAGCAAATGATATATATATATATATATATATATATATATATATATATATATATAGATAGAAAACATATATAGATAGCTGCCCAGATAGATAGATATAGCTTGTTAAAATCTAGACGCAGTCTTCAAAGCCTTGGACGCCTTTTCGCAAATGCATTGGCAGCTGCACGATTCTACAGAACACCAACACAAAAAGCATAACAAAAATATATATAAATGTACACAAATAATATATATATAGGCATCAGTCAGCTGCGGCTTAGTCGGCGATTCTCATTCAACTTCGACTGTATTCGATATGAGGCAAATTGAATTTTTGTTTAATTGCGCTTAGCAAACTCACAAATTCCAGCCCACAATGAGCGCTGCCTCATTTTGATTCATTGTTATTTTAGCCTAGTTTGCTGTGAGGCATGATGGCTATGACGAGAGCTTTGTAACATGTAAGCGCTAATATATAATGCTAAATACTTAAACAGTGTTGGTAAATATTGAGTTGTTAGAGGCTGATCTTTTTATCATAGTTATGTCATCATCAATAATATTTCCTGACATCTTTGAGTGTTTCGTAATACATTTACCTATGCATTACACAACACTGTAATATGAAAATACAATAAATATAGTATTTTGGCACGTCAACACTTTTTGTAGTACTTAAGTGTTGTATAATACCTTTACTCATGGTACTATACAACACTGTATAGATCAGAATATAGAAAAATTCGAGTCTGCCTTCACTTTTGACGTTTAGTTCACTCGAATCAGCAGCAAAAGTTTCTCGTTTTCAAGTTTTCATTAAAATTGATTGGAAACAAAAATTCTTATATCTTTCTCATCTATCTATCAATATCGATCAAAGGTATGCCCGTAACGAGTTTAAACATTATGGTGTAATAAATAAAAGAAATAAACTATATGCATGCAAGATTATATTCTTATGTATAGATGCCTATGCATAGGGCTGCAAGTAGACTGTCGAAAAGTTACTTAAGGCACGTTCTGTTGGAAATCTTTACATACCCTATAAATACCCCAAAAGTAGAGTATTTATGTCTGCGACTCGTGCAAAAGTTTTGCACGAGTTAAAAGTTTTTACAGACTTGTTGATCATAGCCAAACGTTCTTTCGTTCGTTCGTTCGTTCAGTTAACTATGAGCGGGCGCAAGCGGCGTATGTGTAATGTGTAGAGCAGAGCTTGAAGCAGAGTTTTAATGTTTGTTTTGATTTATCCTTTTTTTTTGCAGAGAGTATGAAAATGAAGCGCGAAAGCAATGATGGAGATGGACCACAAGACCAGAAGCGCAACAGACGCAATGAGGAAACTGTGCGAATACTGATACCAAGCAGTGTAAGCTGAGATTCATATATAGCCCTCTATACATCTATACATAAGACTTACAATATATTTTCTCTTGTTTGGCGTTCATTTGCAGATCGCGGGCGCTGTCATTGGCAAGGGAGGTCAGCACATACAAAAGATGCGCACTCAGGTACTATAAAACCAAACTCAGCTAAACATAAATATATATATAAAAGAAAAGAAAAGAAAAGAAAACAACAACAAACAAACATTTGAAGCGTCTAGTATTATTTATTAACTATTTATTTCACTGCGCGCTTGACAAAAAAAAAAAAAAAAACAAAAACTCCCCAAAAAGTTTATGAGAAAGCAAAGCAAATTCCAAACTTCTGTCTCTTTTTGTGTGTCGCTCCTAAACTCTCCGACTCTCTCAAGCTCTACTCTTCTATATATATGTATATATGACATTATATATATATGTACATCCATCACCAAGTCCAAGTAGTACCCGTCTCTTAATCTCAGCTCCCTTAGCGTGTGATTTTTTTCTTTCAACTCTCTAACAATCAAAGCCCTGGCTTAAACGACACGCTTTAAACTAACTCTCTCCCTCACTCACTCTTATCTCTATCTCTCTCTCTCTCACTCTCAGCTGCCCGCACTCAGCTAACTCACTCTGTCACTCAATCTCTCTCTCTCGCTCTCTTATCTCTATATCTCTCTCTGTCTCTGTCTGTCTCTCGCCTTTGACCCACGTCTCGAAAGTCTTTAATAAATTATAATATTTAGGCGCTTTATTTACCAACAAATGAAAAAAAAAAACAAAATATACGAAAAAATATGCCACTTTTTTGTTGTATAATTCAATATATAAAAGAAATATATTATACAAATAATTTACACGCTTTTAACCTTTTAACTAAATGAACAATTTTCTCTCTCTCTCTCTCTCTCTTCTTCTCTCTACTTCTTACGTACGACCCAAAAAACAAACAAAAAAAAAAAAAATACAAAAAAAACCAAATCGAATCTTGTAAAACGACCAAAAAAATGACAATCAACCAAAATTATCGATCAACTGTGATCGATTGACCGATCGACCCGCCTGCTCGCTCGCTCGCTCGCTCTGGTCTGTCCCGCATATATTATATATATGTATATACTCATATAACTGGCGTCTTACCCCTCAACCCCGGGTCTGGGTCTGGGTCGTCTCCTCGCTTCGTCACCTGCCACTGCTCTGAAAACAAAAACTCTGAAAACTGGCCCGGCCCGATGTGTTACCAAAATGAACCAAAACAAATAATCAATCATGATTCGATATGCGTGTGTATATCGATAAACGATAAACAACCAATGCCCAAACGATGGCCATGCGAACCATCAACAAATATTACAAAAATCGATAATCGATAACCGATGCCAAAAACAAAAAAAAAACAATGCACCAAAAAATAATCGAATGACCCGTTGCTGCATATTCAAAAACTATAACAAAACTGCATCCATATATATATATATATATATGAATATCAAATCTGAATAAAATCTCAACATATATATCGTATATATATGTCGATATATTTATATATATATATATATATATATATATATATATATATATATATATGTATATCTTGTATAACGAATGTTTTATCCATGCTTGGGGCCCAACCAACGTTCCCTTCATTGTTGTGCGTTGTGTATGTGTGCCGTGTGTGTGTGGGTATACATATATATCTCTCTCTCTCTCTCTCTCTCTTTATCTATCTCTCTTTTGTGCCCCACAACAACAATGCAAATATATATATACACACAACAAACAACAAACACGAAATTTATATGGCCAACCGAATCAACCGAACGTTAATCGAAAAAAAAAATAAATATCTATCGACCGACCGCCCGCTCAATCGCCCGCCCGCCCGATCCGACCGACCGACCGCCCGCCCGCCCGTCTGCCCATCTGTTGTCCAACCATCAAATGTAAATGCACAGTATAAAGCCACTGTGTCTGTGGACGATTCCCAAGGCCCCGAACGGTAAACCACAAATCTAAAAATCTTTAAAAAACAAAACAAAAAATCTTTACCAAATATTTCATCATAAATAAGCTTACCAAAAAAAAAAAAAAACAAAAAAACAAAAAAAAATCTCTTACAGTGATCCATTAAGAATGTAATTAGTACAAAACGCTTAGTCTTTAGTTAGGTCTGTTGAATTGACTTTATAATTTATGCATATTATTTGTTTGATAACTTATCTAGAATAATCCTTTTTCCCTAAGAACACACTTGTACCTGCTGGACGCGTGTCTCTTGCTCGCTCGCTCGTTCTCTCTCTCTCTCTCTCTCTCTCTCTCTCTCTGTCTCGCTCTTGCTCCGTATGTTGTTGTATATGCTAGTGTCCTTAGGTGTGATCGTCTTATATGTGCATATATATAAACCCCGATTTCGAATTACTCTTAACTCCAGCAACAGCATTTAATAATAATAATAATAATATGTCTCGCTACTAATCACAGCACGGCAATTAACTTCATCTAATGAAATAATCTCTCGAGCTTGCTCTATTCACGTAATACTAACACCAACCAAGCGCTACGTCCAAACCGAACCCAGCCCTAAAAAAAATTTACTATATATGTATGTTCTTTTTTTTTTGTCCATATTTTTACCTCCTCGCCCGCCCAGCAAGCGTCTTGTGTGTCCTTCAATGTGTATGAGTGAGTGAGTTCACAAAAAAGAAGTGTGAGTGTGTGTGTGTGTAGGTACAGAAACCAGAATCACAGCAGTTTCAGGTCGTATATCTCTTTCTCTCTCTCTCTATATATATGTATCATAAGTTGTGAATGGCGAGGGTTGCCTTTGGAATGATTCTTTTCATTCTCAAAGAAAATAGTGTTGCAAAACTATGAAAGAATTCAAATTGAGCAAATTAAAGGCAACTTACTTTATGATATATTTGGCCTACATCACCAAAACAACCAAAGGCAACCCTCGTCGCCTGTAATGATTAGTCGTAAATCTTTATATATATTATTAACTTAGTCAGGTCTAGTGCTTAAGTTGAGTTTTATGTATGTTGATAAGTGTTTTTTTAATATGTGTCTATAAACTTTACATTTCTCCCTCTCTCTCTCTCTCTCTCTCTCTCTCTCTCTTTCTCTACTTTTCTCTATCCAACCAAAAACCAAAATCCAAACCAACAAATTTTCGTACTGCACTTTAAACAGCACCATACAAATCTCAACGGATATCGACTCCACGCTGGAGATCATAACCGAAATGCTGAAATACTTTGAAGAGGTGAGTCTCCAGATATGATATTGATATATAGATATATAATTAACCCGCTCTTCTCTCTTTTAGCGCGATGAGGAATTCGATGTGCGCTTGCTAATTCATCAAAGTTTGGCCGGTTGTGTCATAGGCAAGGGTGGCCAAAAGATCAAGGAGATACGCGATGTGAGTCTATAACTATATATTATATACTATATACTACATATGTATCTATATCTCTGGTTGTAGCTGTCCTTGCATGCAGCTAATAGCCTTTGTTACATGCCTAATTATAGTTTCCTGCGGTTGTCCTGTTTTTTGGGGTTTGCGTCCGCTGTTTTTTACGACGGGCTTCAGCGGGCACGTTAAGTGCCACATTCCGTTGCAGGCAATCAATAGCTGCTGCTCCTCACCTGTCAATAGCAGCGTCAGCAGCAGCAGCGCATAACAGCTACCGCTTGGCTACACTCTCACGGACACACACACATACTCATGGCATGTGCAGGATCTGCTCCTGCTGTGAACATTTGTTCGTTTCAGCTCTTGCATAACGCAATTGTCGCTATTACCAACGCGATTCAATTTGCAAAGCAACCAGGCAACGCAGTGCGTGTGGGTATGCATGTGTGTGTGTGTATGTCACATGTCAAGCGCTTTTCAATTGCGCAATTGTAACACACACACACACACACACACACTCGCAGCGGGTGCGTTCAGGTATCGCAATCAATTGACTATTTCGATGTTTTTTATACTCTGCAAAGACTGCACGTTGGGTTTACACCGCAGTAGTGGGGCAGGATTTGTTATATAAGATTTAGTTTATATATAAGCTGATCTATTTGTGTGTCTTTCTCTGTCTGTATGAAGAGCTGTATCGCAGAGGCTTCAAGAGCCAATTATAGCATGTAAAAGCTTTCGATTTGTAAGCACATGTTATCGATAACTATATAAAGATATCTTTGTTGTTGATCGATGTTTAACTTGAGTGATATCCATAGGCTTCGCTCATAGCCAACATTCTAAGTAACTACTATTTTTACTCATTCGTTAGTTATCGTTTTCGATATTCAAGTTTAGACAGGACTTATCCATATATAGCCATTTCATATGTATACCATATGTGCC
The DNA here is from genome assembly GCA_961210405.1 of Drosophila mercatorum. Classification (NCBI taxonomy): domain Eukaryota; kingdom Metazoa; phylum Arthropoda; class Insecta; order Diptera; family Drosophilidae; genus Drosophila; species Drosophila mercatorum. Next base: position 2,086,321 of record CAUIUS010000008.1, read on the forward strand.
ATATGTATACTATAATATATATCTATGTATGTTTACAACACCTTCTTATATGGATATATTCTCCAAATTCTGTACCTGCTGCCTTTAAGTATAAGTACCTACAGTTAAAGTAAAGGGTATCTGCTAGCTACTTACGCCCTAACTTAGCCCTAATTTGTTTCCATTTCACTTATTCTCTCTCATCTCTCTCTCTTTTTCTGACTTTCGCATTAAATGTGCGTTGGCTGTTTTTTCATTAATTAACAATGAGTAGTTGTTGCCAAGTGGCTGCATTTTAATTGGAATGTCTTTGTTTTTGTTGCCGACCCGTCCGCCTCCTACCACCCTACCCCTTCCGACCTCTTGCTGTGCAGCACAGCGGCTGTCCAGCGCATTCGTATATATGTATATATACATAAATATATATATATATATATATATATATATATATGTATATACTACATTTTTTATCGTTCGTCTTGCTCGTTGACTGTTTGTCCGTTTGAGTCGCACAAAGGCGCGCGCGTGAATTTATTATTGCATACTTTTGAGCGCACGCAAAAAATATGTCTGCCCTGTCGCATTTGCTTTTGCGAGCTGGTGTTGGTGTCGGTGTTGGCCTGCCTGCTGGCCTTCTTTATGCATATTCATAGTATACCCTGGTCAAATATGGCTAGAGCAATGTGTGGAGACTGGAAATCTTACAGATCTTGCAGATCTATAACAGCAAAGCCCATAACTTGCTCACGGGACACGGTATACGATAACATACAAGATTTATCGATCAAAAATTGGGATTATTATAATCATCTTCCATCATATATGTCCTTTTCTGCACACACCCCTTAACTTGAAACTCTACAGGGTATTTTTGCCTTGTTAGATTTCCTCTTTCCTTTCTGTCCATTTGCTGTTTGCGCCATGGAGGTCAACAAGTCCAAAAGCGACACAAAGGACATGGCTGGCCCCCGTGCTGCGTGCTGTAACGCTTCTGCAGCAACTGTGAAAACGTTTTTACTTCATGTTTTTCCTTTCATATTATTTCTTTGGAATTTCTTGGCCTGCTGCAATGTTAAAATTGTTTGGCATCATCCGGCTGGCTGGCTGGCAGCATCCTTCAAGCAGGGGCGCTGTCTCGCATCCTGGCGGCACATCCTTTGCAGCTGCCATCGCCCATTCAGCTGTTGTGTCAGCGCGCAGATGATCAACAGTGGAGCAGCCACTATCTCACTCTCTATCTTGCTCTCTCTCTCTCTCTCTCTCTCTCTCTCTCTCTCTCTCTCTCTCGCTGTCTTAGGTCCTGTCTGTGTCTCAGCATGTGTTTCTGTTTTATGTTATAGTTTTTTGTTCGTCGCATCTTTTCGTCGCTCGCTTGGTCCATTGTCTTGGCTCTGCAAGCAGCTGTTTCAGTTTCTTTCAAAAGGTATTTTGCATTCTCCCCGCTTATCCTGCCTTGCTTTACAGTTTTGCTTCTTCACCTTGTTTTCGTTTTGCGTTTTCCGTGCTGTTTTTTTGTTTCTCTTTCGCCTTCATTCTAGTTCTCTCTTTTTTTTTTCTTGTTACCATTTTGACTTTTTGTTTTTGGCTTTCGCAGCCGGTTATTCCTTCCATAGTTTGCCCTTGGCAAAAGGTTATAATAAGGTTGTCTTTGATAACATTGTATATAAAGTTGGCAGACGATATGAAACTGATTTACAAAGAGAACAAGTTGAGAAAAGAAAAAATACGAAACACTCTTGATTTTTGGTTTAAGTCTGTAGTCGCCAGAAGCCTCAACGTTCTCTTAGTTACTTACGCAATTGGCTTACTATGCGATTCTCATGCATTTAAGCAGGACTTGCAGTTGCTCATGATTTCATTTAATGTTTCTAGGTGTAGGTTACAATTATCGAAATATATATATGTATATCTGTCTGGTTATATATATGCATACAATCTTCAGTTAGCTAAACGAAACTGCCTAACAATGCGCTTTAAGCTCTGCAGCTTATTTAAATGTAACGAATTTTTAGGCTGTGCTCTCCTCCTCGATTCTCATGAATTCAAATGGGCTTTGACAGGTTTTCATGCATGACAAAGTGCTTGGCGTGTATGTGTGTGAGTGAGTGCTGAAGATTAGCTTTGCTTATGGAAATATGTAAGGAGATGTATGTATGTATAGCAATGTATGTACATAAGTGTCATATATTTACCATGTATTATGTACATAGATATGAAGTTGTATACGAATATACCCATTCAATAGCTACAAATCGAGCTAAATTTTGATTTTTAAATATTAATTTAATATTATGCAACAAGAGCTCACCTTTTATATATCCTATTTGTATATATGTATAACAATTCCATTCTATAATATTCTGTTAGAAATAGCATTGTGAAATTTCTTGGAATTCTTTGGGCATATTTGCTTGCCGCTCGTCCTGCTTGACTGCTTGTGACATTTTCCTTTTTGGGCGCCAAATTTGTCACGTCAGGCAACCTTTCTCCCAACATGTGTCTGGCTATAGATATATGTGTATATATACATACGTATCCATAGGTATGTCCCTGTTCTGTTTTCAAATATATATACTCAAGATGTTGTCCATTAAAAATTGTTGTCCTGTGCCATCTGATGGTTTTTACTTACTTCAAACGGCATCTGCTGTCGCGCCCTAATAATGAGTCGCAGCAGAGCGGTGGCAGCTGCCGTTGCTTAGGCTCGTCGTTCTCCCTCCCTCCCTCCCTTCCTCTGACTGTCAGTGTCCCTGATCCATCTACCAAATCCATCTATTGAAGCATTCAAAATTGAGCAGCGTGCCAATGGCTTTTGTTAGACCCGGCAGCCCGCACCCTCGCTGCGCGTTGCCTGCGGCTTACAATTGTTGCTGCGCTTAGGACGAGGTTGCTGTTGCCGTGTGTGTGTCTGTGCCAGCTCTTAATGAATGCCTAACAGGTGCTACATACACACACACACACATGAACACATAAAAGAAAGCGCTGAGGCAGCAGCTGAAGGCATTCGAGTTCATGCATTGGCATCTGTTCCTTGGCATTTCGTTACAAGCGGCTGGAATTGTTGTGCGGCTGACATGTGCTAAGAACTCTTCTAGGAACTGTTAATATATATAACTGGTATATATATATATTTATATAATACTGATCACCTCTTGCAGCTGAGACAAGTTGGCTTAGTCTTGGCTGTTGCAGCGCACTGATCATAGAGAAATTTGACAAATTTAGCAATTCCCAATATTAGTTTATATATATATAGTACTATAAGTACATTTACAGATCGTGATTATATATCAAACTGATCTTTTATAATATATATAGTTAGAGATATTTCGAGTGCTTTCTCCTTTAAGCAACATTTCGTCAGCTTTAAGCCCTTTTTCCTTTTTACAGGGTATCTGCTCGTCTAATACTCTAAAACTAGGCCACTCTCTGCTGCGTGTGTGCCTATAAAACTTTACCAATTGATGAATAAGCTTATGAAACTTTAGCTATGGCACATGCATGCTGTTGCTGACAGCTATAGGCCACGCCCCCACTCTGCCTCTCTCCGCTCTCTCTCTCTATCTCTCGCTCGCTTTACATGTCGCGCATTGCAATCCTGTCAATATCCGGTTCAGTTATCGCTTTTGTATGCGGCATCAACTTAAATGTTGTTGAGCTGCTTCCGCTTTGTTTTAAGTGCTGTCCCAGCCTCAATCTTTGGCTCTGCTCAGTTTGACAGCTCATTTGCTGTTGCTCTTGCTCCTAATCCTGCTGCTGCTGCTCCCATCTGGGCCTCAGCCAGCTGCTGTTATTTGTGGGGGCCAAAAAGTTTTCTAATTGCAGCTGCTCTTTTGGATTTTAATGCCCTGAACACAACTGAAAAGAGATGTATCCATAGGGTATAATGGTTGAGTGCGTACATGGATATATTTATAGATATGAGTACGTAGCTGAGTCAGCTGTAGAGTGTAGAGTGGAAAAACTCTTAATAGGCAGAAGAAGTTTTAGATATATAGTTAGTAGGTCTCTCTAAAGTATGTCTAGATAAAGCATATATTGCTCTCAAATACCAAATACAACAGCTTCCCCTGCCAGTCGGGGTATTTGCTAGTCGTGGACTTGCTTAAGTTTACTCACTTTTTGGACTGCTCTCAGGAAACAAGGGCAAAAACTCAATTACAAACAAGCTGCTTGCATTACGAACATTATTGGTGCCACACACACACCCACGCACACGCACAGCAACCACACACACACACATACACGTGCCAAGTGTGGCTGCAGCTGCTTTAAGGATATTAGAGAAGCACTTGAAGAAGCTGCAGCAGCAGGAGCGCCAGCTGCTGCCTTGCAAATAGTAATTTTTTGCATAAAAATCCGCTTAGAAAGTCAACAGGAGAAGGGAGAGGGAAGAAGATATAGAAGGTAAAAGTAGCAAAAGTAATAGAAGTAAAAATTAATAAGTAGATGGCAGCAATGATTGCGTTCCATTTGCCATGGCTACATCTAAAGGGATACGAGAGAGACTGTGTGTGTGTGTGTCTAGTTTACTGCGGCACAGCTACTGCGCAGGCCTCAATACACACAGGGAGAGAGAAAAAAAGGAGAAGGAGCAGGAGGAAGGCGAGCAAAAGAAGCTGAATAATACACCGGTTCCGACAGCAGCTGCGCCTCAGCAGCGCCAGCAGCCGTATCCTTTAAGCCGTCTGACTGACTCGACTGCCTACAGTCAGGACGACAAGGAGCAGCAGCGACAAGGCAAAGGCGCGCACATGCTGCCTGGTCTGGCCTGCTGTGCTCTCTCTCTCTCTCTCGTATTTGTACACATAACTGTGCGCTCGCTCTCTCTGTCTCTGCTCTCTGCTGCTGCTGCTGCTGCTGCTGCCCTCTGCTCTGCTCGCTGGCTGCGTCTTCTGGCTTTACATGGCAACTGGCATTCGTTGAACCCAATTAGTTCGACATTGGCGCTGGTCGCGCACGGTACTACGACGCGCTCGCTGCTGCCCTGAACAGTGCCTCGCATTTGTATATGCACACTTGGTATACACAGTTGATAAACAAAGCTATGTGCAAAGGTACAAAATATAAACAACGCAGGAAAAACTAAAAGAAGTGACAAATTCTCCTTATATATACAAAGTGAACTAAAAGAGAAACAATTTTGTTTGTTAACTTTAAAGTGTGTGGTGTATAGGGATATGTGTGTGTGTGTGTGTGTGTGTGTGTGTATTGGCATGCCTGTACACATGTAGATTTGTCTTTTGCTCAGTTTGCTTGAATTTTTGTATGCCACTAAAAAGTATGCTACACTTTTTTTGCTCGCTCGCCTCTTGGCTGTGTGTGTGTGTGTCACTCACACTCACTCTCTCTCTCTCCATCTCGCTCGCACACACGCTTTGTCTTATTGCTGTGTTTTAAATTAAATAATAAATTCAATAAGCGTCCAGTCGCCCGCACGTTGCCTTTTGATGTGTCCTGTGCATCGTGACATAAAAGCTAAAAGGCAACGCACACACATAGAGAGAGCATAAGTATGTGTGTGTGTGTGTGTGTGCGTGTGACTCAACATTTTGCGCCTGCCATTCCATTCATAAGGCTCAACATGGGGGGGGGGCACTTCAGCAGCGTTTTTATACGTTTCTTTTTAGTTTTTGATGTGTCGCCATTGTTGTCTGGGGGTCACACGCAACGAGTTGTCGCCAAGGGAGCAGCGGGCTCTCTCTCTGTATTTGTGTGTGTGTTAGGCATGACGCAGCCTTTGGTCATTCAAACACACAGACACACACACACACACACACATAGAGACATAGTTAAGCATGGGGTAGCACGCAATTTGGGCTTTGCCAATGATGCAATCATCAAGGCAGGACACAAAAACACGCAGAAGGGAATAGTCAAGCCAGCAGCAGTAGCAGCAGTAGCAGCAGCAGCAGCAGCAGGGGCTCGCATAAAGGAAACGGAAGCAGGCTCCACTGCACGTAGGCATAAAATCTGCTGCGACTCACACACAAACTCGAAACACTTAAGGCCTGCATTGCTCTAAGTGCCTATCGAATTTCACATTTACACTTCCGCTGCAGACGACACACAGAGAGAGGAGAGGGAGACTATCAAGGATGTGAGGGCGGAAGGAGCAGGGGCAGCTGCTGTTTGGGGTTGGAGGAGGGCAGCAAACAACTTCCGGTGCAGCAACTTGGGAGCCAAGCAGGTAGCGCAAATGTGTTGAAGTGCCTGCACATCCTGCAGCTGTCACACAGTGAGCAGAGCCGAGCCGAGCAGAGCGTAGCGGATCATGGATAAAGAGCTCTTTTGTTGTTGGTTTAAGCCTGTTGATAGGGCCGTGTCATAAGCCGACGTGCCTTAGCTGTGCCCAGCCTTGCCCTGCCTCGTCTGTTGTCAGTGTCATGGCCAAAAATTGATTTCAACTGTGAAGCGGCGGCAGCTGCTCTTGCAAGAGATGCGAATTGTCCAACTCCAGCTACTGTTCGCCATTTTGAGTGGCTGTAAGGACACTCTCTGTGTGTGTGTGTGTGTGTGTGTGTGTGTGTGTGTGGGCTGACTTGCTCTAGAAATGAAGCCGAGTGTAAATAATTATCTGCTAGTGTTTGCTCTACAGCAAAGGGTCTGTGAAGTAGACCATTTAAGTGAAGAGTAGATGGGGTATAGTTAGGGAAAGTCTTTGAAGTCTTCTGTGATAAGTTAAGATTGTATAATATGATATATAGAAGTAATCTTATATATTAATAGTATACTAATTATAAAGTTCTCTATTTCTATTGAGAATTTCTGATAATCTAAATTTTTCTCAGTTCAAAGGAAAATGCTCTCTCTTCTGCTCTCTGAACTCATGATATGCCTCCTATCATTTCTTATCAATATTTAATTTTAAACTCAATTAAAATTGGTATGCATATGCTCGGCTAGTATACCTACACCTAGATCTTATGCTTTTTGAATGCCTCCACCAGACCAGATATAAAAACGTAAACAAACTCGAGTACTTCAAGAGCAGGAGCAATACAATTTGGTTTATAGCTGAACCTAAACAAGGCACAGACTAAGAACACTTCAATTCGGAATAGAGTCTGCTCTCAGTAGCGAAAACAGCAAGTCCAGGGTATATTTTAGTCAGGCCAACAAAGGAATATTTCCAATACATTTTTTAGCTCTAGCCATTTCTATTTAGTCTAAACTTTTGTAAGAAACTGAGACAAGTATAAGTCTTAATCTTACCTCATTATTGTTTACAGTTCAGCTTACTCTGTGTTCACTGTATTCAACTAATCTTTATGAACTCTCCCTCTCCCCCTTTACAGCGCATTGGCTGCCGTTTTCTGAAAGTCTTCTCGAATGTGGCGCCGCAGAGCACAGACCGCGTGGTGCAGACCGTGGGCAAGCAGAGCCAGGTCATCGAGGCGGTGCGCGAGGTGATCACCCTGACACGTGACACGCCCATTAAGGGGCCGATACACAACTATGATCCGATGAACTTCGATCGCGTCTATGCGGACGAGTACGGCGGCTATGGCACCGGCACTGGCAGCACACGTCCCAGCCAGCGCGGTGGCAATCGCGGTGGTGGCGGCGGCGGCGGTGGTGCTGGTGGTGGCGGAGGTGGAGGAGGATTTGGCGGTGGTGGTGGTGGCGGCGGCAATGGCGGCCGCGGTGGCAACGATCGCTTTGGCGGTGGTGGTGGTGGTGGCCGCGGCGGTGGCGGTGGAGGCGGCGGTGGTGCTGGTGGTAACGGCGCCTCCGGGCTCGGCGGCATTTGCGGACAGCGCGACAATCCCTTCATCAATCCCTGGGCCAATGGCGGCGGTGGTGGCGATGCCGATGGTTTTGGCGTGGGCAACAATGGCGGCGGCTTTGGCGGCAACAACTTCGGCGGCGGCAACTTTGGCAACAATTTCGGCAACAACTTTGGCAACGGCCCGAACGACTTTGGCGGCGGCAACCAGCTGGGCGGAGGTGGCGGCGGCGGCGGCAGCAGCAATCTGCCCAGCCTGGGCAACTTTGGCCAGACCCAAGGCAGCAACAGCGGCGGCGGCGCTGGTTTCGGTGCGGGCAACAACAGCCTGGGCAATGGCCTGGGCGCCGGCTTCGGTGCCGGGGGCAACAACAGCCTGGGCAATGGACTGGGCGCCGTCAACAATGGCGGCGTGGGTGGACTGGGTGCTAATGGCGGCGCTGGCGGCTTCAATGCAGGCGGCGGCAACAATGCCGGCTCGAACAACAGCGCCAATGCAGCGTCCATACCCCAAGGACACGATCCAAACAACAGCACACAAGTGACCATACCCAAGGACGTGAGTGTGAAAACGAATTGACTCGTGACTTGGTTTAACTCATTCTTTGTTTTCCTATTGCAGTTGGCTGGCGCAATCATTGGCAAAGGAGGCGGTCGCATACGGCGCATTCGGAATGAGTCGAGCGCCTATATCACCATAGACGAGCCGTTGCCGGGCTCGAATGATCGCATCATTACCATCTCGGGCACACCCAAGCAAATACAAATGGCCCAGTATCTGCTGCAACAGAGGTTGGTGTCGCAAACAGACTAAAAGTATGCACAACAACTCCTTTCATATCGAACTAACTGAACACCCATAAACACACAAACACACACACACACACACACACACACATACGTATAATCATATCAGTTTCGTATACTCAAAGTGCTTTGTATCATTAACTAACCTAACCGTTCGTCGTATCGAGTGCTTGCCGTATGGAAGACTAGTGATTTTGTTGTTTGGTCTCTGCTAATAACAATAAATCCCTTGTCTTCTTATGGCGCGCATTAAGCTCTTCATTTCAAATTTCGTTAACGGTGGTGCCATACCTAACTAAACTGAATAATACTTAATACTAAATGTCGGGTCTATCACAGTCAATCGTACACACACACACACACAATCACTCACCCACACCTACACACATCATTCCCATATACAGTGAAGACTTGCTTGAGTTGAACAGCTAAATGTTGTATTTTGATATATTAGAGATAAATAAGAGTTTATTATGTTCTTAAACAAATTGTAATATAAAACATATGTAATCATAGAGAGACTACATTGTAGAGCACACTGAAAACTTATTGTAAAATTAGCTATAGCTAAGAATTGGTAGAAATCAGCAGATGTTGAATGCTATATATTTAAGAAAGGTTAAATAATAACTAGAAATCAGTAGTTCTCATAGGGTCTCATCATTTCTTTTCCATCAAATCCAATCAGCTTAAGGCATAACTCGAGAACTATAGTAACTAGCTTCACAAGATTTGATATGTAGACTCACATCAATTATAAGCAGACAAAGCATATTAGATTTCTTATCTGTAGTCAGATTCAGAGATTCAGGGTCCACACAATCAGCCAGCTCTTCAACTTTATATCTAAATCAAATTACAAAATAATTAACTGTTGCGCTCACTCGAGTTCTGACTGTACACCCACATTATAAATATAGCTTAAGTAAGTCCCTCAACATTGCTTCTCTGCTAAGAACAAAGAAAAACTTATTAATTAATTGCCATTGCTTCTCTGCTTTTCTCTCTCTCCCCCCCTTCTCTTTTTCCGCTCATCTCTCACTTTGCAGCGTGCATGAAAATGGAAGGCGAAACATTTAAGTGGACTGCAATAACAACAACAACAGCAGCAGCAGCAAACGCCAAGCATCGGAGGATGAGCAAACGCTGCGTTCACATTTAACTTTAAAAAAGAAAACAAAAAACAAAAACTTACTAAAAAATTACAAATAAAAAAAATGCAACTGATTATGGATTGTCCCCAATATCTAGAGAGTAATACTTATAATATTTCTTTGCTAAGTTTAAGTAATTTCTACAACAACTTCCCCCGCTACCATTATATATACAAAGAAATGTACCCCAAATACGCCCCTCAACAAATTCTCTATATACATATACATATATATATATATGATTAAGAAGCATGAACAAATAAAGTATAAAATAAAACACGAAATTACAGATCGGAATTTTTCCGGGCCTGGCGGAGGGAGTTTCAAGAACTGCCGCCAGGACGGCCCAGCTGGGGGCCACCGGACGGGTCGCAGGTTGCGGATAGCGAACGGCCTGCCCCACGTGGCAGGTCAGCTGCGAATAGGCAGCGAGCGTCGTGCGTCGAGCGTCGAGCGTCTCGCTGCCCAATAAGCAGTCCCGGACAGCCAGCGGGTAAGGCGGCTGTCTTACCTGTCGCCTTATTGACCAGGCGCTTGTGGGGCCGCCTGTCAAAGCATAGCCCCACACAAACACACACTCCCCAACATCCACCCACACGCACACATTCCTATTCCTATTCCCTCCGGGCCGGACTAAGGTGTCATTCGAACCGTGCCAATAGTCGGCCAGGCTGAAGGCCCGGATTAACAAATATTTCAGTCGAGAACGGCGAGCTCAGGCGCTTGGCCAATGCCTGTTCTATGAGGGCCTTACCCGGGTACTGCGGATCTCTGCCCGGGCGGACCGTTGTATATCTCCGCAGCTCGTGGGACTCCAAAGCAAAATGAATCGAAACTTTAATAATAAAAACCACAACCAAAACCAAAACAACAACAACCAAAACCCAATGCCGCAACGCTTCAATGCGGGCTACAATTCCGGATGGAATATGCAGAACATACCGCAGTGGCAGCAACAACAACAACAACAGCAATTTGGCATGTTCTATGAAGATCGTGGCTACCATAACCAGGCAGGGCAGGGCATGGCCCAGAGGTTTGCGTACGAGGGCAACAGCCTGCCGGCTAGAGAGCCACAATTCCGGCAGGAACAGTTCAATCGCGGCTCAATGAACGGGCCAGAGAACAATGTGAGACGCTTCAATCGCAGTCCGGACCGAGCGCAGTTCAACGGCAGTCCAGAGCGAAGAGCGGGCCCGAGTTCCGGCTATCAGCCCGCGATGTTCAATCGTAATCGTAGCCATGAACGAGACTCGGCCACGGGCTATCGACCATCTCTTAGTCCGCCGCGCGAATCAGGCTTTCATCTGAACCGGAATCCGGACAGAGATGTGGGATATCGGCACAGTCCGGTGCGTGAAGCGGACTTTGACATGCATCGCCATGCGGAGCGAGAACTAGATTATCAGCATCGGCGTCCGGAGCCCAGTTCCTTTATGGAATCCTTTCGCGGACAGCGTAGTCGCAGTCCGGACGGTCGAGACTTCAATGAAGCGGGACGGCGTAGTCGCAGTCCAATACGCGGCATGCGTCGCATGTCGCCAGATTATCCAAGGCGAGCTGGGAGTCGCGAATCGCCGCCATTTAGGCGAGCTGCAAGCCCTGGACCCAGCCGTAGCCCAGGCAACAACAACCCGAACCATGGCCAACCATGGCCAGAGCCGAAGAGAAATGGCAATGGCAACGATTTGAGGCGACCTCGCAAGTGGGAGGTTAACCTGCCGCCACTCGGACAGCCCGGCGCTCGGGATGATCCGAACAAGAGGAATCTGAGTGGTTCGCGTACCAAGTGGTATATGCGATATCTGAAGAGTGGCTTTCCAGCCGAGGAAGCCTTGCGCATGGCCCGAGAGCCAAAGCAACCAGCAGCTAACTATGCCTGCGGTGCCCCTATCCCTGAGCCGCAGCAGTTGCACTGGGAGAAGCCCTCGGAGGAGGATTTCCGAGAAGAGTCGTCTGACAATGCGTCAGGCGTTCACGTCAAAGACGGTGAGTTGGAGATCTGTCTGCTGCCCGTTGGTTATCCGCAGGCGAAGCTCAGCCACAAGGATAAGGTGGATCTGGAGGAGGCCATACTCCAGGAGGTGGTCACAGCTGGCTTCAGTTCGTCAGCTCCGTTGCGCTTCTCGCAAATTCGCTTCAAGGGCGCCTACCTGAAGGTGACCTGCTCCGACAAGGTCTCCGCGGACTGGCTAATGAGCAGAGGTGCCCACCTCTACTCCTATCACGGGCATCCCGTCATTCCGAAGCTGGGCGGCGCGAATGCCCTGAAACCGAAGCACTTCTATGTGACGGTCTTTCTGCCGCGGACCAAGGATAAAACCGACGAATTTATCTTTGCACTGCTCAAGTCGCAGAACCAGTACAAGACCCACCTGTGGAAGCTGATCTCGCGCAAGGATCAGGCGGGCGGTGCGCTGCTAGTCATCAGCATCGACCCTGAGAGTGCCTCCGACATAGCTGCCAACGATTATTCCATCTATTATCGCTATGGCAAGGTGGGAGTGCATGGACTGAGAAAGAAGTTCGGGGACAAATCGCCGCCCCGAAACTCGAAGGCGCCGGCCAATCGTGGCGGCCAGAATCCGAGGGCAAAGCCAGCGGAAACTGTCGTTAATCAAAATCCGGGTTCAGTTCCCGACCTGAAACCGGATGCGGACGAAATGCCCAGTGATTCGCCATTCTGCATCGATCTGGCATCCGATGACGACGCAGTCGAACTCTGAACTCATTGTTATCACCTCACGAATGTCTGACAATCATTGTGACTCGATCAAATCTTTCGATTTCGAATTCGAATTTGAAATCTTCCATTGCCTTTGAGTCGAAATACAAATGCGTTTTAGTATTCGCTTCGCCCAACTTTTATTATAATTTTCTTAATTTGACTTTTAACCAAATCTTGCAGATAGTGAACGGCAGCAGCTCACGGAGGTCAGCTCAGCCTCGCAAATTATCTATTCGCTGGGCAGCTGTAATCTTGGCCCAAAGTTCCCTGTTTTGACCACAATTGTCAACTGTTTTTAAACTGTTCATTAAATGCGTTTTTGGTTATTGTTCGAAAAAAGCTGGCCTTTTCTTTTTGGGAGGATGGAATTTCTACAGCGGATCAAGGATGGCAAATGTGCTGGATGAAGCTCTGCGAGGAGTACATGCTAGAACAGCTCTTTATATATGTATGCAGGAATGGAACGGAATTTTATTTATAGAGCATACTTAAAACGTTGCCAATGGACTGCTGCCTGCATAGTCTTTGAACATGATATGCTACAGTAAACACTTAGTATAGAGAACTTCAGGGAATGGTAGAGTGGACCAAAATTAACAGAAATTGAGAAAATCTATGTATTCCATCTTAAATTAGATACTGGCTTGGCTTAGAGCTAGTTGAAGTACAGTGAATGCTCAGTAAACTTAAGCGTAGTACAGTGAATGCTCAGTAAGAGGGTTGCCTTCACTTTACATTCTTACAGAAACTCCAATAAAAAATCTTTTTTAGTATGCCAAAAAAACATAAGTTTATAATATATTGCTGCGCTTGATCAGAGAGTGTTTAATTACAATTGATTGTTGATATGTTTATGTATATATATATATATTATATAAAGAAGTATTGGAACGCTTAGACCAACACTATATATTTAAATGAATATATATATAAGTTGTATTAAGGACAATTCATAATAAATTATTAGGCTTTAATTAAGGTAAATTAAGTACAAAAAACGGCGATTGTTCAGATATACTATATAATTTAAGGTCTAATGATTAGAGTCTAGAGTATTTACACGTTTCAATTCGATTCAATTTGTTACGATATATATATAACATATATATCTACGATGAAGCCAAGTGTGGATTAACAAATGTTCAGCAGGATATACAGGATATATATATATATATCTATATAAATGGTTGGTTGATTATATTATAGCACCTGCACAGTGGTGCAAAACATATAAGTGTATTATGCGAGGGCAGTCTAAACGATTTGCAAGCCAACAAGATATATATATATAAATCTAGTTCTAACTTCTTTCTTGTCTCCGCTTGCAAATGGTTCAGTCCAACCTCATTAATTTTAATTTTACATATATATATATATATCTTTCTCGATATATCATATATCGAATCCTTGTTTAGTTTAGTTACTGCTTAACGTTTAGACTATGATTTAATATTGCATTTTGTTCTCGTCTCAATTCCTTTTGGAGGAGTTTATTAAATATTTACAGCAGTGCGTGAGCAGATGCTTCTCGCCGGATGAGGAGTTGTTATTGTTGTTGTTATTGTTGTAATGATGCTGCGGGGCACCCAGCTCACGTGTATAGATGTCCAGGCCATACTGACCCTCCTCGGGGAAGCTGTCGAGGAGAGATAAAGAAATGAATACAGGTAAGCTGGTAGGTAGAGACGACTTTACTTGATGATAAAGGTGACTATGTCATCCAGCGTGCTGTGGGTCACATATTTGGCCAGCTTCTTCTCCTCGATGCCGTTCTTATGCAGCGTGGCCATGAAGTCGGTCAGCGGACGGGACATGCGGAACTGCAGATCCAAGCTGCGCCCGGCAAAGATAAGCGGATCCTGTCAAGAGATTAGGCAGAGTTAGTTACAGATATATATAGCTATAGCTTAGTCCACTCACCTGATGTGTTATGGGTATCAGGCCAAAGAGACGCGTCGCCTTGGTGGGTCCCCATTCGCCGCTGGCGCAGTCCGGCAGCGGCACCATTACCGTCTGCAGCTCCTCGCAGCAGATCTGAAAGCAGGCCAAGATTAGGGCTCAAATACATTCGAAAGATCTCATCGCGTGGCTCACCTTAAACTTGCACACAGACTTGAATTTCATGGGCTCGCCCGTTAGATACTCCTGCGGCGTCACGGCATTGGCGAAGATGTCCAGGAGGAAGGCGCCCGAGCAGGGCGCGTGCACCCGGAACGCCACAATGTTGCCAATGACGGACTGCATGACGAAGCGCTTCAGCGAGACGCCGTCGTAGGACAGCTCCTCGTCGCTGTCGTAGAACTTGAGGTTGTAGTGAAAGATCAAGCAGCTCTGCATGTCCGTGGGCATGGCGATCCGTACAGTCGCGGCGCCCGTATCATCCGTAAAGACAACGGCGCCGTAGCCCTCGTCGGCAAAGTGCAGCCCGTAGCGGAAGAAGAGCGAGCGGACGAACGGAAGATTCTCGAATTCACGCAGTGTGATGGGTCGCTTCAGCAGCTGCCACTCCTCCTGCAGCGGATAGAACTCGTAGATGAACTCGCGCGGATCCGTGAGGAAGTAATGATCGTCGTACTCATAGCTGAGGATACAGAGAGAGACAGAGAGGTGTAAGAGAGGGAGAGAGAGAGAGATGGAAGCAACGTTCTCTTACCGCAGGCTATCATTTTTGCCACGCCCCTGCTTGGGCGCCTCCTTGGCATTGACCAGATGACGTGCACCCCAATTGCACTGGACGAAGCGCCAGGCACCGGCCACATAGACCGCATTCCAGGAGTTGCGAAAGCGCGAGTCCTGGAACTTGACGCCCGGCTGGTAGCCGGCGCTCTTGGAGTAGCCCTTGATGACCACGCAGTGGAGTCCGGCGTAGCTGCAGAGGCGCTTGAAGAGCACGTGGTAGCTCTCGGTGCCGTACTTGATGCCACGCAGCAGCCCCATGGGCGTGTCGCCCCTGAGGTCGTCGTCGAAGTGCATGGCGTTCAGGTTCTTGACCGTGATCCAGCGGAAGATCGTGCGCGCCTTCTCGATGTCCGTGGTGCAGCGGCCGACGAGCTGGCGCACGAGGTCCGTGAAGGTCTTCTGGTCCTCCTGGGCCACCGAGATGGCAATGCGATCGACGTCCTCGAACTCAATGGGATCCGTGTAGATCTGGAATTTGCTGACAGCCGGCGGCGCGGGCACCGGAGCATTCAGCGGATACTCGATGGGCACGGCGCCCTCGCTGAACTCGTCGTCCAGGAAGATGCTCTCGCTCTGCATGTACTCGGAGCGACGGGCGCTGATCAGCTCCAGCATCTCGCTGGACTGGCGGTCCACCAAGGCGGCCGTCTCGTAGCGCTCGTGCTCGAGCATCTTGCGCGTGATGCTCTCCTTCTTCTTGCTGCGGCGCAGCGTCATGTTCTTCTCCAGATCCTCCTTCTGCTGCTCGTGGCGCAGCGTCAGGATGTTGGCCTCGTCCCGGTTGCGCCGCGACGTGGCCAGCTCCTTCTCGAACTTGTGCGTCAGCCTTTGGAGCTCACGCTCCCATTCGTCCTGGAACTCATTCTGGATCTTGCGATCCTCCTCCTCGCGCTTGCGTGCGAACTTCCGGTACAGATCGTCCTCCTCCTTGCGATGCTTCATCTCCAGGTGCGCCTGCTCCTCCCGAGCCTGACAAAGACAGCGGGAGAGATTGAGAAAGAGAGCGAGAGAGGGAGCATGAGTGGAGAAAGTAACTGTTGCAGCGGCTGCATCTCGCTGCAATTCGCAATGCTTGGCTTGTTAACTTGGCTAATTATAATGCCACGCTTCAGCTGCCAAATATCTGACATTATCTGCACTCCAAGCTAAATGCAGACCAAGCCCCCTAATACCACCCGCCCACTTCTACAGGCACACTGGTCACGCATTGCGTGCGCCCGCTCGATAAGCTCCGGGAATCTGCGAACTATGCGAAGTTGTTTTTGCTTTTTCTTTTTTTGTAGTCTTTACAAATTTCTCTCAGATCTGATGTTGCGGTAAATTCAAATTCTAGAAATTGCAGTACTCTGAGCTTAGCGTTATGGACTGTAGACAGAGATGGATATAATAGAGAGAGAAACTGGAGACAGGAGTTACATGAAAAAATACTTATAAAATACTAAAAATATATATAAAATATACCAATATAGAGAGAAACTGGAGACAGGAGCTATATGAATATTATTTAAACTTCTTTTTAAACTTCTTTCATTAAAAAAATATAAATATAGTAAAAAATACTATAGAAAGTACCAATACCTCCAAAGAAAAAGCAATTCAAATATTTCAAAATTATCTTTGATATAAATATCAATATGAAAATTGATAACGATAATCATTATATTATAGATCGATCTATACAATGCATTCGCATATGCATTCATACCAGCGCGAGTCTTCACTTTGCATCATATATATGTACATATAGCCACTAAAAAACCACCCCCAAAAAACAAGACATTAAAATGCTTCATTAAAAACTTCTCTTTTGTTTGACAGTGTTCCCACAATTTGCGCCTTTTGCTGTTTGTGTTTTTTTTTTCGAGTAACATAAAATTCAATTAGTCATAATTACAGTGGGCCTGCAAGTTGCATGTTGCACTCACTTTTGTATAGGAGATATACATACATATGTATAAGCATGTGTGTGTGTGTTGGCTGTAAATAATATGCTGTTAAACAAATTAGCTGCGGAGCGGCTTAATTAATGCTTCCGCATGGGAATTTCGAGGCATTTAGCGCCACACAGTGAGGCAGGCACACACACACACACACACACACATGCATAACTAAGTCATAACAATATGCAATTAAAACCCAAATTCAATGTCAAGATCAAAACAATAACTTTTTAACAAAAACAAAAACAAAGAGCAAACAGCAACAACAGCTAAATGGTTCATAGCCCCGTTGACAATGGACAGTTGAAATTGCGTGAGCGTCGAAATTCATACATATATATATATATATATTGAGAGCAACAACATTTATGACGCCCACTGTGACAAAAGCCACAACAGTAACGGCAACAACAATGAGAACAACAACAACAAACAGCAAACGGCAATCGAAATCGAAATGAAAACGAAAGTCCAAAAAGTAACGAAACTAATTATTGCGCAAGCAAACAAAAACACGCCTGCATAAACGGTAAATTGGCTGCGTCTGATAAAAGTGCGCAAAAAGCTTAAAGCTAAGCATGAGGAAGTCTGTGTAAGCATTGCATAAGGGCCAGCGCGAGACGGCACCAAATGAAGAGAGCCATGCGTTACGCACACAGCCAGAGAGAGAGGAAGAGAGGGAGAGGGAGAGAGCGGGAGAGCTTGCAAGAGAGCGCCATAGAATGACGCTGCTAACTGCGCTGCCGTCAGCTGGCATGATGAAGCAAACGACGACGACGACGGCGTTGCTGTTGCCGTTACTTTCACTCTGGAGCGCATAATTTAGATTTAGCAAACGGCGACGGCGACGTCGCTGTCGACGCTTTAGTGCAGCCGGAATAACGCGACGCACAGACAGCAGCGAGCGCCGTATATGGAAATCTATGCTGCTGGCGACACTGCTAGCCAAAATATTGTGCCCGAGTGCGTTAAACCAGCTGCAAATGAGCGCACAGGCACAGCTTGTGGGTGTGTGTGTGTGCGAGTGTGTGTGTGTGTCTGTTGCCTGTGCGTGGCAGTTGTAAAACATGCAAAATTTTTAATGATTGCATGCATGCAATTTTGCACATATTTGCGGCTGTTGCGGTGTGGCAGCAACAAAGCCATCAAACACCTGTTCGAAATTTGTTAAATTGAGCGTTGCAATAATATGCGCCAGCTAACTGTTGTTGTTGTTGTTGTTGTTGGTGTTAGAGCTAGAGTTGTTGGTGTTGCTGATCACTCGCGTGTGGCATTCTCGAAAGTGAAAGAAAAACTGTTTGTGGTGCCACCACCAAAACTAACACAGATCAAAAACACACACCCAGCCACACACACACACACAGAGAGAGAAATATAAAAACTTGTGCGATTTTATTTTCGTTTTTTTTTTAATCTCTTTTTACTGTACGATTATAATGCTTTCACCAGCATCATGCAGATTTCTGCAGCAGATTTGCCAAGTCATGCGCCTAAGCTAAAGCTGATCTGTCATAGATATAGATAAGTGTATATATAAAGAGAGACGATAAGTGGCCCAGCTGCTGGCAGCATTGATAAATCAAATGCATTTCTTATATGGAGCAGCAAGCGGAAGTCGGAGCTTAGCACTTTTTTATGGCCAGGCCTGTTACAGTGCTGGTTTTGCCATGGACCCGGTTAATTCTTATGCATTAGCACGTCTGCCAGCAAGGCTAAGCCACGTTTATGTGGCTGTTATATTTAGCCGTCGATATTTATATACCCTGTAAGACCTGATATATGCTGACATAAGATATATACCCTAGATGTATGACATGCCATTATACCCTGCTGATCTTCTATATACCCTGTAAGTCTCTATATGTACCTCCTAATCACTATGTCCATTTATGCCCAACAGTTTTCTGCTCTCTTTTTATTGCCCTGCCTAAGACTTGCCCAACTTCTTACTATACCCTGTAAATTTCATACCCAGCTCTACCCTTTCACTATTCATAACCTCAATGCCGCTTTCAGCTAAGCTTGTTAGCCTACTTCAACCACTTCTCATTCTAACTGCTTATGGGCTACGCTAAACAAAAGACTTAAGCAACGAACTCTAACTTAGACTCTGCATATACAGCCCAGCTATACCCTTTAAGCATGCTTATGTCTGAGCTTTTGAATAGCTGTTAAAACAAAAGACTTAAGCAACAAACTCTAATACCCTTTAAGTCTCTGAGCCCTGCTATACCCTAACTGTTCTTTACAGTCTGCTTGTCTAAACTCAGCTGGCTTTTTGGCTTCACTCAAAACAAAAGACTTAAGCAACAAACTTGCTGGCGCACAAGTGCAAATAGCACACTAGCCTACATAATCACGACTCTAGCCAGCCGGCCAGTTAGCCAGCCAGCCAGCCAGCCAGCCAGCCAGCCAGTCAGCCATCGAGTGCATTAATTAAATAGCTAACCCCCCGCTCCCGCTCGCTCCAAGCTCAACTAGCAACGCGGATCGAAGCGAGGCGGACTTGGCAAAAGATGGAGAGGGAGCATTGCACAACCGTTTGTTTACAAGAGACTCTCTGTGTATATTGGTATGTGTGTGTGTGTGTGTGTGTGTGTGTGTTGGTCCGCTATAAACGACTGTAACAATGATTGCTGGTTAAGAGCAGTTAAAATTTCATTAGATGTTCTGCACTAAATAATTTCTTAATTTGCGGCCAGTTGGCAGTTAGAATAGATATGAAATGGAGGGCGGAGAGGGGGAGGGGGAGACTTACCAGGTAAAAATCAATGGGCTTCTCGCGCGCCTTGTTGTAGGCCTTTTGTATTTCGGTTTGCTTAAGGGCATGGGCTATATGCAAGGCGCTGGCATCGAAGCGTCCATATTTGTAGTCGGAATCGTTTTGGGAGGGGGAGCTCAGCTCCCCCCTGCCGCCATAGCCGTTGGGCGTTGATTGACGCGAGCCCAGCCCACCAGCGCTGCCACCTGCAATGCAATTAGACATCAGTCTCCGAGACAGAGAGAGAGAGAGAGAGAGAGAGAGAGAGGGAATGAGAGAGACTCACCATCGACTTCGGTGCGTGTGCCGCGTATTTGTTCGTTCACAAATTTGTTTGTGCGCGGCGCATTGAGCGCCTGGCGTATGCCCACCGAGGTCTGATCGAGATGACCGGGTCCGCTCTTTGGTACATGTGAACTGCAATAGACCTGCAATAGACCGAGGCATAGCATTACGTAGCCAAAAAGTGAAAAAAGGTAAGCAAACAAAGCAAAGGTTTAGCCACAATGCAATTAGATTTGTAGATTGCGTCGCTCATAAGAAATGTTTATTAGTCTCATTGCAGATAAATCTGTTCGTTCGGCTGCGGTCACGCTTTTGTCTTGCGTGGATCATGCAGTGAAATCTCTCTATAAAAGGTGTTCGCGATACGATAAGACCCCCTCGCCATATAGAGCACCACTTGGCCGTAAATGGCAGCGCAGCCAGTTCAAACTTTTCAAATCATCCTAAGCAAATCAAATGTTTTTGTTTTTTTGTTGTAAAAGGGTAAGCAAGCAGAAAGAGAGAGGAAGGTGGAGGAGGGGGGGGGGTGAGAGGGGAAGATAGAGAGTGTGAGAGATATGAGATAAGTGTTGGAAGAGAGGCATGACTTGAAGATACTCTATATGCTGATATCAGAGTAAACCTTGTAAAAGATCGTAGTTGAGATGGACTAAAGAATGGAATGATAGGCATGACTTGAGACTAAGCTATACTCTCTATTTAGGTTGACAGGTATATATGATATATATACATATATACATGCATAGATATGTAACATGAATAACATAATTTCAGGGTATGCAAAACAAAATTCATGACGTGGGCAAAGCTTGACAACTTAGTCATATTTTAATCATATATATATACCATATGTATTTATGTAATTTATTTTAATTAACAAAGCAAAGTAATTTTGACTCTAAAAATCGCACAGAATTTCAGCTAATCAAGCTATTTTTACAACAACAAAAAAAACATTTGCTAATTGAAAACAATTACAAAAGACATAAATTATATTTGGAAATAAGAATTGAAACGTGAGAAAAACTTGAAACGTCTCCATACAATATATGCTTGTTAATGAAACTAAATTGCTTGCATGGCAATAACTCATATCTGTATATATATACTATATACATATATGTGTGAGCTGTAAAACTTTTGAGTCTATAAACTGTCAAGCAAATATTACAGCGCGCATAAGCAAATGCTTCACCTACTCACAGCAGGTGAGCAGGCCTTAAAAACTGGCCGTAAATATAGATATGCTGGCACAGATATATAGATATCTGTATATATATTCGCACACATATACAGACCATATGCATATAGTTATATGTCTAGGTCTGGCAGACCGCAGTGACACACATTTGGCTAAGAGCAATAACAATGTTATTTATTGTTATGCAAAATGCAAGTGAAGTAAAGTAAGAGAGTGTGGCCAAGCGGGTATGCACGACTGGCAGATACCTCTAAAGTATATATATATACATATGTAACTAATAGATATACATACAATCATCGAATATAATCAATCTCTTAGGCTTCTCAGGAATATCATATCAGTCAGGAATATATATAGTATATAGTCTACTATACCCTGCATTTCCAACTGCCAGCTAAGTGCAGTCGATAAAAAAAAGCTGTGCAGTAAATTTTCATTTTCATTTGCATTTTTCTTTTCGCAAGTTCGTTGCCTAAGTCTTTCGTTTCACGTTTCTTACCTCTTTGTCATCCTGCTTGTGCTGATTGTTGAAATACGTTTTGAGCGTCAGCTTGGTGCCGCAGTGAACGCACTTGAAGCAACCGGAATGAAAGAATGTGAAATCCTTGAGCGGACCCACACGATCCACCTGATAGACGGTCTCGCTGCAGCGCAGGCAGGTTGACTCGTAGAAATTTGGACGATACATGTTAGTGGAAGTTGTTCCCACTGCTGCTGCTACGGCTTCTTCTTCTTCTTCTTCTTCTTGTTGGCTAGTTTCCGGTTTGTTGGTGTTTTTACTTTTATTTCCAAAAAATTTCACTTGCAATTTATATTCTGTTTCGATTGTCTATCGACACGTTTATCAAGTTCTACTTGTTGCTGTAGCCTGACTCTGGCGCTGACTCTGCCTCTGCTGCTCCTCGACGTCGTGTCGTCTTCTTGTTGTTGTTGCTGCTGCTGCTGCTGCTGCTGTTGGTCGTGACACTTTCGGTTTGGCTTGTTCAGCTCCTATGTTCATTTATTGGCCAGCCAATTTGTGAGCCATGTTCCACATCAGCTGCTGCGGCTGCTGCTCAGGCCAGTAGCTGCCCGAAGGAGAGCGAGGAGGAAGAGAAAACACACACATAAAATAAGTCAAAAGTGCCAGATTGGAACAACAAATAAATTCAAATCAAAGTGTGCTGGACTAGTTAGAGAGTAGCAGACTTGCATATACCCTGTAATGGGCATAAGATATGAGAGGAGAGGGAGAGCGATAAGCGAAGTCAGTTTGACTCTTTGATTATTATAGTAATATATATTGGTGTTGTAGCTATTATTCAGTTACTATCATATATCTTCAATCTTGAGAAAATCTGATGATGTGCCAGACAACAGCTTTTTTCAAGCAAAAGTCTTGGTACGGCACTGCTACAACTCGATTCCTATCTCTATAGTCTTATCTCAAGAGTTTCTTTGGTGTCTTCAAATTTTGTATATGTATTTAGAGCTTTTATAGCTAATGCTTTTTAACACCTGACACGCCTCTTGCGATAATATTCATTTGTATTTAAATACTTTAAACTGAAACTCTTTAACTTGAACGGCGATGACACATAAGGCAGGCACACAGACCCATCAATATACTCCACAAAGCTGAGATAGTTTATAGTATTGATATAAGTCCACCAAATTTATTTCTGAAGTCCACTGGCCTCGCTTAAGCTTAAGTATTGGATATTAATTTCTGAGAACTTAATAGATCGAACGAAGTAAATTGTATAGGCCCTAAGAACTCTTCTTAACATGCTGAGCCAGAAAATATTACAGACAAATTCCATAGACTGTGATATACATATACTCAGCCACATTAAGCCCATTTGCAGCCCATTTCAATTCCACTGTCTAGTGGAATCTCTTCTTGAACCACGCATATCTATATAATATAATAGCTGCTATTAGCCTACTGCACGCATTTACAGGGCATCAAGTTGACAAAAGTATTTAAGCGGAATCCCACCTTAGGCGCGTTTGTGTGGGCATTTGAATTTCCTTTTAATACGCGCTAACCCACCCGCAGCAGATGCCTCAAATTGGGCATATCAATGGACAGCAACAACAGCAGCGACAACTGTGACCAACACCAAAACTGGCCAAAAGCCAAAAGCCAGCAAAAAAGTCAAAGTCAAAGCCAAAGTTGCTTCATTTTTTGTTCAGCTTTGGTTTGTGTGGCCAAAATAAACTTTCATTTTTGTTGCGAGCCGACTCGAAGTTGGACTGTGAAAATATAATTAATGTATTTTAATCAAAGTGGACAAGAGCAGCAGCAGCAGCAAGAGCTCAAATATGGCCAGCAGCAGCATCCCACTTGGAAGGTTAAGCTGGAGCTCTTGACGAGGCATTGAAAGCCATTTGCCATTGAACTCGCTGCCAAGCAACGTGCAACAATTGAACTTGTTGCGATTGTTGCCGTTGTTGCAACATGCGCGCCTGGCACCAGCTGCAGCACCAGCACCAGCAGCAGCAGCAGAAGCAGGCCATTGAATTGTTGCTGCCATAACTTGCCCCTAGCTGCCCCTGCCCCTCCCCCTCTCTCTCTCTCTTTTTGCTTCTCCCCCTCTCACTTGTGTATTTCCATTTGATTAATTGCTGCGATTGTTGTTGTAGATTTTTCCACAATTAAATCAGAGTTGGCTAACCATAAAACACACACAGACACACACAGAGCCACACGTATTAATTGATTGTTGCAGTTGCATTTGCACTTGCTGCCAAAACTTTGCTTTCTTTTCAAGTTTAATGAACGTTAAGCAATTGTTCAAAGCAGCTAACAGCAGAGGGTGGGCGACGGGGGTTTAGCCTGATTGCAACATTCAATTGCGAAGGTTGCTGGCCGCTGCTTGCTTGCCGCTTGCCGCTTGCCGCTTGCATGCCACTTTGCCACGTTTTGTGGCCAACAAACGTTTTGTAATATCAAATTATTTTAGCCAAAACCATTTGCGGCCAGTTTCCGTCTTTTGCTCTCAATCGCGCATTACCAAATGCAATTGGAGGGGGCTGGGGGGCAGTTAGGCGAGGCAAGAGCCACTGCTTCCTATTAGATTAGCATTTCCTTTCCAAAATTATAAACAATGAATCTACAAATTTTGTGAATTTTGAAATCTTTGGAATGTTTTGATTGGGAAAATTTTAATAGAGATAATTGGCTAGATATAGAGCTATGCTATGAGAGAGTTAAGTGATAAAGCAAAGGCATTTGGGCATGTGTTTTGAGGGGCTTTAAGACCCTTCATCATCTGTTCCCAGTTCTTCATGTTTTCCCATACAAATATTTACTTATTCAGAAAACTGTCTTCACTGCAATTGTATGTCATAGTTCTCCTCATCTAATATATAAACTGTTCCCACATTTTATTTTATATTTTCTATATATAAACTATTACATATGTTAACCTTTCTCTTCATACAGACATAAACTATTCCCAGTTTTGCTTACTTCATATTCAGCTATGTATCATTTGTTCCTTAAGAAAACTTATAGTCTTTCTCTTCCTACCTATACAAACTGTTCCTACTACTTTTATATATAATACTCCTCACATATAAAAAATATAATTTAATATATTTTCATAGCTAGAAGCTGTTCACTGTGCCCACTTCTATATTAAATATATATTTTACTATATTAAAAAAAAAAGTTTATATATTATATTTTTATTTCTTAACTAATTAAACAGCTCTGCTCAGCTGTTCCCACTTGTAGCTCATTAAATATATACAAACTCCTACACATATATATATAAAGATTATATATACATCGTAAGATCTTCATTTCTAAATATGTTAAACTAATTTTCTCAGTTGAGACTGAAGACCAAAATCGTTTTTAAGTATAGTTTGTGTTTTTGTTTTTGGCCAACACCTCGCAGCATTCCTCGCAGCAACACTCATCAAACAGTTTGACTAGATTACAAATGCTTCACACAGTGAAAGAGAGAGGGAGAGAGAGAGAGAGAGAGAGAGAGAGAGAGAGAGAGAGAGAGAGGGAGGGAGGGTGGATCGATAGAGCAAGTCTAAAAAACTAAATTGATTTGGCGCCGCTGGCAGCCCACACAGACAAGAAAAAACAGTCAATCGAGCCATGAATGAAAACCGCCTACAAAATAGATATATATATAGACAATATGTAGATATGTGTGTATATATGACAGATCTGTGATGCGATCACAATGCGGCTTTGATTGAATGGTCTAATTAGAGTCTGCTTTCTGACATAATTAGCGTGTAATGATAATTTGTAATGACAGACATTGAAGAGAGATTCGAAATGGGACTTGAAACCAGCTGACAAAACGCCTGCCGCCGCCGCCGCCACCGCCGCCGCCGCCGCTTCCGCCCTCACCTGTTACGGATCTTACATAAGCGTTACAGACACGCTGCCAGCGCAGCGAAGTGTAACTAAGCAGCAGAGGAGGAAGAGAAGCAGC
Source organism: Drosophila mercatorum (assembly GCA_961210405.1). Taxonomy (NCBI): domain Eukaryota; kingdom Metazoa; phylum Arthropoda; class Insecta; order Diptera; family Drosophilidae; genus Drosophila; species Drosophila mercatorum. The sequence continues at coordinate 2,112,035 of CAUIUS010000008.1, forward strand.
AGCTGTAAGAACGTGGCAAACGGCTGCATGATACGCGTTTAGCATTTAAGTCATATGAAAACCAAACAAATCTCCAGTTTCTATATAGAGACATAGCCCATATGCCCTCCTCGCATCAGCTCCAAACCCATTTATATGGTAGCCGAGCAAACTTTGTTTGTGTTCCGCACCTGGCGTAGAATTTCGCACATGCCAAGCATAAAATTTATCTCATGTATCACTCGGCGCGACTTGAGTCGACTCCGACTCGACTCAGCTCGTCTCGTCTCGTCTCGTAAGATTTGTTTTCCATTTCAATGCATTTCGTACAATGCGATGCGGAAAAACAGCTGAGCAAACAGTTGCGAAGAAATTTGCATATAAATTGGATTCATTTATAATATTTTCGAAATTTTGAAATGAAAACAAAAAACTGAAAAAGATCTGCGAAATTAAGTTAGGAAACTGCTTAGCCACATAAGAGCCAAAAGACTTATATATAAATTCAATTTATTTTTTTGTTTAACTAAATTGAATCTGTCTAAGTTTGTAGAGCATATATTTATATATAAAATATATATTTAAATTTTATCTATATTTTTCTATCAAATTATAAAATTTATTTTGCTGCATTCCAATTTAAAATTAAGTTGAGTAAACTATAATTTTCTTCAAGCCGCATTTCTATCAATATATAAATATGTATGTATGTGCATGGATGCATGTATGAATATATGTATATATTTATGTATTTATGTATGTAAGCATGTATGTATGTATGCATGTAGGTTCACTTAGTGAAACGAAACCATAGAAATACTAAAAAATGTACTTTAATGGCAATTCAGTTGCAGCAATGCTGCCCCTATTTAAACTTAACGAATTTTTAGGCAGTGCCGTCCTCCTCGATTCTCAAAAATTCAAGTAGGGTCTGGGGTGCTTGCAGGCTGGACAGTTTAGTGTATGTGTGTGTGTTTCGCTGTGAAAGTGTATGTATGTATGTGAGTATGTATGTATGTGAGTATGTATGTATTTATGTAAGTATGTATATATGTATGTATGTGTGTATGTATGTAAGTATGTATATATGTATGTATATATGTATGTATGTATGTATGTATGTATGTATGTATGTATGTATGTATGTATGTATGTATGTATGTATGTATGTATTTATGTATTTATGTATTTATGTATATGTATGTATACAGATGTATGTACATATATACAGCCCAATAGCCGCTGCAGTATAGTCAAATCTAATCAAATCTCACTCCCTGTTCAAGTTCTCACTTTAAATGTTAACATAATAATGTTATAAATAAATCTATATGTTAATTTGTTACATCATACATACATACATACCCTTGGGTATATACACACATATATTTACATAAATAAGAATATTTACCGAAGCAATTGATGGCTGGAAACGTGTTTTGTTCTCTGCCTAACATCAGCTTATGTAAATTTCTAAATTAACATTTAAAAATCGAGTTTAAGCATCAATATTTCATTATCAAATCGACAATTTCCTATATTACGTAAAGCGAGCATTCCCAAAGAAAACCTGAAAACTGATGGCATTATTTCTACTTCGGAATAATTTCCGAAAATCAGTTTAATTTGATGCAAGACAAAAAATAGTTGCGAGTTGAATAAAGAAAACGAAAGTCGCTCAATCAAAATATTTAAATAGATTAAATTAAATGCTATTTGCATAAAGAGCGTTTTGGGCTTTTGGCTTTTGGCTTTTGGTTTTTGGTTTTGGAATCTATTTTGTTTTCTTATTTATCAATTTGGCTGCGTGACGCTTTGGTGGCAAGTTCGCTGCTTAAGTCTTTTGATGTGGTGTCAGCGACAATAAAAACAACACAAAAACGATATGTCATTGTTATCGATATTAATAACGGTAAAAGACGCAATGCAGCAGCAGCAGTGCCAGCGACAACAGCGATGTGAACACTTTAATGAGCTTTTATTGGCATAATTGCCAACAACAACAACAACAACGTCAAATGAAATGTCTAAATAAAATACAGCTTGTTTATATCTATAACTGGTTTCCAGTCATTAGCAATGAAACAATCATAGTTATTTAAACAAAATGCAAATGATTGCGTCACTTACGGCCGCTGCACGCTTAAAAGCAGATAAAGATAAAAAAAAATAAATAAAAATACCGAAAATAGAAAGAAAATAAAAACACATTTAAATTGCGCGCTTACGAAACGAAATGAATAGCATTAACCAAAAGGTAGCTGGAGATAACTGTTTTTTTCTTCATATTTTTTGTGTTTTTTTGCCATCTATTGTGCGCAAATATATATATATATATATATTGGCAGAGATAATGGAATGTGGAAAGCGGACCTTAGAGTCTTAGAGTCGCGCTGTTAATGGCTTGAGCAAGTACTTTCGGCTAGTGCTAATTGCACGTGTGCCAAATTGCGAGCTGCTAATTGGAAGTGGGCCTAACAATGGGCGAGAACTGTCCAAAATCCCAATAAGATTCCAGCTGCACACACACACACACACACATTTACCAACACTTGAGCGCAGTGTGCACTAAATTACACAGATGACGACGTTTATTATTTACGTACAAAGCGGACAAAAGGGAAATAGAAACAACAATGACTGCAGGTGCCTGCGCGCACTCCATCCCTCTACCTCTCCCTCTCTCTTTCGCACCATCTCTCGTGCGTGTGTGTGTGTGTATGTGCATGCTTGCAATCTTTCACTTTTTTGTGTGCCGCTCCACTTTTTTGTAAATTATTTCTCGTCTCTTTCCATTATTATTATTATTTTTTGCCTTGATTATACACACGCGATAAACACATACACAAACATACATACACACACACACACATACACATATGCAAGTGCATGGCTGGAAAGTTCGTTATGCACTTTGGCTGGCTGGCCCTTTGCTCCTCCGCTGCGCTTCCGCTGCCTTCTAACAAACATTTGACATACTTTGTGTTTCAGCATTTCAATTGTTTTCTGTTATTCTTTCGTGTTTCGGTGTTTTTTGTTTCGTGTGTTGTTTTCTACGCAGCTAAACAACTTTCTTCTCATGCGTTTTGAGGGGCGCGCGTTGTGCAAAAGTATTTATGATAAATTTCACACACTCATACACACACACACACATGCATAGACGGCATAAGCATAAGCTGGTATAGCAACAAAACTCGCCACACTCACACACACATACACATGCACACGCACACAGTTGAGTGAGCACAGGCACGGGCACAGACAAAAGTTTAAGATTCTTTATTATTTACTACATTTTTGGCATTTTTATAATATTTTCGGTTTATGTTTGTGCCCAACTGTGCACTAACACAACTACAAACTATAAACGGGAATGTAACAAATTTCATTACCAAACGCACACATATACACATATATATACACGATCGAACACACACAAGTGCAATGCAATGTAAAGCCGACCGCTGCGCACACTACTTCGTTAACGATCGCCGAGAGACTGATCCGAGCTTTGAGACATCCGTAAGCTCCAAGCCGAGCCGCGAGCTTTGAGTGCTGTTAATTAACAGCGAATGTAAACACTCAAAAATAAACGGCAACAATACTTGTTTTTTTTAAAAGACTTCAAAATAAAATGTCACAATGATTTAGTAAGGTAAATAGTAAGTAAAAATATTTAATTTTAATTCAAATTGGATTTGTTCACAGTAACCACTGCTTTCAGTGTTGGAAAATTACATCTGCTCCAACTTACCGATAGACCGAACACACAGCTGACCACAGACCTGTCGACGCACCTCCACACTGAGTACACCAAACAACTCTTGGCGATTTGGTGTAAATTACATTTAGTTTGTTTGGTTTGGCTTTCAGAATTATAGCATGGGTAATTCGTTGGGGTTCATAAGCGACGACGATGACCTATTGGACTTACCCGACGATGGATTTGGCTACAATGTTATCAATTTCACAGTCGATGCCATGGATGTGCATTTTCGTCATCAAAACAATCACCCAAACAATCTGCCAGTTTGTGAAAAGCCAAACGTAGATAAATTTCGAGTGAGCATGAAATTGATAACAAATAGTTTCTTTGTTTACCCACTCACAACAACTGCAAATCTTTCCAGAAAACCGATATGTACAAAGAGGTGAAAGCACGCTGCTGCCTGATGAGCAAGCCAACGGAACAGCGCTGGAACTTGATGCAAGCGCTGCAAAAGCGAGAAAATGGCCTGGCATATCCTGGCAGCGAATCTTTTTCGCCCAATCAGCAGCGCTATATCTCCAATATGTATATTCCGAACCAGAGATCAATGCGCCTAATGTCGCTCGACGCCAAAGTGTTTGTCTCCAAGTTCAATAAGACGGGCAGCAAGCTCTTAACAGCATGCCAAGGTTAGTTTCAGTTCCAGTTCCAGAGTTCCAGTTCCAGTTTGGACTTGCAGAGAAATTAATGCGCAGTTTGTCGTTGCAGATGGCTATGTGCGCATTAACGATGGCTCCAAAGGCACTTATCATCTGCTCAATAGAATCAATGCACGCGACGTACAGTGGAGCATAACCGATGCGGATTTTAGTCCGAATGGCCAGCATTTCGTCTACTCCACCTGGTCGCGTTCTTGTGAGTTTTGTATTTACAAATACCAATTGGAAGTAGATTCATGATCTCCCTCCCTCTCTAGTCTATATAATGCCCCTTAATGGCTCCGACGATGAATGCCAGTGGATAGATGTAAACGAAACTTCGAGCAGTCGCGTTGCCATCTTCTCAGTTCGATATTCGCCAACGGGCGATAAGATTATTGGCGGCAGCAATAATGCCACTGTGATCATTGGAGACGTGGAGACACGCGCCACACAGATCCTGCGCACCCATCGCATGCCTCTGACGGACGTTAATGCCGTTTGTTATGTCAACGACAATGACCCGAATGTGATAATCGCCGGTTGTGACGATGGCTTGTTAAAGGTCTACGATCTGCGTACCTCTTTTCGCAGTCGCAGCTTGTCCAAAAGTGTTGTCTCGTTTATTGGACACTTCGACGGCATTACCTATATTGATTCTCGCAATGATGGCTACCATGTGCTCTCCAATTCTAAGGACCAAAGCATCAAAATCTGGGATATGCGCAAGCCAAGCAATCTGCGCAATCGCGGCAACGCCCGACAGCATCAGCTGGCCATGACGAACTGGGACTATCGCTGGGATCGTGTGCCGCGCGAATGTAAGCACCTGTTCAGACTGAGCATCTATAGCTATCAACTGTATTATGTTTATATTAAGATATGTAGAACCCCGCTCGAGCGCTTTGTCTACCAAGCAGTTGACTGGAGTCCGTTTGCAATTGATTTGTTTATTAATATAAGCTTATATATGTTTACATTCCGTTAGCAATAACTTCATTATGAATACATTATTAACTTATTTCCTTCTCTATTTCAGTTTACAATCCACAAAAAGCTTTAGATGGTGATAGCAGCATTATGACATATCGCGGACATCGCGTTAGCAAAACCCTGCTGCGCGCCAAGTTCTCGCCCATGGAGCAAACCGGACAACGCTTCATATACACGGGTTGCGCCACAGGGCGCATAATAAGTAACTATATTATCCATATCTCTACAGTTACAACTACTTATATGTATCCTATTTCTTCACAGTTTATGACGTACTTACGGGCAAGATACGCGAGGCTATTGAGGGGCATAAAAACGTGATACGTGATTTGGACTGGCATCCAGTTCGCTCCGAAATCGTATCCAGCTCCGTAAGACACTGCATCTATATAAACATAACGTTTATTAACTTTTATTTTATTATTTTGCAGTGGGATACGCATGTTAATTTGAATAATTTTAATAGGAATATGTCAACGCAGAGCTTGAAACGGCGGCGCAGTCAAACGCGCGACAAACGACCCTTGCGCCGCTCGCGTCGTTTAGCTAATCGGAATAATACACCTGAGTAGGATGCCTTTGATATATGCATATTGTATAGCTTTACCAATTAACAATTAGTTATTAATTATAAAAAGCATGTTCAGCTGTTAAACCATACCTCTACGAGTGACACGTTCATCAATATTCATGTATACATATATATATATATATATAGATCAGAAACTAATTCAAGGAAAATCAGCTGCACAAAAAACTCTCCACTAGAGACTGAGCACAATTTGTGGTACAGAGGAGAGTTATCTACACACACATCATCCCAGCATCATGATATGTATATATATGTGTATACGAAACATCAATCAAAAGAATCGAACACTCATTATTTTTACGTACGCGCGCATACACATCGGCTGGTTTTTATTAATATATAAAATATATATTATTGTTACATATTTAAAAAAAGGAAACTATGTACAAAAAGCTAATATAAAAATCTATATCTACAAGTTAGAATTCAAGAATGGTTTATATTTAAGATTCACATCTGTTAGATCCCCGAAAAGGCCTTACAATTGTTTAGTTTCTTAAGGTGCGCGCCCTTGACCTTCTTGTACTTGAACTTGTTGACCATTGCGCGCGTTCGCTGTTCGTCTGTTTGACTCGTGTACTTCTGCCTGCCCTCCCACAGGCTCATGATGCGCAGCGCATCCGCCTTCATCTCGACGATCTTCAGTTCGATGTGCTCGTCGAAGCTGTAGCCCGGTATTTTGCACAGCGTTGAGTTCTTGAATGCCGGCATATCTAGGATGTGAAACTTTTCTGCACAAAATGAAGAGATTTGAAAGACATTGTGTGAGTTATGCAGGCTAATCAACTGCTCCATTGACAGATAGCTCGCGTCACTCTCATCTGCTGCAGCTGTTCCATCGCTGGAGCACTCGATTTCATCGTCAGCTGCTGCTGCTTCACTTACTTCAGTTTCGGGCTGCTTAGACTTCTTCTTTTTGGCGGGCACTGGAGGGTCTGTGGAGGTGCTTGGAAGCTCATCTAGATTGGAGGCGTCGGCTTTGACTTTCTTCGATTTCTTTTTAGACTTGGTTTCCTTTTGCTCTTCCTCCTCTACAAGGTCTTTGTCTTCTGTTTTGTTCTTCTTACTCTTCTTCTTGGCAGGTTTCTCTTCGCTTATTTCCTCTATAGGCTCTTCTTTCTCCTCTTTTTTACTCTTCTTGCTCTTCTTCTTGGCAGCTTTCTCAGTTGTTTCTTGACTTATATCCTCTATCCGCTCTTCTTTCTCTTCCGTTTTATTCTTCTTGCTTTTCCTTTTGGCAGGTATTTCGCTGAGCTCTGCTTCCACATTGATTTGCTCTTTCTTAGATTCCTTCTTCTTCTTCTTCTTCGTTTGCGGCTCTTCTGCCGCTGGAACTTGTTCACAGGGAGCTCTCACTTCCTCCGCAACCTCTTCTTTGTTCTTTTTCTTTTTGCGCTTTGGCTCCTCTGTTGCCGGTTCTGCTTGCTGCTCTGCATTCGTATTCTCTGCGGCTGCATGTTTCGATTTCTTTTTCTTCTTGGATGGTTCCTCTTCCACTGGCATCTCCAGCTCTTGTTCCTGCCCCTCTTCCCTGCATTTATCCTTCTTTTTCTTCTTCTTAGTGGGCGCTTCTTCAACCTTTTCATCTGCATTTACAACTCCATTTGTTGAGGTATTTGTAGTATTATCATTTCCGTTCATCCTTCGCTTCATTGCTTCCATTTTCTGTTTGAAGTAATCTGCAACGGAGAGTCCAGTGCTAACAGTTGTAACGCCTGCAAAGTTTGGATCGACAGGCTTCTCCTCCTCCTTCTCCTCTTTCTTCTCAATCTGCTGTGGAGCTTCAAGTTCATCTGTGGCCTTCTTGCCAAATATGTTGGCCAGATCCTTCTCACTGTATTGGGCCAGATCCTTGCCACGCGTGAACTTCTTGTAGTGAACGCGAGCTTTGCTCTGCTTGGATTTCTCCTCCAGCGAAATGCCGCTAATCCTTTCCTTGAGCTTTTTCGGCTTTGGCTCTTCGGGTTCGGCGGCTTTGAAACCAAAGCCCATGGGACGAGACTCCTCTTCAGAATCGTTTCCCTTCGCTTCATTTGCGTTATCCTCTCCTCCATTTAATGCCTTCAGCAGGCCATTGAACCCCTCCTCGTGCGTGGTCCACTGATCATCGCGCATCTCGTAGCCCAATCCTTCGGCGTCATTCTTCATGCGCACACGTATAAAGTCCTGAGTTCCATCTAAGTTGGCACCCAATCCATGACCTTTCGACCAGCCCATTTTCTCCAACATTTTCGTACCAAAGCGCGAATCATCTGCAGTTCAAATAAAATAAAATAAAGTAAATTCTAATTCTTTTTTCGCATTCTCTTTTGTGTTCACCTTCGTAGAGCGCCTTGCCGCGCGGACACAAATTATAGCGTTTGCGACGACGGGGTTCTGCGAGCATAGCCATTTTTAGTATATTATGTAGCTGGATGCAGGTTTAAGTCACTTTAATTTTAATATGCAATAATAATAAATAATAACTATAAAAATTAACGTTTAGCTGCCGAAACAGACGCTGCTCATGCCAAACACGTGTTGAACAGCAGCAAAAGAAAAACGAAATGAAATCAGCTGCTGGCTGGCGCTGTACGACAAGGTAATATCTGTCGTGTGTGGGCCTTTAACACAATATTTGTAGCTTAACATAGGCAATGTAAGACTTGATTATCGGCATTGTTAATATTCAAAATTATTAGTTTGCTAACTTGTTAGTATCTTTTTCATTTGAAGTTGAATCTATTAGTAGTAAAATTACGCCTTGCATGTCAGTTGCAACGTGTGTGAGCCACATGAACACAGCAGCAAAGGCAAGGCAACAGAAAAACAGCACATTAATTGTGGCGTGCATGTGTCATTAGCACAACATATGTAGTTTAGCACATAAAATAAAGCTTAGTTAATGTAATTTTACTACCTTGCAATATTTGATTTTAATTATTTGTTAATTTTATTGTTTGATCTAATGAAAACTGTAATATCACCTTGCATGACATGTTTTAACGTGTATGAGCCACATCAAACCTAGTTCGATTGATGGCAGTCACACAGCCGCTGCAGCGGCAAATTCTTTTGTTTATTTACAGTTTAAGTATATTTAATATATATTCAATATGGATATAAGTGCAGATGTGGAGGCGATTATATCGCAGGCTGCAGACTGGAATTTTGCTGGTGACTGCGCTCTGCTGGAGCTAATGAAACGCATCTCCCAAGTGGGCGTGGATAGTGATGAAAAAAAGAACAAATTGGTATTAATCACAATGTTTTTCAGAATCTGCATGAGCGGGGCGAGCGTACGACTCACAATTTAATCCAATTTGAAACGAACGTACGACGTGCTGATATTGCCCTGGATAATGCAACAAACAGTTTGCGCTCGCTGCAGTTCGGCCAGCAATTCGTGGAGTATCGCGTGGAGGAGGTGGAAGACGATGACTTTTCGGTGCCTGAGGAGCAGGTGAAGGAGGAGGTATTTGTAAATATTATACTGCAATTGTATTAAGTTTGTACCAAAGATTCTCTTAATTATAGCCTGAGCCTCCATTGAAGACCGGCCAAGAGCTGGGCAAGGAATTTCTGCAAAATAATTTGCAAATGTTTCGGAAGAACTTTGAGGCAGTCACACTTGAAGTGCCCGACTCGGATGATGAGGAGGATGGCGCTGTAAATACCACGTAAGTGCTGCAATTTCATCTAAGCTCCTACTATAAGTCCTTCTCTTCTCTTGCAGCACTGTGTACCGGGATAAGAATCCGTATGATGCCATCCCATTGCCCTTCATTATTGGCTCCAAGCAGTGGCAGGAGCACAAGTATGCGGGACTCTATGATAGTGCTGAAAACAGCGAGGATGAGCAGCCCGAACAGTTCTCCTCCAGCTCCTCGGATGAGCAGGAAACAGCGGAGCAGATAAAGGCTGCGCCTAGGCAACAATCGGACCCATCACAGCAATCCCTTCAATCGCTGCAATCGGACTCATCTTCGCTCGCCTCGCTGCCTAAGGAGGCGCCCGTGGCCAGGCAGCCAGCGCCCACTCCGACGTCTGTTGAGGAACCACCAGCTCGCCCTGTAGCTCAGCCTCGACCTATTATCAGCATGCATAGGAATCCACACGAGAGCGATTTATTTGCAGCGTTGCGCGCTTCGCCTCCTAGCGATGATCCGCCATCCACATCATCCTCGCTCAACTCCTCTCCAGCTGTTTCCCAGGGCAATGCTGGAGCTGCGAATCAAGCAAGGGCCCATGCCTCGCTCAGCTCGAGCAGCAGCAACGTCAGCAGAGTCATCCAAGCTGCAGGCAAGGAAATACAGCCAAAATTCTTTGATGAAGCAATTCCAGCAGTTGCAGCAGCCAAGCCCGCTGAACCTGCTACGCTCATTGCAGCGAGCAGCGAAGTGAAGCCCGTTGCAGCTGCCAGTCAAATCAAGCGAAAGCCTGTTAATCTCTTCAACGACGATGAGTTCCATTCATTCATGTCCGAAATCGTGGACAAGGTGCAAGCGAAGTCAGGCAACAACTCAACGGCGACTGCAACTGTGCCCAAGCCCAAGGAATTGCCTGTTCCGCAGGAAGTCAAATCGAAGCCAATTGAGACTGCTGCGCGTCGAACAAATCTCTTTGAGGACAGCCCACCGCTGAGTCCCAATGTGCAGCCAGCAGCTGTTGCTCAGCCCGCCAAGAAGCTGCCCACGTCGCTCTTCGACGACAATTTGGATGACGATGTGGATGACTTCCTGAGCTCCCTAACGCCCAAGGCGAAGCCACAGCAGACGTTGAAGAAGTCCTTATTCGATGATGATGATGACTTGGATATAGATGATATATTTGTGAAGAAGCAGCCTGTAGTTCAGCCAGCTAAAATGGCTGCCAAAACTGCGCTGTTCGATGATGTTGAGGAGGAAGACGACAAAGACATCTTTGGCAAGCTATCAAGAGATGTGAAGCAGCCGCCTGTGCCTGCTCAGCCAACAGCTGCAGTGCGGAAACCGGCAGAGTCAACTTCGCTTACCAGCAAACCCTTTTTGTTTGACGATGATCTAGAGGATGAGCGAGTTCCTGAGCAGAAACAAGCCGAGATTGAGGCACCTGTGAAACCAATTGCTAGCAAGCAGCCCATAAGCAAAGTCTCGCTGTTCGATGATGATGAGGAGGATGAGCAGCTTGTGGAAGACATCTTTGTGAACAAGCAGAAATTGGTGGAGCCTGCACTGCCAGCGGCTGAGGAGTTGCCCAAACGTGGACTCTTCGATGATCTAGACGATGATGATCTGTTTGCCACTCCCAAGTCAAAGAAGCCGTCATTTGCTGCAGCTGAAAGGGAAGCTCAGAGACTAGAACAGACGGCAGACGTAGTGGAGCAGCTGCCCAAGCAGCTTGAGCTGGATCAAACAGGCAAAGATGCGACTGATAAGGTGCAGCTGCCCAAGCTTAAAGCAGATCTATTCAATGAAGACTTTAGCGATCTGGAAATCATAGGAGATTCTAAGGAGATTAAAGAGATAGAAGATGAGCCAAAGAACAAAGCTGAAGATGAGCTGCCAGCTGAGCAGGCAAAGTCACAGCAGGAGAACAAGGAAAGAGAAGTGAAGACAGCTGCCAAGCCTGAAGTTCAGCCCAAGGCTAAGGCAGTGATGGAGCAGGAGAAGAATAAAGAAGCAGAAGTGAAACCAACTGCGAAGTCTGATCTAAATCCTAAGCCCCAGCTGGAGAAGGAACCCATGGAGCCTAGCTTGAGTGAATGGAAGCCTGATATACTGGGAGAGCAGCCAGCAACACAGACAGATCCAGCAGCTGAGGCTCAGCAGGATCCCATCATCAGTCTCGTTGCGGAGCTGGGTCAAGGCAAATCGAAGAAGGATGCACATCCTGCCGCAGATGTAGCCGCTGCCAAGCAAATTATGCAAAACTATTCGAGTCTCTTCTCGGATGAGCCGCCCGATGACAGCGAGTTCTTTCAGTCGCTGGGCACCAGCAGCCTGACCAGCTTGAGCGCCTCCAAGATGTTTGACAGCGAGCACGAGCAGGACTTCTATGAGCCCGCGTTGCCCGAGCTGCCAGCTGCGGCTGAGACCAGCAAGGACTATGGCGGCATGCGTTTGTTCAGCGATGTGCCACCAGATGACGATGATGATGAGGATGCAGGGCAGCAGGCAGCCTCAGCTCCAGCTCCAGTTCAGCAGCAGTCGTCCGCACCCAAGCGCATTCACACCATCTTCTATGATGATTTTAGTGAAACTACGCGCGCAGGCGCCGCTGAGCTCGTGGCTGAGCAGCCGCCAGCTGTGGATGTGGCCAAGCCCAGCTCGCCCGTCAAGAAACTCCAAATGCCCAACATAAATATCAATGTGAAGGCGCTGCTGCCCAGCGCTAAGTTGCCCAAAAAGCAGGAAGAGCCATCGGCAGCTTCAGCCATAAAGCAGGATGATTCAACTCCAGCTCCAGCTCCTGCTCCAACTCCAGTCATTAGCCAAACTCCAAGTCCAGCCTTGGAGCAAGTGCCCAAATCGACTTCCAGCAAGTCGGAGAACATTTTGCATTGCGTTGGCAAGACGCGCGTGCGTGGCCCAGCTCATCGTCGACCCTCGACGCGACGTGCTCGGCGAGCCAACTATGCGCAGAGCTTGCTGGAGGCACAGCCAGCTGAGAGTGTGGCGCCGGCTCCATTGGCGTCAGCTGCTAGGCAGCTGCCCAGTTTTGAAAGCGATGACAACGAGGAGCAAGCGGCGGATGATGCTTTGTTTAAGGCTTTTGCAACGGGCGCGACGGCGAAGACTGTGCCCAAGGAACGACAGCCTGCGGCGGGTGCCAAACCAGCTCTGTTTCTGGACAGCGATGGTGAGGATGATGATGCGCTCTTTGGCAAGGTGGCAACTGTGACTGCAGCAGCAGCTCCCAAAGGAGTTCCTGCTACTCCGGCGAAAACTGCTTCAGTTGCTGCTCAGAACGCGGCTTCCAATGCCTCTCCAGCTCAAGCAACAGCTGCTCCAGCTGCAATCCTAACAGGTGTTCCGAATGGCCCGTCTGCAGAGCGTCCAGCAGCAGCTGCTCCATCAAGCGTTACTCCAATTATTTCTCCAACAGCAGCAGTTGCTTCTATTACTCCAGCAACAGCTGTTTCAGTTCAGCAAGCATCTACTTCAGCAGCTCCAGCTGCAACCCAGACGCCTCCTGCATTTACTGCTCCAACATCGTCTAATCCAATTGCATTGCTATCGACGTTACCGCCAGAGGATGACTTGAGGAAGCCCCCAGCCAAATCGTCTTTCTTTTTGGACAGCGATGAGGACGAAGACAATGGTTTTCTCTTTAGTGCAGCAGCAGCTGCTCCGCCTTACAGAGCCCCTGCTGGACCACCCAAATCCTATGTATCCTTCCTGGACAACAACGATGAGGACGAGGATGCGCTGTTTGCCGCAGCAATAAGTGAGCGAGCAGCCAAGGTAGCAGCAGCAACCCCTGCTCCAGAGCAGCTGAAGCCCACAGCTAAAACTTTTCTGGACAGCGATGATGAGGATGAGGATTCTGAAATCTTTAAGCCAATCAAGCCAATAGCTCAGTCAAAGCTGAAGGATGAGCCGAAGGGCAGCAAAGAGCAGAGCAAATCAAAGCCTCTGAAAAGCCAACTCTTTGATGACAGCGACGATGATGATCTGTTTAGCAGCAGCGCTGCCAAGCCACCCAAATCCCAGCCAGCTGCAGCAATAAGCCAAGCTAAATTGCTTGCCAGCAGCGAGGACAAACCGAAGGAGCAGAATCTGCCCAAAGCCAAGGCAAAGCTCGTTACCAAGCCCATCAAAAATCTCTTCAGCGATGATGAGGACGACGATGATCTGTTTGGCAGTGCTGCAGTGGCTCCTGCCACTGGTGCTAAACGTGGTGCAAAGCCCGCCGCATCCAATGCAATAAAAAAGCCAACAGTCACGCCCATGCAGGGCAGTTCCACAGATATAGCGGACAATCCGCTGGCTGATCTACTAGGACCCTAAGGAGCTTTAACTAAAACTAAACACACAAGTTCAACTACTTCAATTATGTATGTATATTTACACTTAACGATTTGTTTATGTTAATTACACAACTCTAAAAGAAAACAGTTACAAAAATGTGTTAATCTCTAGTAAAATAATTAACAATACAGTGAACACTCGTTAGTTAGACTAGTAACTAAAATTGTTAACTCTATGTAGACCCAAGATTTATATACTATATATATACCTAATATACATAAGTATATATAGTCTGGATCGACTTCTAATAGTTAGCTTCAGTTTCCTGTCTTTTTCTGTGCCATATATAATTACTTGAGTAATTACACGTTTAATAATTTAATTACTAATTAATTACAGCGTTCTGGTTTTAATTAGTTGAGTAATTACAGCTTTCGGCTAGTTTAAATTAACAAATAATTACACAATAATATTTTGAGCTTGAATTACTTGAGTAACTACAGCCTTGTGGTGTTAATTACTTAAGTAATTGGCTTAAAATCCTTTTTGAGTACTAAAATAATTAGCAAAAATCTGAAATTAATCAAGTAATTGGGCACATGATTCTGCTGAATTATTTATTGTGACTTTAATTTGATTAACTGGTAATTAGAAGTAATTGAAAGTAATTACTAATAATTACAAGGTAATTACTGGTATTTACAAAGTAATTTCTGGTAATTACATTATATTTACTAGTAATAAAAAGTAATTACCGGTAATTAAGAGTAATTTCATCAAGTAAATCCTACTTTTAAGCCTAAATCGTTGTCGCACTGAAATTGGTAATGTTCGTGTTGGACATAGGGCACTTAGAACTAAATTTCATACAGCTAGAACCTCAATGGATGACGCCTACGCGCTGCAGAATTGCAGCTGCAATGTAAAAGATATCGAAAAACTGTATTTGAGTTAGTTTTGTGGCTCTTTGGTCGTTATTCCGAGGAATGTCTTGTGAGTGGTAGTCGAGCGAGCTACAGCTAATGAGTATGATATATAATTCATATATATATATATGAGTATGACTGGAGCTTAGCTTAAAGCTCTACTAAAGAGCCACATCGCGATACTTGCGGTAGTCGTCGGACTCGTTGCCCAAAGACAACTTGCTGTTGGCCGTGATGTAGGGATTGGCATAGTTGGCATAGCCGAAGCCGCCATAGTACTGGAGATGCTGCTGATGGAGCTGCTGCTGCTGGAGCTGCTGTGAGCCGCGTCGCGGCTGTCCAATCATGGTGCAGCTGCCCGTCACGCTGCAGGCCGAGGGGCGGCGATAGAGATTGGATGCGGTTGCGGCCGCTGCCTGCTGCTGTTGCTGCTGCAGCAGCATGGCCAGATAGTACTGCTGCTGCTGCGTGTAGTTCTGCAGCAGATTGTTGCCATAGGCAGCCAGGTCGTTCTGCACCTTGCTGATGCCATCGAGGTTCTCCAGCGAGATGCAGTTGCGCGCCAGCTTCTTCGGCTGGCCATGCCGCTGCTGCTGGGCCGGTGGCGGCGTCAGCTGCTTGGGCTCAATGGAGCAGTAGATGGGATCGTTGCTGGCGGAGCCAATCAGCGAAGGCGGCGACGGACGATGCGAGTCCTGCAAATTGTGCTTCAGATCATCGATGGTTATATTGAAGTATTTGGCGTTCTTGTCCTCGGTGTCCAGCACATGCCGTGGGTTGTACATGCCGGGCAGCGTGCAGCGCAGATCCATCAGCGACTGAGCGCGGTGTCCAGGAGTCGAGCTGCTCCGCTGGGCGGGCACATACTGCTGCGGCGCGAACATGCTGGCATTGAATTCGTTCTGCGACCCAAACAACTGGTTAGATCCAGCTCCGTTGCCCAGGGGCAGCTTCGTCTCGTCGCAGAGCTGATAGCCCGCATTCTCGAAGCCACTCAGCCGCTGACTGGAGCGTCGCGAATCCGCCTTGGTCATGGGCACACTGGGCGCCGGTGTTTGCAGAGAGAGGCGAGTCGCCAGGCCTTGCAGCTGGTTGAGCACCTGCGTCTCACGACGCCACTTGATGCCGGTGGGTATGACGCAGATCAGCGCCAGGCAGTTGATGATGAGCCGTATCAAGTAGGAAGTCAGCTCCGTTAAGCCATGCACCGACTGCAGACCCTGTGAATTGAAAGTGATCAGAATTAAAACTCTCTTCACTCTCTCTTTCTCTCTCTCTCTCTTTGTCTCAACTCACCCAATGCTGTGTGGTCATTAGCATCACTAGCACCAGTTCCGGTATGGAGAGCAGCCCAATTACAGCCGACCAGGCGAATAGAGGCCAGCAGAGCCCACTCACGAGGCCATGGATGAGTATGGTCGTCGCCACGAACATCACAAAGTACAGTGTGCACAGCGTATAGGCGGCGAAGGGCAGCTCCCCGTGCGCCTCCAGCAGCCACGAGACCTCACACGAAAAAGCGCCCAGGTAGACAATCTGGTGATGCAGCAGGTGAAAATCGATGCGAGAAAAAAGCGAAAACATAAATCAAAATAATTTATAGAAAACAAAAACAAAACGGAAATCTCTATATAAAGTGGAGCTGCAGATGAAGCAGCAACTGATGCTGAGGCAATTTGAAAAACCGGAGACACTTTTGCGCCGCACTCATCTATCAATCAATTAATGAGTCTTGTCTAGCTGTCCGTCTCTCTGTTTGTCTGCGTCTCTCTCTCTCTCTCTCTCTCTCTCTCTCTCTCTCTCTCTCTCTCTCTCTCTGTCACGAATAGTCGCAAAAAACAGTTGAAACGATTTCATTTTCACTTAATGGCGCAAATAATAACGAAAAAAAACACATTGTGGTCAGTTGATAACGGTACCCACAACAGCTTACAGAAGAAACTGACTAGAAGCTTGCCATGGGCTGGTAGCGAGTGCGCAATACTTGTTCCGGGTTGGAGAGCTTAGAGAACTTTTGAGAAAGATTAAAGATATGCAGATAGAATATCTTCGATAACATATTATACATACAGATAGGTCATCTCGTACATATACTCGTATTATAGAATGCATATATTGTCTATATATAATTTAAATATCAAAATGATCAGTTATCACAATTTTGCTATAATATATAGAACTATATCTAGCTATCTATCTATATCTAGCAATTATTTCTATATAAGCTTAGCGTCGCATCGTATAAGGTTGACTAACTTCTCAATCAGTTCGAGTCCATATTATCTTTATATCAAATCTACTATCTCTTGCTATCCGCTTTACTCTACCTCTTACTGACTGCCCAACTCTATCTATCTGTTCTCTCCTCTACTTCATAGCAATTCTTATTGCGTCCAAGCTAATATACCCCTTTATATAATTTTTCGTAAGCTGCTGGACGAGCATATTAAGTGTATATAAGTGTAAATCACGAATTGGTTTACTTACCAGCAACAGGCCCGCCGCCACACAGCAGATAATGAATAGATTCGCCTTTATGAAGCGCTCCATGATGCGTTCGTTCCAAAAGTTTTGTATGCTGTTGCCGTTCCCGTTCCCGTTGCCTTTGATGCTGCTGTTCTTCTTATCGTTGTTGTTGCTGTTGCTGTTGTTGTTGCCAGCGGGCCGTTTCGCCTTCTTGAACGGGGACGGTGAATGCGTTTCACTGGCCTTCTGATAATTCATGATCGTGTTGTTTCGTCGTTTGTTGTTGGCCAAAAAAAGAAAATAAGCTTTGATTTCGGTCGGCCTTGGCTTTGGCTGTTGGTTGTTGGCTGTTGGGTCAGTGGTGCGAGGCGATGACAAGCTAGTTCTAGTTCTACTTGGGATGCTTTCTTGTATGTTTCAATGATGAGTTTCGTGGCGCTGCGAATGCGAATGCGAAAGCGTTAAGCGGCCTAATTGAGGCTTGTCATGGCTTTTTGGTTTTTTTGTTTTTGCTCTTTTCTAGCTCAAGCTGCCCCTGAAATGGAAATGCAGATGAGAGTGTTAATCTGTGAGTGAGTGTGCGAGAGATGTGTGTGTGTGTGTGTGTGTGTGCTTAACAAAAGACTTAGGCAACGAACTTGTTTTGCGGCCAGCTAACGGCATGCCACCAAGAGATTCACATTCAGATTCGAGTCGACGATTTTCACTTTTTCTTAAAACAATATTTGTTTGCCAGTTTGTTTTGCCTAAGTCTTTCGTTCTTGGTAGTTTGTTGGCTGATGATTGGGCTGCGCTTTTCACTTTACTCCAAGCTATGTTTGCTTGAAAAGTTGTTTGCCCAAGTCATTGGCTGCCAGAAGTTTGCTGCTTAACTCACTTGTTATTTCAAGTTCGTTGCCTAAGTCTTTGTAGTTCTAATAAGTTCGTTGCCCAAGTCTTTGGTTTCTCATAGGTCTATTGACTTAGCAGCAGGCAAATAAGTGCGCCACTTTATCCTCAGCTGACTATGCTCCCAAGTTCATTGCTGAACTCAACCCAATCAAGTTCGTTGCCTAAGTCTCTTTATAACTTCAACAAGTTCGTTGCCTAATTCTTTGATTGCTCGAAGTTCGTTGCTCCAACACCTCAAACATATTTACCGAACTTTGCTTTTTCTAAGACAATATTTACTCGTAAGTTCGTTGCCTAAGTCTTTATAATTCTAACAAGTTCGCTGCTTAAGTCTTTTGTTTAGCAGCACGCAAATTTGAGCACAAATAATTGACTACTTATGTCATGACTTATAGCTAAGCGCTAAATGCTCAGACAGCTAGACGAGCACACACACACTCACACGCACACACCTGTCACATACACACAGACACAGAGACAGGTAGTCAATTAATCGTGTTAGCGAACGCCAACGTCAGTTAACGGCTTAGACAGTCATTTGGTAATCTGCCTTTAATAGTCAGCCAAAACTGCGTCGTCATCAGAATTGGAGTCTCATTCAATGCCGTCAACAGGTGTGCCATCATAATCATAATCGTCTTCGAGCTGCGTGGGCAGCTCGACAAACGTCGGCCCAATGCCAATGGGCCGGATATGCGCACGCCTTAAGCGCTCGGGTCACCGCCCCGACTTGGCCCATTGAGAATTCTGCACCAATGGCCGCTTTCTTCTTTCAACATAACTGCAAATGTTGCGCTGTCACTCTTCCTCTTCCCTCTCTTCCTCTTCTAATTTCTTTAATTCTCGTTGGCTATGCAAACATTGCGAGCAAATTCTTTTCGGCTTGTCCGGTTTGTTTTTTCGGGCAATCCGCTCGATCAAAACGGGTTTGTTTATTATTAGCCAGCCAGCCAGCGGATCAGCGGAGCAGCGGAAAAATTGTTATCTCGCTTTGCGTATTACCTACGAAATGTGTTAAGTAAAATAGGCGAGCTCTCGGGCACAAGCCAACGGAAGCTGCTCTCTGCGCTTATCGAGCCGCACCCCAATTGCTCTAAGCGTTCAATTACGCCAAAGCCGCTGAGAGTTGTGCAATAAATCTCTCAGTTTGACTCTTGAGTGATAATCTGGAGTTGTTTATATATATAGCTCTGATAAATCAGCAGCGAAATGTGTCGAAGATATTTGTTTGCATTGGATTATGTGGATATCTGGCTTTAGATGGGTCAGACATTGGGGCTGCAGTTGCTATGATAAATGTATATAGTCTAAGAAGTGGATTTAAAGCAGATTGGCATACGATTGGGTAGATATATGTAGGTGCTCTAAGCTAAAAGATAAATATGTATACTCCAGCATATGGTGATTGGTGATGATAATTTAAAACAATATTTAATGTTGCTATAGAAGACAGCCTCTATATCTTCTGAATCTATGTCAAATATTGTTTTTAATTATCATCATTCGTTGCTTTTGTGGATATTTGACTTAACTGATGATGGATTGAGTTGATTGTTCAGTATATTCTGCCGATCAACTTATTTTCTATATGGTATCTATATATATATAACTGCGTTACTTGCTGAAAGTATGGAAAGTCTCTCAAATATTTTTCGTATACAAAAAACGCTATATTTAAGCTCTAGCTGAAAATTTGGCTCTTCCAAAAAAAGCTAGGCTTATGTTAGGATAGGTAGACAAACTATATATGTGTTTCGTAGCTGAGTTTGGTTTAAGATGGGATTTTTGGTATTATTGTTAAACTATATAGCATATATATATAAATGAAGTTTTAAAAGCTCTAACCATTTCAACTCTCAAATCCTTAGCATGGACACAGCAGCGTATAGAAGTATGAAGTATGCGGATGTTGATGAAGCAGCAATAAATAGAGAGACTAGATAGACCTGCTTTACTTCTTGACTGTTTACAATTTGTCGCACTGTTGATTAGCATTAATCATTAAGAGCATGATGTGGAGTCTTCCAATTTAATATGAGAATTAGAGGTGACTTAAGTAGAGCAAAACTGTATTTGATAAATATAAGATGTCAAATATATATATAATTATATTTATGTATATATACAGAGTTCATCTAGTAATTTATATTGTATATATACTATATTTTGTATAGTATAGAGAGTCTTCCTTTAGAGTATAGCTCAATTAGTCAAACTATGCTAAAGCTTTTGCTGCTCCTCAATGCGGAATCTGTGCGAAAACAATAAATATCATTGTTAAGCTGTTGTTTCTAATTGAAAGGCAAGCTGTGCATGCCTGCTCAATGATGTAAGAAAGCAAATGTTCAAATATAATGTAGATATATACGAGGGAGATAACTTTCCGTTACTATAAGATTACTATATAGATTTCTATATATATATGAGATAAAGAAAGCTTAGGAGATAAAGAAAGCTTAGCTATAGGAGATAATTTGGGGATTGTAAAATACGTTTTGACCAGTTTATAATATCTGGGATGAATGTTACTTTGAAGAGAACCAAGTAGATATTCAACAAAAAATACTAAATATTTTCTGAAAAATAAAAAAACAATACTTTGGATACTTTTTTAACACCTCTCATCAGTCTGATATGCATATGCCCTATAAAAATTGAGTAAAATAAAACTAAATAGCTTAAATTGATTGTTCATGCATATGTCGTAAATATTGACAGATTAGAAAGCATATTCGTAGCTGTTGTAGCTGTTGTTGCTCTTGTTGTTGCTGCTGTCAGCTGCAATAGTTGAGTATTAGCATTCGCCCATCGAACATTGCATTGGGAATGTAACGACCTCTTTAGCCATAATACACATTGAAAGACAGCGCGCGCCCTTGACTGCCGCGCCCACTTTTATAGTCTCTCTTTCTGGGTGTTGGCATCTGTAACAGTGCACAGCGTGGTTTTTGGCATTACAAAATTTATGTAGATTCCGCATAATTTGCTGTGAAAAAAAACGCATTTCGACACAGCAATTTGCATTGTGTTATATGTTAGATATATATCTATATATATAGTATATGCTATCTCTTTCTGCAGCTGCTGCTAGACTCTTTCGCATGGAATTAAATATTTAAGTTGCTCATGATATGATATGATTGTTATATGGGTGTAAATCGCTGCAGTTGTGCAGCTGTTGCGTGTTGTGACTGCAAAGAGCGAGTTCAATAGCATCCACAACAACAGCAAACAATAAACAATAATAGACTATAAATAATAACAATATGAAATGGCATGGCTCTGCTGCATATGGTTGAACAGACAACAATGCAATGCGGCGTGTTTAAGCTATTATGCAAATCCTGATGTATGTTGAAAGGAAACCGAAAAAGCAAAAGCTCCAACTAGGAATTCCAGTTAGTGCGTTAATGCGTTTCAAAATGTAATAAAAATAAATGTGTGTATATATAATGCAACATTATATACATATGTATTCATATATAGACATCCATGATTTCTTTGTCCGTTCGATTTGATTTCGTTTTGATGGGCTTACCTTTCACTTGATTGCAGTTTAATCCGCCGCTAGTTGCAACAGCCACAAAAACACATGTGGATGATATAGTCTGTCTCTCTCTCTCTCTCATTCCCTGTTTTTGGTGTGTAAAGAAAAACACAGAAGAAAGACGAATTGTAGAAATTATCGTTCAAGCAAGAAATGATTTCACATGCGCCACGGCCCGGGCCGGGCCTAAGATACACTCCCAGAAACTACGCAAAAAACGTATACGGCTGCAGCAGCAGGGGTGCGACTGGCAGATGCCCTGGACCAGTCTATCTATGGCTGTGCTATAAATATGCTATAATAGCATATGCATAACAAAGGTGATGCCTCTGGCTTTTATAGTTCACGAGTTATGCTTAAAATAGTGTAAGATGACGAGAAAAATGCTTATTGAAGAAGGGTAGCCAAGAAATAATATATTTTATGGGTAGATATGCTTTAAGAGCACCCGCATACTAAAGTTGATGTCTCCAGCTCTTAAAGTTCTCGAGTTATGCTTAAAACCATAAAAATTATTTTTTATGCTTTTTCAGGAACTGGGCTAACATATATATGAATATATTCATAAAAGTGTATTACTGGATCATAATATATTTTTCTCTTTCTTTTCAGGATTGCCGTCTTCAAAGCACAGTCAGGAAATTCTGGTTTGAAAGGACTCATTCAATATATAAAGTATACTTAATAAATATTCCAAAATAATTTGTTCTACAGTCTCTCTCTCTTCTGTTTTATATTTATAGGCTCATAAACAGTATACCCTGTTTACTCATTGGCCAGGGGTATCATAACAACGACAACGATAAGCGACATATACACAACAAAAATTGCTGAATGTTGAGTCATGCTGAGGGCGAAGTCAGCGTCGTCATCGTCGTCGTCGTCGTCGCCGTCGTCGCAGTTGTTGTCTGTTGCTGTTGTTGTCGCATGCAAATGGAAAAACAGCAAGAGCAGCAGCAAAAAGGTGACTTCAATATGTGTGTGACATATGTGTGCCAGGTAGGAGACAGCGAACAGCTCACAACTCACAGCTAACAGCGCGCAGCGGAAAAGTGCTTGAGCAAGAAAAGCCCGCGCACTTGTTCTAGCACTTTTACATGCAGCCCAATTAAGACTGAGACAAAACGTGTTTGCTCATTAAATTCTGTTTTTATATATTTCGCTTTTTAATTTGTTTCCATTAAGCGCGACACTCGAAGCAAAAGCGAAATGCACTTGGGCAAAAAAGCGAACAAAAAATTACAATTTAATTGCGTTTTAATTGTCCAACGGACAAGAAGTGCCCAAATAGACGTGAGAACAGAGCGCGCCACATGCGTGGTCATGCAAATAGTCACACTCACACATATACACTCGGACACACACGCACACTTACACACCAGCAGATAACCGTAACGTGCTGCGTCTAACGGTAACGGTTTAAGCACAACGCGCGCGCGCGCGCTCTTCGAAACAGTTAAAAGTGAAAATCGAATGACTTAGGCAACGAACGCGATTTCTTCCTCTTCTGCTTCTCCTTCTCTCATACAGAAATCGACGCGTCAGCTGAGCTCAGCGGCTGCCCCACAACTGAATTGCGAGTCGAGTCGTTGCCCGTTTGGTTGCGGCTCTGCTGGCGTCGCTGGCTGCGGCGTCGGCGTCGACGTCGCCGTCAACATCAGCTGTTCGCTTATTGAAATCATCTTTGATACCCAGTGGAAGTCTATGGCAGACGGGGTATATTGAACTTTATATGAAATGCTTGGTAAATGAAGCTAGAAGTTAATATAAGAGATAAATATTTTTATATAAATTATTCTGGCACTGAAAATTATTTTTTTTTAATTTTCCTAGAATTTTAAAAAGTTTTCTAGATTTTTAACAATTTTAAAAATATTTTTTACGCATACAGGGTATTTTTGCAGACTGCTCCCTATTCTCTTATCGCTCAAGGCCTAAAAGGAAATACTTTTTGCAGGGAACGCCCCAAGATGTTCATAAGTATTGATATACATGACCTAATACAATTCAACTAAATAAATTATATTTTTAGTTTTCAGGCTATATACCCTATATCCATATCCAGTTCCTGCTTTGCTAGGGTAAGTTCTAGTCGTGCTTACCACAACTCTTGCATATTGTCTCTTCCCGCTGTTCACACGCATTTTGTCGCTGCTTGCGTCGCAGTCGCCGTCGCTACCGCCGCTGCGCACCTTCGTTCAAACAATTAAGAAAAAAAACTTAATTTCTAGCTGGCGCTGCATTTGCATAATTTGATTGTCGAGACAAACCAAAACAATACTCGTTAAGATTTTCTTCTTTTTGTTGCTTGTTTTTTTGTCTTTTGGGCTGGCTAACGGGAAGGCATACAAATGGGCCGAGGCTGTCCATAACAGAGTCTCGGGCCAAGTCCAAGGGCCCCCAAGTTGTTCTAATTATAAAATAAAAGAAGCGCATTTCTTTTCAAATATTTCTCTTTATAACTGCGTTTTCTCAGTTTCTGTTGTGTTGTGTGTTGCCTTGGACATTTTGAATTGTGATTCGTATAAATTCATGTTTTGAGTTTTCATTTGGAAAACATAATTGATCAAGCATTGATCAATTAGTTGGACTAACAAAGGCTTGAAGAAATGCGAGCCAACTAGTGGCGCTTTCTTCAAAAAACAGTTCGTGGTATGTGTAATGTGTATTAATCTAGAAATGCTAAGCTCAGGCTGCCTTCTCTACTCCTTCTTCAAAAAACAGTTCGTGGTATGTGTAATGTGTATTAATCTAGAAATGCTAAGCTCAGGCTGCCTCCTCTACTCCTTCTTCAAAAAACAGTTCATGGTATGTGGGATGTGTATCAATCTAGAAATGCTTAGCTCAGGCAGCGTCCTCTACTCCGTCTTCTGACTCGTCGAACATGGGCCCCAGCTGGCCGATGCGGTTGATCTGCTCCATTAGGTCGGCTATTTCGGCAGTGCAGTTGCGAAACTTGCGCAGAAACAAGTAGCCGCGCAACATCTCATTGTCCAGGACGCAGCTGAAAGGTGGAATAAAGGATTAGAGCTGAACTGAAATAGGCATCCACAAACTTACATAAGTGCTGCGGCGGCATAGTTGCCCGTCTTCTCCAGCTGCTCCAGCCACTTGTTGATAATAGTCTTAATGATGGGATCTGTGGCGGCCAGATGAATGCGCGCATTGATCAGAGCCTCCTTGAAATACTCGTGCTTCAGCAGCATATCAATGGCCTCCGTTTGCATGTCCACAGCCAGCATATAAGTGGCCGCATGCAGGATATAGCCCTGTTCTTCCATTTGCTGTGCGTAGGCCTTGCAGCAAATTTGCCAGAAGCTGAGATGGAGGAGAATTGCAATTAGTTGAATATTGGAAAGGAAGAAAACAAGGGCATGCGCGACTTACACATAGGACACAGCGGGCGACAGGGATACGTGCCACTGGGTCAACGTTTTGTTCGCAATGTGCTGCTCCAGCTCCTCGCGCAATTTGAATGTGGTAAGAGCCAGATTCAATGGGGCAATATCCTTGTTGTTTGACTGCTTCAGATTGTTAACTGAAAGAGATGAGAATCAGAATGTATGTATTTATATATATATATATGTATATGTATTTATATATATGCTAACGCTCTGTAGCCACTAGCTCTTTAGCCATGACTTTGGTGCTGAACAGCTTGGACATGAGCACAGCCTTGTCTATCTTGGCTGCATCCTCGGTGAGCACTATGGCCAGCTTCTCCAGGGCGTTCTTGTTGAGCTCCTTGTGGGCGAGGCACAGGCAGGTGCGGCTATGCTGTGGAGATTGAAGGCAGAGCATGAGTCAGAGATTACAGATCAGTACTCGAGCCACTTACAGAGGGAAAGTTGTCGGGCACAGTTTGATTTTCCCGATCCCTGCACTTTGGGCAGTCGAGTGGACTTATGGGTTTGACTTTGGGTTCCAGGGTTAGGGCGGCCAGCATAGTCTCATATGAAGCAAACTCCCTAAACTGCATTGGGTGCGGAGCAGCCACCTCCAGCTCTACTGCCTCCTCATTGGAAGAAGCTTCTTGATTGCCCTTGCGCCGCTCGCGTCGCAGACGCTTCTTTTGCCCAACACTTAGTGCGGGCTGATTGATTTGGGCGTTGGACTTAAAGGCCCAGCGCAGCTTGACTAGCGGATCCAGCTTGGAGCGTATCTGCGTTTCGTTGTTGGCCAGAGCCTCTTTGATGCTGACCAGCTCGAGCGAGAGCGTCTTGCCACCGCACATAATAATGTGCTCATCGGAGGGCAGGAAGAGGCCTGACCACATTGGGCACTCGTACTTGATGACTAGCGGCGGCTGCTCCGGCTCCTTGGTGCTCCACATGCACACCTTGCCCTCGACATGGAAGCTGAGCAGCAAATGGGCGTGTACATTGCTCCACTTGACCGACGTAATCGATGCCATGGGATCGCTGTCCATAAACTTGAACTGCTTGCTCCAGCACTGATCCTTCTCATGGAGCTGCAGCACATGGATCACGCGATCGTGACCCACGACAGCAAACATATCAGTGGCTATTGGACTGAAGGCTATGTCCGTGATATAACGGGCCAACAGCGGTGAGCAAGGCGGCTTAACCAATTGAGAATCAGGTTTGCTGGGATACAGCTGGAGCATGCCATCCTCGGTGCCAATCAGCAACAAGGATCCGCGCACATTCAGGAAACTGGGACGCTCGATGTAGCGCAGCAAGTTGGCATCTGTGGAGGGAGAGAAGGAGAGGTTAGAGAATATTCAATATGACATTTATAGAGGGAGAGGGGAGAGGCACTAGAGAGCTCTACTAAAGAGAGA
This sequence comes from Drosophila mercatorum, assembly GCA_961210405.1. NCBI lineage: Eukaryota > Metazoa > Arthropoda > Insecta > Diptera > Drosophilidae > Drosophila > Drosophila mercatorum. The sequence goes on from CAUIUS010000008.1 coordinate 2,138,571, forward strand.
CTTCACTTAATTCCTCAAGTAACTCTGACCGGATTATCGATCTAGGCTGTTGCCAGGGACAACTTGTGTTTGCTTGTTACAAAATAACAAAACACAAGCAACAAGGCAAGGGAAACAAATCACATTTCATCACATTACGTTCTACTGCGCGCACAGGAAAACTGAATAAATTATAAGTGGCATCGGATTAGCTAGTGAACATGTCGCATCCACATCAGCAAACGCTGGACAACATTTGTCAGAGCATTGTGTCGCAGCTGGAAGCGCGCGACATCGAGGTGGACAGGGAGTTCATAACCTTTGTGGTGCATCTGCTCATTCGGGACATGCGTCTGGGCCTGCTGAAGACGAACTTAAGCAGGCCCAGCACGTGCCACATCACGACGTTCGTCAACAACATTGTCAGTGGCTATTTGGACAACACCAACACGACCATGGCCAACTTGCGGCTGTCCTGGATCATGAAGATGGGCCACGGCATCCAGCTGTCGTATGTGCGCGAGCAGTACGAGCAGAGCTATCAGCAGCAGCTCAAGCGGCTCATTGACGACATTCTGCAGTACCCGGAGACCTGCAGCAAGCTCCAACTGGATCAGTTGTTCTCCAAGATGCAGGTCTTCATTGTGGCCACCAACCACCTGGGCTGTCCCAAGAACCATGTGCTGCTCAAGCTCACGGCCAAGGCGCTGCACAGCGTCATCGGCCGCAGCGACCTACAGAACTATGTCCTAAAGAAGAAGTATCACCGGCAGGAGTATCTGCAGCGCTTGGCCGACACCGTCGCTGGCATCGTCATCTTCAACAACGAAGGGCCCGACGGCGATCGCGAAAATGTGCGAAACAGTGAGTGTGGATACAGATCCATGGATCGATATTTATATGTGCCTTTATGCCTTCAGTTATTGGAGATCTGCAGATGGCGCAGACCAACACATCTGCCGCCTTCGATGAGGCGCTGGAAACACTCAAGGAGCTGAGCGCCAAGTGCCAGACGGCCATAAGCGAGCAGCTGGAGTTCGACTGCAAGGAGACGATGCTCTACTATCGCGTATCCCTAGCCCAGCTGGATCGCATCAATCAGTTCACCATCGCCTTCAACATGCTCATGCGCTGCCTGATGGCACTGCAGAGCAGCTACGAGCGCACGGCGGACTTGGTGAACGTGGAGACGGGTCGCTACGACTGCGTGATGGCCAAGATCAACGCAACGCTGGTCATGCGCGCCGCCATTGAGTCGGAGCTGATTTTTGTAAGCAGCAGCAGCGAGAGGGATCTGGTAGATAATTGATACACCGTCTCGTCCTTTGCAGCCACACTTTGTCTACCTGGCCAAGGTCTGGGCGAATCTCAATCACTACTTCAATCACATTGTCGAGCTGAACAAACTGCGCGAGCGCGTCGAGGCCGAAATCACCAGCGAGATGATGCAGCGCGCGAAGGATACGATTGCGGAGATCCAGGAGCTGGGCAGGCTGCACCCTGAGATGCGTGAATGCTCTTTCCAGCAGCGCATGGACGAGCTGAAGCAGTACACAACGGATGGCAACTTCTGCAGCCTCGTCGAGGCGGACATCAAGGACTTTTGCGCCCTCGCCATGGCCGTAACGAACGGAATGCTGCTGCCCGCCCAGGTGGTGCGCAAGCTCTGCATGAATCTGGACATTAAGTTTGGCTTCCAGGACGAGACCTATGCTCGCATAGGAGAACTCTGCTTCGAGCCCTTCATAATCGCCCTGAGACAAGCGATCTTCAACAACGCCAATCTGGCCTTGCTCTTTAAGCTGGATCACATACTGATAGCCAATGAGCTGAAGCAGGTGCCAGAGCCGCCGAAGACACAGACTTTCAACGGACAGACAGAGATGGTGGTCACCAACGACCTGAGACCGTCCAATTGGATAAATGTGACATGGAATGCTTGGGACTATCACCGAGAGACCATACACCTGGCCGAGATACGCAAGAGGCAGACGCGGGATGCCCAGTCGAAGATCACCTATGGCAAGCGGGATGCCCAGAACCAGACGTACAACGTGCGCCAGCATTGGCGTTAAGCATTCACCTGCATTGGGCTGGCGCACCGAGTAGATGCCCACCACGCGATTCACGATGAAGTAGATCGAGCTCTCCTGCCACATCAGCGAGTAGATCTCCTTCTTCTGCACCGCACGGAACGTCGTCTTCACGCGCATGCGCTCCACATCCAGTATGCCCACCTGCATGAAATTCATATTTAAAGTAGTTCCACATCAAAATAAATAAACTATTTGTTGAGCTCTACGTACGACGCCGTCGTAGGTGCCATAGGCCAGCTGCAGGCAGTCCGGACTCCAGGACAGCGAGTAGACGGCGCTGTTCACATGCACGCTCTCGATGGGTATGCAGCGTTGCGTCAATTTAGATATGTCGAACAGAGCAACGCGCTTGTCGGAGCAGCCCAAAGCAATTCTAGGAAGTCAACAGAGATGAGAGCTGAGCTTGCGTGCTATAGCATAATACTCACTTGTTCATGTCGTTGGGGCACTCGGACATGGCGCGCACGCCGTAGGCCAGGCAGCTGTAGACAGCGCTCACCTGGCCATTGAGCGGATTGAGTAGGAGCACACGACGGCTGCGCATGTTCAGCCAGATTTGCGGATAGGTAGCGCTGGGCGCGCACGAGATAATGTCCTGCTCGGCGCACTTGTGCAGCTGATCCCTGGCGATCTTGCAGCGACGTGATTTGGCCTCGTAGCTGATGGCCCAGAAGAACAGTTGATTGCGACTCAGCGAGACTATGGTGTGGTCGTTGAGCCAGTGCAGCTGCTTGGATTTAGCTGCAAGGAGACGATCTCATATATCTCTGTCTAAGGTAGCTGCTATTCGGTTGCCCACTTACCTGGCATATTGACTTTGGAATAGTTCTTGGCGCAGTGTTCGCCAGTCTGCGAGTTCCATATCATAATTATGTCGTTGTCATTGATGGAAGCCAGGAGTATGTCTGGGCGAGCAGGCTGCTGCTCTGTGGAGCAGTAGCTCAGCGTATCGATGCTGGCTTCCTTGGCCAGTGGCTCGGCCTTAGTTGGCTGCTTTGGCAGCTGTGGGGATTCGGGTGCATCGTGCACCTCGGCCTGGTGGTAGATGTGATGCAGCACCTCGCGCTTGGGCTTGGAGGCCTCGCCGTCGACAATGACCGCATCGTCGCTGGACGAGCTGAACTGTATAACCTCCAGGCTGCCCTCGCTGGCGCTCTGCAGCTGCTGCTCCTTCTCCGAGTTGTGGCTGCTGTCGCTGCGCGGACCAGTGGTGCCCGCTAGCTGGCAATCCTGCAGTGTGACCTCCACCTGAGGCTGATCCTTGGGACCCTTGCGATGAGCTACCAGCTGCGCCTTCATAGTCTCACAGGCCTCCATATAATCGAGACCCACATTGCTGGCCGGCTTCTCGAGGCCGACGAAGTCGCCGCAATCATCCGAGGACTTGCTGGTCAGGCGTGGACGCACGCTAGCCGGAGCCCCGAACTCCGATTCCAAATGATCGTAGTTGTATATATCGAATAGATCATCTGCCTCCGCAGCTTTGGCCTTCACGAGAGGCGCCTTCGCGCTGCGCCACTGCTCAGGCTCTGCCTGAGGCTCCTCCTGGCCTTTCTCCTGCTCGGCCTCTGGTTGCAGAGCCATTTCGCGCCAGGCCAGACCACAGATGCTGGCATTACGTCCGTGCCCATTGAGCTTGTGCACGATGCTCATTTCGCTTAGATTACAGATTAAAATTGTGCCGCCTGTGGTGCCCACAGCAAACAGGCTCTCGTTGTATGGCGAGCAGCGGAGCACGCTTAGGTTATGACTGCGTTGCGGCAGGAAGGTGGGACGTCGAAAGTAGCTGTTGGAGGCGACGCAGTAGACGACCAAATTGTTGGCATCCATCGACAAGATGTTGCCATTGCATATGTAGCTCATGAGCACATTAGTTTGCGGATTCATGCGCGCATCGCGTGCCTCGTGTTGATGCTGGTGCGCCTTATGACCACTGATGGCCGCACCCAGCTCACAGTCCCAGACGAGGACACTCAAGTCTTCGGCAACGATGGCAAATTGTTTGCCATGTGCATTTGATACTATTTCCGATTTGTCATGATTGGCCCAGAGAGGGCTGACGTCGAGTCCACTGATGGTGATGCGCGTGGACATGGTTTTTACCTCTCGATCCTTGGCGTCCACAGCCGGTATAAAATTGATGCATTTAAAGCCGGTGTACAGCAGCCCGCCATCGGGCGTAGCGACTGCAAGCGGCGTTTGTGCGCAACTTGGAGTTGGCACATTGTTAATAATTACTGCCGGTTTCATGCTTGCACTTTCATCGGGTGAAAATTGTGAAAAGAAAATGGAGAACTATCACAGCAGATTTCACAACTGTCAATGATGTTGAGTTCTTCCTCCTTCCGTTTCGTCCTCACTAACTTTACAGCACTTGTTATCAACGTATTTTAAAAGGACTGTGCTTTATTTGGTATTTTTGCTCATAGTATTTTATTATTTCATGGTTTGTTGCAGCTGGGCACACTGTTTTTAATTACTGCTTTTACTGCGAATGGTAATACGCAAAAACATATACAATTTGCGAAAACATTAAAAACTACCAACTGCGAGGGATAGAAAACATTTACAATGGATGCGAAACGTGAGAGAAAGTCGTCATTGGTAAGTGCACACATGATTTAGCCCTAGTTGACTTGGTTTTCTGCTACAACAAACGCCCATTGTTTATGGTAGGCTCCGCTTTCGCCATGTCCGATACCCGACATAACGGATGATGAGCTGGTGACGATTTCGGTGCGAGATCTGAACCGCACGTTGAAGATGCGTGGACTCAACCGAGAGGAGATTGTGCGCATGAAGCAACGCCGTCGCACGCTAAAGAATCGTGGCTATGCGGCCAGCTGTCGGATCAAGCGTATAGAACAAAAGGACGAACTGGAAACGAAAAAGTCATATGAATGGACGGAACTGGAGCAGATGCACGATGACAACGAGCAGATACGTCTGGACGTGAGCAACTGGAAGAACAAATACAAGGCGCTCCTACAATTCGCTATCAACAACGATATTCCCATTCCAAGCGAGTTGGAGGGCTGCTGAGGGCAGCCAATGGAATGGCATTAAATCTAATCACATTCCAGTTTCAGTTCGAAAATGAAAATCAAAACGCAAAAAAAAAAAACAAACACCTGTAACCATAGTACAATAGCTGGAATTTGATTTGTAACGCACTTAAACTGAATTTAAATCTTAATAAACATTTGTATACGAGAGAATCAGACACCCTGTTTGGCAAAATCAAAGTGAATGTCAACGTTCATGTGTGAATGTCAAAAATTGTAAGGAAACAGCTGTACGTATGTATATTATTGTTATGTATTCATTTGAAAGACGCAACCGAAACTGATTATATATATGTATGTACATACATACTTACATGTGCTAGCGGTGCAACTTTTTTTCACCTAACATACTAAAGCGCAAAACTCGAAGAAGGCTACCCAGTAACTGACTCCAAACCATGCCGTCATGGCATTTCGTCGCTTCGGTAAATCCCTGCTCTACGGCTTGCCACTAGGCATCACGTTCCTTGACTGTGTCGGATATGTAGCTAGAGTTGACGGTAAATCTCACACCATAGCAATGGAGGTTTCATTCAGCATTCTCCATTTCCAGGCACTTCTATGCAGCCCGCACTTAACCCCGTGGCAGAGGAGCGCGACTACGTTTTCCTTCTGCGCTGGGGCATACACAACAGTGTTGTGGAACGTGGCGACATCATTTCACTAATCTCCCCCAAGGATCCTGGCCAGAAAATCATCAAACGCGTCGTGGGCATGCAAGGCGATGTCGTCTCCACTCTTGGCTACAAGCATGAAATTGTACGCGTACCCGATGGCCACTGTTGGGTCGAGGGTGATCACACGGGCTACTCCTTAGATAGCAACACTTTCGGACCAGTTGCATTGGGTTTGATGTCCGCCCGGGCGGTGGCCATCGTCTGGCCGCCGGAACGTTGGAGGATTTTAAAGAACGAACTACCACGACGAAGGCGACCCGTGCAGGTGGCTAAGGCCAATTACTACAACTAGGCATAAAGACTGAACGAGACAAAGCTGTTGGTAGCCACTAAGTAGACACATACATACACTGTTTGTACATATATATTTTATTATCGGTTTTGTGTTCAATTGGTATCGTTCCTTTATGCTAAAATCTTGTTTCAAAATTCTTAATGCTGTAAGAGTAAACAAATGAATAATAAAACTAGATACCATTACATTTAAAACTGACAAGCGCATGGTCACACTGATTCTTCTTGGCTTGCTTTTGCTGCGAATTCCAATTAGAGCAATTGATGGACATGTTTAACGGATTTAAAATTCTTGTTAACAGTATTTTTATGGTATTTACTAGTATATTTTCGATCATCTCTGAATTGAATAACTGAAAAGCTAAAACAAATTTTTATAAATTAAATATTGTCCAGATTATGGCTGACATAGCCAAATTCGTGCAGCACTGATAGCGTCTGCTTAAGAGCCACCCCAGCGCGCACGATCTGATAGCATCCGGGCTTGGCCAAGTCAATTACTGTGGACGCCAGCCGCCGTTCCTCTGTCTGCCCAATGCGACCGGCATCAAAGATGGCGCCCAGCTGTGGCCAAAGTGCCTGAAATTCGCTGATTTCAAGGCTGCTTGGTTCACTGGAACGATTTGCGCTGGTCAACGCCAAGGGCTGCCCGTGCCAGCGAGCACACAAATCCCTTATGAACTGGAAGTCGGGAATGCGTATGCCAATCTTGCTGGTGCTCGGGTTTAGGTAGCGATTGCTCAGATGCGGCGTACGCTCGACGATGATGGTCAGTGGCCCCGGAAGCAGCCGAGTTAGCAGCTCGTCACTCAAGTGGCTCGCCTGACCATAGCGACGCAGTGCAGCAATGTTGTTCACACAGATGGCCACTGGCTTGTGCTCGTCTCTTCCCTTGATTTCGTACAGGCGCTGGATGGCCTGCTCGTTGTTGGCATCGCAGGCCAAGCCATAAACTGTATCCGTGGGCAGCGCAATCACCTTGCCCAGTTGCAGGCATTGCTCCGCCAGCTTTAGGGCATTCAGCGATCCCGCAGAGCAAACTGGAGTCGCCTCCAGTTGTTGCTGATGCATGCTGCTGCTGCTGCTACGAGTCCCTTGGAGTCGTCTTAGTAGAAGCTTTTGTAGATAGCGCATTAGTTCTAATCCCTCCAGTTGTGTCCGCACTGGTGATTGCAGCACTTGTAGAATGTGGTCATAGGCTCATCCGCAGATCGGGTTTGTATTTGCATGAAGTAGGCGCGTTTATGCGAGCACGCCGGGCACTCAGCATCCGTGGAATCAACGTTCTCCCAAGCCGCAACTCCGCCCAAAACGTGATCAACTTCCTGGAGGAGAGAAATGTAAACAAAATTGCATCACTCTAATTTGTGGACTTGCCTTCAGACGTGGATACGTTTTGGTGGTTATCTTGCGCTTGATTTTCGATATAAATGGGCACGTGTTGCACGTGAACCTGTGGCTGGAGGTGTCTTCCTCAATAATTAAGATATTGCCGCAAGACGGGCAGAAAAACAACATCGCGAAATGCGAGCACGTTTAATAATATTCTGCTAAGTTAACAGAATTGGTTTACTCGATGAAATATGTTATCGATTACTCCTTTAACCAACATTAGGCATCGAACACAAAACTTTTGAGAGGCCTAACAGAGGTCGTGCTCAATATTTAACCGTGCTCTTTGGCATGACTATCGTTTTCATCGATATAGCAGGTATGGACGTTTTATCGGCACTGACATGTTAGGAAAATGTTAACACGTACTTGCTCGATAAGCAGTGCTATCGATATGACTTTTTGCAAACGTTAGCCAACACCGGCCAGCAGCGGTACGCAAAAAGAAGCGAATTAAATAAATGTTGAAATAAATTGTAAAATTAAAGCAAAATGTCGGCGGATGTACGTGATATTTTGGACATCGAGCGTGCCAATACGCCCGAAATAACCAGAGACTCATTCCTTGCCACAAAAAAACGTAACTTTGAGCGGTAAGTAGAAGCATGCAATGTTTTTTGCTGCCTCTAACAATTTTTTTCTTGCAGTACAAAACATGCTTCCCGGCGTCCGGAAGGAATGCATCGCGAAGTCTTCGCGCTGCTATACACAGACAAGAAGGATGCACCGCCTTTGCTGCCGACAGACACTGCGCTGGGCATCGGTGCGGGCTACAAACAAAACAAAGCCCGACTGGGCATGAAAAAGGTGCGCAAATGGGAATGGGCGCCTTTCTCGAATCCCGCTCGTAACGATGCAGCAGTATTTCACCATTGGAAACGTGTCAGCGATGACTCCACAGACTATCCCTTTGCCAAATTCAATAAGCAACTGGAAATACCCACATACACAATGACTGAGTATAACGCACACCTGCGCAACAATATTCAGAACTGGAGCAAGGTGCAAACGGATCACTTGTTCGATCTGGCCAGACGGTGAGTAGACAAACTACTTATATTTACATAATACTCATTCTGCTCTCCTTGCAGCTTCGATTTGCGCTTTATTGTTATGGCGGATCGCTGGAATCGTCAGCAGCATGGCATTAAGACCGTGGAGGAACTCAAGGAGCGATATTATGAAGTGATTTCGCTGTTGGCCAAGGCCAAAAATCAATCGGTTGAAAAGAAAACATTCGTATACGATGGCGAGCACGAGCGCCGTCGCAAGGAGCAGTTGGAGAAGCTCTTCAAGCGTACCACCCAGCAGGTGGAAGAGGAGCAAATGCTGATCAACGAAATGAAGAAGATCGAGGCGCGCAAGAAGGAACGGGAACGCAAAACACAGGATCTACAAAAACTCATCTCCCAGGCCGATCAGCAAAACGAGCACGCGGCCAACACGCCGAGCACACGCAAATACGAAAAGAAACTGCACAAGAAGAAGGTACACCACACGCCGCGACCCTCCAAAGTTGACTCGGTGGTGAATGCCATCGAAATTGGCAGTAGCGGCATCAAATTCGCCGATCTGCGCGGCTCTGGAGTATCGCTGCGTTCCCAGAAGATGAAACTGCCCGCGAATATAGGACAGCGTAAGGTGAAAGCGCTCGAACAGGCCATACAAGAGTTCAAAGTTGGTAAGCTACAATGATATTGAAGAAGCTGAATGCCAACCCGCTTAACTGATCAATTCTGTGTTGTAGATCCTGCTCCACCGCCCACTGAGGATATATGCACGTCCTTCAATGAGCTGCGTTCAGACATGGTTTTGCTTTGCGAACTGCGCACGGCTCTCTCCACCTGCATCTACGAAATGGAGAGCTTGAAGCATCAGTACGAGGCTGCCTGCCCGGGCAAGACGCTCAATATACCTCCCTCATTGGTGCCCATAAAGAGCGAAACACTGGAGCCTAATGTAAACTAGACGGGCAGCTACAACCCCACGGCAGATAGTACGCACGTCCCACTAATCAGCGCAACAACAACAGCCACAGTTGGACTTAACCCGTTTGCCACTCGCTATATTTGTGCATGTGCGCTACTCCCAGTCTAGTTAGTAGAATAAACAGAAAAAAGCAAAAAGAAAATTGTATTTTGCAGCGATCACAGATCAGACATATATATGTATATATGTGTGGAAATCAAACAGCCAACGGTCAAATGGAGTGTGAGAACTTTTTTCTTTGCTGCCGCTAGCTGTGATTTATTTACCTCTTTTTCATCTTTCCAGACTCTAGCTCCAGCTCGTCGTGGCCTTAGTTTTCTTCTCTGAAAAGTATTTGGGTTACGCTCGCCCGGCCAAATATGGCTGGCATGCAATGGCAAATGGCAAACGCAATAGGGATATGTATGACTGTTGGCCTGTTGAGACTGTTGGCTGATACTGTTTGATGATTGAGTTTGTTGTTGCTGCTGCTACTTCTTGATGTTGCCTGGTGGGTGTTGTTGCTGACTGCAGGCTGATGTTGCTGATGACTGTGTTTGATGTTGCTGTAGCAGTTTGAGGAGTGTGGTCGATGCTGTTGCTGCTTGATATAGCCTGTTGGCGGTTGTTGCAGTTGCTGCTGATGACTGTTGCTTGATGTTGTCAACAGGCTGTTGTTGCTGCTTGACGTAGTCAGATGCGGCTGATGTTGCTTGTGGAGTCTGGGGCTTGCTGACTGGAGTTCCTGCTTGATGCTGCTGTTTGAGGTGACTGGTTGATGTCGCTATTCATGCTTGAGGTGGTGGCTAGTTGATGATGTTGCTGTTGACTGATGTTATTGGCTGATATATTGGCTGCTGTTGAACCTTGACGTGGTCTGAGGCATTGATGTTTGATGTTGCTGTCGTTGCATGATGTTGTCCCATGGTTGCTGCTTGACGTTGCTCCTCCCGTTGTTGCTGCCGCCGCTTACTGTCTGCTGTTGTTGCTGCTATTAGCTGCTGTTGCTGCTGACTGTCTACTGCCTGCTGCCCACACACAGTGAGTCGCGTACGGACTGGTCATTCAAAGAATCAGCTTGAGTCAGCAGCCGCAGCCGACCGACTTCTATATTTGTGAATGAAAAACAAACCGAAGCAATGCCCATTCGTGAAGTGGGTAATCGGGTTTTGTTCAGCTGCAGCAGAGCTCAGTCGAGTTTCAGTCGTCGGCGCGTTTAGTTCAGCGAACAGCAGCTGCGTTAACTCAGTATCCGTGTGTGTGTGTTGGTGTTGCTGGCGTTGCTGGTGTTCGTTCCTGTTAATGTAAATAAACGCGTGTGTGCAGTGCAAAGTTCGTTGCTTCAGTCATTCGTTTCGTTTTGCGTGAAGCAAATGCAAATGCTGAAGCTAAATGTAAATTGAAGAATTGTTGAATGGCCGTCGGCAATTGTTGTTGTTGCTGTTGAATATCCTGCAGGCAGTCGAGTCGAGTCGAGTCGAGGCGAGTCGGGCAGGCAAACAAAACGTCTTTGCATCCGTTTCCGGCTCTTTGTGTGCTCGTCTTTTATGAATGAAATGCTGGCGCGTCATGTCCCTGTCCCTGTCAACTGAGCGACCCATTGTTAATGTTACCTACTAGAAAGAGAGAAGGGAGTGAGCGAGAGCGAAAGAGAGAGAGAGAGAGTGAAAAAACCCTAACCAAGTGCAGCGTGAAGATCTTTATCGCATTTTGCCTTCTGGAGCAGCAAGACAAGACAACCAGGTAGACGGACAGACAGCCAGAAAATAAAACGAAGTAAAATACTTTCGGTCAAAGTCGGCTTAAATATATAACTGAATGTGTATATAGAGATACATCTACGTCGCCCATTTGACTGATAAATCGCTCAGCTTATCTGCTGTTTAAGTTTCGCACGCTGATAAATCGAAGTGAGCGCGAGATCGACTCATTCAAACCCAAAATGCTGCCCAAACTAAGGTGAGTTCCTCAGACACCTATTTATTTACCTTTGAAACGTATTCATTTATTTAAAGCTTGGCATTTGTGCCGCTTTTGTTGACTATATTAAATAAAATTTATTATATATGTTAGCTACGCCCACCTGATCTGCATGCCAAATGAGCCAATTAGAAATCACATCGCTGATCCAGATTGCCTATATCTATATATATATATACTGTCTCTCGATATATGTATAAATGACTTTGGCTGCTTTTATCAAAAGATCCGTTTATTGAAAAGATCTTCTTGATTGCAAATTCCTGCTCTAATGATGCTTTTATTTCGTTTTGATTAGGCCCCAGGCGTAGCATTTGAGAGCTAATTATAGAGCTAATAGATGCGAGTGAGCAGTGGGCTTATTAATTATTAGTATTAGCCAGATACTTTACGTGTTTTGATTAGCTTAGATTTGAGATGAGTTTTGTAGGCTAATGTTTAGGCTATATTTGGGTGGTATATATATCTACATATATATTTTTATAAATATATATATATCCATATCAATGTAGACTAACTTTATTAACCTATGACTGACGAGATTGCCTTAAGATAATTTATATGATATAAAAAGCGCCATGTACAGAACATGTATCCATCAATGCATATTTTCTTATACAAAGCTCGCGCTATATTCTATATCTAGCCAGATTTTGTCTATATTACATCTGGGTGGATAATTAAGAGTAGTTATGGCCATCTGTCTGAAAATCTGTTTAAGTTTGAAGCTAGTTTTAAAGTAGAAAAGTTCTAGCTGGGAGTATCCTACTAGAAGATACCCTGCATTTCTTCTTTTTCAGCGATACACTGAGCAGCGGAGGGGACAGACAGTCGCTGGCTTCTTTGCAACTTTTGGGCTTGAGTAACTTCATTGTCTATATATGTTCTTCACCAGCAATAGACTAGACTTATCTTCAAATATATATGTATCTAAACTTCTTTCTTCACATCTCCTTTTCACGCATTTCCCCCTCCCCTATTAGTTTTACTCCCCCGCTATCTCTTAATAAATATCTTGCTTGCCATAAATATTTAATTTATAGCTTTTTACCTTTGTCACCGCCGCATTTGTGTTTGGACATTTGAACTCTTCATCTAATCTGTGTGTGTGTATAAATAGCATTTAATTCCCTTATGAATTTATGTTTATAAACTTTAGACGCGAGCTTGCGTCACGTCGCGAAGCCGCCGCCAACTGCTGCTGCTGGTGGAAGCTCATTAAACGCTGCTAACTTTGTTGAACAGCCGCACTTCCGTTGCGGGGGCAATTATTGCGACTCCCCGTTGTCGTTTACCCAAAAGAAAAAGAAAAAATCAAATTCAAAATGCGTTAAGAGTTTTTCAAAAATTATCAACACACACAAACAGATACAGAGAGAAGAAAATGAAAAGCTAGACGAGTAGAGTAGAGTTAAATGTAATGTGATTGCTGTTGCTGTTGTTGTTGTTGACAGCTTGAATAGCGTTCAAGCGAGCTCCGACAAGAAGTTTGTTCAACCTACGCACCTTGCACACACACACACATACACACACACCCAGTCACACACACACACATCATAGTTTAAGCGCAATTAGCGCTTTGTCGTTTTGTTTTCTTTACATTTCATTCGTCTACGACTTTTATTCATTTTCTTTTTCACCTCTATCTCTCTCTCTCTCTCTCTGCCTACCGCTGGCTTTCTTCTATGCTTTTCTAATTTCGTATAGTTCATAATTTTCACAGCATGCTCTCCGCTTCTTCTTCTACCAAACATATAAACAAAGTTTTTATTTTCATTTCATTTCGTACGCCCACAATGTAGCCGAAATTAAACAGATAGAGAGAGGGAGAGGGAGGGGCAGAGCGAGCGGGTGACAGGCAGAAAGAGATAGCAGTAAACGTACATAATTAATGTTTATATAATTTTTTTGTTACTTTTTTTCGTCTTTTACTGCTTTACATGCGCTCATTAGCCGCTTGGTTTGCTTAGTCAACGTTGTTGTTGTTGTTGTTGTTTTCTGTTCTCTTGCTGGTTGTTGGGGCTTAGCTGGCATCAAGTTCGTTGCCTAAGTCTTTTGTTTGCCCAGCTGTGGGCGTCATTTATAAGCCGTCATTTTGCAGCAACAGCAGCAGCCACAGCGGCCGACAAGTCTTCAACTGTGCTACTTGCTGGCCCATTGTTGTTAGCCAGTTGCTGCTGCTCCACAACAAGTTGCCAAATTTGGCAACAACAACAAATGCTGCCCACTTCATATTGATAAGTATGTCGCCACAACACACACACACACGCACACATATATATATAGAACAGCTTGAACAGCTATGTAACGCATCTCACTTTAACTGAGCTTCGTTTCAACTGCATTTCATTTGTCTAAGTGCTCGAACGTGTACTGAATCCCATAAAAAACGCATAAAAAAGCGTTGAATGCTTGTTTGCACGAGACTCAGATGACCTAAAGTATATAAATATTTATATTGTTGTATCTGTATTAAAGTAACGAAGAGATAGATAGAGAACAAAGTATTTGTATACATCATATACGAAAATCTATGTAAAGGTTTGCCATAACTCGAGAACTATAAGAGCTACAGACAACAAATTTGGTATACATATGCTCTTCCAGCGTACACAACTGTAAAATAACTAATTCTTTGATATTATTAACAGTAGTTTTAATATAGATTTTAAAGCATTTCCTACTCTTGCATTCTCCATTAGCTCTACTCTTTATTTTGCTAATGAAAAAAGCCGCAGCCGCAGCAGCAGCAGCGGCAATTTCTCGCAGTGCACACACACCGAGAGCTAGAGCCATTCACTTAGCATACTCCTCCGCAGCATCCAATACAGCAACAACAACAACAACAACAAGAATAGCTACAAACAGCATCTACAATTTCTTGACATACAAGTTGAGCGGCTGGCATTTTGTGTGTGGGCTTTTCGGTGCTTTTCACAGACTGATGTGTCGCTACGTGTGGGCTAACACACACAGCTATGCTCTGTATGTGTGTGTGTGTGTGGCATGTTAGCCGCATTGTCAGCCATTGCTTACAGATCGTACAATAACTTTAATTTGGTTCATTTCGAATCTATTTCCGCAATGCAGCGCTTATCTAAACCAGCTGCCACGCCCACGTATTTAAATGTCATTTGGAGGCAAATTAAAAATTTCGGAAAACTATTTAAAATGCATACGAATGGATCAGATCGTGGAGAGTTTCGTTTTTATTTGTTTTTTCTCTTTTCATTCATACATTTTTGACAGATTTTATGAACTCTTCATGGAATATAAATCTATCTATATCTACATATATATCTGAGTGTGCGTGCGTCTATGTGTGTGTGTGTGTGTGGAGTTGCTTTTCGGGCCTTGTCTTGACTTTCGAAATGTCGCAATTAACAGGCGATTTAGCATTATGCACGTGCGTTGGCGGCGCCAACGTTTTTGAGTGTTGCGTGGGCTGTGAACTTGGGTTGGTTTTCAGTCATCAGCTATGCCCTACCTGTGCTGGGCATATGCATATTATTATGCTGTTTGGCAGATAAGTTGGGCTCAATGAAAAGCCAAAGCTGCATGCGTGAGTCAGTTGAATATAGAATGTGATTGGATATGTGACTAGATGTCTATATAGTTGATACTTATAAGTTATATAGGATAGAACTGGCAGCAGTATGGCATACAGAAATGTCTATCTTCAACCACCTTTTCTGTCTGGGGCATATATCACTAAGCTAGATCTAGTTGTCTCTCTATATATCCTCAAGGATCAACTATTGCCACAATTGAGCTGCACATTGAAACGTTAAACTCCTGCAATATGCCAGTAGACATGACAAACTGATTTAGCTGCAAGATACGACTCAAGCAACATGTTGCAAGACTTGCCAAGCCAACTGCAGATCGCTTCATGGGCTGAGGGCAAGGCAATTCTTAAATTGAATTTGGGTTTGCCTTTTGCAGAGAACAAAGAATATATGAGCGTAGTCGAGTCTCAGCTCTGCTGTTCTCTCTTTATTGTCTACTCCTCACTTTTTCAGTAGATAAATATATTTATCTTGCTTTTGTTGCTTCGATAAACCTTCAGCAGCTTGTTAGTTATATATCATATATAGTTAGTAAATTAATCCATTATATATACTCATGTAATCTTTCAATTATAAAATTCCTTAAGAAGTCATGTAACAACTGAGCAAATTATAGTCTCCAGCAAATGCAGTCAAACTCACTCAAAAGATACATTTGTATCTGTATCTGTGTCTCTACATATATGTGTGCATATGTATGTGTCTGTCTCCATGTGTATTTAGATTAGTGTGTTTCTTTCTTGTTTTAAATTACGGGCAATATTGTCAAGCGGCTGCAAATTAGTTTACAAACTTGTTTTCCGATTCAAACAACACAAATTTTCGAGAGTAGGCTGAGCAACGGAAATGTGTGGGTGTCTTCTGTCTTTTTGATTTGCGACTGCTGCCGCGACCGGCTCGCTGCTTTTTGTTTCATATTTTTCTCTCTTCTTGTTTTGTTAAGCAAATTACTTTTTAATTGAACGCACACACACATACAGGGACACCTGTGGCACATGGCCTGAGCCCTTGAACAATTAAAAATGCCTAATAAGTGACAGCAATTGAGCTCAAGAGATTTTTTGCTCTCTTCTTCTATTGCCTGATTTGTGGCTTGCTGTTGCCATTGTTGAGCTGCCAATAATATAATTTTTTGTGAACAAATAAATCTCCAATAAAAAATCTAAAATTAAGCCAACTTAAGTCTTTGCAGACGGGCGTAACTGACTGCTTAATACTCTATGCATTGCTATGATTACAAACCAATTGCAAAACTAAGACTGACTGAGATGCCTAATCCTAAGTCGAGCGAAAACTCAAAGTCAACTCCTTTTGCCTCTCTTCTTTCACAAACTGAATGCCAAAGAAATCAAATCAAATCAAATATATTTATATATACAATATACGCCCTCTTTCTCTCTCTCTCTCTCTCAATGGTGCAGCAAGCATACAACAAAAATCAACAATAATATTCCATATGAAATGAAATGCGAGGCAGCAGTTGCTTAATCCCAAAGGCAAAGGTAAACAAACCATTTTTGAAATGACTTTAAGCTGGCATTTGTCTGCAAGACCAAATCGTTCACTTTATGGGCTCTAGAACACTGGGCCACATTTCCGTCCCAAACAGCAGCAGCAGCAACAACTCCGATGCAGGCGCTGTTCGATTTTGTTACCTGCGCTGAATTTCATTTAAATTAAATTGGTTTTTTATATACATATATATATATAGATATATATATATATAACACATATACACATACATTCATTCAGTCAGTGCAGCCTCTTTGTTACCTGGGCATTTGCATATGAATGTTGCCCGCGGCATTGGCAGCAACAACTAAAAGTAATTTGGCATTAAATTTATGGCTGCAGCGGCCGTAGGATGCGAGGCAATGCCTTTTGAGCTGACGTGCAGGTTAAATGTTAACGTGCACGTTAACTAATTAAGCACTGAGCTGGCTTGGCCCACGCTTTCCTTTCCCTAGCTTTTACCCCAAGTTCGTTGCCTAAGTCTTTCGTTGTTTTTTTGCAACTTAACCTCAATTTTTCTTAACTCTTTGAGCAGCCAAATAGAGTAGCCGCTGCTACTGTGTGTTGATCGCTGCTTAAGTGTTTCTTGGGAAATTGTGTTTATTTGTTTTGGCTCTGGCTTAAGGACAACATCCGCTTCCGTCTTAGTGTGCAATGATTTCAGTGTGTGTGCGTTCGCAGGAAAGGCCCCGCCCTGCTGCAAGGAGCGTGTGCACAATCAGAAATCCCTTTTTCATTGCTTCCTGCCACGCACTCGAATTCCACAATCCCATTCCCAGTCCCATTCACATTCGCATTCACATTCAAAGCAGCAGCAACAGCTGCTGCTGCTGCTGCTGCGGTGTCTTTTGTTTGCTGCACGTCTGCGGTTGCAGCTACATCAAAGGCAGCCACTCACATGTCTTCAGCTCTCTCCTTCTCTCTCTCTCTCTCTTTCTCTCTTTCTCTCTGCCCCTGCCTGTTTGCCTTTGCGTGACATTTTAACCTTTGACTGGCTTTGGCCTGGTCGCAACTTTTACTATTTTTTCACGCATACATTTGGCTGGCTAATGTGCCAGAGAAACGCATCAAAGTGCGCGCAATTCAATTATGCCCATGTCTTATGGGCAGCCAACAGCAGCGGGCAGTCAAATAAGGACGGATGAATTTGAGAGAGTTTTATAATGAATTTAAACCAAATGAGTTAAGCCTGAGCTTGGCTTAGCTGTCATTAATCTGTATATGACTATATCACTTATCAGCTTAAATATATATTACCTTATATCTGACATATCTTTTGTTTCGCATTATATTAACTCTCCATTGTTGCAAAAATATGTGGTTGGCTCTACTAAATCTCCATTGATTGATTTTCCTTTCCGACTTCCCCATTCAGCTGTCTCTATTCACATACGCTCTGCTGTCCCAGCCATTGAACTGTGAATTGGCAACAGTTTGTGGCTCAAAGTAGCTCAGAATTACTATATATTTATTATATATTAATCTCTAGTCAATCTTTTCAATAGCTGCCCCTTTAAGCCATCAATAGACATTAGATATATGTGATACGATTTGATTTGATGTCCATTCAGCTGTCGCTATTCATGCGCCCATTGCTGTCAGTTCCACTCGCGCAACATTTCGTTGCGCTTTCGAGCGTATTTCTTTTAGCTTTTTGGCGTAAGCGATAACAATGCAGCAACAACAACAGCAGCAGCAGCTGCTGCTGCTGCCGCTGGAGCAGCAGGTTGCTATTGACGTGGACAGCATATGCGCACCACCCGAAAAAGCAATGAAATCTCTAATTTGGCCTTTGCGATTTGCAGCAACATGTTGCTGTCAGCATTAGCAACATGTTGCCTAATTTGACTGCAGCAAACAGCAACCTGAGGAGCATATTGAATATGCATAAGACTCTTAAGACTATAGAGAAACTGGAATTTGTAGAGATCGGCCAAAGCTATAAGTTTAATAATTTTAACTCTAAGCAGAATTGATATTCCAGTTAAACAGGCCTATAGCATACAGCTCTCTCTTTCTCTTTAAATACAATTGCTTTTGAGCGAGTATTGAGCAGTCGCTTGCATTCGTTCTCAGCTCACATTTATGTGGCTAATATTGCTTGAGGCCAGGTCGCCAGGTTGAACAGCTGAGCAGCAGCAGCAGCTGCAACAAATTGTTCCAAAGTGACAAGCAAAAAGTAGCCGCAATTGTCGTTTACTTTTAATAAGCACTGTGTGGCAACAAGTGCACAACTTGGGCAGCTTAGCTGGAGCAAAGTCCATGAAATTGAATTAAATTTGGAATTTTATTGAATTTGAATGAATATATAAAATTATATTGATAAAGATCTTCATGAATATGATAATGATGATTATTAAAATTATAAAAAATAAAATAATTAAAATATTTATTATGATAATATGCCCAGTTTCTGGCAGAGTATTCACAGCTCTCATATGCTCGCATGCACTTTATTTTCGACTTATTGCCCCACCAAAGAAGGCGAAATAACGAAAAAAAACGCGTTTTTAATTGTTCAGTGGCTTATCGCATGTTTTTGGCCATTTTGGGAGCGCAAATATGTCGAAAAAAAATAAACAATAAAAAAAACATTGTGTGTGTGAGAGAGTGTATCTGTGTGGGTATTACTTGCGTGCCAATTGGGCATTAAATTATGTAAAAAATCAGTTTTCGTACTCGCTCACTTTTTGGCCCGGCTCAGCAGCTGGAGACGGTCCACAGAAATTGCAGCCGATTATCGCCTCTGTATATAAATATTTTTTATTTGTTTTGCACTTTTGCAGTGCAGAGAGCACTCTGAGGCAATCGAACGAAGCGCAGCGGGCGGCCAACACCTTTGTTGCTGGGATGATGAGGCAGCGGCTGCTATGAAATATATATGAAATATATACTATATCATTTTATAATTGAATCTCTATCTGTATCTCTATATCTATCTTTATCTTCAGCTGCATATGTAATCTGTATAGCTCTCTTTATCTGTATCTTTATCTATATCTGTATCTTCCTATACATAATTCTCTATCTATATATGCATCTATATATCCCCTCATATACTAGCACCTCGATGGCTATCTTTATTTGTTTGTCTGCGCCTTCATCTGCATCAATCTCAATATCTACACATTGCCAGCCTCAACGGCACATCAAGAGCATGTCTGCAGCGAACAACCACAGCAACATCATCAACATCATCAACATCAACAACAACAATCTTCGGCTCGTCTCGGTGCTCCACAGCGAATGCTGCAATGCCGTTACGAACAACACATTTCGAGTCATTTGGCAGCGCGCGCGCTCACAGAAACACAAAAATTAAAGAAAGAAGGTTTATTTCCGCTGACGTGCCTTAATTTCAGCCAGTTGTGAATACATTTTGGCCAGAGCGGCTTTCGGTTTGAGGCCGGCTGGCTGGCCTCATGTTGGCTGACTGCTGTCTGGATGGGTTTCACTGTGTTAAAAGCGGCGCTATGATTGCGCCTACACAAAACAGCGTTCGGGTGTGCTCTAAGCTTCAAGCGGGCAACGTGACTTGGAAGAGTGATTCGATCAACTTTTTTAATGGCTTGAAAAACATTTAGTTTTAGTATGTGAAATGCCATGAGGATACGGCGATATAAGTGAGTTGTAAATGAGATTGGAATGGGGACGAGCAGCAGAGGGTTTCGAATGCTGCTTATAGAATAGGCCTAAAAATATCTAACTATATGTCAAGCAAAGCTCAACATGTAGCTTAAAATTTACTAGCTGCTTGTAAAGTAGAGTGTAAGCAAAGTGTTCCATGACCATTTCAGCTTTCAGACTATAGACTGCAGCCTAAAACTGATAGAGCTCTAAGAAGAAAGGCTTTAACATGCAGTTTAAGTTTTACAAGCAGCTTATAAGCTCTAAGAAAGAGTATTTAAGACTTAGCTTTAAGCTTTAACAAGTTTAGTGTGTGGGAGACGACCGCGCAGAAGAATGTTAATGCGAAACTGCCTGGCGGATTGGCTTGTTGGGAGTCTTTCAGCTCTGCATCTCTTCGGCTCTTGCGCCTGACTTGTTGTGCCTTGATTAGCGAGCGAGTGCTAAAAAAATCAGAGCTCGTCGCCAGGCTAAGGCTAACAAGTTGTGGCTGCCAATGCCGTCTAGACAAGCCATATGGATATGCCGATTAGCACATGTCATTGGCAATGAGTCAGGCAGGATCAGCGGGATCAAGGTTCAGCTGCGTGACTGCACTGCAGCTCAAGGGCGTGGCTTGATCTCATGGTTTTTCGGCCTAGGGCAAATCAAGTTGTTGCTGTTGCTGCTGCTTTATTGTCAATGCATTTTATGCATAATTAGCTAGCCAGCAACAGTGACGAGCACAGCAAGCTGACCAAAGCACAAAAGGAAGCAGCAGCTCAGGCGGCAGCAGCGACCGAGGCAGCGACTGCGACTGAGGCAGCGGAAATTAAACGCACTGAAACGTTTCGAACATTACGTTTTGGTCGTAGTTGTTGTTGTGAGTTGTGGCCAGATTAGCGTGACAAAAAGGGCGTTGCAGGCAGTGCTGCTAACTTAGCTTGTTTATAGCTAAAGGTAGCTTGCATATTCCATTCCTGATCCATTCGCTTCTTTCATTTGTTGACTTTCTAATCAGCTTATAGAGATTAGTAAAGTCTTTCCAAAGAAGCGCACATAGTATGAGGTTACCATGAACACTGTTGGAGCTTGACACGAGTTTTTAAAGAAAGGAATATATAAAAAATGAATATATTTAAATTTTAGTTTATTTAAATTTAATTTTTTTTTTTATATATATAACTTTTGTTAGTCTTCAAACAAACTTCGCACATATTAAGTTCAATAAAGTGTATAGAGACTGCTTTAAAGTTTTAAGAAAAGCCAACAGCATTGCTGCCGTTGCTATCTTGACTGCCCTTCTAGCTTTTTTCTAGCCTTTTTTATACAGCACTTGAAAAGTGATCAACACTGAGTGCAGGAGGCGACAGCTGAGCTGCATATCAAAAATGTTTGAGGTGAGCGTCCGCTGTGTGCAGAGGATGTTGCTGCTGTGCCTTTTGACCAGCTACGCAGCAACAGTTGCTGCTGCTACGACTATTGTTGTTGTTGCTGTTGCTGTTGCTTTTGATTTATTTTGACCACTCACATATGCAAAACGCATTCTAATGGAACAGCAACAGCAACAACAAGGGCTACATTGTAATTTGTAGTTACGCTCTGATTTTTGAGTTTCATTTGTAGCTCCACCTGTTGCCATGAATTGTGCTTATAGTTATTGTTATTATTATCATTATTGTAGCCATTGCCGTTGCCGCTGCTGCTGCTGCTGCTGCTGGTTGCACGCTTCACGCGTTTAAGAATGAAAGAGCTGCTCATTGTTTTGGCTTTCGCTTGGCTGTGCTCCTCTGTCCATAAGCGGAAGTGCGGCTTTTGTTGGAACGGAAATGCAAATGATATTGTAGACAATGCCCGGGCTCAGCTACGCGAATTGTTTTACATGTTTTGCATTGCCTGACTATGGACAACTGGCCGAGAGCCTATCAATTACAAAGTGAACGCTTGTAAAAGCAGCTGCATTTAAATGAGGTTCGTAGAACCTAGCTAAAGCTAAAGCATCTCAAAGGCTGCTCGCATTGAGAGAGGCGTTGGCTTTGCCTTGAATAAATTTGATGATGCTTGGAAAGAGTATAAGGATTTGGTATGGCTTCCTTTAGCATATTTTGCCACTCAGAGCAGCTCCTAGTCAATCACTGGTTTTTAGACCACACTTACTTGCTTTACCTACAGCAAACTGCATTTCATTAGACCAAAAATAAAACGTAGGTTGTCCTACGCCCTTGCAGCCAGCCAGCCAGACAGACAACAGCAAGACGCGTCTAGGAAGTGCAGATGCCCAGGCTAGATGTCGCCAGAGCTACGATTGCGACTTCGTGTGCCGAGGCGTTCAGATCAAACTACAGCAAGCCAAAACACCCACGTTTAGCTGATTGTTGGTTGTAGCTGCGGGGCGTGGGAGTTGTGAATATAAAAGAGTTACGGCTGCTATAAATATGTATAGTACAGTATATATTCATATATGTATGTGACAAAACAAGAAACGCAAGCCAGCTCGTTGGGCGTTTGCCATTAAGAAAGTTATTATTTACGGCCATAACTAATATTAGCTAGCTAATCATATAAATATTGTTATTGTTAGTGCTGTTTTGTAAGCATTAAACGAATTAAGATTAAGATCTCTAAGCTTCAACCTCTAAGCCACAAATTTAAATGTGAATTTCTAAAATTTTAAACAGCTATAACTCAGGCAAAGGCATTTCTTAACTTGATAGCTATAGGGATTTTGTTTGCCCAGATAAAGTCTATAAAATTATTTATGATCAATTAAATAAATTTTACTTAGTATTTTTGTAAAGCAAATCAATATTTTGAGTCAACACGCTTCAGAAAATGTATAATATTAAAAAAAATATGTCCAAGTTATAGCTTGTAAAACTTGTGATATTTTTTATTTCGGAATCAGTCCGAATTTAGCCAAAATGTTCACATACCTTATCCAACAATGTTTAGAACTTAATTTTTCAATGCCACTTGAAAGCCCTATTTAATGCGTATCGAAAATTATATATCACTCCTAAATCGGGCTTCAAATACCCGAGTTAAAATTAGAATATAATAAATAAATAATTCGTTCAAGTTACGGCGGAATTTTGCATATTTTCAAGCAGATTTCGCTAGCTTGCCGACGAAACAGCTAACGGTTCCTAGACGACCCAAAGGCTGCTGGTAAATATACCAAAAAGCTAGTCCTGGTGAACCAAAATTCAAAAAGCACTCAACACTTGCTAATGCGCAAGTTATGGCCATAAAAATGCATGCCCCTTTTTTTCCAGCTCTGCCCATGCGCTCTGTTTACCTACTGCCCGTAAACACTGCGAACTTCGCTCGCAAAATGACCCTGAAACTTTATAGTCCTTTGAGTAGTTAGCTAAAAATGCACTCAATTAGTTGACCTTGGGGGAATTTTTGCAAAAATTTTCACTCAAAGTGATTTTGTCGACCTGCTGCTGATTTCTGTTCGCCTGGTATTTTTTGCCACCCTAAGGTATGCTGGCACCAATTTTGCACTGAAAACTTCCACTCAATCAGTTGGCCTTGAGAGGAATTTTTGATGCCTCCCCAAAGTATGCAATGCTAAAATTTACCACTTACAAAAATATTTTTCGTCCACCTTCTGCTGATTTCTGTTCGCCTGGTATTTTGCCGAAAAATTGGTAAAAATTTCGATTCGCCACAAAATTTTTGCAGCCCCCTAAAGTATGGAATGCAAATTTTTTCACTAAAAAGTTTTTGCTGAAAATGCAAACCGTCAACGAAAGTATGCCACATAAACTTTTCTGCAAGCAATAAATTTTATATCAGGACATTCTTTGCGTAGCCATAACTCAGCCAAATCCTTAAGGATTTCGAAAGGACATACTTTTCTGAGCTCGTGATCAACGCAACTATCGATTGGCATTCAAGGATTTGCAGGATTCCACAAAAAATATCACCTCAAATTTTTGCAAGGGGTTTGGTCGAAAATTGGCCAACAGGCACATTAACTTGGCCATTTGAAGGACTAACGGGATGAGCTTTGGACCACAAAAATTCCTTAGCTCACAACTGACGAATATGCAGTCAGAAGGACGAAATTCCTTCAAGGAGCTGAGAAATAAGGACTTTTTTGTGGACCGAAAACAGTCCATAACTCTGCCGTGTCCTTTCGTATCCTGCCAAGTGAGGACTTAAACTAAATGGGGTCACCAGGACTACCAACTGGCCAAAGGACATTCAAATCGTCCTTGTGGTTCAGGAGTTATTGACGTTTTAGCGTGTTTTTCCCGATTTCAGTTGCCAGCGAGGCCGCTCGGCAAGTCAAGTCCTGGATCCTTAGATGACCCCCCAATATTTTGATGGGAATCGAAGCGTATAACTCTCACGATCCTAACGCACTATTTTCTTTCGTCCTGCGCAAGGATATGACAGAGTTATGGCTTAAGGAAAAAGGTGTTATTAAGCAGCAACATAAAAAACTGCTGCATACCCAAAAGGGCATACATATATGCATATATATTTTTTTAAATTGCTTCTTTTGGCTTTAGTGGCACTTTGAGCGTCGATCTTCTGCAGATCTCTGTTCTATTTAAGTGAAAATTAGCTACAAATGCAAAATGTAAACAAAGCATGTTGCCCCCGAAAGTATGCCACATTAAATTGGCCGCACGCATTAAATTTTATGCCTGAAAGTGTGCAATGCTAAATAAAAACGCATTTAATTAATTTATTTTGTTTATTTTCAAAATTTCACACAATTTGTAGTTAAAATCTAGTTTTTCATACACAATAGACTTAGAAACTAATACCTGATATATAACTTGATGGAAATTCAGTTGATTTTTGCAGTTGTTGCTTAAAATGACTCGTAAATCGAGTTATTAAGATTATTAGTAAAAAGAATTGGGTGCACGTATGGGCGACAAGGTGCTCAGCTTACAGGTGACATCCAAGTTGGGTAAATTGCGCGTATTGCGACAATAGCGACTCCAGCCCTTCCAATACTTGAAGCCATCGCGCTGCTGTATTTGCCGTGCGCAGGCAATATCATCCGAAATATCATCATTGGAGAGATCTGAGGAAGTACATATAAATATATAAATTTGGAGAAGGATAATGGCATATTCTCTTGAACTTACCTTCGCATTTCATATTACACAAGCCGCCACGACGTCCCTCCGTACAGTAGTCTTTGCTGTTGATTTGAAATAGTCCATAGTTCTTGCTATTGTTCTCTTTGCTCGTCACTTTATTCGTATCCAATGAGCTCTCATGCTCCACCAGACAAATCCCTAATGAGAAATGGGAATGCATTATAAAGTTATACATGTATATATATATATAGCTATTACTTACAATTTGACATGAGAGTCTTCTCGAATCGATAGGTTTCGACCAGCACACGTGTTAGCTCGCATCGCATATACTTCTTAGACTCCACCTCTTTGCCACTCAGCATCAGGCAGAGCAGCAGAGCCGGCAGCAGCAGCACTTTTGGCAACATGTCTGAAAGCATTTAAAATATATATAATTTTTTATACATGCATGTTTGTACGTGTAATTAAATGTAGATTATATTCATTAGTTCCAGGAATGGACTATTGATAAGCCACTCATTATATATGGGCATTCATTGGCACGACACACGAATAGCCAAAAGGTCCGAAAGGCCAGTGTGCAAATTTTGCATGACTGTAACTTGGGTGTTTCACAACCGATTTCTGAATGTGTTAGCTGGTTCGATTCGTTTCGTTGAACACTTTCAATTGATATTAAAACATTGCAGTTCTAAAATTTTGCCGTTTTTGGCCAAAAATGTGATGTAACCCCTTGCTATTTTGGCCAAAATCGGGTTGCCTCGAAAAATCACGCACTTGTCTGAGTTCGCTTGTCCATAATAAGAGTATTTTTCATCCGATTTTAAAGCGGGATACCTTCTCTGACGCGTATTGATTGTGACTATCGATTTGCATTGAAACATATTAAATTACTGTTAAAGTTTTGGAACAGTGTGTTCGATTCCGAAAAAATACCTCTCAAACTTTGCAGGGCTGTAACTTGAGTATTAGTCGCCCGATATTCGAATGATATGCCATTTTCGACTCGTATTGATTGGGTCTTTCGATCTACATTAGAAAATATCAATTCTAAAATTTTGCCATTTTTGGCCAAAAATGTGATGTAACCCCTTGCTATTTTGGCCAAAATCGGGTTGCCTCGAAAAATCACGCACTTGTCTGAGGTCGCTTGTCTTTAATAAGAGTATTTTTCATCCGATTTTTAAGCGGGCTACCTTCTCTGACGCATATTGATGCTGACTATCGATTTGCATTCAAACATATTGAATGGCTTTTAAAGTTTTGGAATAGTGTGTTCGATTCCGAAAAAAGACCTCTAAAGCTTTGCTTTGGATGGCCTAGGCCTATAACTTAAGTATTTTTCATACGAACTGAGAGTGAAATATAATGTATGTAAATATTTAAATATAATTGAAAGTATTGCGAACATTTCTAGCTTAATCTAAGTTTGTTGTTTTATGCTGTTAGGCGATGCAGTTAGGAGTCTCCGGCTAGCATTTGATTTATGGTATGCGATTAATTAGCACATTGAATATTGTTGATAATAGCAATAATGATAATTAAAGTTATTGTTTGAAGCATCTGTGAAGTCAATTGCTTGGGCCAACAAGTTTCGAAGAACTGCTGTTGTGTAAACAAACAGTTAACAAAAGAAAACCTGTCAGCGCATCTGAATGGCTGAGAGAGTTGAATTGTTTCCGAATACAAGAGAATAAAAAATTGTATATTATAGTATTTAAATATATATTTGGAGACTACAGGCAGGAAGATTTATGCATGAACTGTTTTATGATAGCTCCAAGTGCTTTAGGCACTCAAAGCACGTCATTTATAACCTTTTTCTTTTCGGCTAAAAGCACCTTCCTACCTTTTGTGGACTCAATTATAAAGTAATTACAATAATGTTTACCTTTAGTTAATTAAGTGAAGCACAGTGAAGCCGACGCTCGTCGCAGCAATAAAAACTAGTTCCAACACGAACGCGAATTGTGATATCTTGTTGCTCGTTTTTTTTTATTATTTATTATTTCGTTTTTGTATTCTATTGTATTCGAGTTACGCTTTAAAGGCTAGACATGTGCGCCACAGCGGGCCCCCACACAGATACTGAAACCGAAATTGAAATTGAAATACTTGACAAACTGTTCTTTAGGCAGCGCAGCCCCAAAAACAAAACAAAACAAAACAAAACAAAGCAGAACTCTCTCATCGAATGAAGCGATGGCGCTCACCTTCGCGCGTATTTATTGGCAATTCAGTCTCTCGCAATTAGCTACGCTCTGGCTCCGTAGCCAGCACTTAATACGTACTTTATATATACTCGATCGTGACTTGGAAAAGGGGGGTATATTCGTTTTGTTAGTTTACAGATGGAGATAGAGGCAGACGATAGAGATATAGGTTTCTATATAGAAAGATAATCAGATACAGATAGACAAAGAGAAAGAGATAAACTACTCGACTGCTATAAAGCTTGTGATATTAATTTAACCACTTTTAAAACAAAAACGAGCATTATGCAGCTGGTTCCGCCCGACTGCAATGCTCTTACTTGTTTTTTAATGATGTTGTTGTGCCTACAGTTGACTTAGTGATAAGATGTACCTAAGGTGTACAAACTTATAAATATAATTTACATTTTTATACTAATATTTATATATGAATATTCTTACGAACGTCTTTCCGATTAAGTTGTGTGTTCTTTGAATTCGATATTTCTCAATATACATTTATCTGACAGCCGAACAGCCTTATCAGCAGTTACTTTATGATCAATTCGAGTTTCTTATGATCTGTTCGAATTTCGCAAAATTTAAAGTGAATACTCAAAACGATGTCAGAAAGGTAGCTAGACGATGAGATACCCTCTGTGAAGAGTAGAGCGGAAGGAAAAGCTACCTCTAAGCTCTATAATAAACAAAGTTAGAGGAAGGCATACTATCAAAAGAGAGATTACCCATAGTGCCGTCTGCTCTTTTACTATAGAGCTCTTTCTATTTATCAAAAATAGATAGATAAATTTATTTTAATCTCAAGTTGCTTAGCAGTGGGATAAGAGAAGTAGCTGGAAAGGAGTATTTATGCTCATTTCTATAAAACACAAAATATACAGACATAAGCTATGTATATAGCCTGTTTTACCTTTTGTAATCTGGAAATATCAATTACATATCTGCTGCAGCTGTACGATGATGATAATTTATAAATCTCAATTGGCAAGAAATTATTGGATTATATATTTAAATGGATTATCAAGAAACGGATACGCCCGAAGTTTCTCCGCCCACTCTGGAAACAGGTTAATCATGTCAAACATTTGTAGAGCGCAGTATTAAAAATAACTGATAAGTTGAATTACTGGAAAAAGTTAATCGCGCATAAATATGAACTCAATATGTGTGTGTTCTTTTTTAATATAATTGAAAATGCAATGATAGTCGAATGAAACGAGCGACGCTTACAGCTAACAGCTAGCATATATGTACGTTTAGGACTAAGAAAGCTGAACTCTGGGCACCTTTTGGGTAGTCAGAGCGCAGAGAAACCACTTTGCTGTTGGGGTGCTTGGAGCTAAGCCAGCCCCCATGACGGCTTAGCACCGAGAGACATCGGGCAGCGTGCGCCCACGACATTTGCTCATCCAGCCGGGCCAGGCCTGAAAGCCGTGACGATTGAAGATCTGCATGGCACAGCGCGAATCATCCGAAATCTCATCGTTCAAAAACTCTAAGGCGACAGGAAGCGAGAGAGAGAGAGAGAGAGAGAGAGAGAGAAAAAGCAAATTGGGAGCAAATTGTTAGAGTATGCTTGGCCTTGGGCTTTACCTTCGCATTTGATGTTGCAGATGCCACCGCGACGACCCTTGCGACACCAGTTTTTGCTGTTGATCTGTTAATGAGCTGAGCGAAGTTAGAAATGTAGCAAAACGAAAAGAACTGAGCTCTGGCTCTACCTGAAAGAGTCCGTAGCTAACGCTCTGATTGGGCAGCTGCATGGACTTTGAGGTGCTGCGTCCGCTCTCCGACTCCACTAGACACACCCCTATATATATATAAATATATATATATATCGATCAGTCGAACCATCGGGGTGAGCTGACTTTCACTACTCACAATTGGATAGATAGCTGCGCGGAAAGTCGTGGCGCAGGAGCTCCTTGGCCAGCTGGCAGCGCGTCAGCAGCTTCGCTTGCGTTTGCGTCAGCAACAGGATCACGCTGAGGGTCAGGATAAACGCGCTCGCCTTACGCCAACGCAGAGCCATTGAGAGACTGACGAATTGATTGACTATTTGGGTTTTTGGGTGCCTGGACCACTTTAATCCTAAAGCGCTTCCGCAGCAACTGACGAACTACAACTAAACACGCGTAGCGTACGAAGATCGGCCTTTTAAAGCCTCGCACGCAATTCAGTGTCTGCCGTCTGCTCATGCTACAGAATCGTTCCACTACGAAATTGACATACATATGATGCAATGAGCAGAGGTAGTGTCAGACTAAAGGATGCCAAATACTAGATACACTTTCTGCTTTAAGATTTGAGATTGTTGTAGAAGTGAATGCTAAAACTTTCTAAAATATGGTTGAGGCTTGCCTAAGTGAATAGAATGAAGAAATACTAAAGAAATACTTTTAAAAATTTCCAAGTAAAAATAATAAAATAGAAGACAGTTTACGAGATTTCTATAGTTCAAAGTGGAACTTAAAACACAGCAGAGAAAAAGGGATTCACTTTATGCCAATTATATTCTAGACTCAATAATAGTTTGGAAAGGAGAATTGGAGAACAATGGAGAATTTTAAGTGGAGAAAATACTTTTTTTGTTTGTGAGCAATCTATTAAAGGCAAGAGAGGCCCTGACTTATAGGTGTTTTGGGTATGTAGGCCATAAGTATGGATAAGTATATGGATACTGAAGTGTATAATAGCCTGAGGACTCAGAAACATACTTATGTGCATAGGCTTTCAGAGTAATAGACTTTAACAACCTATCCTATCCATACTTCCAGCTCTCTCAGCAACTCATCTCATCAGACACATCTGCTATGCCAAATTCATAGTACGTGCAGCTAGTGCATAATAAGAATAGATACATACTCTCAATTAGCATGCATGGGGGCAACGTCATCAGCAGCAACAGCAACAACAATGTCACATGAACATTTATTGTGTTGCTTTCGCTTTTGCGTGAAATATGCAACAACAACAAAATGGGAATTGGGAAATGTGTTTGTGCTGCTGGCAAATCGATGTCACGCCGACATTTGTCTATTTTTCGAGCAGATTGCCTAGCAAAAGATACAAAAGTATCTCAAGCTAAGTTTCAATGCAATAAATCGCACGCTCTAACTGCGTTAAGCGCTTAATTGGCAAATTGTCTTGCACAAGATACAAATGTATCTGCATCTGTGTAGCTGTATCTCTCAGGCTGTGACTGCTGCGCCGCTTGACCTAAAAAGAAATTCCATACACAATTTTCAATTGACTCGAGCATCTTATGCAAATGCAATTTCACAAATATACCCACTAACCGTTTTATTTTGAGAGAAACTTTTCCACTACAATTTTTTTTCTCGTCTGTTTTTTTTTTGTTCCAGCTGCCTGCTGCTGGCTCTAACGCTCGTGGCGGCCAATCAGCTGAAGGACCTGCTGGAGGATACCACCACGGCGGCCAGCACGAGCTCCTCGAGCAGCACAACCCCAACTACCAGCCCCACCACTGTGAGCGCCTATGTCATCTCGGCGGCCGCTGTGCCCGCCTTCAATGCAGCCACGCCCAAGTCCAAGTCAAAGCCAGCCACGGGCAAATATTTCAACAAGAGTTCGCCGCGCAAGCGCAAGGCCGAGGAGGTCTCCTCGCTGCCGCTGCCCGTGGACACGGACGGACTGCTTGAGTGGAAGTGCCCCAACATATCGGGCTCACGCAATGCGGAACTCGAGTGCGGCTGCGATCTGCCGCACACGCTGCGCTGCAATATCGATCTGCATGGACTCTTGGTGAGTGGAGAGAGGGGTAGGAGGGAGAATGATTAGAGAATGACTAAGTTGATGATAGATTGTAAGGGTTGCTTGAAGTGAAGTGAGGACATCTGAGATCTCAGTCCTTTCTGCATGATTACTCTTAGTGGATCAGAGACTAGCAGCAGCTTAGCTGGTTTGCATTTAGACATGCCTTTATACGCATCGAAAGAGAAGAGTCTATAGTCTAGAGATCAGCTAAGACTTTATGCTTTGCTCATAGAGCAGCTGAGAGCTTGTTGGGAGGACTGCAAATGCCTGATATGCAAGCTGCTATTGAGAGCTGAGCTGAGCTGATGCAGCAGAGTTCAACTGAGGCAATTCTAATATATCTATAGTAAATATAATTCGAATGGATATAGTATGCGCATTGGGCGAAGATTATGCTTAAGCTAATCAGTCAGTATTATATACTAGTTAAGATATATATATATATTCTCACTCACCGCAGCATCCATTCATATTCCTAACTCAATGTGAATTCCTCTCCGTCTCCTACAGCTGCTGGCAGACAGATTGCGCAGTTCGCCCTACTCCATATCCTTGCTGGACTGTTCGCTGCGCAATGTGACCTTCCTGAGCGACGCCAAGATCTTCGATGGCATCTCGCTGCACGGGCTGGTCATCTCCTCCGGCGAGATCAAGCGGGTGCACAAGTCCGCCTTTCTGGGCATCAAGGGACCACTGCAGGCACTGGGACTGCCAGGCAATGCGCTGCTGAGTGTGCCCTGGAGTGCCCTGTCCACGCTGAACACGCTAGAGCGCCTGGACCTGGCCAACAACAAGATAAAGGCCCTGGGCACTGCAGACTTTGTCGGCCTGGGCAATCTCATCTACCTAGAGCTGAGCAGCAATCAAATCTCGAGCATTTCCCAGCGCACCTTCAGCAGCCTGCGCAAGCTGGAAGTGCTGAAGCTGGGCGGCAATCGCCTGGGCGACTATGCGCAGAGCCTGAAGGCGCTCAGTCAGTGCCTGAGTCTGCGCCAGCTGGATCTGACGGCGAACAATCTGAATGGGCCGCTCAGCGAGCAGACGCTGCCTGGCATGCGCAATCTGGAGAGCCTCAACCTGAACAGGAACATGATCAAGAGTATCCAGAACAAGGCCCTGGCCAATTTCTCCCGCCTGGTCAGCCTCTCGTTGCGCCACAATCAGATCGATGTGCTGCAGGATCACGCCTTCTTCGGACTGGGCTCATTGGACAGCCTCGATCTGAGCTACAATGGCATCGTGGCCATTTCCAGCTCCTCGCTGCAGCATCTCACGCGCCTCACGGTGCTCGATCTGACGCACAATTTTCTGCGCGCTCTCACCTCGGACCTGATAGCGCCGTTGCCTTCGCTGCGCGAGCTGCGCCTGGCTGGCAACGACATCTCGATTGTGGCCAGGAATGCCATGGATCGCGCGCAGGAGCTGCAGAGCCTGCAGATGCAGGAGAACCCGTTGTCCTGCGACTGCAGCATTCGTCCTTTCGCCGAGTGGCTGCAGGTCTCCAAGCTATCCTCCAGCCTGAGCGCCTCCTGTGTCACCCCACCTCGACTGGAGGGCGCTCCGCTGCTGCAGGTGCCCGTGGAGACGCTCACCTGCGACATGGACAACGTGGAGAAGGATAATGCAAATATCATGGAGCATCTGGAAACTCTGGCCAAGCCCAATCAAACGTCAACGCATGTCAAGGACTTGTCCGAGGAGGTGTGTATGTCCAGAGTGTCCTTTCCGATCTTCGTAGCTAACTTTTTGACCTCCTTCAGATCATTCTGCATGAATTGCACTACTCGGCGGACTATGGCCTGATCCTGACGTGGCTGCTGAATCTGAGCAAGAAGGACTACATGTGCGATGCCATATTCGTGTACAAGGAGCAGAACGTCAACGAGATTCTCATCGACAATTCACCTGTAAGTAGAGCAACTCTGATTAACCAAAAGGACTCCAAGTAAACTGGGAAAACTCGCTTCAATTTCAGATACACTGCGAGAGCAAGGTCGTCAACGGACAGAATACTGTGAGCGTCATAGTGCCCGATAGCTCCTCCCTGGATATAGGCGAAAGGTGAGTCGCAGCTCCATCTCTGTCTATATACTGCATTCTCATGCCTTGTTTTCATTTCAAAGCTATCGCTTCTGCTTGGTCATGGTGCAGGAGCAGAATCCCAAGGCTGAGCTCAACATCGGCTGCTCCAACATAACGCAGCTGCAGCTCAGCAGCCCCGGCTCCAAGCCTGTTCTGCGCCAATACCAGCGTCGTCCGTACTACACGCCGCACGAGCTGGAGCTGGAGCCGGAGCAGGCAGCTGGCGAGGACTACCAGCAACTGAATCAGCGACAGTTCAGCAGCGGCAGCCAGCAGCAGCAGCCGCTGCATCCGCACCAGCAGCCGCCCACGCTGATGCACAGCTACGATGTGCTCGACTCGCTGCACAAGAGCTTCCTGCCTGGGCTGGGCCTAGGCATACTGGTTACCTCGGTGGTCGTTCTCATTTGGGGCGCCACGCGCATAAGGCAGAGCGTCGTCAGTGGCGGCGCAGGCGATGCCAGCCTCAGCAGCATTAGCAGCAGCATGCACCACCACCACCACAACAACAACAACAACAATAACAACAGCAGCAGCAACAATAGCAGGCCGGGCACGCCCACCGCAACGACCTGCTACGCCGCCTCGGATCACATAGCGCGGATGGCGGATGCGGAGAACGGCACGCGCTACCTCAAGCTGCAGGCGACGACCAGTCTGTAGGAGCAGCAGCCTCAGAGCCAATCGAACCAATCGAACTTGTGATAGTACAAGCACTTTGTACCCAAATATACATATATATATATATATATATAATAATATCATATAGAGTATATATATACACATACATGTAGCGTATGCTTACGAGTGGGAGCTGCTCAGTCAGTTCGCCCGCACTAATCCAAATACTTGGCCTAACACTAACCAAATTGTGCCATAAACTAACTCACAGCAGCAAAGCACCTCGAGACTGGGGCTTATCTACATAAGAAACGAAATCTTAAGCTAACACTGATCTAACTCCTTTTCGAGCAGAGTCTGAGACAGAAAATATTTGAAAAATTACAAAAATATCTTGAATACTTTCCCCTTAAGTTCAGATACTTTTCAGACTAACCTCTCCTACAAGCATATATTACTCGATATCTTTAAGAATCTACTTATGTGTAGGCGCTTGCTGGATGGAAGGAGACACACCTTTAAATACCTATCCAGTCCGACTTTAAATAATTTAATTGAAATATTGAAAAGTGAGAGAAAGAGATTGCTTTGACTATAGGAGAGTGAAGGCAGTCTAGCTTTATAGCACATAGAGCTACAGAGCTTTCTTCCTTCTGCTATGGCAGTGATCTAGGCATTGTAGGCTATAGATCATATATAGCGCATTTTGTTTATGAAAATATGTAAATGCTGTCATATTTTCAGTAGCATGCGCAAGTCCTAGCTCCAACTATATAAACCTAGTTCCCACCCAAGTCTCCTCCGCCCCAGCAAGTGCATTTGAACTTCGGCCAACTGCTTCAACTTTTCTTTATACTCCCCCAGAAACTTTTGTTGGGGTTAAAAAGTTTTGTACGTCGCCTCTTTGACTTTCGCGTAGTATTAAGGAATCATAAGTCATGACCCTCTAGGTTTACGCTTTAATAATTTATTAACCATATACCAAGCACACACAAGAAAACAAACTCGAAGTAAGCAGCAGGATAAATAAAATGTTGAAAGTACTTTACGATGATGGCAATAAAAACACCAACACAATGCACAATGTCGCACTCGTCGCTTTGCTGTGGGCTGGGACAGGGATGGGGCGGGGGCGTGGCGGCACGCTGTGCATGAAAAAGGCGAAACCTTGGCCATTTGGTATTTCGACTATTTTTATACATACATAATATTAAGTGGACTATTAGCATGCGCCTGACGTCACGACGCGCTGAACTTTTCAGCTCAATTGGAGTATTATGTGGGCGCCATGAGCTCATAGTTTTAAGCGCACGCAGGACGCGCTCTCTAAAACAATTAGCGTAAGCAACAACTAATAACGGGACAGACACAAGGCGGGGAGTGAGCCGCAGATATGGTCTAGTTGCGCTGAGCCAGCTAGCTAGAAATCAGAATTAGCTCAATCCTGCTCAAACATTGCGGCGCTTCCACTAAGCTGTGACCACCGCCACCCACCCAGGCGCCCGCTGCGCTTGATATACCCTGTGCTTAAGGAAGATGCGTAACCAGGGCATATATATTACCTAATACTTTCAATAGAAGATAACTTAGATAACATTATCTTGAATCGATCAATTTCTATCTTCATAACTCGAGCATGGTTAAACTTTTCTAAGTATTTCAAAGGAGTATCTGCTAGTCAGTCAGTGCGCACTGCAGTGTATTTGTGTTGTGGTCATCGCTGATATGGCGACGCGTTAGTCCAGACTTGCCAAACGGGCAGACGTCCTCGCTGGCTGTCAGTTGGGCGACAACAATGAGCACGGCCAGACCGTTAAAGCTGGCCACGGGCAGGACGACGCGTTAGCCGTTTATCGATTTTCATACAACACACACACACACACATACACACTTTAATTAGCATTGCGGGTGTTGCGTGTTAGCAAAAACGAGGATAGAGGAAATATTATCACAGCTCGGTTCGCAGTTCAGTTGAAAGTCGCTTGGATTTGGGCGCCCGCAGTGGCGGCCCCCTTCAGAACGGCCTCCACATGAGCATGCTGGGCTTTGTCTACTTGGTGCTCATCCTTGGCTGGATATTGATCGTGTTGTTTCTCAAGTGCAAGAAGTCGCTGTCGGCGCCCTTTCGCTTCGGCGAGAACTACACGGATGCCATCGCGGAGACGAACGCCGACCGTCGTCCCTCGGTGCACGTGATACAGCTGCAGAGCGAGGACATCGAGCAGGAGGATCACTACATGAACAATTTCCACAGGCAAACGGACAACTTGCAGCGCTACTCGCATCGCTCGACGCTCGAGGAGCGCACCATCGAGCGCACATATCCCACAGACGCGGTCATCAATCCGGCCTACATGCACGACGAGGACTACGTGATTAACGGTAGGTGTTGCCCGCCTCAGCCCTAATTTAATTATGAAATTCAATTATTGTTTAACCCTAGCTCCGCCGCCCTCGTACGAGGAGGTCATGCGACAGCCGCAGGTGTACCCGCAGGTGCGACACAATAACCATAAGATTAGCGATCTAAACATTTAGGCTACTTAGCATAATATCTCTCTGTACATATGTATTTGGATCAGCTGTGATTTATCTAAATTATATATATATATATATATATCGACATATATGCATTCAGTTACAAACTTTTGTCTTTTGTATTGCGTATTTCATATATTTATTTTTGTGTTGTGGGCCATCAGCAACAAAATCAATTCAATTGATTCTACAAATTGTTGCAATTAGCAGTTAACATTAATTATACACATATAGAAAATGTACAAAATGATTTTACATATGATTACAAACAAACAATCAGTCAAAGTGTGTATAAGTGTGTGTGTGCGTGTACGTTGTAAATAAATAATTAGATGAAAGCGCGTGTGTGTGTATGTTTGTCGTAGAAATTAAGCCGAAAGAGAAACATATATAAAAACAAACTAAACTAAATAAGCATAAACAAGTGTCGTCTCTTTGTATACATATATAAAATTATATACATATATATAAGAGGGTGTGTGTGTGTGTGTCCGTTGTGTGTATGTGCGTGTTGGTATTTGGCTAAATTAAGTCACTAAATTCGTTATACATTTACATAAATATGCATAAGGATTTGT
Organism: Drosophila mercatorum; assembly: GCA_961210405.1. Taxonomy (NCBI): domain Eukaryota; kingdom Metazoa; phylum Arthropoda; class Insecta; order Diptera; family Drosophilidae; genus Drosophila; species Drosophila mercatorum. The sequence continues at coordinate 2,175,593 of CAUIUS010000008.1, forward strand.
GCCTTGGCTCAAATTATTCACAGTTCTAATGACTTAAGTTGAGTTTCCGATTTTCGTGTTTTCCTTCTTTTTGGTTTTGGCCCAATTTTTTGGCTATATATGTTTATATATCTATATGCATCTAGGTGAGCACCTTGTGGACGCTATGCATTTGTATAAACGCCTCCAGCTGCGTAGGTATCATGCCCTTAAAACTTATTCGATTGCTGGCAATGCAGCGCGCTGCCAAGCATTTGAGACTCGTGTGCGCATTCTGATGTCCATGCAGCAAATTGGCCAAGTTAGCTGCAAGCAGAGAAGACAATCACTAACTACAATTTAAAGCATATCAAAGTATAGTTTACCCTGCTTGCAGGCTGTAGCTGCTGTCTGACCAGCTGCATTCACCGCATCCAAATGTGCGCCTGCCTCCACGAACAGCTGCAATATGCGCGTCATTTCGCCTTGACGATCCTGCGAATTGTTTATCTTGGTCACCAGAATATGCAGTGGCGTGTTCCTGGCCGCATCCACAGCCACAACAGAGGCGCCGCAGTGCACCAAAACTAAAGCAGTGGCATAGCAGGGAAATCTGACAAGAGAAAATAACAATTAGATTTAATCTTTAAGGGAATCTAAACTCATTTTTCTCACTTGCACATTTCGTTGGTATAGAATTCATCGATGGGTGTAACGCCGTTCACGGCCAGATGCAGCAGGGTTTGTCCATCCTGCAGACGCGTGTCGTTCTGAATAAATTTACGAACTACCAAGAATAGCTGCTGTATATGATCCTCATTGATGTCCTGGTCCTTCTTGCGACGTGCTAGCTGAGTGACTATTTTAATTAAATACAACGCTGTGATGCAATTCTGATTATTCTGATCCTGCAGCAGGCTGACGCAGGTGTTTGGCTTGTCATTCAGCATCTTTAGCTTGTTATTCTCGATCTCCTGCTGGCATTTGGTCAGCACGGGCAACACATGATCTAGGGTCAAGCGGTGGTTCTCCACGCGCAAAATCTGCGCAAAAAGCTGTGCAAAACGCAGTAAATCACGATCCACGCTGATCTGCAAAATGAGAACGAAATGCTAATAAAATATATAAAATGAGTTTGGCAATATTAGCTTACATTGTTACGCATACGCAGATCAATGGCATAGTTCCACAGCACTTGGCACTGCTCGAATCTGCCCTGGTCTGCCATTACAGCGCCACGATAGACGATTGCTTGGGGCAATTCCGGATTGTTTTTGCCCAGCACACGCTCGCGTATGGCCAACGATTCCATGTGGATGGAGTGATGATTCAGCTTGATCGCGTTCAATTCCGGCAAGTTCTCCGTCTCGAACCAGCTGTCATATGCTGGTACCGGCTGCTGCACCTTCTTACGAATCACCTGCCTGGCATCGCTGTAGCGCAGCTGCATGGCACGCATCAAATAGCTAAAAGCGCGATTCACATCGTATTTGGTTTTATCATTCGCATACGTGGCCCCCAGCAACTCCAGCGCTGTGATCTGCTCCTCCTTGCTCATCAGCCCGGGACGTTGTATGAAAGCCTCCACAACGTCCTCATGCAAACGCTCAGCAGCCTGCAAAGCAGGTGTTATGCCTGCCTCATTCTTCTGCAGCGTTGCGCCGTGATCGAGCAGCGCAATGACCACATCCAGATGACCACTCTCCGCAGCATAATGCAGAGCTGTAGCTCCACACAGAGCCTGATCATTGGGTCGCGAGCCGTTCTGCAACAACGTATTAACAACCAGATGATGCCCCTTATAGGCGGCTATCATCAATGTATTGTTGTTAAACAAATTGGTGGCATTCACATCGGCGCCGTGCTCCAACAGAAACTCCACAATGTCCAATCGACCTGTGCGAGAGAGAAATACAAATTAATAAATCAGTTTGAGACGAACCTAATCCATTTATTACCTTCATAGCAGGCAGCGCGTAGTGGCGAAGACTGCGCCTTGGTATTGTGATTGATGGAGGCGCCTGCCTGCACCAGCATCTTCACAATCTGCAAATGACCCATGCCAGCGGCTACCCACAATGCGGTGGCGCCATAGACCACCAGGCCATCGAATATGACATTGCACTCCCGCTCCAGGTCCACGTCGTAGTGAGAGAGCAGCGTCTTCACGAACGTCACATTGCCAGACATGGCGGCCATGGTGAGTGGCGTTAGCGATTGCCCATCGGGCTGATCAAAGTTCTGTGGGTGAGAGAAGAGAGAATGAGACAGGTTTTAGTATAGAAGAGCAAAAGAGCGAATATATTATATAGGCGTAACTATTATAGAATATTTGATATTTGGGAGAGCTTTAGCAGTTAAAACTATGACTTCATGTTCTAAACGGCTTGGGTATACTCTAGTCCAGCAGTCTCTACTAGAGCTATAACTCTAGCGATAGCTTATAGTAAACTCTTTAGTTATATAGCAGAGATTGATATTGGTATGTGGATCATCCCACACTCATCCTATACTCTGTCCACTCTAGCCATAGTTCACTGTCTATGCATATGATCTATTTGGCATTCACACTAAGGCTCCGTCCATCATAACCCTAGTTCACTGTTCTCTGCATATTATCATCCATTTGATATGTATATTTTGGCCTCATTTCGCATGCTTATGAGATGCGTGCGCATATATATTGTTTTGAGAAGCTTTTCACAGTCAAGGCTGCAAACTGGCGAGCATACGAAAATAGTGCGTTTTTTCCTCGCTTTTTTGCAGCATAAATTTGTTCGTCAGGGGGAAAAACGTGCATAGAAAATAGTCGCCGTGAGTTTTCCTTTGTTGTTGGTGTTGTACGTTTGGTTTTTGGCACGGCGAATGTAAATATTACAAATGCGCACGCTCTTTGTCTTGACTGCACAGATACTATATACATATATATATGTATATGTGTATGTGTATGTGTATGTGTGTGTCTGCTAGCCATATGGATGCTGCTGCAGGGTGAGGGTGAGACAAGATCCAGACATGGCCTGTCCAAAGTCTAAGGCGACAGAGACTTTGTGTTCAGGGCTGGCACCAATTGCGTTTTTGGCTTCACTATAAATAGCAACTGGGTCAAGAAACTGAACAGGCCCGAGACCCGGTACGCGGTGCCCGCGACCCGGATCGACACTCACCGCCGGATAGGTTATATAGCTCGTCAGAGGCAATTGGTCGCTAGCTCCACGCCAGAAGCTTGCGCCTGGCCACGCGGACTCGTACCAGCGCTTCCGTGTGCTGTCAAAGAGTAGAATTAGTTGGGGAAATTGGTCCTGATGGCCAGGGAAACTCTTGGACTTTACCGATATAGCTCTGCGTGCATGCCCAAGTGCTGTATTAACTGGTTCTATGTGTATATATTCGACACTGGAGCTGCGACTCGTGCAAAGGACGCAGCTGGACTCGACCAAAAATTCGATAAAACTTCGTGAAGCGAACGAAACCAAAAAGGAATTCCAGCGCCCAACCCCATGTTTGCATATGGCCATGCAGCAGGGGTTGTTCCTTCGCCAAAGGACACGCATTAGAGGGTAGAACGTGCGCAGGCGCCGAGCGAGCCAAAGCCACAGCTGATGTGTGACATGAGAGCGAGAGAGTGCAGTGAGTGGGAGAGCAGTTCTCGCTCAGACAGTCGAAGGGTTTGTTTACAGATTGAGAGAGAAAGAGAGAGCGAGAGAGAGAGAGAGTGCATGTGTGTGGGGGTTTGTTTACAGTTCTTGCCAGCTGTTTACTGCATTCCACTATCAACTACCAAATTCCGCTTAAGTTAAGTCAATTGGAGATTGGAGAAATTTGAAGCTTGGCATAAATATTCAGAGAAGAGAGCTTTGATATATCATTTTCTTGAATATCGGAATGTGTATCAAGAAGTTATCAAGAAGTTATCATACTATCATATTATATCCTCTCTGACTCTGTAATTATACTCCTTTGCTAACGTAAACATTATCATTCATGTTGATCACCTCTTAACTATGTCTTCATCTCATCTTCGCACGCTTTAGAAATGCTTTTCATAAGTACTCGAATATTGATGATGCTCTAAACAACGCACAAAATATCAGGAACTGGCTGCGGGCCAAGTTCGTGTCGAGCAGATCCAGAACAGAAGAAAAGGAAAGAGAACGCACGCGAGCAGCAAGTGAATAATCAGTAGAAGATGAGGCTATAATCGCGAATAGAAGATGACGAGGCAGCTTTTCGTCACATACATACATGAATATACATACATATATATAAATCTTTATGCACATGTGTTTGCCTGCAGAAATGCGTATCAAAATTTGTGAACAATAATTGCAAATTAACAATTACTGCGCGATAAAGCAAAAAATATATACATATAAACAACCGCTAAATACACATGGAAAAGGCAAATATAGAGAGCGTAAACGAGAGAGAGAGAGAGAGAGAGCTACATAGAAAGAGAGTGGGGGTAGTTGGTAGCTCTTCGCTCTCGCTCGCACGCTCGCCCAGCTGTGCGCGATAAACAAAGAAAGCAACCAAAAATAATAGCAAAAGAGATTCGATTCTACATATATGTATATCAAAACAATATACCTATATATAGGTGAATATTTTCATTAATGACGCAGTAGTGTGAATTACGCAAAATACACTTATTGGAGTTCTAGGAGGAGGGAAGGGGAGTGTGGGTGAGAGGAAAGTGCGTGCGACTTACCGTATTCACCAATTGAAGCTGCATTTCCTTCGAGTTGATCGTGTTGAGGGCCTCAACAAATCTCATCATTTGGCTGCTGCGTGCCGCCAAGTAGATGCTATTCACCAAAGAGAATTTGATTTTCTCATCTGGAAACTTTTTTTGCAGCTCCTCGGTAATTTCCACGAGCATTCCGTGTGCCATATTAAAATAGCCAAAATCTAAAGAATCGTCGTAGATCGACGTATTGGGGTGCTCGTCCTGGTCATCTTCGTCAATATCCATGTTGTTCAGCAGCGACGCCAACTGACGCAGCGTGCAATAACTAAGTAAACCGCTTATATTGCCGAATTTCCTGATCGCACCAAATAATGAGAAAACACTTTTTTTTATTGACACCAGCACACACGAGCACTTGTTCACAGCAACAATGTTACTATGAAAACGAGCCAATCGCTCGAGTTCATTTGAGCTACTGAGTGCTATCGATATATCGTGTATGTTATGTTAATAACAGAACGATGTTGCAGGCCAGTGTGACGCTAAAATATATGTGAAGAATGAATGCTAAATACATTATTTCAATTTGAATACACACGCTACGTACAATTATGCGCGCTTTGAGTAGTTCCTCAATAATAATAGCTTGCATTCCTTTTGCTATTCCTAACATTTTTGACGCAGTCAAAATCCACTTAGTTGCCATAGATTAAAGTTGTTTACTTATGTGCAACGAAATTTACTGGTTAACATTATATACAACTCTTCTGGTACTGTTTACTTCCACTACTTAATTTATTTACAATCCCGAGTTTATGCTCTCATTTTAGTGTGGCATTTTGAGTTACATAAAAGTGAAATTAACAGCTCTTTGATCCACTTATGTTAACAGTGCCCACCAGTGTTACCATAAAATGCATAACTTTAATTAAAATACGTTACTTATTTATAATTTCCATTTATTTCTATTGATTTTCAAAATTAAACTTATGTGCAAACATGAAACAATTGTGTGAAATACAGCTTGAAATAAAACATATATATATATATACATATATACATATATTTTATGTGTCAGTGTGCCGTGTGTTTTTATAGTAGTTTGTTTACAGCTATAGTTTCTCCTCTCTTTAAACATTTATATGCGAAATTAGTTTGCGGTTGTTTGTGTTGTGTGATTTAGATCTGAAATTGGTATAGTATGTCGAGATTGGTATTGTAGCAGTAGTATACAGAGGTGTCCGATCGCTATAATAACTTCTCTTCCTTAGTTCAGTCTTCAGCATTCTTGCAGTTTGTTCGAGTATTCGTGTAGTAGTATATACGTTAAGCTTCATTATGAGATTTTTTAAACATTGGGTAACCTAATATATATTATATATATTTCGTTTATTTATCTTGCAGTGTCTCTCTAGGTTTACCCAATGTTGTCACGAAATCGAGGCGTTGCTGAGCCCATATTTTTCCAATTCATTTTGTTGTGTTCTTCTGTTGGTATGCGGTATATCTTTGGAAAAGTATGACTGGAACGCGACGATATTTGATGATAGCATATTATATGTAGATATTTATATATAATGCTTGACCTCTTCTATACACCATATATAAAGTCTGATCTATTTCTTATTCTTCTTCTTGGTAATTTGAGGGGTGTGTGAGTGTGTGTGTGTTAGTGTGTGTGTGTTAGATGTGTGTGTGTTTCAGCAGTAGCCCAAGCATGAGGTTCTAGAGTTTGGGGTAACTTGCGCCATTCTTATATACATATATATATATATAATTATATGTTTATATATATACATATATGTGTTGATAAATACATATATATATATATACATTCTCATAATTTATATATATATATATATAGATACATATTTTTTGTGTTCCATTCGCATTAGTTTTGTGAGTCTTTTCAATTCGGGCATCGACAACCAAGAATCACATTATTATATATATATATATCATATACATATTATATATATATTCCATGTTCATATTATCCATTATCCATTTTCACTAACATGTCCTTTCACATATATACTCGAGTATTTCATATGGTTGATGATAGCCACGTGTACATGTTGCGCAAAAAAATATAACTTGAAATTTTTACTTTAACACTTGAATTTTGGGTTTCCAATTTGTTTCTAATCTGTGCCGTTCTTCAAAAAGGAAAACAGTTCGCTTCGGTTGTTGTATTTGTTATTATATTCTTATTTTCCATTCTTTCTTCATCTTCACCTTCTTCTTCTTTATTATTATTCTTTTTCTATTTATTTTTTACTGTTTTTATTCTGAGAGTTGGTTTATGCCTTTCGCGACAAATTTTTGTGGATTTTTTATCATCATATTTGGTTTCTGTTGTGGCTGGAAAATAATTTACAAGTTTACAAGTGCCACAACTGAATCATCATAATATAGTACTATAATCTATATATATATATATAATTTACTACATATTTTTGTTTTGCTACAAAGGAACATTTTCAAAGCGCGCTTCACTGCTTACAAATTCACATCTAATTCACTGGCGTTCTCAGCAGTGTCTACCTCTCGAGCAAGCGCTGGATATATTTATATACAAATATATTAAAATACTAAATAGGTTTATAAATATATATACAAATTGTGATGAATTTCTATCATTCACTTTGCATCTTCTATGTGTGTGTGCGTGTGTAAAAGCATTTTAAAAGCTAAATTTACAAATTATACAACATTAAGCCATTCAGCGCGCTTCAGCTGCTTACAATTTCATCATTCAGCAGCGCGCTGAATAGCTCATATATATACTCAATATATACATAACTACATTAGCTACTTCTCAGATAAAAGCAGTGTATAAGGAATTACGTTAGTAAAGATCAATTTACTTGGTTGCAATGCGCCCCGTTTAGTTGATGGCCGCAATGGGTACGTAGTTGGTCAAGGAGATGCTGGCCGGAGCTGTATTGTTTAGTGACGATTCGGAATTCTTGACCTCCTTGGCATTGATAGTGGGGCGCGAGTTGCGTTTACGCTGTGGACGCCCGTTGTTCTTGATGGGCGACGGTGTTTTGGTTGTTGAGTCTGGTACAGATGATAAACTTTGTGATTTATCCCCGCCGGCACCGAACTCATCGCTGGCTGAGCGCGAGCCATTTCCGCCGCCCCCAGACTTGTGGGTGGGGATGTTACGCTTGTTGCGACGACGAATGGTGCTTGGCTTGATGATCGGTTTGATGGTCACCTTATTCGGATCGAAGAAGCTATCGAGCAGCTCAACAAGCTCGTTTTTATCCTCGACCTTGAGGCTGGCAATACCTTGCAGGGCAGTATCTAGCCCCTCGGCGCGCTTCTCAGTCCAAATATCATTCAACGTAGTCAAATCGAAGCCATTCTCGGCCAGGATAATACGAAATTTGACGGCACGCACACGATGATAGAGCGTGGTCTTGAAATAGTTCAAGAAGACGGGACGAAACGAATTTTGTCGCTCTAAATGAACATTCTGTGTGTCCAGCTCCTTGACATCACCGCTGATAGCCTCGGTGAAGGGCTTGAGGGCATTGAACAGGTTGCCCATGGCCTCCACTGACGAATCCGGCTCAGCGGCGCTGCCGCTAATGTCCAAGTTGCTTAGCTGTAAGGCCACATTAAAGGTCAGCTTGGCACGGACGCTGGCACTGCCATCGAACTCATCTCGCTCCTTTTGTTGGAGTCCATTCTTTGAATGCTTATCTGCGCTGCTACTGTTACTATCAGCTTCATTATCGTGGCCATTGCCGCCCTTAGCGTTCTCCTCCTTGGCCTTGCTCAATATCTTTGACAGATTGCGAAGGCTGTAGTGCTTGGTGTCGCCAACCGAGGACTTGGCCAGATTGAAGCTGTTTACAAAAGACTTCACTGTCTTGGTGAATCGATCGAGCATGCCGTACTTGACCAGCGACTGCAAAATCATATACGGTATGAATTTGCGCTCCTCGTGGTAAAGCAAGACGATGCCATCCGCATTTGGATTCTTCGATTTCAACTGATCCAGCCAGTCAAGAAAGTCTTTCAACGCAGCGACCTCTGATTTAGATTTGATGATCTAAATGGGAATAGAACGCAGAAGCAGAAGGATTAGAAATCTAGCTGGAATGCTGCTAAAGGCTACAGTTATCGTTACCTTGTAGGTCTGCATCGACTTCAGCATACGAAAAAATCCAATCGATATAACGCGAACTTGATGACGCTGACGGGCAGCAGGATTTAGATTCATATACGGCATAATGTATTGCTCAAAATGATCGGTAGGGGTATAAGCTGCCAATTGGACAATCTGCCAATTGCAAATTTGCAAAAAAAAAATAAGAGTGTGAGGTTAGACACGGACCGCCATAGAGTTCATTGACCTCTCGCCGCTTACCTCGTCGATGAGACGGCGTCCTGTGGTATCGATGTCAACGGCGACCAAAATGTAGTTGCCATTTGGTAGCTCATCCTTAATAGCAACACCCGTCGACACAGCCGAGGACAAATCCGCGGCAGAGATATCAATCACTGAATCAATGCTAATGGCAACCATTTTGGTATATGATCTGCCGGCAAAAGAAAAAAATACCAATTAAAATACCACAAGACAAAAAATTTTTTTCAATTAACCTTTGCCGATGGCAGCTAAAGCAAGCGATGCGCACAGACCGAAGACGAATTGCTAACTGAACTTTGTCCAGAAATGCAGAAAGCAAGAAAAAAGAGAACAAAAAATTAACGGCACATTTCCAGGACAGTTTTTTTTTGACAGCGCCATCTTTTTTTTCAGCTCTCAATTTCTTTTTCACTTTCTCACTTCCACACACACACACACACACATTCGCATGCGTGCTTCTATTTATATTTATATGTATGTATGTATTTTTTTTTTGCATACATACATATATTTAAATGATAGTTATTCACACTCACCTTTTCCACCTACGTTCGGGCTTAATTCGATGGGCTTTTTCGCTTTTTACGAACTTTTTCCTTTATTTTTCAAAAGGGTAAAAAAGCGAGATTTGCTTCCGTTCGACGAGCTTTCACAAATAAGAAACAATTCGTAAGACTAACAAAAACGAAATGAATAGAAATCAGACTGCAGCCAGGCATGTGCCCAAAATCTCGATTCCAAAGCCTACTACAAATCACTTTTTTAGCTAAGTACAATGGTCGTCGCAGCTAAAATAATGGAGTTTTCTACAGCCTGTCCACTGTGCAGCAATTCACACACAAAAAAAGTGAAAGAATTTCCAAATTCTTATTTATTTTACACTTACAATTGTTATAAATAATATTTGTTTGTCTTAATCTCACCGTTTAATTACAATTTGTTTGCTGCTGAAATAAGCCGGCGGCGCACTTTTTACATATGCAACTGCTTTAAGCCCAAAGCGCACAGACGAACGGGAGAGCACGAAACTGCGATAAGCTGCAGTGTTGCCAAATGTATTGCAGCTCTATGCGGGTTGCTCGCAAGCGAACGCAAAACAAAAGAGGAAAGAGATGACATTCCGTTAGCAATTCGCAGTGCTTCACGCATGTTAGTGTTAATTGAGCGAATAAGACTGTTAACAGTAACACTTGCCATTGCGCAGACCGATTGACGTCACAGAGTAACAGAAACAAGGGCTGCACAACAGAGGACTCACATTAAAATAACATAGACCACATGCCCGCGAAAACGATAAGTTTAACATTACATGATTCGCTCACGTCAATTTAGTTCAAAATTTGCGCGTACATGCGCATATGACGTCACAAATGAGCAAGCACTCAGAGCATTAACAGACATGCGCATGGGCTTACCTTCTAGTTGCATACTTGTGATGCAGCCCTGCTGATACCAAAACAAAAATCAGCTGTCTCATAAAATATTTGTCCAGTGTGAGTGCAATGCAAATGTTATTTGTTTAAACAGCGCATCAAGTGAAATATATTATTGCTAGAACAATATTATGCTGCACAGCAAGTGATTACAGCACATCGGCAACAAAAACAAGACAACAGCAGAAGCACAGAGACAGCGAGTCACTCTCTCTGCGAAGCAACGCGTAAAAGATAAAAACACGGACGCGATAAGAGCAACCCAATCAAACGTGCCAAACAACAGAAACCCATACAACTATATATATATACACGCACACACACACTTATATACAGAGGGGCATAACTAGAGCAAACAGCAAAACGCTAAATATGTTGTCTTACATTAAGCGCAAACTCTCTGAATCGGACAGCGGCAGCAACAATAGCAACAGCAACAGCAATTCAACACCTGCCGCGGAGCTCGTCCGGAAAACAAGTCAAATGTCATTGGACAATGGTGCCATTGCGTACGGAGAGGATGCCCTACTGCACGAGCTGGGCTATCGCAACGCCACAGATCTGCAAGAGACGATCTACGGTAACGAGAGCATTGCAGATTAATTGATAACAATTATATAATTAGCATATGTCGCGCGATGTTTACAGATCTGCTGCGCACCATACGCGACCCGGAGAAGCCCTGCACGCTGGAGGACCTGAATGTGATATATGAGGATGGGATCTTTGTGATGCAGCCAACCCGCTCAAATGTTTCAGTGGTATGGCATGGGAAAATGGACTGTGTAAACTGTGCTACTGTGCTACTGTGCTACTAGGCTAATGTACTACTGGACTATTGGACTACTGGACTACACGATTAGTACAACTACTGGACTACTGGACTACACGATTAGTGGATTTCACAACCGCTTTACTACTGTTATACTGCATTAATGTGTGACTAAACTACTGTACTACTGGATTACTGAAGTATTGAACTGTAATACTAAATTACTGTGCTACATGGAGTACTGTATTACTGCACTATTGGAATACTGTACTACTGTACTACCTTACTTACTGTACTACTGCCTAACTGTGCTACTATTCTATTTTATAAATCTACAACTCTTCTCAGATACTAATATATGTCTCTCTTTGCAGGTACGCATTGAATTTAATCCCACTGTGCCGCACTGCTCGCTGGCCACGCTGATTGGGCTCTGCATACGCATCAAGGTGGAGCGTGGACTGCCGCACAATATAAAGCTGGACATTTATATCAAGAAGGGCGCACATCAAACCGAAGAAGAGAGTAGGATTTTCTTATATATACCACAAACTCAAGCAGATTATTAAATCATTTACCCTTTTGCAGTTAATAAGCAAATCAATGACAAGGAACGCATTGCAGCCGCCATGGAGAATCCGAATCTGCGTGAGCTGGTCGAGAATTGCATCAAGGATGAGGAATAGAAGGCGCGCAGCTGCTCGAATGTGGTGTATATAGAGATCTAAGTCGGTTTTAGTTCGTAAGCGTACCAAGTACTTGTCGCCCACTGCTGTATGAGCTGTCTGCGCAGGTCAAGTTTTAAGATTTGTTAAAGGGGAAGCAAAATTGTCTAAATATAGTAGAGGCTGATCATGTTCGAAAACATTTATAAACATATATATATATTACGATTTGATAAAATTCATTTGTATATATTCAATTGAGAAGCGAGAGACAGAGAGAGAGAGAGAGAGAGAGAGAGAGAGAGAGAGAGAGAGAGAGAGAGAGAGAGAGAGAGAGACCCTGCTTTGGCATGTCATATTCTATATGTCCATATAGTTGCTCACTAGATCCTTATCTCTCTCTTCATTTTCTCTTCCCACTCAACGAGCTCTAGCCCTATTTAGATAGGGTCTGCGCGCTGGCTGTGCCCGTTTCATCTGGCATTTAAGCTATTTTAGGCCTCGTCTAATGCACTGCTGATAGTGGGGCACATGTAGCCCCACTTTCCCCAAAGCTCCGCGCTATCTATCTATCTATATAGAGTAGCCAGGTAATTGTTGTTAATCTTTTGAAGAGGCTCGCACGAACCGTGTGCAGGCCACTTATCAGTGGCTGTGGAATTGCTGAATGAAATTGGCAGCCATGTTGGCTACCATTTTAGATGACGAAACGGGCTATCGGGCGAGCGTATGCCCGCCATATATGGGTACAAACGTAACACAGTCGGATGACTAAACGGCTTATCAGCTAACGCAATGGGTTGTTTTTGTCTTTCAGCATGCGAAGAAAATCGCAATTAAAGCCGGAGCTGAGGCCATTTTTAAACTTTGGCGCACAATTAAAAGCAGCTGCTGCTCGAACTTTACTGCAGCCAATATTGTGGAAGGACGAAGGACGAAGGACGAAGGACGAACAGCTCGGCAAATGATAATAAAAGAAAGAGACAAAAACTCTCTGGCAAAAGCATATTGCGAATATTACGCTAATTGGAGCCGGCAATCAAAGTGGACTGCGCGTCTCAGGCACGTCGTGTCGTGCTCTCCCCAAGGATGCTCCGTTCGATTCGGATGCGCCTGACTACGAGTTACCCTGAACTGATGAGGGAGGGGTATCTATCGATGTGTAAGTAAAGTCAACTCTGGACTCTAGTTCCTGATCATTGGTCACATATGTGGCTTGCCTTAGGGACAGACAGGCAGAGCTAGCTCGACTCGTTACAGCTGAGAACTAAGTGACTGTGTTTTCTGCCCAACCAATATACCCTGTTTATTCATTTTCAATTGGGCACAGGGTATAAAAAGGCAAGCATGTTGCCTGGCAAAAATGTCCTTTAGCCTGCTCTCAGCGTTGCTCGAGCTGCGTGTCAAACACTTAAGCTTTCAGCAGCGACGCTGACCTTCACCTGTCGCTGGCGTCTTTTTCTTTTTATGCTCGCCCACGAAGTGAGACGGAAGGAGTATATAGGTTGCGTCCAATGCTCAACTTGCTGGCCAACTGTGAGTAGCCAGAGACCTTATACTCGTGAGTGCTCTCTCCCCTTTAGTTAGAGACTAAACTGAAACTTGAACGACTATCATGCAGTCAGTTACGCCCGATTGCACTGGCGACTACTTCTTCTTATTGTTCTTCTTTCATCTCAAGGATCATGGGCAGAAGCATTAATAAGTTTGAACATATCCATTAGCAAACGGATTGAGGTCCTTCTTTCCTATAAGTACGAACAGCTCGCTGATGAGACATCCTTCCGGCTTGCATTTTCTCGGAATTGCGGCCCATTATTATGATTGCAACTGCCATAAAAAAACGGGCACGCCACGAATTGCCCCAGTCGCATTTACTCTCAAATTAACATTCGGATTTCAGTCAACGTTCATATCTTCTGTATTTCATTACGGCTCCGCCGTACACATTATGTGCAATATCTTGGGCTGAGCCTAACTGTTTTGTGATGGCGTTTGGGTAGTTTCTATATAAATGAATATATTTTAATCAATTTGTAACTTATGTATAAGTAAAGGATTTTCACTTTTCTTGGTCTCTACCTCTTCACTGGCTTTCGTAAGATTTTTTTCATCTCCTACTTCTTTTTGGAAGATATTCTTAAATGTTTTACCTTTTTTGTCTACTCCTAGCTCTGATTTTACTTTAATTTCAACACTTTTTCTCTTCTTTTTCATTTACTTCTTCTTCTACTTTATCTGTTCTTCTACTTCTCATTTTTCTTCTACTTCTCTCACTTCTTTTTTCTATTTTAGTTCAGCTTTTCTTCTTCTTCTTTTCGTCTTCTGTTACTTCTGCTTATTTCTTCCTCTTCATGTATCTTTCTCTTTTAAGGGCATTCAAGCTTCGGATATTTCCTTTATTTCATGCAAAATGTCTCCCAACTTGTTGTTGTTCGACATTTTTCTGTCGCGCTGCTACTTTTGTGCATGCAACTGTAATATGTAATTGTTGTAGTTGCTTGTAAAATAGCACTACGCCAAATACAAAGTGGGTATATCAGTTGCTGAAGAACATCTGTATACCAATATGAAGATACTTAAGAGATGTACTTAAGATATAGAATCCATCTTCTATACCTACTTAATATCACCAAACACAACTAGAACTGTTCTGTAGATCCCTCAAGAGTTCACTCTCTAGTCAGTTTCTAGCTCTACCATGAGCGAGTATTAAGCAGTCCGTACTGCTTTCCCATTTATTGTTGCTGTTGCTGTTGCTGTTGCTGGTCAGGCTCATCAGTCGCTTAAGACCGGAAGTAACACTTGATGGCTTGATGTTGCGGTGCTCGTGCTTACGCTGCGTATGCGCAATATGCAGAGCTGCAGCAACCGTAGGAGCCGTGCGGCTGCCTTTGGCTGACCATGCCCGCAGTCACAGACAGCTGGCAATAACAACAAGGTCTGCCAGGACAACTTATGCAATAGCAGCAGCAATCGTGACCAGACAGGAGCCGGAGCTGAAGCTGGGGTGGCGGGCCGGGCCTGAAGTCGGGGCTTTGAGCTTTTATTGTTTGCACTGCACTTAATTTCTGTTGCACTCGGCTTTGCCATTTACTTTTGCACGTAAAATGTGCCAACGTTATGAAAGCAGTCGACAGTCGCCAATCCCCCCCCCCTCCACCCCTTGGCACTGATTGGCGGAGCAGGGCGTGGCTGTGGGCCAGGTGGTGTCTCCCAAGCGGAAGTGGTCGCGTGCCTCGCATCCTGTCAGCAATTATGGTGGCCCCTAGCACCAGCAGCAGCAGCAGGAGCAGCGGTAAAGCCATCCAACAACAATTACACTTACACAGACAGCTGTTGTTATGCTTATTGTTGTTGTTGTTGTAGTTGTTGTAGTCAGCGCAGCGTTGTAAGCCATTTTAATTGCTTGTCTCTTTTTAATTTTCAGCTCTTTTGTTACTGTCGCAACTTGCAAGTGAGCGTGTGTGTGTGTATGTGTGTGAGTGTGAGTGTGTGTGTGTGTGTTGGTCCTTTATTATTCATGCTTGCATTTCCTGCACACACTCACACACACTCGCACACACACACTTCACTCTTTATATAAGCACATTTATGCAGATATCTGTGCTGACTTTCTTAACCTGAACCTTTTGTCCCCCCTCAGCCCATTAAATTGGCCGAGCAGAGGTCTCTGGTCTCTGGACCCGGCTCGGTTAAGTGCTGCCCATTTGCTAGGGAGCGAACTAATGTCGACTGCACATCTGAAATGACATTTGAGCTGTAGCCAAGCAACCAAGCAACCAACCAGCAGCCCAGCAGCAACCCCAACCCTCGTTGACCAGTAAACACTTGCTCGTGCAATTAACAAAGCTACGTTTGGGCCACACAATGGCTGGGGCTATATATATGTATATGTGTGTATGTATATGCATTCCGTAGTTTCTTGGGCCTCTAATCGATAATAAAATGGCAACGAGACAACTGCATTGGTCAGCAGCAAATAATTGAAACATTGCGCCTGGAATGGCATCGCATTCACCGAGTTTGTAAAATGGAAATGAGATAAGAAGATGAGGGGGGGGGAGTCGGGTGGAAATAGCATACCTTAAGAATATGCCACAGATGAGAGATGAGAGAGAGAGAGGGAGTGCGTGTGGGATAGAAGTTGCAGCAGTTGTTCAGCTGTTGTCAACAACATCTTAGAGGGTGGCATAGGAAAAGTAAGTTAACCTGTATCTTTACATAGTTAAAGACTATACACATACTACATTTTATAGCTCTAGCTCTTAAAGTTTTCGAGATATGTCTATCCCAGCACTAGCCAACTGAAATAGCTTTGATATCATACATTTTTGATTTCCCACATAACTTTGTATATTTTTCAAAAACTGAATTTATCAAAAATATATGATGTCTACAAAATTTTGAAATAATATTTCACTGTGCGGTCCGCAACATGAAACTCATTTGCGGCACTTAATAACAATAATAATAATTAAGCTCAACAATTATTTTGTGACCTCATTTGGCGACTGCCCGAAAATTGCGCCAAAAATTATGCCGAAATATGTGGAATTAAATAATGCACAAGTCGCATTCGCATTGTTTAATCTAAATTCAGAGAGAGACAGAGAGAGAGAGACAGAGAGAGAGAGAGCGAGAGAGAGAGAGAGAGAGAGAGGGAGAGGGAGAGGGAGAGGGAGAGAGAGGGACGATGAGGTTTTTGTTTAAATAATTGATTGGGGGCAAGCTGCTTGCTGACGGACTGATCCGGCTGGCCGAGTTATGAACTTTCCAAGTGCTGGCCACACACACACACACACACACACACAGACACACACACACACACACACAGAAAAATGTAAAAAAGAAGACGAAAAAGTGGAGAACAACACTTAAACACGCATTCCTGTGGCCTTCTACAAATTACTTATGCAACAAATTTCAAATTACATAATAAACTCGCAACACGGCCAAAATGTGAAGCAATTCGACAGAGAGGGAAAAAAAACTTATTTACTGCCCGAGCGAGTCGACGACCGCGCTCAAAACTCACTTTGCCACTGAATTGAGGAATACCCTGCATGTGCAAGTGGCGGCATATGCGGACAGACTGAGTGGGAAAGTGAGAGATATTTAAAAATAATTTTAATATATTTAAAAAATATTTAAAATATAGATAACAATCTTTTAAAAATGCTGGTTAGCCCTGACAGCTGATAGGGTATATGCATATAGCGATTGTCTCTGATGTGTTATAAATACTCAACATAAGTCGAGTAGAGTCGACTAAAGTATACTCTATGCAAGGGAGCGGCATGTGCCTTTCGCCTTGACTCAAGAGTAAATACATTTAAATAAATTAAAAATTAAATATTTATGAAAGCTTAAGAGCTAGAGTATATTCTCTCTCTCTCTCTCTCTCTCTCTTTCTCTTAGTGCTAACTGGGCATATTAGCACTCAAATTAAAAAAGAGCTATTAGAATATATAAAATTGCCTGATATTCTTGCTTATAAGATACATTTTGTTATATATGAGTTATACAACAGTTCACATCATAGAGCATTCACATTCATTCATGCCCAATCTCGCCTCGCCTGTCATTTCTATTCTCTGTATGTTTATTTGTGTTTTTTTTCCTGTATATATTAATACACTGACCGCAGGCAAAAATAAATGAAATCATGAAATAATAAACTGAATTAGGTGCAAAATTTTGTTATGAGCGCGTTTTCATTTTATTTCCAGCTGCTGTTGCTGCTGTTGCTGCCCGCTGCTGTCGTTGCCGCCATTTGCCGTAGCTAAAACAATTTTCGGACTCAACTCGGGTTTGTAGCTGGCAAAATTTAAATGGCGCAAAACTGTCAAAAACATTTAATTGCAGCCCAAAACCAATTGAAAGTAAAAATGTGTGGCAAAAAACACTTTAAATAGGCTAAATCGCCAGGACTTTTTAGATACCCTAGAAAGGGCTTGTTGCTGGGTGAAATAGGGTAGATTCTTTGGAATATAATATAAGTGAATGGAAAGAGAATGAGTGGCTGAGTGCATATAAATAACTTAAATATATCTTTGAGCAGCCTCAGTCAGTTGAGTCGATCTAGATTTGTCTGGCCATCTGCCTATGGCTGTCTAATTGAACAGGATAAGAGATTTAGAATTTTATAACCTCATATTAAATATTACCCCCCCTTTGATACCTCTTTTATTATCTCGCGATCAATTTGAAACTTTAGTTAGTTGAAAATATCTCGCATACTATATTATTTCCAGAGTCCTCAAATTCGGCATATACATAGATACTTCGATCCTATAGACGTACATATATCAAGCTATCCACTTCCGGGTATTTCCTAGTCAACCACATCCCAGCTGAGCACTTTTAGCATGTTTTTTAGTTTGTTATTTTCAAGTGTTGCAAAATAATTATAAATTAATTAT
Source organism: Drosophila mercatorum (assembly GCA_961210405.1). NCBI lineage: Eukaryota > Metazoa > Arthropoda > Insecta > Diptera > Drosophilidae > Drosophila > Drosophila mercatorum. The sequence goes on from CAUIUS010000008.1 coordinate 2,193,926, forward strand.
TAACTGACAAAACTATAGAAAAATGTCATAAATAAAGGGCACGCGCAGACTCACACACATAAAAACTGTGCTTCTTGTAGTGGCAAATGTATCTGCATGTTAACATTTATTATGCCTTTGTGTCTGTGTGAGTGTAAAAGATATGATGGCATTTGTATGCCACCTTCCCTACTATATATACATTCATATCATATCTATATATATATATGCAGTCTATATAGGTCTGGGCATGTCTGCACACAACAGAAAAAAAAAAGTAGAGAGAAACTTTTATAATAATTTGCGCTACAAATTTGAAATTGTAATGCGGACTCATTAGAAAGTTTTTCATTCGAATTTGTTTTCTGCTGCGGTTGCTGTGGCAGCTTCATGTGGATTATTTTCTGATTTCATGACTGCTATATATATATAGTGTCTCTCTCCCTCTCTCTCTCACACACACACTCTGTGCCCTTTCTTCTGCCTGCTTTTTTATGTTTGTTTCATGCGCCATAAATTGCCTACCAAGTAAAAAGCAATCGTTGTTTGTGCTGTCTTCGTTAGCGCCGTTGTTGGCCGCCCATTGAGGCTTCACTGTAGCTTATGCACTGTCACTACAAGTTGGCCAAACAGATATATATATAAATATATATGTATATACGGAATGCTGCGCTTACAGCGTATGCCTGAGCTGAATTATTGTCAAATTATGTGAGAATCGGTTTTCACTTACATTTATATAGTACATATATATATATCCTGTGTATATACATATATCCATATTTTTATCTATTAGATGATGAGCTATGAATGTGTTTGTTTTGTCGCCCAAATGACTTTGGCCTTGGCCATACGCTTTATTTGTTATGCATATCACTTTTGGCTTTGTTTGTCTCCCACTTGGCTCGCAAGGCGTATACTTAATATTTCTTGCCTTGCCTCACGCTGAGAGATGCGCGCTGGTTATTGAAGAGCTGCCCACGAGCTGAACTTGAGCTGTTAAGTGTATTAGCTGAAATGAATAGAAATATATGTATATATATATATATATATATATATATATATTAATTGATTACTATGGCTAACATTACGTATACTTAATGTTATATTAATTTAGATCATGCCTTGTGACTGAAGTGTTGAGCGAGCTAGATATGATTTATTAGTTGACATAGAGTATGGAATACTACTACTAATATATACTACTATATACTACTCTATACACTACTATCTACTGCTGTATACTACTATATACTTCTATGAACTACTTCAGCTTCTACTACCTTTTGCTATTAGCTTACTATTTCATTACAATAGTATACATTATACTACTATATATTACTATCACTTCTAACATACTATTATATACTACTTACTGTTTACTCCACAATACTACCTCAACTTCTCTTACTTTCCTCAGATATACTACTATTTACAATGCACTTGCATACGCCTTACTATTTCAATTGCCTGCCTTCCCTCCTTCTACTATCTTTTTAATAAAACTTCTACTACTCCTTTTACAAATACTACAACAATAATAGTTGTCAAAAGTATCCTTGCAGCCCAGCAGGCTGCATTGTGTTTATTATCTTTGCCTTGCTTGAGTCTCGCCTTGTTCATATGGCTCGCAGCTAGCAGGTAATACACTTTTAATTAGTTGCAATTGCATCAAAAGTTACGCGCAAACACCTTTTAAATATGCTTCACATTTTCCTAAGCAAAGCTCCGCACACACATGTGTGTGTGTGTGTGTGTGTGCGTGTTCCTCTTGCGTTTGTGTTATGTGAAAATTAATTACAGAGAGGCTCATTAGCATTTTCGTTGCGTGTTTATTTTGGCTGGCGGCGAGACTCGTTTCCGCTCCTCCCATATAAGGCTACAAATCCCGTTAGTTGCAAAGGCAACTGCAACAGCAACAGCAGCAGCAGCAACTGTTGTCGGTGCAAACTACACGAGTTCAGACAGGATCAAAGGCAACTGTGATTAACCCACAACATCTACTGCTGTAGATAGCTGCTGTAGCTGCTGCTGCTGCTGCTGGCAGCCAGCTGAATGAATGCGTTTCTATTTAAATGGAATCATATATGTAAGCAAGGGAATGCAGAGAGATGCAAGTGCTTTGACTACGACTATAAATCAAAATAATCTGTGTTTTAATTTGATTGCTAATGGAAATGCGAATTAAATTAATGTTATTTGACTGTTAACTCTCTGTAAAGAAATGCAGTTCAGCTTCAATACTTATATTATATTGAAATATTTTGGAATTCTGTTTTTAGCGTGCACAGCAGCTTCTGTTAACATTTGCATAGTTTTGCTATTCCCCAAAAGTCCCCCCTCTGCAGCTCTCCCTGCTGCTGCTTGAATTCTTTCCCTGAACTCAGCTTGGACCTCCACGGTCAGATGGATATTGGAGAACCCTCTGACAAGTCCCGCTTTGGCTTCTCTATTCCCTTCTCCTTTCATGCCCTATCTCTCGCTTTCCTTTCTACCTTCCCTCTCCCCCTCCTGCACTGCCCTACCACCTCGCCCTTCCCCTCTTTTGGTAATATCAACAAAAATGCATTAGATTGAGCACACAAGCGCATTGCCATCAAAGTAATTGTTGCAAAATAAAAGCTCAAAAGCAAATAATACAACACAAAGTGGAAAATAAGCAGAAGTGTGTGTGTGTGTGTGTGTGTGTGTATGAATGGGGGTACTTATAAAGTGCGCATACTGCAGTTGGCATGCAAAATTAACAACTTTTGCGCCAGTTGAAAGTTAAGCGAGAGTGAGTGAGCGAGACAGAGAGCCAGAAAGAGAGAGAGAGAGGGAGAGAGAGAGCGAGAATACACGGCGGAGTTTTAATACGAATTTGCTTGTGAGATTAAAACACGCCGCGAAGCAGGCAACACAGCAACAAACGAGGCCAAGAAGCTGCAGTCGGATGCTCGAAGCTCGAGAGCTGAAAACTACAGCAGACCAAATTGAGTTCTTGAACTTGTTACCAAGTTATAGTATCCATTACAGCTAGGCTGTAAACAGGGTCGTTGGGCTATTGTGCAGAAATATAGGTTACCGGTTGGATATGGATATGAAGCTATAGAGGCTATAGAGGCTACCCACCATCTGGTCAGGCAGAGAGGCTGAGTTGAGCTGAGTATGTCTTGGAATATTAAATGTATATGATATAGACTTGGTTTCTTGGATATAACTCGAGAACTTAAAGAGCTACAAACATCAGATTTGGTATGTAGGCCCTCTGCAAGTATGGAAAGATAAAAACGTTTAGGTTTTCAATAAAAATTGATAGCTGTAAGAGCCAGAGACTCCGTATTGTTTAGGTGAGTTGCCCATTTCCATTCCATTCTCCTCAGTCTCCTCATTCTCTTCTCTCCCCAGACTCCCTCTTCATCTTCGTATCTCATTTCCATTTTACAATCCAGTCCCAATGTTTCACTTATTTGCTGCTGACCAATGCAGTTGTCTCGTTGCCATTTAAATATCGATTAGAGGCTCAAGAAACTCCACAGACAGATCCGTATGAGTCCAAGCCCCAAGCATATCTGTTAGTCGTGCAGTTTCTATTACACTCTCAGCTGTTGTTGTTAGTGTTGCAAGCAATGTTTACAGCCTGCGATGTTATGCAATTGAGTCGCTAAAATAGCACACACACACATGCATACATACACATGTGCGATATTCTCATGAATAATGCAATTATAGTGCTAGCTGCTCGAGCAGCAGCTGCTTAATTATTGCTGGCTGGCTGGCTGGCTGGCTGGCTGCTTGCTTGGCTGACTGCCTGAGCTGTGTTGGGTCTTGCCAAGCAGAGCACCTTGACACCTGAATGCATTGAATAAACACCATATGTCAGGCTTAAAGAGCAGCAGGAGCAGGAGCAGGAGCATCGCCATCTCAGCTGAAGAGCCTGGCCGAAAAATGTTTTGAGAAATGGGCAGCCAAAGTGGAAGCGCGATGCATTCAGCTGTTTGTTCGGCTGTTGCATTTGTCATGCTGCTAAACGGAAAATGCAAAATGAAAGCTGCCACAACAAAATACACACACACGCAGGAGGAGGGGGAGGTGTAGAGGGGTAGAGGTAGCCGAGTTGCTGCTTCTGCTGCTGGCAGGCAACAGCAGCGACAACAAGCGAACAAAAGGAAATGCCAGCAAAATTGCATTTTGAGTGCAAATATTAATTTCAGCAGCTGCAACGCTGTGAGAGGCGGTGCAGGAGGGGTGCCGGGGGGCGTGGCATGGTCAGAGTCAGCGTCAGCGTGTTGCAATTGCTATTTGTGTCATGTAATTCAAACGTGCGGCCAAAAAACATTTTGCTAAAATGCATTCCACAGTGACAAATGCATTGCGCATCCTGCAGGACGCTCGTCGCTGCCCACCGGCACTTAACGTAATGGCGCACATAGACCTTGAGTCACCACGCTCCCCTTTTGGCAAGCCTCTGTCATTTACACACACACACCAGCACACGCCAGCACACACCCACACACATTTTCACAGCTTAAATGAATTAAAATGGCAGAGCACAAAGTGAAGTCAAATGCAAAAGCTTGACCAAAACGTACGGACATCCCATACTCAACTAGACACATACGCACACACACGCACACACACGCACTAACTGCTCTGCTGTTTGTCTTTGTGTTAAAAGCAAGCAAGTTAAAATGTTTGTAAAAATATAGACCAAGGCCTTCTTGGCTAGAAAAGCAAAGCTTTCCGCTGACCCACTGCAGGCAACATTAGAATAATAGTTTATATATAATAATAATAATATTAATATGTGTAAGATATATAAGATTCTTTTTCTTAGCTACATAATAGTTTAGGCAATACATGATATGTTAGTGTGTAGTTCTTATAATAGCCATAATGCATATAGAAAGGTAAATAAAACATGTCGAAGTCAAGTAGGAGTGCTCTCAGCGGAAGTGATCGACTAGCAGATACCCGGAAGCCCATGAGCAGCTGCTGTTGCAGAGAATCTGGTGCAATAGTTAGTAGTTGGCTTTGAATTGAATTGTCCTTTTAAACTTTTTTATAGAATGTGAAGGCAGATATACAGACAGACAGACAGACGCATATACAGATAGACATACAGACAGAGAGGAAGACAGAGAGTTATAAAGACAGTAAGATAAATCGAAAGACCATCCATACATACGCATAGAGCTAGATATTGCTGCTCATCACAAATAGGTATAGTTTATTGGATCAATCAAGCCGCCTTCATCTCATTGAATAGTATACACTATTGAATATTGCAAGTAAATCTTCGTCTTATATCATTTAATAATATTTGTATGAAGAAAACACAAATATATATCTCAAATTTCCTAAGCTCAGCTCCTTTTTAAGCAATTAGGCAAATTAAAGTCAAATATTTGCTTCTTTGCTGTATTTAGTTAGACTTCAAAGTTGTACAAGAAGTAGCTGCACAACTATGTGGCTTACAGCAATTCACTTTGGCTTTAGGGCACACGCACACACACTCCCACTCCCCTACCCACACCCACTCAGCTGCCTGAACAAAAAACATTTCTCACTTTCTTTGCGTCTTGAGCGCAATGTTGCGCATACGCAATGTGCGCCGGCTCAGTGCAGCGTAAACAAGCGACAATAACAGCAACGGGCAACGGCAGCAGCAACAACAATCAAAACAACTGCAGCAACATGAACACCAGCAATACCAGCAACAACAACAACAACAACAACAACAGCAACAACAACAAAAGGCATTTCGCTGACACAGAATGTGATTTTCACTTCAATTAAATGGATGCGCCTGCTGCGGGTCGTCGACCATTATGTGAACTTTGTATAAGTGGATTTTACTTGAGAGAGTGCAGAGAGCATATGAGTGTGCCCCTCTCTCTCTCTCTCTGTGTGTGTGTGGGGATTTGTTTAGTCAGTCAATTTAGCAAATGCCGGAAACGCGAAAGTTTCTTAACGCGCTGCGTTTGCAGCTTGTTGCCAGCATTTAGAAGCAAGAACTTGGCTTGCTTGTTGCTGCTGCTGCTGCGGTGGCTGGCTGGCTGGCTGGATGCTGTTGTTGTTGATGCCACAGTTTCCGTTTGTAATTATGTTGCCAAGCTCTAAGAGAGAGCAGCAGCAGCAGCGACGCAGCCTGCGCTTTCAATTTCCGCATTGCCAAATTGTTTGCCAGAATCAAATTCAAATTACAAAGCAATTTCTGTTCGAAAATAGCTTAGCGCACACAAACACACGACACATAGACAAACACTCTCACACACACACATATATATACACATACACATTCACACACACACACACACATACATACTCACTTATTGCTAAGCTATCGACAGTTTCGGCTAGCAACCGACTAGCTCCTTTGCCGTCAGTCAGAGTCAGTGTTGCTGGCACAGACATCCGCCGGATGTCAGCAGCAACAACATCGAGCTTAAAACATTGCCAAAAAGTTGCTGCTTTAAAAATAATTTGCTCTGCTGTGCGTCGATTTTTGTTGTGTGCATTTTTGCTGCACTTTATTAAGCATACGCCACGTCCGCCAATCGCATTATCTACATTGACTTGTCGCTCAGCCATTTCAGCGCCCGACAGACTGTAATTACAATTTGTGGAGCGGCGACACACGCATGCTTAATCCCTGAATTTGTGTGTCCAAATGTGTGACAGATAGCGCCAGCAAATCCTTGTTGTTGCTGCTGCTGCTGCTACAGCAGCTGTTGTATTCAGTGTTGCGCGCGTAGCTGCTGGACGGATTTGGTTTGGCTTCTCTGCGGCTCTGCATTTTGGCTTGTGGTCAATATGCAAATAAGTGTGCAGCGAGAGCGTTTGCAATACGTAACATATGGAAAATCGCTAATATGTCTGGATTGAAGCTGTTAAGGGGTGTCAGCTTCGAGCATTTGAGTCCATTAAGCGCAACTGAGCCAATATGCTTCAGCTTAGCATATATAATCAAAGAAAAGTATAGCTGGTTTCAGCTAAATATGAACACAGTTAAAGCTTGCTGAGATCAAGAGTAGTTTGTGCTTGGCGCACAAAAGCATGCAATACTTTTTTGATTGATTTTTAACGCAGCTCAAAAGTAGGCAATGAAATTTTTACTTTCAGTATTTTTTACTGAACTGCTTTGCACTGTGCATAAAGTATACATAACATAACAGCATATAAATATATCAAAATTAAAAAAAAATGTATTTTAATGAATTATATGTTATAAATTTAATACTTTTCATCACATCTGCTTAAAGCACTTTTTTTTGTTGGCTCTTTAAGCTCAAGTCAAGGGCAACATTTAGCTTGAAAATTTTCTTGACGTGCCTAACATTTTGTATGAAGGCATTTTTGGCTTTGTTATGCATTTAAATGACACAGCAAAAAGCGACATGCACACACATACACACAAATACAGAGAGAGACACTCTGTCGAGCGTAGGGCAAGCCCTTGGCCAGAAGTAGCCTTCACCTTTGCACTTTTCTTTCGCTCGTTTATTTTGCTTAAGCAGCTTGCACAAAATGCTTGTAATTTGCTTGTTTCTTTGCACTTAAATTAGATGAGCGTTCGCACACACACACACACACACACACACACACACACACATAGGTGTACACATAATCGCACACAGGTAAACAAGCATTCAGGTATACGTTGTGTTATTTTTGAGTTTTACCTTTGCGCCTTCGTGTCCTTGCAGCTGCGGCACTTGTCAAGTCGTTTGCTTGGACCGTGTAAACAACATGAGACTCAGAGAGGTGGGGACAGGCGGGGCTGGAGCACGACCTGGCCAACTACTAAATGCATTAATGCCAGCCCCCTCGAGTAGCTTTCGCTTGCAGCCAGCTACAATCCCAGTTACAGACTCAGCCAAAAGCTCGCCTCGCAAATTTGCGCCCCATTACGAGGCACACATGCGTGTGTGTGTGTATATATGTGTGTATATGTGTGTGTGTGTGTCAAGTGAGGCTAGAATGTTTACGCTCTGACATGGCTAGAATGCTCAGCTTGGCGCCTGAAGTGTTTTTGCAGCCGTTTTGATTGCGCTTCGCATCAAGATCAGAATATTTCTTGAGCACCTGCTCCTCCTTAACCCCAACCCTCAACCCCCAACCCTTAGCCCCCACCACGGCTCGTTAAGTGTCATCAGGGCAGACAGTGGGCGCTGCTTATATGGCATTTGATGCTATTTTAAATGCATAAGCCCACGTGTTTATTTTTGTCTAAATAAATAAGCACAAGTGAAGCGACGCGTCGCGTCGATGTTGATGTTGATGTTGATGCTGAGTTAAGTTGATGTTGATGTTGATGTTGATTTAGAATCTGGCCATAAAAATGTTTATTGCGCGGCTGCTGCTGCGACGGCCACTGAACGCTTTAGTGCAAGGCTGCGTAGCCTTTTCGGGCACCTCGGCTCATTAGCAATTGAAGTTAAGTTCTCGGACTCGGGCTGTGCCACCCTGGCTATGGCCATGCAATTTTCATTTGTCAAATGCGTCGTTAGGGCAAAGCCCAGAGCTTCATCAGTTCGCAGTTGCTGCTGTTACCGTTGCTGTTGCCGTCGCTGTTGCCGTTGCTGCTGGGAAACAAAGCAAATGTTGCTCTCGTCTATGGGGTTAATGCATTTTTAATGCATTCAAACACATACTGAAGACGTAAAATTGCATTCAAATTGCTTTAATTAAGTGGATTTGCATTCGAAATTGACACAAAATTTCCCAGAAGGCAACAACAACAACTACAACAACAACAACTACAACCAGAGCTACAACAAGTCTGCAGCAGCTCTGTGCCAACAAGGGCCACGCCACTGGCGTGAGTTTTAATTGATTGCTTCATTAATTATTTACATTAAAAGTAGGCACACATGTGGTATACTTAATTTTCATACGAGAAAGCCTTCAACTCAATACAACAGCTGAGATAGCTCCAAGGTGGGCGACAATTTCAATTTCAATCGAAGGGGTGTCCTCTAGTGGAGTGTATTAGGCGAAAAGCTACGCTGACTGATAGCAGAGCTGAATAGCATGAGCAATATATATATATATTTGCAAAGGACAAGAAGCATTCTTGGTGCTGTTATACAATAAATATTAAAATAAACTGAATAAGAGAACACATTTCTCGAGTTACGATGGAAAAATCAAGTCTGAGAATAGATTTTTGGGCATACCGTAGAATTCGTATAATATAGAATATTACTATTACGAGTAGAAGTTCTCCTACTACAACTACTACGACAATTACTGCTACTACATTTACTACTACTACTACTACTACTACTACTACTACTTCTACTACTACTACTACTACTTCTAATACACCTATTACATCTACTACTACTACTACTACTACTACCCTTATTACTCCTACTCTCTGCTACTACTACTATTTGTAGATATCGTTTACTAAAGTTTTTCAGCCTGCCTAAGCTCTTCTCATGCCCAACCTCTCAGCCTCCTTCCAAAGACTGCAATTCAATTGATATAAAATCTATAATTATGTAAAACATATTTAAGTTTGTCAACTTATAGTCTCTTATCATGTCATATATATAGAGCTATATTTATTATTTATGATGAATGCAAACGCTCTAACACACAAACTAAATTTCATTGCATTTTTATGAAGAGCTTTGAATACTGCCACTCAACTAGCTGCAGTCAGCCAACGCCATAGACATAATTCATGCATTTCTGGCAATCATTTAGAACAAGAAGAAACAAATAACTATAACTAAATGTATAAATACATATATATACATATGCATATGTATGTCTATAATAACGAAATTTGTGCAAGTCAATTGGCAAATATTTGCATAGAAATGTTATTTAAATATTTGGCAAATAATATGACGTTGTCTATTTACATTGGAATTGGCTTTGAGCTTTGATAAATTTGTGCCAAAAAAGCCGAAAAGGATACGCACAGGATGTGTATATGGATATATGTATGTATTTATAAGTGTCTGTGTGTGTCTGTATCGAGTAAATACACAAAAGTTTTGATAATTTGCAAGTGTCGTTGACAATCAGAAATGTTTCCTCGGCCTCTCTGTCTGTCTATCTCCGACTCTCTCTCTCTCTCTCTCTCTCTCTCTCTCTCTCTGTATCCGGCCTGTCTATGTATCCTTAGCTTGACACTTTAAGTGAAATATGCAAATAGATGCATTTGTGTGCGTGTGCGTGTGTTTGTGTCCTGCTTTGATTGACTTGTCAATAAACTAATTCAAATATTTGCAGAGAACACTTAAAGCTAATTAGCTGAGTATTTTATGATGATTTATAGGCCATGCGTGCTGCTACGGCCGCATGTCCTTTTCTGCTAGGGGCACATGTGCAAATGCCGAATCGCTGAGCCGCATAATTATAATGAAGCGTTTAACCTTAATTCGCTCTGTTATCCTTTCACGCTACTCTTTTTCACTCGTTTCTTTATACATACATATACAGAGAAAGAAGATCCCGTTTAAACATTTCATTGTGCTCGCATTCCTTATGCAGGTGCGACAAAAACGACTTTGCAGCACGCATTAAAAATGCGCCGTCTGCTAATTAAGTTAAGAGTGAAAGAGATAGCCACAGTGAGAGGGAGGGAGAGAGAGAGAGGGACAGAGAGCAAGAGCTAGCTGCATAAAGAGTGTTTCAGTCGGGCGTGCTTGACGTGATGATACCCTGGAGCCAGCAAAGAACTGCTGCCTTAGCTTTTTCAGGGTTTTCTTACACTCATCCCATGAGTTATCGAATATAAAGTATAAATATTAGCATATTTATTCAGATATTCAAGTATCTAGATCTCGAGATGGATGAATTCATACAGACAGAGAGAATGAGAGACAGACTCTCGGCTTCTCTATGCCTCTATGTCTCCAAGCTTTCATATCTAGCATTCAACTCTATATACCGTAACTTATAGGGTATCAAAAATCGAGGGAACAAAAAAAAAACTTAAAGTATAAATGGAAAAGCCAGGCCGTGGCCCGACACAATGGCACACGCATTCTGCTGCAGTTACTTTTTGTGCACCAAATAGAACAGATGCCTTGCTCCACTCTCTACTCTAGACTCTAGCCTTGCTTGCTTCCTTGCTCCTCCCTCACCCCTCTCCACATGCGGGCAGCATATGTGCCACGCCCTGACCACATTTTAATTGGGCTAAGCACATGTGTGACATGCTATTAGTGAAACTTTTAAATGAGTTAGTTAAGTAAAGCGGGTAATGCTGTTATGAGTTTTGGCTTCAACATTACAAAAGCTTCGCAGCTGACACACACACACACGCACAGATTGTCACGTGCATAAGCCATTGTACATTGTACATACTTATGCACATGTATGTGTATATCTCTGTGTGTACAGTTGATGAAATGTTTCACAGAAAATCCTTGAAGCACTCTCAAGCCCGGCGGCAACTCAATGAGAACTTACACACAGTTAGCATTCAAAGTACTTTTGCTAATTCTATTTACATAGCACTCGCATTAACATTTGCATGTTAAAGTTAACAGCGTGCGCTTATGGCAACGCTTGATTGTTCTGCTTGGCAGCCTGCGCTGGCTGATATGTTGAATGCCTTTTTGTATTTATGTTTATTTCATAAAAATCTAAGTGTGTGTATATATATTATACATGTGTTGCTCAAACACTGATTCCTAACAGCTCTGTAACAGAATAACTTTACATTATTAACATTCGCCTGTTAAGCTTAACAGTGGGCTCTTGTTAACATTCCCATTCACAACCCTTAACAGTGCCTGCTCATTAACGCTAGCATGTTAAGCTTTACAGTTGTGTTTTATGTTAAATGCTTTCACTCGATAGCATTTTCATATCAATCCCATTAAAACTGCCTGCAATTAGGCAGCTCAGCAAAAACCCAACTATAAATAGGCAATTATCAGCTCGCTTTTTATTGAAAATCGTCAAATATTTTCCATATAAATCGGAGAGTTTTTAGTGGTAATTAGGGCATATGTTAAGTGCAAGCTATTAATTCCCAATCATATTTTTTCTCTCTTTTTTCTTGTGCCCATTTAAAGGGCAAAAACTGTTCGCAAGTTCCTATTTCCTCTGCCTGCTGCCTGCTGCTCTTTCATTTCTTTCACTTCCTTCTCCTCCTTCACTACTTCCCCTTTCGCTGCTTCGGCTGCTGCCGCATGGTATGCAGCAATTATCGCAAATTATATGACCGATATATGATTGCATTTATACTCGGCAGACAGACGGACAGCGAGATGAAACTCATGGAATGCTTTCTTTTTTTTTCTTCCTTTTTTGGGGGAATATGAAACAAAAAGAATGCCAAGGGGGAAAAAATATTATTCAATTACGTCAATGGGTCATTGGAAATGTTGCAGCTATTCGAGCAACGCGTTGCCCAATTGATGGGCGTAAATATGCGTTGCAATAAATACTTGAGGTTTCATTTGCTTCTCTGGCAAACCATCCACCACCCATCGCCCATCGCACACGGTCTACCTCCCGCACAGCTCGATAAATTCCATATAACAGCAGCAATCCCGCTCAGTTCGTTCTCATTCACAATAATTTTATTTCGCTCGCTTCTGCTTCTTTTTTTGCTTCCTCGAATTACGTCGGCTTTTGTTATCTGGATTTATGCCACGCATCCAACATGAATGAATGCTCTATTTATTAGGCTTATTTCGACAGCAAATTGTACTCGATATCATCGCCAATGGACATTTGGTCAGACTCGAAATGCCTTTGTTGCGTTTCGGTTCTGCCATTGTTCTACTTTTCTCTCTCCCAAAATTATGAACTAACTAATTTTGTATGTGATTTTTTATGTGTGTAAGTGGATCAGAGTGTTATGAGATACATTGAAAAAGCAATAAATTGTATAAAAAAACATGTTGGGTGGGTCAAGTGGGTTATGCTTGACTCCGAGATGCCCTGAACATTGCCTGAGCAAGCTGAGCTGCTGTTGCAAGCGATGAAGGCTTTATTGAAGCATGCATATAGATTCGGGCAGATATTTATATGTTTTCTGGATTATTTATAACATTTCTTCATGATATATTCTAGCTCTATCTGTTTCATATGAAGTGAGTATAAATACTTATTTTCTATACAGTCATTTTAGCTCTCTGAAAAACTCTTTTCTAATGCACTTCTGTTGCGCTTGTCTAACGAACAATTTAAAGCAAAAAATCAGAAATTATATGAGCAGAGTGAGCTTAGAGGGGGCGTCGCACCACCCATAAATGAGGCTCAATAAAGAGCCATGGGCATGGTCGCAATGATAAAGCCCGACTGCATGGCTGGCTGGTTAGCTGGCGGGCTGAAGGGCTGGCAGGCTGGCCGATTGCCCGTTCGAGGCTCGCTTCATTTGCATAAAATTCAAATAAAATAAACGACAAACATTATAATCATTAGCCAGCGACCGCCTCCTGGGTGCACTGCCAGCCAGCCAGCACTGGCGCTGCCCTTCGCTGACATATTTATGGAGTTTGTATGTTAACGAGCCGTAAATTAATTTAGCTAATGATATACTATGCATATATATGTATGTCTGTGTGTGTGTGTGTGTACGTGTACCTCTCTTAAATGCCTATCCAATCCTGCAGCGCGACCTTCTGCTGCTCCACCTGCTCGCCCAGCTGCTGTGTCATGGCAAACGAGATGAGCACCAGCAAATAGTTGCACACAATCGAGGTATACTGAAAGAGACAAATCAGAATTAGTTTGTTTCTCCTATTAGAAAATAGCCTGATGAGAGTTGATGAATCAAGAATGAGAATCGGATAATAGTAAAGGGAAAATAAATCTTCTTTTTTTTTTGAGACTGTCACATTAAAAGGAGTTTTTTTTTTAATAAAAGAATGCTAGAGTATGGCAAACTATGCTTGCTGATTTCTAAAAATAATTTAAAAATTTGTTAAATTTATTTTTTTTTGTCACTAGGTTATCCTCTGTCGAAAGAGAGGATCTGTTGGGGGTATACGTGGTGACATATATCTCACCCTCTCTCTCTCTCTCCTCCTCTCACCGTAGTTATCACAGTTTTGTCGAGCACCGTGCTTCTGCCACTCGTGTACTCGATTTTGAACTGCAAACGCCAGCGCATTATGGACTCGACGAGCTCTTTGATGGCCGGATTGCCCGGAAACCAGTTGTCCAGCTGCTCGAGCAAATGCAAGCATTTGCGGCCCTCCTCGATGCTCTTGCTGCAGTAGACAGGCCCGATGAGCATCTTGTAGAAGGGCACCAGCATGCAAATGGAGAGGAAAGCCATCAGCATTACGCCCATCGACTCGCCCACGTCCTGGCTGCCTATGCCGTTGCTGCTGATGATGCTGGTATCGCTCATGTCCGACGAACGCCCGAATATGATATAAAGCTCGCTGGTGCTCAAAGTGAAGTCGTGCGCCATGGCCGACCACAATGTGAGATTATAGACCTCATTGATATCCGTAATTAGATAATGCAGCTGCTTCACCATGTCGACCAGGCAGCGTAAGCGTCTCTCCAGCTGCGGCTTCTGCAGTCGTTGCGGCTGCAAAATTTGCTGCAGCAGGCGAAATCGGATGCCCAGCAGCTCGGCCAGGCTCATGTGCACGAAGCCCGTCAGATGCGGAGCACCTGTTATGACTATGTAGCAGAGGGCGGCGGGCACCACAATCTCCAGATTATGACCCTCGGCCAAGTGGGTCAGCCCCATGTTCACGGCACCCAGGTACAGGATAGCCACCGCGGAGAGCACCACGATGTGTTTGCGCAGGACCTTGCCGTAGTTCATGCGGGCACCAAACTCCACTATCAGCTGCCTGTCGATCTCAGCCAGTTGCCGATAGATGGCCACGTATCGCTGCGCCCAGCCGTGCAGCGAGATCGTTGTTATCAGGAAGACGAGCGACGAGAGCACCAACTCCATGCCCATGATGCTCAATATGAGTTTGTCCAGCTGCAGCACTCGCTCTCGCAGCTGCTCATTTCGTACCAGCGCATAAATGGAGGCACTCAGGCCAACGACTACCAGGCTCACGCAGCTCAGGGAGTAGAGCCGCGTCCACTTGCTGCAGATGAAGCGACCCGCACGCTCGTAGAATCCACTGCAGCCAATGACGAACTGCACGCGGCAGATCAGGCTGATGCATTCGTATAGACTCTCCGGCTCCCGAATGAAGTAGAAAATCGCCATTGCTGCCAACTGGATAAATCAGAGTGTGGTCACGCTTCGCTGGCAACTGAACTGGCCTGCTCTCGTCACGGGTTTGTCAAACACGGATATTGTGGATATTAAAGTAATTATCGCATGCCGTGCTTCAATGAAGCAATCGATCTGATATCTGCCCGAAGTAAAACGCATCAAAAACTAATTATAACACACAATTTACAGCTGAGCTTTGACTGTAGTAGTATATACGAGGGTAGTTTAACAACTTGTTGAGTTCATCTCGTTTCCGAGTTTTGCAGAATCGCTGAGCGAGGCGCGATCAGCAAGATAGTTTATTTACCTCAATACAGCTGAAGTCTTGTGGATCCATATCAAATTTTCTTCTTTTCCTTAATTTTGATCATCTCCATGGCTTGAAAATAATACTTGATCTGACCAATGGAAACGCTAGGCTTATGAGCGTGGCCCTCAAAGACTTTAGTGGAAAACAGGTAAGAGCCCGTTGGCAAAATCGGAAATATATTCTCATCAATGGAGAAATTCCGTGCAGCTAGATGACCCTGTGTGTGTTAAACAAATTTTGATTAGTTTATTAATAGCTAAGTGTAATCAATATACTTTTACCTCAAATGGGCAGGTGTGGTTGACATTGGTATACTCCTTGACTAGCTTGAACATGAGTGTTCCGTAGGAGAGGAAGCTCTTCTTGGCAATGATATCACACACATTGAACGTAACATTGACCAGGAAGGGATGGTACTGATTGCTGTAGCCCTTCTTGAACACCTCAAGCTGGGCCTGCAAAATAAATGAGTCAAAAAATAACAAGAATTATACAGGAACACTATTATTCACCGAACAATTGCGTATTGGCATGACGAGATCACAGTCCATTCGAGCCACTGCCTTGTTCCAGTTGACCGCCTTAATGGAGCAGGAAGTGTTCACAACGTACTTCGGGTTAGTTGT